>VIBL01000232.1:0-619011 GCA_008271625.1 Lutraria rhynchaena
ATAAACAATGGTTTTCTTTCTTCAAATAATGTTTCAAATGCTTCGCGTACTGTTGCTCCTGTTTTATTTTTTAAAGGAATCAACCACCCATATTTACTAAAAACATCTATAACTGCTAATAAATATTTATAATGTTTATTTTGTTTTGAATATTGTTGCATATCTACCAAATCAACTGCCCATGTTTGATCTATTGAATGAACATGAACACGTCTTTTGGGGAAAGATTTTACAACTCTATGATGTAATTCATGTGCTAATTTATTTGTCAGACCACCTATAAATCTATTTTTTTTAGATCCACACTCAGAACATTTAGCTTTTAACATTTGTCTATTATTAGATGTTGTTACTTGTTCTACTGAATCATTTTCATTTTCAGTATGTTTTTTACAACGTAAACAATATATTTTCGTCTCAACACTTTGTGTTGAAGGGCTTCGCTTCGGATTCTCCATTTATAATATATTAAAATTGATTTTTTTAAAAATGGGCGAAAAAAAAATTTGTACAAAGTGCAATGAAAGTAAATATTTATATGAATATGATAAAGCAAGCGGTAGGCCCATGGGTGTTAAATCTTCGTGCAAGCAATGTAACAAACCTATGAAACAAAACCATTATCAAAATAATAAAGAAAAGTATAAAAAAGCATATCAAGAATTTTTATTTAGAAATCCAAATTATCAACATGAATATTATTTTGAAAAGTATATACCTAATTGAAAATTATTTCCTTAAAATTGGGAACAAAAAAATTCAAAGATCTTATCACTGAAATAGATATTGATGATATAGATGAATATGATATAACTAAATATATAAACTTATTAAAAGATAAAATAGTTATTGATGAATTTCCTTTGAAAATAAAAATAACAATAACAAGTGAATTTTCAACTCCTATGTCATTTGATATAATAGAAAGTCATTACTCTCATCCTGCTCAAGTTATTTTAACACAAAATAATTTATCCGAATTTTATAAAAGTCTAATAGATAAATTTGAAGCTTGGATTGATAAATTTCAAGAAAGAGGATCTGGATTTGTTTTTAGAAATATTAAAAGTGTAAAAGTAAAACAATATAAATATGGTTATCAAAAAGCTTCATCTTACATTCCACTTCAATTTAAATCGAGTAATATTATTAATGTAAAAAATACAAATGATAATAAATGTTTTCTTTGGTCCATATTGGCAAAGTTATTTCCTGCTTCTGAGCATAAATATAGAGTAACTAAATATAAAGAATATGAAAATAAAATTAATATGAAAGGAATTGAATACCCTGTTAAAATAAAAGATATCCCAAAAGTGGAAAAACAAAATAATCTAAGTATTAATGTATTTGCATTAGAGGATCAAAAAAATAAACAATCTTTATATCCAATTCATGTTTCAAATATAGAAAGTGAAAATATTATTGATCTTTTATATATTGAAAGTAATGAAAATACACATTATTGTTTAATTAAAGATTTAGATAGTTTTTTATGTGATAAGAATAATAATAAATCATTTACATGTAGAAATTGTTTACAGAAATTTCGAAGAAAAGAAACACTGATAAAACATAAAGAAATATGTTATGATAATGAATATTGTAAAACCGTGATGGTAAAACCGGATAAAAATATTCTTAAATTTAAAAATTATCATTTTAAAAATAAATTACCATTTGTTATATATTGTGATTTTGAATCAAACAATATTCCAATAAAATCATCTCAACCAAATCCCAACGAATCTTACATAAATCCAATATTTAAACAAGAAATAAATAGTTATGGAATATATGTTAAATCCGATTATCCACAAATATATAAATCACAATACTTTTCTTATGTTGGTGTTGATGCAGTGGAAAAGTATATGGAAAAAGTAATGAAGATATTCAAAGAAATAACTTATAATATATATCTTAACGAACGGAAAAAACCAAAATTAAATACATACGAAGAAGAAGAATTTCAAGAAGCAACTAATTGTTATATATGTGGTAATTCGTTTTCGAGCGTAGCCCTACGGCCGGAGGCCGAGACGACCACAGGGAAAATAAGGGAACATAATCATCTTTCAGGTAAATATAGAGGAGCAGCATGTCAATCTTGTAATACTAAAGAAGGTAAAACAACAAAATTAATTCCTGTATTTTTTCACAATGGTTCTAATTATGATTTCCACTTTTTAATCGAAGAATTGATGAAATATGAAGATGAATATAATAAAGTAAAACTTCTTTCAAAAAACTCTGAAGAATATATTTCTATAGAATATGGATCATATTATAAAAAATTAAGATTTCTAGATTCTTATAGATTTATGTTAAAAGGCTTATCGGATATTTCCAAATCAATGGATAAATTTCCTATTTTGGAAAGTGAATTTGACGTAGATATTTCTCCACTAAAACAAAAAGGATTCTATCCATACGAATATGTAGATTCAATAGAAAAATTAAAAGAAAAGAAATTACCAGATATTAAAGAATTTTATTCAACATTAACACAAAAAACAATTACAGAAGAAGAATATAAACATGCACAAAATATATGGAAAACATTCAAATGCAAAACATTACAAGATTATCATGAATTGTATTTAAGAACTGATGTATTGATATTAGCGGATGCCTTTGAGAATTTTAGAAACTTCTTTTTAAATAATCATGAAATAGATCCATGTTATTGTTATTCAGCCCCGGGATTAACTTGGCAATGTGGATTGAAATATACAAATATAGAATTAGAATTATTAACAGACTATGATATGTTATTAATGTTCGAGAAAGGTATAAGAGGAGGATTTTCTGGAGTTCTAGGACCATGACATGTTAAAGCTTTTAATAAATATACATCCAACTATCATACTAGTGGAAATAGAATATTAGATGAAATTGAAATGAAAGAAGCACTTAAAATACTTAAAAATGGTGGAGATCTAAATGAATTCTTAGAAGAAAAATATTTGTTATACTTAGATGCAAATAATTTATATGGTTGGGCTATGTCACAACTTTTACCAACTAAAAATTTTAAATGGGAATCGGATCCAAATTATTATTTAAATCTTCAAAAAAATAAAGGTTGTATAATAGAATGTGATTTAGAATATCCAAATAATTGTAAATTTAAAACTAGAAACTATCCATTGGCACCGGAAAAGATGAAAGTAAATAAAGAAGAATTGTCAGAATATCAGTTAGAATTATTAGGAGATAAACCAGTAAGTAAAGAAGAAAAACTATTCTTAACATTATATGATAAAAAGAAATATATTGTTCATCATAGTATTTTAAAAGATTATATTAAACTTGGTATGAAAGTTACCAAGGTGTATAGAACTATTTCATTCGAAGAATCCAACTGGTTGGCTAAATATATTAACTTTAATACCGAACAAAGAACAAAATCAAAATCTGCTTTCGAAAAAGATTTATGGAAGCTTATGAATAATAGTTTCTATGGAAAGACATTAGAAAATATCAGAGGAAGAAGTGAGATTATATTATCCACCAATAGAGAAGAAGTAAAAAAATATATAAACAAACCAAATTTTAAAGACTCAACAATATTTAATGATAATTTAGTTGCCATAATTAATAATGTTACATCCGTTAAATTTAATAAACCTATTTATTTAGGACAGGCTATATTAGATTATTCCAAATTATTAATGTATCAATTTTACTATAATATTGTAAATGAATTATGGCCAAAAAATGAACTTGTTGCAAGTGATTCAGTTTTGGGTAACACTCCGTTAATATTAAGATATAAAAATAAAATATATATTGATAAAATAGAAAATATTACTGATGAATATGAATATTCAACCGACGCAAAATTTTATCATAAACCAAATTATAATATTGAAGTTTGGACAAGTAAAGGATTTTCCAAAATAAAAACTGTAATTAAACATGAAACAAATAAAAAAATATTTAGAGTTGTTACATCATTGGGATTTGTTGATGTTACAGAAGATCATTCTTTGATTAAAGATAATAATGAAATTATAAAACCTAAAGATTTAACATTAAATACCAATCTTCTATTCAATAATAGTTATAAAGACGAAGAAAATTTAAATCCTCCTTTAAAACGAGATTTCTTAAAATTAGAACCAAAAACTTTAGAAGAGAAAAAAGCTTTTATTGAAGGTTTCTTTTTAGCAGATGGAAGTAGCGGAATTTATCAAACCAAATGGGGAATAAAATATTCTTGGAATTTAAATAATCAAGATTTAGATCTTTTAAATAAATGTTTAGAATGGTGTAGAGAAATTTACCCAATAACTGATTTTAAAATAATCGATTGCATGAGATCATCCCGTGTGTATAGAATTGTTCCGAAAGGAAGTATTAAAGTAATGGCAGAAAAATTTAAAAAATTTTATACCAACGAACGTGAAAAATACATTCCGTACAAAATTCTAAATAAAGATTATAATTATAGATTATTTTTCTTCAGAGGATTTTATCAAGGAGATGGTTACAAGAAGGGAAAGGATAGTCAATTTTGTTTTGCACAAAAATCTAAAATTACATTTTCATGTTTACATTATCTAGTAACATCTCTAGGTTATAATAGTAATATTAATACATATGAAAATAGATTAAATATATTTTACTTATACATAACTAAAAAAGAACAAATTGCAAATGTAAAAAAAATAATACCATTAGGGAAACAAGAAAAAATTGTTTACGATTTATCTACCGAAACTGGAAATTTTAATTGTGGATTTCCCTTAATCGCAAAAAATACCGATTCCGTTTTCATATCAATTAAAACAAATGATATTTACGAAGATCTAAAAGAAATAATAGATGAATTAGATACATCCGATTATCCAAAAGATCATAGTTTGTATTCAGAAAAAAATAAAAAAGTGATTGGCAAATTTAAAGATGAGTTAAATGGTAAAATTATGAATGAAATAGTTTACCTAAGAAGTAAAGCATATTCATTTACACTAACAGATTTAAGTGAAGAAAAGAAATTAAAAGGAATTGGAAAAACTACAATTAAAAAAGATATAAAATTTGATGATTATAAAGATTGTCTATTTAATAATAAAACTAAAATGAATAGAATGTATACCATGAATTCAAAAAATCATAATATGTACATTAATGAAGTAAATAAAATAAGCATGACACCATTTGATGATAAAAGATATACATGTGATAATGGAATAGATACACAACCTTTTGGTTATGGATCTCTTTATTTTATTTAACTTCGTCTCGACCCGAGCGTGAAACGCTCGCTTCGCTCGCTCGAAGGGTCGAAGGTTGGGTCCTTAGGACCCATTCAACTTCCATGTAATAAATCCAGTTAATGCCATACCACCAACAATAAATGCAATCTCTCTATTTTTCTGGTCTTCCGATGGAGTATAAAAATCACTTAATGTAGGTTTAGGTGGTAAATCTGGTAATTGTTTACCGGTAATATAATAATAATTTTTCATTGCTTCATCAGCGTTATCAAATTCATTCATAGCATGATGTTCTTTTTTCAATTGTTCATTAATAAAATCTAATCTTTGTGTTCTTTTTTCATTCCATTCAATTTGTGCTTCTTCTAATTGTTCCATTGCTTTATTATGTCTTTTTCTCTCTTCATCACTATTTCTACCCATATGTGAAAATAAAAAATTACTACCAGAAAAGGCTAATGCATTCACAACCGCTCCACCAACCATCATTGCTACTGCACTTGCCATTTTTATAGGCGAGCTTATTTAAATATTAAAAAAATAAAATCGCTTAAAGTGAAACGCTCGCATCGCTCGCTCATTTCATAATATCAGCTGGAATAATACCTTGTTTAACCAACATATCTTTTGTTGATATTGCGAGTAATATATCAGTAGTCAACATTCCAATATCTGCCATATTGAAATCTACTTTCGGAGGTGGTTTTCTAAATATTTTTCTGCCTAGTTCCGAATACCCAACCGCTAAAATACTTATCACTCCCGAATGATATAACATGTTTACTATTTGTTTTCCGTCTATTTGTGATGCCATTTTTTATATATTAAATTTAGTTAAATTCAAATGGGTCGATTTCTTTTTTTATATCAATTTCTTTCTTTTGTGGTTGTCGTTGAATCAATGGGTTTTCGTCCGGTCCAAAGGTTCCCGGTTTAGACTTATATATATATATTCCCAATCCGATAACTCCAATTAGACACAAAGGTAAATAATTTTTATAAACATTTACTGAATACACCTTTCCAACAGGTTGTTCATCGTCGGAATCATCCTTTGTTATTGATGGTTTTGCAGATTTTAATTTCAATTTCATATTTTCTTTTTCCATTTGTTCATACTCTTTATTTTTTTGTTCAATTTTAGCTTTTCTAGCCTCTGCAGATTTTATACCAGCTAGGACTCTTTTGGGGTTTTTTTCTTTCGTCTCTGAAGGGCTTCGCTTCGATATATTCTTAACTGAATTAACTGGTACTGTAAATTCATTATCTTTTTCAGTTGCCATTTTTACTGATAAATTTTTCATGATTCGTTTTTCGTCTCAACACTTTGTGTTGAAGGGCTTCGCTTACATATCCCAGATTCATTCGTAACATCTACATCATTATTTTTTTCTGTAAAATCAACATGTTTCGCTGTTGTTAATAATGCAGTAAATGGTGCAAGAAACATTCCATATCTGTAATATAATTCACAGCATGCACCATTCAATGCAATATTAACAAATGGATCTTCTTCAAGGTCATCAATTAGTTTTGGCGGATTAACAACATTAAAATATTTTGATATACCCAAAACATATAAATTTATAAATGAATTCCCTAATGTTTTTGTCATAATAGCACCTAATCTACTTTCATATTTACAATATAATTTAGTTATTTGTTCCGGTTTCATTGCATCGATATCTGAAATTGAAAAATCTTTTCCCAAATACTGTTTACCTTTTCCACCAGCAACAATTGATGACAATCTATCACGTTTTGATTGTATTACATTATCATCAATAACAATATTTTCACTGGTATCATTATACACCTTTTCATTAAGTATTTCCTTTGCATCCATTTTTAAGAATGAATTTTTAAGTTTTAAATATTCGTTTTTTATTTTTAAATATTTACATACCATATAACCAAGCAAAGATAATATGGTTAAATTTGTTGTAATGGTTAATACTTCCAAGATCATTTTTTAAGTTTCATTTTCGTCTCAACACTTTGTGTTGAAGGGCTTCGCTTAAGTGTTACTCATCTCGAGCTAAAGCATTACTAAGCATTACTAAGCATTGCTAAGCATTACTAACTATTGCTGACTATTTCTAAGTATTGTTGAAATATTGTTGAAATATTATGCGTAAAAAGTATGTTAAAATGTTACTAAACATTACTCGTCTCGAGCTTCGTCTCGACCCGAAGGGTCGTAGGGCTTCGCTTAACTATTGTTAAAAAATAAACATTTTAATCAACTACCCAATAATTGGTAGGTTGGTCAGTCTTTAAAATTAATTTACGATGTTTCTTTTGTTTTAACAATTCTTTTATTTTTCTCCTTTCTTCAAAAGTTTCAATAACATCATTCTCACGTAAACAATCATCAAAACTATCACGATCTTTCATATAAAATAAACCCAACCATTTTGTTTGTTCACGTAAATCTTTTGGAGTTGAATTATATCTTTGAGAAATAACCCAAACAGATTGCTGTGCATGTCTACCTGAAAAAGCTAATTCGGACAGCATATCCTTTTTCTTTGTTAATTCTTTTGTAGCACTACAATCATCAATAATATATAGAGTTGGATGACCAGCATATTTATTAAAAAATAATCGTAATAATTCTTGTAATTTTTCATTACCATTATCTATTGGATTAACAAATTTAATATTTTTTGTTTTTGGTTTTTTTACATCACCTATCCACTCACGATTTTTATAAGCAGTGTTCCATTGAATCGTTGGACAAAGAACTATAATATATTTGAACACATGCCTATATTCATTTTCTAATAAATCTAAAACAAATTCAGTTTTTCCACAACCAGTTTGTCCGCAAATAATTGCACAGTGTGGATATTTTGGTAGTTCCATTTTATAAAGCGAACGAAGTGAGCGTTCGGTAGCGAAGCCCTTCAACACAAAGTGTTGAGACGAAGCGACCTAATAACTAATTTCTTTAAATCTACCATCTTCAAAATTAATTTGTGCATCTTGTATAACAAATAGATAAACATTTATTGTTTCATCATCTCCTGCTTCTTTTGCAATTTGTATTGTTATACCTTCTGATGCATTTTCAATTCTTCTTCCCGAACCGTGAAGAGAGTTATCATCCGTTGAACGTAAATCTAACCACAATGCATAATTGTCTGTTAAATATTTTTCCAATGTTGTATCGGTGAAATATAAATCTTTTATAACCATATTTGTTTCTTTATTTTGTTTTGAATTCAAAGCAAAAAATTTATTTATTTCATCCCACTGTTGATATGCTTTCATTCCTTGACTGTATAGTTGATTTGGTATACCTTCTATTGTCATTTCTACTTTTGTTATTTCAGGATTGTAATAAGTTTGAGTTGATGTTCTCTCCGGATCTTCAAACAACATTAGAATACCTTTCATACTTCTAGCAGGAACATTTAGATTAATATTCCATAGTGTATCAGATTTATTTTTAGTTATTTTCCTATGTCTAAGTATTCTATCATATAAAACAACCATTTTACCACCAACTTGTTGACTTATTTGTCTTGCGAATCCGGTATCAGAAACGGTATCAAATTCCAAGCAAATATTTTTAATCGAATAACTTGAAGCGGGATCCGTTGATTTAATTACTTTGTTATAATCATTAAATGTAAGTTCATATTCAAGTCTATCACCAAGACCAGCTTGATAAAATGGCATGTGGGTATTCAATAATTCAAAATCTAGTGGGATGCAAAACCTGTTTCCATATGCTTTTGCAATTGCTTCATCTTCTCTATCAGCCGAAGCATCTTTGGCTCCAATTCTATGTTTCAACATATTGGTTTTGCCGATACCTTGATAGGCCATATTTACTCTTTCAGTTGGAGATCTCCACAAATCAATATAACAATGGTAAATATCACTATCATCGATAGACATAACTTCATTTCCACTCATTCTAATTGTGGTTTTCTTAATTATTGATCTTCCTATATTTTGAAATATAGTTGCATTTACATCTTTAGAGTTTAGTTCAATTTCAAATGCCAATCTAACTGTACCCGGAACAATAACATCATTACTACTTAAATTGGGAAATCTCACCAACAATTGTTGATTTTGATCAATGGTTGAAGGATTATTGGTTATTACAATACTTTGACGAATACCTCTAACACCACGTGGTTCTCTTATTTTTCTGTATGGATTTAATTTGTTTCCGTAGGCCGACATTTTTTAAGGATAAAAAATAGCTTAAAAATGGCTGAAGGTGGAAGAATAGAATTTGATAATACTGATTTTTATATGGACGACGATTACGGCGATTATGATGAACACCTGGAAATGGATGATGAATTTAATAGAACTATACAAAATCGAAGTACTCATATTGAGGATTTAGATATTGGCGATGATGTAAGAGCACAATTAAGAGTTGATCAGAAAAAATCTATAGTTAAAAGATATTACGAGATGATAGAAAAAAAATATGGATTAAAACCATCATTTACCGATATTACAAACTTTGAACTTGGTCCCGATAATAAAACATTATTTTTAAATGTTGAAGGTAAAGAAATTCAAATCACATCCAAAAGAGGCGGTGGTTTTATAGGTTTGAATACTTTGGCACAAAGAATTGGTGAAGGTGGAACAAATGCAATTAAAGACTTATTAAACTTGGATGAATATAAATCCACAACCAAACAATTATCAGCACAGGCCGCTGAAATATTACAAAATGTGGAAACAAACCTACCCAATTTTGAAAATATTCCAATGGACGATATAACCAATATAGCTGAAACTGCATTGAAAGAAATAGAAACATCATTTGCCGAATTAGATAAACGAGAACAAGGAATACAAACCGAAATGACAAAGAGAGAAATGGATGGTATCCTTAAAGCTATGACTAGCGTAAAAGAAGAGACTGCAAACGAATTAGCAAAATTATCCGAAACAAATAAAGACTTAGCAAAGGAAAAAGAAAAATTAGAACAAGCCAAATCGGATAATGATGAATTCCAAATAGAGAGAATTGAAAATAGAATGAGAGATTTAGAGCTTGAGAGAAGTTCAAGACTTGAAATAATTGAAACTCATAGAGATAGATTACGTACTCAAATTAATAGAATAAAAGAAACTATACGTAAAATATTAAAAGAAGACACAACATTAGCTGAAAAAATTAAAACTTTATTCAGAGAACAAGGAATTACAATTGTTAGTCTTTTAACTGCTTTTGGTATGATTATTGGCGTTATTGTTGAATCTATTATTCCTACTACTGGTGGAGGTGGTGGAACTACTCCTTCTCCAAAACCTCCTAATCCTAATTCGAGTGGTATAAAAGAATGGATTAAAAAACAATTAGCTAATATCGGTAAACTATTAGCCAAACTTGCAGGAAAAGCTGCAGAAGCATTACCTGGTATTATTGGTTCTATTGTGTCTTGGTTATTTTCAACAACCGGGAAAGTTGTTAATTGGTTTGGAGAACATTTATGGGCTTTAGTTGTTCTTGTTGTTGGACTGTTGTATGCAGCTGCTAGAGAATATATATCAAAATAAGACCTATCGCTATACTTCCTACTATTAATGCTGTTTTGGTTTCTTCGTGTTGTTCTGCTTCTTTAACGTCTTGATGTTTAACATTTGTATTGACCTCTTGATGTTTAACATTTGTCTTGACCTCTTGATGTTTAACAGGTTCTGGAAGAGATTTCTTCGTTTTGGTTCCCATAAGTTCTACATGATGCTTTGGTGGAATTGGTTGGTTATTCACACTATTATTTATTCCAAGCACTTCATTATCGGTTGCTACCACAATGAGATTGTTATAGTCTTGAATTGTACCAATTCGCAATTCCATATCACTTGGAGACATGTACAATCCAATTCCATAAACATAGTCAACTTTACTACGTGCATATTTTAATGTGTTTTGATACCTTGAAATTTGACTCGGTAAATCCACAGGACTATTAATAGCATCCTCAACATTTGCAAGGAATTGTTTTTGAGCATCAAAAGCTGTTCCCGTTCCAAGTATAGTTGTTCTGGTTTGGGACTGGGAACTTAGTATAGCCCAACAATAAGTTCTTATAGATTCATTAATCCGTTCAATACCTGCTCTCGTAAAACCGTTTGATGCATCAAGAATAAATGTTGTCCATAAATCTTTAACGGAATCCGATTGTTGAATATAATCAATATGAATTTTTTTAGGTGGTAAATATTCACATGATGAAATACCACAACGTCTACCACCCGGCACTTCTGGTCCAAATGTCATTTTTGATAAATCTAGATCGGTTGCCGTACTACTAACAACGTGTTGGGATGAACGATCATGTCTAAAATCTGTTCGTTTCCAAGCGGAATGACTTGTTGTGTAAATAATTCCAAGACCATCGTTTTGCCTCCAATCCGAATTAGGATCTACATCAAACTCTTTACATATTCTTTCATATGCACCTCGATCATACCCATTACTAAATGCATTCCAACTTTTATCTTGTGGCAATGCAATAGATAATTCAAATAGTATTCGTCTTGTTTGGTAATAAACATGAAACAAAAATAATGATCCGGTCAATCCACCATGTTTCAAATGGTTGTTCAAATCTATACCACAACCTGTAGTAGCACACCATATTGCAAAATTTAGTTGATTTTGCCAAAATGATAAAATGTTTGTATTCCAACGTTGTACTATTTCATTTGATGCTACATGTGGTAAAATATATTTTTCGAATATATTTGGGAAATCTACGTTGAAACTTTTTCCAGACGATGAAATAATAATATTTTGTTTTATAATGTTGATTGATTTCTTGTTAAATACTCCGGCACCAGGATAAAGAGCTTCATCGTTATACTTAAATTCTTTTGGTGTCATTTTTTTATTTTTAAAAAATGTATCATACAATTTCCGATATTGATAAAACAATTAACTTGCAACAATATATAGATAACAAATGTGGTACTAAGAGAATTGGATTAAAAAGTTTTACTTATACTATAGGTTGGTATAATGTTTCTCGTGAAACTATTATAGTAAAAACTTCCGACGGTTCAACTATTGAACATACTTTTAATAGCGGATTTTATAGTATGCAAGATATAATAGATGAATTTGAAAAATTAAAAATTGTTTTAACGGTTGAAATGAAAACTGGTATAGCAACTGTTTCCCATCGTAATAATCAAAACTTTATAATACCTTCTGGTCTTTCACAAATATTAGGTATTGAAAATAGAGGTGGAACCGGTGAAAGACCTGTAGATTTTGCACCTTATAAACAACTATATGTTCATCTCGATCAGATAAATAACGCTTATAATTTCTTTGATGGCGCTCCAAGTAATATTCTTGGTGTTATTCCCATTGAGAATAAATCGTTTGGTGATATTGTTTATACACGTTTTAGTAATCCGGAATACAAACAATTAACACATGGTGATATTTCAGAATTAAGTATAAGCGTTTGTGATAAGAATGGTCAGAAAATAAACAACAATGGATTACCAATTAGTTGTGTGTTGGAAATTTTATAATTTTCCCTTGAAAATGAGTATATTTGGTGTTAAAAAAATTGAAAATCTAAAATCAACCATTACAATAAGTGCTGAATCAAAAGGTTCTTTATTTAATGATAAGGTATTTTCATTCGGAAATGGTGGTAAAGAAAAAGACGTTGGTTATGTTGTAATGAGACGTGGTTATATTACTGGTATTGGCTTATCGAGTAAAAGGTCAAGTGGTGAAGTGCGAGTTGGTATATTGGTAAATGGTGAAGTTTTGAAAGGATGTGAGATTGTTTTGAATACAACAACATCAAGAAAATATAATAATTTTGAACATCCATTTTTAGTTGAGGAGGGAAGTGTTATTAATTTTATTAGTCTGAAGGCTAATGGAAATACAGTTAATACCATTGCCTCGTTATTATTTGAATTCAAAAAATATCTTTAAAAATGAAGCAACCTACGGCCCCGAATTTATATCCAGAATTACCCAGGGAAGATGGTAGAGATGAAGACGGTGAAGATGGTTCGAAGCCTTTGAACCCAGGACAAAATTATAGATTACAGAAAATATCAGAGATTGAGAAAACTTTAATTAATGAGAGGAATACTCGTAAAACATTATACAAGAAATATAAACGTGGAATTAATATTACCGATAGCGTTGATACCGTTCTAATATCAATGTCTGTTATTTTAGCAGGTGTTGGTTTGGCGGTTCCAATTTTATTCCCATTAGAAATTGCAGCAGTTGTATGTGGAAGTTTGGGTGCTTGTGTTAAACTTTTTAGACGTAAATTATTTACAAAAACATTATAAGATTGAAACTATTGCTGAAAGTAAATTGAATAGTATAAAAGATTTGATTTCAAAAGCTTTAACAGATGGTACAATTTCTGAAAATGAATTTAAACTTGTATTGGATGAATTGGAAAAATATAATAATCTGAAAGATAACATACATTCAAAACAAACGGGATTGAGTGAGATAGATAGGAAAAAACTTATCGAGGAAGGTAAGGCACAGGCTTTATCCGAATTAAAAAAAAAATAGGAAATGCTTAATTCTATTCAAAAAAATTACTATAGTAAACGATCCACCACCGAAATATTAATCTTAATCCATTTTTCATTTTTTTTTCATTTTCCTATTCCAGGGAGAACAGTTTTCACCTTTTTACTGTTCTCCCAACTTTTTTTAAAATTCACATTTTCCATTCCCCGTATCCCCCCTCAGGTACCCCATTTTTATTTTTCACTTTTTCACCACTGTTCTCCCAGACTGTTCTCCCGACTGTTCTCCCAACTTTTTCAAATTCTTCATTTTACACTTCCCGTACCCCCCCTCAGGTACTCAAATTTACACTTTTTAAAATTCACATTTTACACTTCCCGTACCCCCCCCCTCAGGTACTTTTTTTATTTTTTCATTTTTCATTTTTCCATGTTTGGGAGAACAGTTTCGCCTATTTTGTTCTCCCAACTTTTTTTCAAATTTTTTCACCTTCAGGGAGAACAGTTTCCACTATTTCATTCTCACTCATTTTTTTATTTTTTTAAAATTTTGCATTTTTGTATTTTTTCATGTTTCGTTTTTTAAATTTTGCATTTTTTTAATTTTTCATTTTCCACATCAGGTAGACAAAAAAAGACTAATTTATAAAATAAAAATTTTTAACACTTTTCACATATGAACTTTCCGAGCTAGTGAAAAAATTACTAATTCTATATTTTTTTCATTTCTACATTTTAAAACTTAAACTATTTTTTTATTTTTATATTAAAAACACCCTTTATATTCCATTTCGTTAAACATAAAAAAACACTTTCATGTTAGTAGTTATAGAAACGGACGAGTTTAGGGGGTTTGAGCGAGTGAAGCGAGCGAAAACCCGAACCACCGAAGGTGGCCTAAACTCGTCCATTTCTATAACTACTTTCGTTAGGGCGACGTTGTCACCGTTCGCGTAAGCCGTTCCATCGGCTTTCCTGTGTCGACCTTCGAGTAACAAATAACTTTCGCCGGGGTGGGTAAACAAATCTTGAGTTTCTATATTTATACGAATTTCGCCGGGATTATTTAAATTGGTTAGTAGTGTGTTATTGGGGATTCTTCTGCATTTTCCTGCATTTGAAAAATGCACCTTTAAAAAGGTGCAAAATGCACCTTTACGAGGCCAAACCATCAACATGGTCCCTTTTGTTCTTTTCATACCACGTTAAAGGTACAACCTTTTTTCTCTTTACTCGCTTCAACGGGTGTCATTTTTGTCGACGAGTGTCTCGTATTATTGTATCGATCAACGAGCTCGTCCAACACGTCAATGTATACCCGCGTAGAATGAGCCGAAAAATACTTCCACATTTTTTCCTTCATCGTTCTATTCCATCTCTCTACTAAGCTAGATTTTTCTTCATTTTCGATAAAATGTATCCGTTAGGTCCCGTACTTCTTTATTGTAAAATTCTTTACCTTTACCGACCCATATTTTTTGCGGTCTTCTTTCCTTAAATATCTTTTTCAACGCAGTCGCAATCGATTTTCCAGTATTATCGTTTAACGGAATTAACCGACCGTATTTGGAAAAAAATATCTGTAACGGCCAGCAGGTACTTGATTCCACTGTTAAATTTTGAGAACGCCTGCATATCTACCAAATCTGCGGCCCATATTTCGTAAATGCCATTTACGCGTACGCGTCTTTTAGGAATTTTCTTAACGACGGGCTTGTGTAATTCTTCCGCTAAATCGTCAGTCCATTTTAACTTTTTTTAAAGTCCCATCCCGAATTTCATTTTTGTACGGATAATTTTTTTGACAATCGATCTATCCATTTTTTCTCGCAGTATAATAAATATTTTTCATCTCCTCCAACATATTTTTATCGCAGATTTTATTTCTCGTCGCCGTATCTTTATTTTTCAAATAGCACACGTCATGATGATACGCCGCCTTGTCGATCCTATTTACAGGCATACTCCAATTTTTTGGAGTGAGATCCGGATTTAATCTCTTTTTTAATTTTGTACCCGGGCCGGTAAATTTATGACCCGGTAAATGCATTTCAAAAGGCAAATTATTTGTGTCACTATTTAATAGAGAACTGCCTTTTGTTTTAGTAAATTGAGTTTTCGTCGCTCCGCATATTACGCATTTTCCTCGTTTCATGGGTCTTTTATTTTTCGTTATTGCATTTTCTACGATACTCGTGTCCGTGATTTTTCTACATTTTGCGCAATACATTTATTTAATGCGTTTCTTTGATTTAAATAAAATGGAAATTAAAGATTTATCTTGGACTTCAAAAACGTCACAATAATCCCCTCTTACCAAAAAGCATTCGCGGGGTTATCGTTGGTAAATCCGGCTGTGGTAAAACGACTTTATTATTAAACTTGTTGCTTCAACCGGGGTGGCTCGATTACGATAATCTCAAAGTTTTCGGAAACTACCGCGCCAAACGATACGGGAAAATGCAAATTTTATTTGTCTATTTCCACAAGATTTGAAAAATCTCAACCATATTTATAACGACCACATTAGTCAAAATATGACCAAGGAAGAATTTCGGAAATTGTGCGTCGAGACTTAGAGAAAACCGTACAGTTTTGTCGTCATCGACTTGTCATCACAAAAAGATTGCGGGAAATATAGGTGCGTTCTCGACGATTTTTATATAATTTAAACGCCTTTTTATATATAGGAAAAAATGGAACATTTGATGGAAGTTATATAGCGAAAAATACTAGTCCCAAAAGATCTCTACAAATTGTAGTCTCAGATACCACTACTCGGTTTAAAACGAGATTTAATCCTCCGCTAGAGCTCGACAATGATAAACGATACGAAATTGCGTTCGTTAACCTCGAGACGTAATATTCTTTCCCAAATATCACCAATGAAAACAATCATTTTAGGTATTCTCACAATGAAGGTAAAAAGATTGGAAATTATTTAATATCCCAGAGGGAAGTTATGATATTATTGATATCGACCGATTTATTCAGGAGCGAATGAAAGAGGATGGTCACTCAGACAAAGTGACTGTAACGGCAAATCCAAATACGTTAAAATCTAGGGTTAGCGTAGAAGATAAATTTGTAGTCGATTTTAGACGGACGAGTTTTTGGTTTCGAATCCGCGGTATATCGATCCGGCCTTCACGAATCAGAAAATGTAGTTGATATTCTCTCCATTAACGCTAATCGAGTCAATATAGATATTATTACTGGCAGTTATGTCAATGGCTCTGCGCAAATTACAATTTATACCTTTTTCTCGAATGTGAGTCCAGGCTACAAAATTGTGGAAACCCCGGCAGATTTGGTTTATTTACCAATCACTTTGGATACTATTCACACTAGTCTCACGGATCAAAATGGCGAGTTACTGAATTTACGCGGCGAAGATATTACGATTCGATTTCATATTCGAGAAATTTAAAAAAAGTTTCATTTTTTTTTAAATATGCGATTTCTAAACGTTCGAGTAAATATTTCACAAGGACAGAAAGATAAAATACAACGGTCGATTCGTAATGGTACGACTACCGATATTCGCTTGGGTAAAGACGATCTTCAAGGTAATGAATGATCTTATAGCGGTGATTCCTACGCAAGCAAATAGGATACAACGCGCGATGGGGAAGGTGTCGATCTCGATTTAAAAATGAGCCGCACGCAACTAGTCTACAATTTAAAAATTGAAGGCGGCTTTTTAGGTTTGTTGGCGGGTTTAGCTTCGAGAGCTTTGCCTATGATTGCGGGTAAAGATGTACCGGCTCTCGGGATAGGCGCTTTATCCGGGTTGGCTGGTACTGCTGTTCAAAAAGCTCTCGGATCAGGTTTGTATTTAAAAAAAGGTGGCAACGTTTGTCAAGTGGAAACGGATGGTGAGGGGCTTTATTTAAAACCAACCACAGGTAGGGGATTAGGAGCAGTCGGAGACGGTTTATAATTGAAAAAGGAAGGTACGCTGTTCGACGGGCGGGGTATTCTTTTAGGACCCGATAGTCCGTTTAAAAATATTCCGCTTCTCGGAATGTTTCTTTGATTTAAATAAATTGTTGCATAATTTAAGTAGGGGTATGGAATCGCAAGAATTTAGATTAAATAAATTAAAAATGTTCAGAAAATATTTACGGCAGAGGAGGCGCAACGCGTAGCTCTGAGTAAAAATACAAACGAGCTCGCAAGTTCACCGATGGCGTAGATTTATTGTCCAATTTCGCTGTAGGAGCCGTTCTTTTGTCTACGATTGTTGCAATTCCCGAAGCTGTCCTTATGGGCAGTGATGCGGCGGGTCTATGTGCCGTGAGCACCCTGGGAAAATATCTCGGTAGAAGATTTTCGGCCAAGGCCGAAAACACGAAAAAATAAAAAAATATGCTTCAACAAAACTCAATACCATTTCGTCTTATATTTCAAAGGCGCTCAATGATAATAAAATTTCCGACGAAGAGTTTCAGTTGATTCTTTCGGAATTGGACAAATATAATAAAATGAAGGAAGAAATTCGCAAGACGAGTCGAAAAAATGTGAGTCAAGCTGATACTTATTTTCGTGAAGTAAAAACGTGTTAAAAACAATGTTAAAAACAATGTTTTAAATTAAGTTAAAAACTATATTTTTAACTTATTCTTTTTGTTTGCGTTAAAAATTTTATATATTATAAAAATGTCGTTTTTACAAATTACGGATTCGGCCAAAAAGGGACGCCATGGTCAAAGATTATCTTGCGACAAAGCAGCGAGTCAAAGACAATTTTCTCAAAGAGAGAATGATGGAGCGAGGTTTACAAGAATGTTTGTCTACAGTTTTTAAACCAATCACAGACGTTCAAAGAAGTACTACCGAAGAAATTAAAGAAAGTTTACGCGAGCTTCTAACAACCCCAAGGAGCCAGGTAATATCGCTCGCAATTTTATTGAGGAATATCTCGGAAGGAGTCAAGGCGATGATGTGTACGGTTTGCGTTCGGAAAGGGTTGGGACATTTTACATGGGTAGTAAACGAGTCGTTCTCGACAACAATGATTTAATAATAGACGACGAAAAATACGAAGGCACACCCGGATTGAGGGAACTTATTTTAGCTAAAAAAACAACCCAGGGAAATTTTACAGAGGATGATGGGAAAATTATAAAAGTTGTTGGATAAAACGAATGTCCTTTATAAAGAACACAATCCCACCAAGGAAATTAAAGATAGACGGCGGAGCAAGTTTGATTTTATCAAAAAGTTTTATGAACCTGGAATATTTGGAAAGGGTCTTTCTGACCCGAACGACCTCCTCGAGAGGTTGGATTTGCTGTTGGCGAGTAAGGAAGCGGGAAATACCGGAGTGCGAGACGAATTATCAACCATCTGTAACGAACTCGCGAATCTCGAGAAATATAATAGATTCCGACCAATATAAGAAAATTGATTGATTGATTGATGGTGCTTTTAACACTAACTAGGCTATATCGCACCTACACCAGAATTTGTTAATTAATTAATTAATTATGTTAATTATATTTTACAGTACAGATTAATTGCTTTTAAAACTGAATAATAAGCATAGATTGAGTGTTTGTGAAAAGGTCTTTGAGTGAGCATGTGTTGAAATACTGGTTCCGGGTTAGGGTATATTCGTGGCAGTCTATAAGAAAATGTTTTACAGTGAACTCTTCGTTGCATGATATACAAAATGGTTGATATTCTCGGTTAAGTATGTATGAATGTGTAATTCGAGTGTGTCCGATACGGCACCTTGTAATAACGACTTGGTCGCGGCGAGTTAAAAGAGGGAAAGATCTTGACAATTGGACATGAGAAAGAATGGCATGGAGTTTGCTATTTGTTTTTTCATCCCATTGAGATTGTCATTTGGATTTAATAAGTAAATTAATAGATGGCTGAAAATCGCTGTTGGGTAACGTGATTGCAACTGGTTGAATATAAAGAGCTTCTTTTGCCAAAGTATCAACTGTTTCGTTTCCTATGTGTGTGGCTAGGTATCCAGCAAAATTTTACACATTTTGATTGTAAAATATCATGTAAGCGAATGAGTAAATGTTGAATTAAGACATTATTGGTTTTGCGATTTTTATTGCTTGAAGAACAGAAAGAGAATCTGAGAAAATTAGAAATTTGTCTGCACTGTGTTGAGAAATGTATGATAATGCCAAGTCGATGGCTTTTGTTTCTGCTGTAAAAATTGATGCCTTCTCTGGGAGACCCATCCGAGAAATAAAGTTGTGTGCGAAGGCAGCACAACCAACCTTGTTGCCGTTTTTTGAGCCGTCAGTATAGATATGGATAAAATCACGATGTGTTTGTATAATTTTGGAAAATTCGTCTTTATATAATTCAGATGAGTTAGGAGATTTTATTCTTTGGTAGTATTTACCTCTGGACATGATTGTGTCCATGGAGCTATATTTTGTGTAAGGTTTTGTGCAACGCTATGTGGGTCAAGTTTGAGAGCTTCTAAGTCGTCTTCCAATCGTAAACCAATTGGTTTTATTTCTTTGTCTTTGTTTTGAAATTGCTCTTTGCTATTATGGTTGAATATAACGTCTCTGGTAGGGTGTTTGTCGTTAGATGAAATAGTCTTTTGCATACTGAACCGATAGCTTCTTTCGACGTAGCTTTAGTGGTGGTTCACCGGCCTCCGTATATAAACTTTCTATTGGTGATGTGCGGAAAGCACCAAGAGCCAAACGCAAGCCTTGGTGGTGTATGGTGTCAAGCATCTTTAAGTATGACTTGCGGGCAGAGCCGTAAACAATTGATCCGTAGTCTAATTTGGAACGGATA
The DNA here is from genome assembly GCA_008271625.1 of Lutraria rhynchaena. NCBI lineage: Eukaryota > Metazoa > Mollusca > Bivalvia > Venerida > Mactridae > Lutraria > Lutraria rhynchaena. The sequence continues at coordinate 20,535 of VIBL01000232.1, forward strand.
AGGCTTCTGTACAAATGTAGTAACGTTGAGGTATCTGACCCCCACTCAGTATTAGAAAGGACTCTCAGTAGATTTAGAGCTTTAAGACATTTTTGTTTTAGATTTTTAATATGGGGTATAAAAGACATTTTTTTATCAAAAATGACACCAAGAAATTTTACTTCAGGTACAACATGGATTTTCGAGCTGGATATGTATAGTTCTGGATGGTTGTGTGCCTTCCGCAGACGACAAATTGTACGCATTGCGTTTTGGAATTTGAAAATTAAAAACCATTTTCTGAGGCCCAGTTTTGGATCTTATTAAGGTTCTGTTGTAGTTGACGTTCAATGGTACGCATGCTTTTCGAACGGTAACATATCAAAAAATCGTCGACGTATAATGAACAATCAACTCCGGGGTTGAGAACTCTGGTTATATTATTAATTTTAAGACCAAACAGTGTAACCGAACGGATGCTGCCCTGTGGAACTCCCTGTTCCTGTTGGTGGTTCTCTGATATAGAGGAACCAACCTGAACACGGAAATTACGGTTTGATAGAAAATTTGAAACAAACAAGGGTAGTCTCCCATTTAAACCAGCATCTTTAAGATCTTTGAGGATGCCATACTTCCACGTCGTATCATAAGCCTTGTCAAGGTCAAAGAAAATTGATACTAAATGCTGTTTATTAATAAAAGCTTCTCTAATGAAAGATTCAAGTCGGACAAGATGATCATTAGTGCTTCGCTGTTTACGGAAACCTGATTGAAAATTAGTTATTACTCCTTTAGATTCCAAGTTCCAAACAAGACGAGTGTTAATCATTCGCTCGAAAGTTTTGCAAATACAACTAGTAAGAGAAATAGGGCGGTAATTAGTAGGGTCACTATGGTCTTTCTCAGGTTTAGGGATAGGTATAACGAGTGCCTCCTTCCAATAAGACGGCACATCACCTGTTACCCAGATATCATTGAAAATGTTCAATAAAAGATCAACTGAAACCTGTGGTAAATGCTTCAGAAGTTGGTAATGAATTCCATCAGGTCCAGCGGCAGAGTCTTTAGCGTTATCAATAGAGTCCATTAATTTATTCATATTAAAGAATGCGTTGTAATCTTGTCATTATTAGATTTAAAATTATTGTTTTCCTTTTCAGCTTTAGATTTGAATGAATTGAATTCTGCTGAATAATGTTCTGACGAAGAGTTGTGGACAAATGTTTCAGCCAATGTATTAGCTATGTCTTTTGGCGTTTTAGCGTCAGGACCGTCGCAGCGTTTTAAGTGTACAAAAGGTTGTTTTCTGTGTTTACCGCTAATTTTTCGGACCTCGTCCAATACTTTCTGAATTGTTGTATGTGAATTAATTTTCGAAATATATGACCGCCAAGATTTACGTTTCGATTCACGAATTGTTCGTCGAACCTTTGCTCTGAATATTCTGTATTTTTTGAGGTTATCAGCTGTAGGACAGCATTTGAATTTCAGGAGTGATTCAATCCGTTTCCGAAAGGCTCCCTCACATTCATCATCAAACCATGGCTTTTTTTATTTTGTTCACAGAACTTTTCTTAGATTTTGGGATGCTATCGCAAGCTATTTTATTCAATATCGAAGTGAAGCGATCCGTTATATCATTTACATTGTCAAAGTTATTTAGTGAAAGATCTCTTGAGCATAGCATTTTAAAATTTTCCCAGTCGGCTTTTTCAAATTTAAAGTAAGTGCGAGGTTCATCTGGAACTGCGTTATTAGATGATAATAGTAATGGATAGTGATCACTACCAAATTGCTCTTCTAGAACTGACCAAGCACAATCCAAGAATATAGAAGGATGGGATAAAGACAGGTCTATGCAGGTAAACGTACCTGAACCTGGATGTAAATAGGTAGGGAATTTATCATTAAATAAACTTAATTGTAAATTGTCAATTATCTTTTCAATAACTTGACCTTTAGCGTTGACAGAGTTGCTTCCCCACAATTAATTATGTGCGTTAAAATCGCCCAACAAAAGGAAGGGTTGTGGGAGTTGTTGAATTAAATTTTCCAACCCATTAGTACTTACAGTTGAGTTAAACCGCAATAGGTTTATGTAAAGTGACCTCGACTGCAACAGCCTGTAGGTGGGTGTTTAATTTAATTTGACGCTGAGGAACACAGTTTGAATCAACATTGTTGATCCTCCCGATGCCCTCGTATTGTTATCACAGATGACGTTATAAAGACTGTAGCTTTTAATAGTTAAATTATCGTTTGACGTTAGGTAGGTCTCTTGGTTACATATCACTTTGGGAGTATACTTCGATAATAGAAGTAGTAAATCATTATAATTAGATTTTAAACCACGACAGTTCCATTGAATGATGTTATCCATGGCTGATGTTTATAAAAAGAGAGAATCACGACGGAAACTTTACAGGACTAATACTCCTGTCCGAATTACGTTTGGGGAGCATTTTCTAGAGGGCGAGTGCTTCCCTGGAGGTGAAGCATCGATCTCTTCGTCCTCCATTGATTCGATCTCCTCAAGAGGATCAAATCTGTTGGAAGTTGTCACCAGGCATCGTTCGGCATTTTTCGGCCGATCTGTAAGAACTATCCGTTCTTTCGGTGTCTGCCTCTGAGAAATCTTCTCAGTGGAAACAACCTTGTTAACACTGCTTTTGGTTTTCTTTGGCGAAGCCTTTTGATTGGTGCTGTTGCAAGTTAATTGTGTCACTGAAGGGGAAGTTTGACTCTGTTGGTCAGCCTTTTCGTTTGTTTGAATGGGTTGTACGGTGGTCACCCATGTGCAAATATTACACTGTGTACCGTCATCAACTATTTGTGTACGTTAAGCAGTGATACTGGCGTAAAATTGAGCTTTAGGTGTTTGAAAATGCTGGGTACTTTCGACTTGTTTTCGTGCCTCCTGAAATGAGATGTTCGTTCTAACTTTAATGGATAGAATCTCTTATTCAAATTTCCACTTCATACAAGACCGGGAGGTGGCGTAATGCTCACCCCCACAGTTTGCACACGAAATGGAACCACTATACTTATCGAGATCATCATGACCAACACCGCACCTGCGGCAGATGCTGGTCCTTTGACAATATGTTTCGTGGTGACCGAATCGGAAACACTTATAATATTGCAGAGGATTGGGCACGTACACTTCCAATTTGGAGGAGGTGTACCCAATCTTAAGCGAACTGGGTAGAGCCGGTGAGTTGAAAGTTGCAATGAAAGTGTTTGTGGGTACTTCTTTGCCTTGTCTGCCAGTACTGGGCCCGAGGTCGTCGCACCGGAAAACACCCTTACATGAGTTTAGTGTCTTGTGCGGCGTACATTTCACAGGAATTTGGATGAAAGACTTGATGTTCATCAGGACTTCCGACTGCGTTGGTCTCATCTCAAGCAAACATCCGCTACGAAGTTTTTTTTACCTATTTCGCGGACCCGATAAGGCCATTGATTTGTTTTTCGATCACAAAAGGGCTCAGATCTGATATTTTTGTGCCCTCGTCAAGTGACTCGATGACGAGGAAACACGGGAATGTGGCACTTGCATTGTCGTTTGTGGAAGCAGGGGGCAGTTTACGTTTTTTGGGGTCATTCGAGTTTAGGTTTGAGGTATCCATATTTGAGAAGTTTTAATTCATCCACAAAGTTCCTCAGCCACCACGGACTCCAACACGGGGAGGCTTAAAGGGGACGGATATCCAGTCCTCAAGCCACGAGGTTACTTGAAGGATATACTCGTACAAAATCAGTATGATTAAATCGAGAATGATTCCAGACGATTAGCCCATGGGCCACCGCCTTCTTGGAAAGATATGTTAAAAATGTGAGATATAGATTATACGATATCTAAAAATGGGTCAATATGAGAAGAGGGTAAGTAAAGAGACGAGATAACAGGTCAGAGTTAGAGAAGGATAGATAGAGGAGGAAGATGACAGAACAGGGAGAGTGAGGTAGAGAGAAGTAACAGAGAAACCGACCCATCGCAATTATGTGCGTATGGTAAGACGCCTTTAACCAATTTGTACTGCTGTCTATAAGTTTAAAAGTTACATTATTTGACATATGGCATAAAATTTAGGCCGGGTCCACCTGGCCACCCGTCTACCCTGAAGCAGAGGCCAAAGCAGTGTGTTGGAGGGACTGGAGATCCCTGGGTCCTCCTCAACTACCAGGATCCCCTTTCCCAGTATACGGGGCACTGCCCATGGCAAACAGGCAGGCTCGGTTTTAGCCATGTACCCATCGCACAGGCACAAAAGTGTACCTGTCTGACGGGTACGTGTTACTCCCCCTAACCACGGAGAGGCACCCAACAAAGAGGGGGAATATAAGAATATGTTGGCTATAAATTAAAAAAAATGTTTATCGCGAAAAATTGAGGTTTTACGAGACGTTACAAATACGGTGGAAGCGGTATATTTGATTTTATCGCAAGTTTGTTTTCTCGCAGTATGATGAAGGCCGCCGCTCAAAAAGTAGGTCAAGCTGCGCTTGAGGCAGGTAAGTCAGCCGCGAAGGAAACTGGAAAAAAATTCTTGGACGTTGCCGGGAAAAAGGCGATTGAAAAAAAAAAAGCGCCCTCACCCCAAAATCTAAAACCATTTTAGAAAAACATTTAGGAGACGCTCCCATTCAACCGGTTTCTCTCTGATCATTAATCGATGGAAACGGAATTGACGATTTAGTTAAAAAGTTTTACGAGAAAGTAAAATGACATTGAAATTTAAGATTGTACCGTATCCGAATTTTAAATCCGCCACAAGTTTTATTAAAAATGGAAAAATAAATTTTCAACGCGCCGAAATTTTAGAAATTCGAGATTCAAAATTTGGTTGTAAAAATGTCGTCGTAAAATTAACCGACGATGAAATCGAAACGATGAAAGATTTCGAGGAAGAGACAAACGAATTTTTGACCAACAATGACCAAGATGTTTTTCCCTCCAACAAACTGGTTTACGGAAATAAATTTATCCGAAAATGATGTCCAATAAAAAGACATTTAGCCAAATTGCATTAAAGCGAGTTTTCGCCTCGGATCAAAACTCCTTTCCCCAACTTTGGATAAAGTAAAAAATTTTATATCGTCAAAAAGAGATCGATATAAAAAGTCAATCTCCCGTTTTAAAAAAAATGGCAATGATTTTAAATATTACTGAACCTTACGCGACTGACGAAAGTATAGAAAGTTACGAGTATCACGAATACGAACCCATCACGGGAACCAATTTAAATAACCCCGGCGAAATTCGTATAAATATAGAGACTCAAGATTTATTTACCCACCCGAGCGAAAGTTATTTGCTGATTGAGGGAAGGTTGATGAAAGCTGACGGAACGGCTTACGCGAATGGTGACGTGTCACCATAACGAATAACGGCCTCATGTACCTTTTCAGCAACTTTCTGGTCAAGAGATTGAATCCGTTTTTCACCCCGGTCAAGCTAGCACCATGTTGGGGGTGTTGAAATATCCCGACGATTTCTTTAAATCTCAAGGTTTAAATCAGGTGTGGTACAAAGATACTAACCCGGAGGCACATAGAGGTAACAATACTGGATTTAACGTTCAGCAAGATTACCTAATTATTCAACCGGATCCGAAAGGCTCGTTTAGTTTCAGAGTTCCGCTAAAACACATTTTCGGATTTTGCGAAGATTACGATAAAATTTTGTATGGGGTGAAACAAACTCTCATTTTGGTGAGGAAATAAAACGACGACGCCATCTTTAGGCTAACGCGGCGGATAGGGGGCAAGTAAATCTCAGAAAGCTATCTTGGTTTATTCCGCACGTTCAACCAGCCGACGCAGAAAAGGCGCGATTGTACAAGACGATTGAAGCAAAAGCTTCCCTCCCCGTAGGTTACCGAATGAAGCTATGTGATTCTATCTCGGTTCCGCAATCTACGAGTTTTACGTGGAGACCTTCCGTCAAGTTGAGTCCCGAAAAAAACCATTGGATTATAGTCGGGTTTCAAACCGACAAAGACGGCAACCAGGAAAGGAACCAAGCCCTCTTTGATCACGCCGACTTGAAAAATATTTACTTCATGTTAAATTCGGATAGATATCCCGAAGTGGATTATCAATTGAATTTTGATCATCATAAATTTGCTCGCGCGTACGGATATGCTGCCTTATTCAGATCTAGATTTTACGGGATGGACGAATCGATATCCAATCCCAACATCTCAACGATTACAAAGCCCTTTTTCTTCTGCTCGTGTTTGACGCGAGCAAAAAGAGCGAAAGGATGAAATATTCCGTTACAGATATTCAAAGCGCAATTTCACGCCAACTTCCCCGCCAACACGGAAGCTTTTGCCGTTGTAATTAGCGACAGATTGTTGGAACTTAAGTCTGACGGAAATAAAATGATTGTGATTTATGGACAATGTTTTCTAATTAAAAAATGTCTGAAACTAATAATAAAAATCACGATTACTCCGGAATTAAATATCCTCAGAATCCAGCGTTTGATCGTCCTCCTGCGAACAAGCACGAACAAAGAAAAATTACTATAGTCGATTCGGAGCTGCGTTATTATTGCGTTTACGACTCTGCCTACAGCGGACTCAAACATCCGCAGAATCCAGCGTTTGATAAACAACCCGCGAAAAATTTCGAACAGAGAAAACTAGATTAATAATAAAAAAATGAAAAATACTCTTGAATTTTAAAAATTATAAAAAAAAGGTCACAACCAAATTTCATAACTCTCGAAAATTTTAAAGCCGACAATATAATTGCCGGAGATACGCGATTATTTGAAAAGCCGGCAAATTTTCGCCGCATGTATCTCAAATATGCGTTTGAAAATAAACGAGTCGACAATTTTGTTATTCGTACTCCAGTTTTATACTCGTTCGGATTATACAAAGATGAAGAGAATAACCCCCCGTCTAACTAAATCGGATTTTCTAAAGGCACGAATGATGAGGAAGAAAAATTTTATAACGTGACTCGGGAAATTAAAGATAAAGTGTGTGATTTGGTTGAAGCGAACATGATTTTAAATATTGAACTCGTAGATCCGGATAATTTCTCTCTTTTCAAACAAAGAAAGAGGAAAAATCCTGCCATGTTTATAAAAGTCGTAACAAAGGGTGACAAATTTGAGAGCACCTTTTACACTCAGAAAAATGGTAAAAAGATTCTCGTTAAAAATCCCGAAACTTTAATCTGTACACGAATGTCAGTCATTGCGGTAATTCATATCGAATCTGTTTTTTCGGGAGCGGTGCACACGTTGACGGCTAAACTTTTAACCGCGTTTATTACGAAAAAGTTTGAGTCTGTGTCTTATTTATCCGATATAAATTGTGAAACGGAATCATCCATCGACAAAAATGACGATTCTGATGAAGGTGATGACGAATCATCATCAACAGAAGAAGAATATATTATCCTAATGGAAAAAACGAAATTGTAGAGGAAAGTTTTTTAAAAAAACTATGCAAAAATTTGTATATTTTTTTTTATTTTAAAAAGAATGAAAACTAAAATTTTTAAAATATTTGTATTTAAAAAAAAGAAATGTTTTCGTTACTGGAATTGCGAAATATTGTTAAAAAACATAAAATCAGGGGTTATTCGCGAAGTAATAAACCTGAATTGACAAAAGTTCTTCGCGAATACGGTTTATTACCTAAACCAAAAGATCACAACTTTATTTTACGCGAAACGTAAGTAAATTAAAGAGAATCTACGTTATGGACGGAAAGTCTTTCCCGCAACTTTGGATCGAATAAAGGCTTTTTATATCGTAAAAATTAGTTCGATACAAAAAACCAATCCCCGATAAAAAAAATGGCGAGTATTTCAAAAATTACCGAACCTTACGCGATCGACGAAAGTATAGAAAGCTACGAATTTCACGAATACGAACCGATTACAGGAACCAAAGTAGATATATTTTATATTTTCTACCACATTTTCCTCTGTATTTTCAAATGCACCTTTAAAAAGGCGCAAAATGCACCTTTACGAGGCCAAACCATCAACATGGTCCCTTTTGTTCTTTTCATACCACGTTAAAGGTACAACCTCGTAAAAATGTTTCTGCTAAAAATATGAAATATGCACTTTTGCACTTTATGACCTCATTCATGAACTCACGGAATCCAAAATTTCAAAATGTAAAAATAAATGGGGATCCCCCCAATTTCAAGATTTTATAAATATGAGAAGTTCCTCCCATATTTATAAGAGAAAAAAATTGCGTATTAAAACGGTTTATAATATAATTTCACGAGTCCTTTAGCGGTAAATTTGTATTCGTCGTACGTTAGGGGGTATATTCCGATTCTTGTGTCTGGCGAATTAATATCAAATGACCGCGTTTTATTAATTATTCTCTTTCGATTTTCGAGCCTGTCCCAAAATATTTGCGTTCTTCCATCACCCAGATCCACATGTAATAATCGTTGTCTCCCCGCCGGATTATATTTTTCTCGTACACGTCAAATCAACTCCGAGGGTGTAAACCCCCGTCTTTTTAAGAAGCCAGTGTTCCGTGCCGTACAAATGTTCATCACCTACACTAATAGGGTACATTACTGTATCGTTATAAATAATATTCTCGTTTGGCTTTTTAATAAAAGCCGATGTGAAAAAGTTGTATCGTTCATTTTCATTATTGGTGATAACAATCGTAAAATTTTGGTATTGTTTCCCACGACGGCCTCACCCACATCCATCTTTATCCTTCCAATGATCGGATCTAGGTCTTTTCCATCTATAAACGTTTCCAATTCTTTTTTAAGACTTTCTACACCCTTCTCAATATTTACCAACTTCTGGTTTCATCCGCTCCAACTCATTTTCGTCCACGTACGTTTCCAATTTTTTTTAAGATTTTCCACCCCTCTTTTTACGTCTTGTTCAACCTTATTCTCAATGGTTTCATCATCCTTTGTCCACTCTTTTGCAACGTTTTAGTTTAAAAAATAATAATCCAGTATTCCTGGAGTATAGTACAGTTTAATATACCCCTCCATTAATTTCAGTAAATGCTAGATTTGACATAATAAATAGGTTCGTATGGACTGGTAGTTCGTCAGTTTCTATTTTTCTTCAGAAGCTCCCCCGGAGTAGTTAGTTGAAGAAAGAAGAGACATATTGTAAAATTCGTTACTTTTTACTCCAATCCTTACAGTTTCATGTTGGACGAGTACAAAATTTAAATAAAATTTAATCGTGTAAACACCTGTTTTTTTAAGTAACCATTTATCATCGTCGTTTTTTTCATCTTTACACGGATACCATTCGTATATATTATGGGATTTAATAAAAGGGTTTTAATCCGTGTTAGAGATCTTTGAAAAACACCCATATGCTTTATCCCCCCCCAATCATGTTTGGTTTATTACCTATGGCTCTCTTTTTGTAATAAAGGGTGGTGATATCAGGGTTTTGTTTTTTAAGCGCGAGCTTCATCAAGAGAATGGGTACTTGGGCTTCTTTAAGATCTCGTATTTTTGTTTCCAGTTGATTAATTTTCCGATTTCTTCTTTCGATAGCAACAGTAAAGTCGTTATGTATTCCATCAATAATTTTATTTATCGTCTCTTCATCTTTATCTTTTACCAATTCTTCAACATCTTTTTTAAGAATTTCTACCCCTTTTTCAACGTTTTCCATTATTTTTCGCGTAATTTTATCTTCGGTGTTTTTATCGTCCAACGCCCATTCTTTTTTAAGTTTGTCTAGTTCGCTTTTCAATTTATCCTTTTCGATATATTTTTCCAAACTTATTCTCATCTTTTCTACAATATCCATTTTTACCTCTTTCAACTCTTTTTCGTCCAAACATTCTTTACTCGTTCCTCTTTACCACTCAACGTCTCTTTGAAATAGGTCATAATCTCGCGCTATCCTGTTTCCCCGTTTTATTACAAACGCCCTTTTCGCTGCATAATCACCTTCCATCGGCATGCCCAGATTCGTAATCTTTTCTCCGAGCATATTAATTCTTCCCCTTTTCAAGAAAATGTTTTTTGATATAATTCAAAGACACGTCCGACCCTGAGGCTTGGGCTTTAGGCATTCGACCAAATTTATCGACTGGCATTTTTTTTTAATTTTTAAAACTTTTGTTTAAGACGTATAAACACAAATGACCACAAATGACTAACCCTCTCGGTTGCGCCCGATCTTTATTGTAAAAAATTCTTGGTTTTAAATGTTTTACCAGTTCTTCCGGCGGTTGTTCACCGTATCAGTCAAAATAATACAAATGTATTTGTCTTTGTTCTTTTTAATCCAACAAACCCAATGCGTGCCACCAGCGTTGGAAGAACCAATACCGTCGTTCGGATCCGAGTCGTCTAAATTTAATATTCCCCATTCCCTTTTCCAAGGGCGTTTCGGCAGTTGATTACGCATAAATACCCAGTCTTCTCGGTTAATATTTTTTACTATAGTCCTCAGGACTATACCTTGTGACAAAAGTTATAGTCCTCATAGATTTTTTATAGCCCGAGCTTGTTTGAATCGTGTCGTAGAATATTTGTTAAATTACTTAGGGACATCTACCCTACATAAAATCATTATCCTGGTATTCATATTGAATGCCTAGAATATGCTATTTAATATCTTTTTTTAACAATTAGCCATTTAAGTCAATTCTTTTTCAGCATTAGACCAAAATTCTACTCTCTAAGCTTTCATGGCTGCATTCAATTAAACTATAGATGTGAAGCATGGCAATATGAGTGTTACATAGAATGGAACAAATTCAATAATGCAGATGTATTGCAATGTTTTATACCAATTGGCAATCAACGGACTAAGCATTTTGAATTTACTCACCAGTCGGGCCAGACTTTACAGAAGTTAATCAAAACAAAATTACTTACCCAGATAGAAAACCCCATGTTGATAAATTTTCTTCATATTAATGTTAACAGATTTACCAGGCTTTGCGCCTTCAACAAACCGTAGAAAATTCATAATATCCGACAAATATTTACCAATTCCATTCTATAATTAGTGATTGATTCAAGCTCAGTGTCCTTCAAATTTATTTAGCATGTGGTAGCCTAGTGGGCTTCCAAATTATTTTAGAAGTAGACCAGTGGCTATCATTTCTTTTCTGGTAGCCCAGATATTATATAAATATGCAGCAAACGGATTCAACATAACTTACATTGCAAAGAAAACAAGTCAGGTTCATAAGGGCACAGTTCACATAAACAAAACTCTTAAGTAATATCATTATTGTATTAACAGAATTATAAAGATATGTCTGATAACATATCTATGTACTTATATTCTTGTACACAAAGCATATCCAATTTCAGTTCATGTCCGAAATAAGTACAACTAAAGGGCCAATAAACACTACACAGATCGATTTCGCAAAAGCTTTAACATGAAAATGTTTTCACATAACTTAAGTCTGCGAATTTAAACCAATAGTCCAAGCCCGAGCCAATAGAAATGGCCCGGACATTAAAATCTCCTTTACATGTAGACCAATCTATTAATTCTAGGAAGCCAAGTAACTGTACTGAGAGGCATGTGAGAATATAGTAGTCATGTGACCAAGAAACGCGTCATTAATTCCTTGTGTTACGTTATCAGCGATCATATTTCATTTCAAAAAGTTACACTCAAGCTGAATGACACGCAGGAATGACGTCACAAATTGCCGAAGGTGTCAATATCGTGCTTAGCTAACACTAATAAGTGAGTAGCATGTGACCTGGGTGTACATAATGCACCGATTCATGAAATAGAAAAACGGAACCAAAACAATATTTGCACCCATTTAATATATCGCTTTCGACGTCTATTAGCGAAGAAAGCCGAGAAACAGTACTCGTGTGACGTCAGCGGTTTGAACGTTTATTCATTTATTCTGTGGTAACAGTAAAGCGACGGAGCTTTCTAAAAAGTTCTCAATTAATTCTTCTTCACCATCATCTAAGTCAGACTCTGGCGCGTAATCTGAGTCGTGTGAAAGACTACTGTCGTCAGATACCAAGTCCGTGACCCTAATGGCATGTTAACGGAAACGGAAGACAAGTTGTGTGCACTTACGAAAAAGCAGAGTTTTGATTGGTTAAAATTCTTATATGATTTTCCCAAACGTCATTGCGTGCGAATATTTATAGTAACATGCCTCGGGCTCGGACTATACGCATTTTTCGCAGACTGTAATACACCTCGAAAACTCGGAATTTTCAACTCTTTAACCGCCTCTATCAATTCGAATTGTCATAATTCTTACCCATAAATAATAAATACGCCAATGACCGAGCGCAAAAGTGTGGATTCTGTCTAGCAAAATGTATCTCTTGTCATCCCTACCGATTAGTGCGACCTTGTTTAGTTCTTCCGTGTACATTATGTGAATCCGGCTGAAAAACGAAATATACAAGTTTTGTTTATTCAATGGTTAAGTTAGCAGACATTGTCAAATCATCAACGGTTACCACAAAAGATATAAATGTTCCTCAGATGATCAGAAACTTGTCGACCAATGAGATTATGGTTAAATCATACTACTGGAAGCAGTATTTCAGTGGCTATTCTAAAGTTATTCCGTAATCTGAATCAGTATCATCATTTTAGATTTACACATGTAAACGCCGGCTCAGTGTATCTCAGAGAGTATCCATCATCCGCTGAGGTTTGCTTCTAAAAGCTAAGAGCTGACCATAAATTAACTGACCCTACAATTTATTCACAGGTCATTCTAGCTCCTGGCTTATCAGCGGAGAGATCGTGGTATTTGTAATGATGTTATACCTGACAATTCAAACAGAACATTCTTTTCACACGTAATTTAGTTTTTGTGTTTTTTCCCACCTAAATCATGACAACGTGAATTGTAATTAGTAATGGTAGTGTACCACAAAATACAATTATATTCAAATTATGCCGGAAAATATCATATATAGTTCGGTTGTATTTATTTCAGCTTATGAATGTGGGTGGGGTAATGAAAAATAAGAGAGAGAGAGAGAGAGAGAGAGAGAGAGAGAGAGAGAGAGAGAGAGAGAGAGAGAGTTAGGACATACAGTTGATATTAAAATTTGGTCATTATGAATTTGAGACAACGAGAATCACCTGAAGTTAGAATAGTACGATTTATCAAATTGAAAGATATATCGTCCGTTACGTGATTTTACTACGACTACACACACAGACCGTCAATGAAATTCCACAATTAAAACCGTACGTACATAAACAAACATCGGCTTATATCACGTGATTTCAAAGGTAATTGAAATTCTCTCAACGTAAAGTTTTGATGATACAGCGATACCTCGACAAATTGCCCCAACAATATTACCGTACCAGGGGCGCAACCAGGATTTTGAAAGTGTTACGCAGACCTCGGCACAAAGTGTCGATGGGGAGAGTATGGGGTATCCCCCTCCCATGGTGCGAAAAAAATGAAAAAAGGGACACGAAAAGATGCATTATGGTGCATTTTAAGACACGCATATAGTGAGATATAATGTTATAAAAAAGGGAAATTAATCAGTACAATTGTAGGAATAAAACGTTTCGACCTCTACAATAGGTCTCATCAGGCGGTGATGATTATATAATTTGATTTCCCCGCGACGTTTTGTTTTTCTTTTTGTTTTTAGTGTTTTTATTTTATTTTTATCCTTTTTGTATTTTTATTTAACTTTTTTATTCAGACCGATATATATGTTTCTTTGCTTTCGCTGAATGCTTTTGATTTCGTCATTTCCTCATTTATCAAGCACAAGTGCGATTCGTCGATGCCCAGACGCATCGAAATCACGTAAAACCCGGTCGATATCGATCTCGTGATTGCGATGAATATGCATCAGAGCTAGTCCAGTCAGCCGTTCCTCGGTCATCGTATTTCTTAGATACGTTTTAAGTCGGCGAAGGCTACTAAATGACCTTTCAGCAGAGGCCGTGGACACTGGCATAGTCAGAAGGATCTTCAGCACAACATGTTTGGATGTTTGGATATAGTTGATATGTTTCATCAACTGCCTTTGCCAGACCTTGAATGGGCGAATCGGCTGCAAATCTCTTCCAGACGTCAAGTTCACCATCTATTGCCTGGCAATCTATGAACGGAGAATACTCCTGCTTGATATCGGCCCACATTTCGGGTGAAAGCTGCTGGAGTTTTGTTGGCAAAAGATACTGAGTGTTCAGTCTTGCAGTCGAGAGACACGTTCTGTCATGCAATTGGGACAAAAGGTGATCCATGAATGGTACAAACATATTCAACCCCCAATATTCCTTTGGGGTTTCTGCGGCTATGTTATTTCTGTGTTTTGCCTTGAAGCAACACGAGGCTGACAGACATTGATGTCATGCTCAGTTGCCAAGGCGACAGCCTTCTGCCAAAGTCCTCCATTATACCCAATGTTATTGCGTCCCTCGATCAGCAACCCATAAAGAACTTTAGCATGCTGTGCTGCTTTGACCAAGTCACATTGAGGATCTTCCATTGAATCCGTCAAAGGATTCAGTGTGTCTAAGGGAACGCTGACGCAACACAAAGCGACAACAAAGTCAAAAGATAGGACAGCCTTTTGAAGGCTTGGCGCTGTGGACATAGTTTTGGTGTCCATGCCAACTTGAAGGTCAGTAAGTGTTTCTATAATTGGTTTGAAGTGCGTATAGAAAGCAGTGATGCTTTCCGAGTGCTGAGACCACCGTGTTGGGCAGAACTTCTTCAAGGCTTCTCCGTCGTCGTTATGAGAGCTATAAACTCCGAGACGTTTCTGAGAATTTGTTATAAAAAACAATACATCCCAACAACGGTAAACATCGACTGCACAAACGGTACCCTGCAAGCATGACATATTGCTAAGTTTAAACGGTGGTTGCGAGAGTGAATATACTTTGCGTTTGGAAATTCTGCAGTAAATCTTGCTTGCACTCCACGGTGACAACCGGACATATTCCCAGCACCGTCGTACCCTTGTCCAACGATAAAGTTTGGGTTCAGATTGTGTTTGTGTATTTCATCTAGAAGCAACTGGTGAAGTGTTAAACCTATGGATATGTGGATGTTTGCTATGGATCAAAGGATGGTTGCTATGAAGACATATTTGTCCTTGTTAAAAAACGCTCTTAATATTAAGGTCGAAATATAGAATAAGTATTGAAAACCAGTTTGAAAAGATGTGGGCTGTTTTAATGAGGTATTCTTAATATTAAAATGATATCTAAATACGTTTTTACCATATTCTTGTTTCTGAAAATAGAAACACATTTTATACTACATCCAACCCAGTGTCAACTGCCGGTAAATGATTTCAATAGCTATTTCAGTTATCTTAACAATTCTTTATGTAGTACTGTCTAGCTTGTGTTTTCGGCTACCTCCGATTAAAGAACACCTTGTGAATAAAGGCCATATTTTGAAAAACACATCATATATTTAAAAGCCGCGGCTGTGGTCTAGTGTGCTGTACTTGTAACCCGGAGATCCGGGGTCGAATCCCGGCCGCAGCAGACATGTTGAATATTTGTAATGTGTTGTTGTGTTTTTCTTATCAAGGCATCATAAGTTTACATATTATACACGAACCTCATTTACTTAATAAATATGTAATTATATAATTTACAACAAATACTCGGAAGCATCTAAAGGCTGTGCTCATGACTGGATGACTAACCTCCAAAATACAAGGAGATCATTATAGTTTTATGTTTTTCTTTATTCTTTTTCAACTAAATGCTTGGTTGATATAAACATGTATCGATTGTGTCAAGTATTCTGGATAATATTTCTAGTACTTTGATCTGTATTCAACCATTCCAGTACTCTGATTAAACTGTTTAACTTCCATGCATTGTATTTTGATTTTGTATGTTTTCAGTACCTTTTCATCAATATATATAACTTTAATTCGTTTCATGTTACAGTGCTATTCATTTTCTTTATAGCTATTTAAAAGAAGGGAAAATTATTAGTGTTTAATTCAATATTCTTTTTGTATATTTGTCAGTATAAACAGTGATGGGCGGTTTATGGCTATGACAGTTTGTGTAAAAATGGGCTATTTAGTATGTGACGTGACTTTGGAATCCAGTTTTTTTTCACTTTTTAGTATTATACGATGATTCTAGATAAATATAATATATCGCTGTTTTTATTAAGTGTTTTCAGTAGGTAGAATTGACCGATTGTGGCATAAAACCACCATTTTATGATGCAAAATGCAAATTTATGAGATCAAACCACCAACATAGTCCCCCCTTTGCATTTTGCACCATCTTGAAGATTTTTGATCTCGTAAAAATCTTCTCCGAGGAGAGGGGGTCATTCAGTGTAAAATGCACATCCCTCTTAGAAGGGTCAAACTTCAATATAACCCAACCTCCACCAGCCTCCACCCAAAACTCCACTCTCGTGAATTTTTTTATAAATATGAGAAGTTTCCCATATTTATAACAGAACAAAAACTTGTATTCGTCGTACGTTATGGGGGCCGCGTAAAAAAACTTTTTTTTAATCCAGGAAAAAATTATAAAAAAAATAATAAAAAATATGAAAAATTTTCTCCCATATTTTTAAGTTAAAACGGTTTATAATACAATTTCACGTATCCCCAACTCCCATTCCGAATCTCATTTTTTTCCGATAATTTTCCCAACGATGGATCTATCCGTCTATTCCCTCAGTGTGGGATTATAAATACCCTCCATTTCCGACAACATGTTTTTATCGCAGACTTTGTTTCTAGTTTTCGTATCTTTATTTTTCAGATAACACACGTAGTGGTTATATACCGCTTTATCCACCCTATTTACGGGCATACTCCAATTTTTCGGAGTTAGATCCGGATTTAATCTCTTTTTTAATTTCGTACCCGGTCCGGTAAAATTGTGACATGGCAAATGCATTTCAAAGGGTAAATTATTTATAGCGCTATTTAATATAGAACCACCTTTCGTTTTAGTAAATTGAGTTTTAGTCCTTCCACATACCGCACGTTTCCCCCGATTCAAGGGTCTCTTATTTTTCGTAATTATATTTTCCGCGTTATCCGTTTCCGTATTTTTTCTACATTTCACGCAATACATTTTTTATTTAACGGATTTGTTCGATTTAAATAAAGATGGAAATTAAAGATTCATCTTGGACGAAGAAAACTAAACGCGACAACAATCCCCTCTTACAAAAAGCATCCGAGGTATTATCGTGGGTAAATCCGGATGCGGTAAAACGACATTGTTGTTAAACTTGTTGTTACCGCCGGGGTGGTTAGATTACGACAATATCAAAGTTTTCGGAAAAAGTTAATTTCAACCCGAATAAAACCTCATTTACAAGGCTTTTAAAAATAAATTACCGAAACCCGAAATTTAAGACTTTTCGAAATTTGCGAAGAAATTACGACCAGGGATATATCTCCCGAACAATTTGTCAAGATTTTAGCGCGCGAACACGATTCCATGCGCGAAGGATTGAGATGCGATCTTAACGAAAACGCTCACGACGTACCGGATCCTTGAGATCTAAACCCCGCGGATAAAAATTAAATGATTTTTGACGATCTGCTTTTGGAGAAACAAAACAAGTGCGAGGATTATTATGTACGCGGGCGTCACAGCAACGTGGATTGTTTTTACCTTTCGCAAAATTATTTCAAACTACCGCGTCAAACGATACGGGAAAACGCAATTTTATTTGCCTATTTTCGCAAGATTTGAAAAATATCAACCACATTTACAACGACCACGTCAGTCAAGATATGACCCAAAAAGAATTTAAGAAATTGTACAACGAGACGTGGAAAAAACCTCACAAGTTTGTCGTCATTGACCTATCTTCGCAAAAAGATTCTGGAAAATACAGACGAGGTCTCGACGAATTTTACATAATATAAAACGTTCTCTTTATATACGAAAAAGATGGAACAATTGTTGGAAGTTATCGCGAAAAACACTGCCCCTAAAAGTTCTTTACAAATTGTCGTATCAGACGACACCACGAGGTTTAAAACGAGATTCAATCCTCCTCTAGAGCTTAACAAAAGATAAACGATACGAAATTGCTCTCGTCAACCTCGAGACGTATGATTCCTTTCCAAACATTACCAACGAAAACAATCATTTTAGATATTCTCACAACGAAGACAAAGATAAGAAATTATTTATTATCCCGGAGGGAAGTTACGATATCATAGACATTGATCGATTTATTCAGGAGCGAATGAAAGAAAACAATCACCCCGATAAAATATCCGTAACGGCGAATCCAAATACTCTAAAATCCAGGATTAGCGTAGAAGATAAATTTATAGTCGATTTCAAACATCCGAATTCCGTCGGTCGAGTTTTTGGATTCGAATCCGCTGTATATCGATCCTGCCTTCACGAATTCGAAAACGTGGTTGACATTCTCTCGATAAATGCCATTCGAGTCAATATTGACATTATAACGGGTAGTTTTGTCAATGGTTCAGCGCAAAATACGATTTATACTTTTTTTCAAACGTGAGTCCAGGTTACAAAACTGTCGAATTTCCGGCAAATTTAGTTTATTTGCCAATTACTTTACATACGATTCACACCATAGAAACTAGTCTCACGGATCAAAACGGAAAATTATTAAAGTTACGCGGCGAATATATTACGATTCGATTTCATATTAGGGAAATTTAAACAAGTTTTAATATTTTTAAAAATATGAGATATCTAAACGTTCGAGTAAATATTTCCCACGGAAAAAAAGATAAAATACAACGAGCGATTCGTAACGGTACGTCCACCGTTATTCGCTTGGGTAAAGACGACCTTCAAGGCAATGATCTTATTGCGGTGACTCAAACTGAAGCAAACAAGATACAGCACGCAATGGGAGAAGGTGTTGGTCTACATTTAAGAATGAGTCGCGCGCAACTAGCGTACAATTTGAAAATTGAATGAGGTTTTTTAGGTTTGTTGGCTGGATTGGCTTCGAGAGCTTTACCCATGATTGCGGGTAAAGTTTTGCCGGCTCTTGGGATAGGCGCTTTATCCTGGTTGGCAGGCACGGCCGTCCAAAAAGCCCTCGGGTCAGGTTTGTATCTTTAAAAATGGAGGCAACGTTTGTCAAATTGAAACTGATGGTAAAGGTTTATATTTAAAACCAGCTCTAGGTAGTGGATTGGGAGCAGTCGGAGACGGATTATATTTAAAAAAAGAAGGTACAATGTACAACGGGAATGGTATTCTTTTAGGCCCAAACAGTCCGTTTAAAAATATTCCGCTTCTCGGAATGTTTCTTTGAATTAAACAAGTACGTCTCTGAAATTAAATATGGTATGGAGGAATCGCAAGATTTTAGATTAAAAAAAATAACGAAATACAGGCAATATTACGACAGAGGAGGTACAACGCGCGGCTCTAAGTAAAAATATAAACGCGTTCGCAAATTGCCCACGGCGTCGACATGGTTTTTAATTTCGCTTTAATCGGTTTAACGGCTGGAGGAGCGGTCCTCTTGTCTACGATTGTTGCAGTTCCAGAAGCCGTCCTCATGGGTAGCGTCGCAGCGGGTCTCGGTGCTTTAAGCGCCATGGGAAAATATCTCGGTAGAAGATTTTCTATCAAAGCCGAAAAACACAAAAAATAAAAATCCAAGCTTCGACAAAATTAAATACCATTTCGGCTTTAATTTCAAAGGCACTCAATGACAATAAAATTTCAGACGACGAGTTTCAGCTAATTTTTTCGGAATGGGACAAATATTACAGAATGAAGGAAGATATTCGTAAAACGAGCCGGAAAAATGTTCAACAAGTCGATATAGAGTTTCGTGAGCCAAAAACGTGTCAAAACAATATCAAAAACAATGTCCCCCTCCACCATACATTCCCGGTGAACCTGTTAACATGTCTCCTCTATTTATACATGGTGAGGTAAAGGAAGCTATACATCATCCCAACGCTGATAGATCGTTTTGTGTGAGGCTTAAAAAAATGATGACGGAGAGTATGAGTATAAAATAGGTAATAAACTCATTACTGTTGAAGGGAGTGATATCATTGTGGAAGGTGAAAGATGTGAAGGTACACCTGGGTTGTGGGAACTTATTACATCCAAGGATCCAAATAAAAAAAAATATTAATAAAAACGATAAAAAAATTATGGTGATTTGCTGAAACAAACAAATGCTATTTATAAATATTAACAGACCCGGACAAGGATTAAGGGATACAAACTCATACAAGTTTAAACTTATTAATGATCTTTTTGGTTTTGTAGAAAAATCCGGAAAGGGTCTCTTTAACCTAAACGACCTTCTCGAGAGGTTGGAATTGTTGATAGCGAGCAAGAATGCGGGAAATACCGTTGTGCGAGACGAATTATTATCCATTTGTAACGAGCTCGCGAATCAAAACGTATTAAATTCCGATCAATATAAAAAAAGTTGTCTATAATTTAAACAATGCTTATTCCAAAAAGTCATGGTTTTGCGAGATATATATATATATCAATAAAATCGAATATACCACTATATATATATATATATATATATATATATATAGTGGTATATTCGATTTTATTGATAGTCTGTTTACTCGCAGTATGATGAAGGCTGCCGCGCAAAAAGTAGGGCAAGCTGCGCTCGAGGCAGGCAAGTCGGTTGCCAAGGAAACTGGAAAAAAAGCTCTAGACGTTGCCGGGAAAAAGGCTATCGAAAAAGTTAAAAGCGCCCAAACTCCGAAATCTAAAGCCATTTTAGAAAAACATTTGACAGAGGAACCCGTTCAACAAGTTCCCCTCGGATCATTAATTAACGGAGATGGAATTGACGATCTAGTTAAAAAGTTTTATCGTAAAACAAAATAATGACATGGAAATTTAAAGTTATTCCTTATTCTATATATAATTCCGCTTCGATTTATATTAAAGATGCAAACGTAAAATTCGGAGACGCTGAAGTTTTGGAGGAACATGATTCGAAATACAGCTATAAAAAAGCCGTCGTAAAATTAACCGACGAACAAATTGAAATATTAAAATAATTTGAAGAAGATATAAATGATTTTTAGACGATAATGACGTAGGCATGTACCCACCCATCAAAATCGTTTACGGAAATAAAATTTATCCGAAAATGATACCCGGTGGAAACAAGTTTTCGTACATTAAATCAAAACGAGTCTTTTGTAAAGAAGGAAAATCTTTCCCTCAACTTTGGATCGAATAATTCTTTATATCAAAGTAAAACGATATAAAAAAATCCATTTCCATTTTTGAAAAAAAAAATATGGCAACGATTTTAAATATTACTGAATCTTACGCGACTGACGAAAGTATAGAAAGTTACGAATGTCACGAATACGAACCGATTACGGGAACCAATTTAAATAATCCCGGCGAAATTCGCATAAATATAGAGACTCAAGATTTATTTTCTCACCCGAGCGAAAGTTATTTGTTGATAGAGGGAAGGTTGATGAAAGCCGACGGAACGGAAGTCACCGCCAATTTGCTCAACAATAACTGATTTAAGACTCGTCAAGCTTTTCTAATTCGAAGACCGGATCCAAAAGGTACGTTTAGTTTCAGAATTCCGTTAAAACACACTTTCGGATTTTGCGAAGATTACGATAAAATTATATACGGGATGAAGCAAACTTTAACTTTGGTGAGGAAATCCAACGACGACGCCATTTTTAGGGCTAACGCGGGGGATGCGGGACAAGTAAATCTCAGCAAGCTGTCTTGGTTTATTCCACACTTTGAACCCGCCGACGCGCAAAAGGCGAGATTGTACAAGACGATCGAAGAAAAAGCCGACCTCCCCGTAGGTTACCGAATGAGGCAGTGTGACTCCATTTCGGTTCCGCCATCTACGAGTTTTACGTGGAGACTTTCCGTCAAGTCTAGTCCCGAAAAAACGCGTTGGATCATGGTAGGGTTTCAAACGGACAAAGACGACAGTCAAGAAAGGAATCCAGCCCTTTTCGATCACGTCAACTTGAAAAATATACACGTCATGATAAATTCGACGAGATATCCTCGAGTGGATTATCAATTGGATTTTACTCAACTTAAATTCGCTCGCGCGTACGAAGATATGGCTTCGTTTAGATCTAAATTTTATGGGATGGACGAATTGATATCCAATTCCAACATTTCTCCGGAGGATCATAGAGATCTTTTCCCTCTATTCGTTTTTGACGTGAGCAAGCAGAGCGAACGGATGAAATATTCCGTGACGGATATTCAAATCAAAGCGCATTTCATAACAACGTCCCCGCCAACACGGAAGCTTTTGCCGTCGTAATTAGCGATAGATTGATGGAATTCAAATCTGACGGAAACGAAATGAGCGTAATTTACGGTTAATATAAAAATTTGCATCATTTATCAAAATGTCTGAAAATCATTCTTGACGAGTCAAATTCGTATAATTATGGAATTAAACGTTCAAAGACCCCAACAGAGATTACAATCCAAGAAACTTTACTATAGTTGAACCCGATTTTACTGGAATTAAACATCCGCAAAATCCGGCCTTTGATAAACATTCCACGAGCAATCTCGAGCAAAGAAAACTTACTGATGCAGAGTTACGTTATAATTGTATTTACGACTATGCCTACGCCGGTCTTAAACAGTCACAAAATCCTGCGTTTGATCGTCCATCCACGAGTGATGAAGAACAGCGAAAAATTTAATACGAGTGATTAAGGAAATGGTGAAAAAAAATGGATTAATAATTCATTCATTTAAAAAAACGAATGAAAATAAATTTTTAATAAAAACAAATCCCATTTAGGTGGCTGGTTTTTTAACCGTACATACGATAGAAGGATGCGTTGGTTACGATCCTAAAAGTTTTTTAGAGGCAGTTCGTCCACGAGTAATAGGTCTTTTTGAAAGATATTGTCAACACGAAATTCAAATAATTTGAACAGGCATGATGAAAAGAGTTGAGTCCGGTAATAAAATACGAGACTTTTCCGACGAACCAATCTTTGCGAAAAAAATTAATGATATAATTTTACGAGGAAAACATTAGACGGGTATCTTTTCACTCTGAAATAAAAATTTTTGCAAATTCCGAAAAAATGTATAATGACATGATTAAAACAATCTTGGAAAAATGACTGCGAAAACTACAGAGTTTTGGAACTTTGTTTCGATCGAACAACTCAAGATTCATACGGCGGCTTATAAGAAAAAAAAATGAAAAAAAATGTTTAAACATTTCTTTAAATATAAAAAAATAATGAGTGAATATGTGATAAAACAAACAGATTCCGATTTGAGGGAATTTGCAACCGTACATACGATATACGGGTACGATGCTCGAAGCTTTTTGAGCGCGGTTCGAAGGCTAGTGCCTCAACCTTTTAGAGAGACACCAACAACGCAAAATTAGAATGGTTTTAAGATGTTCAATATAAGTGCTCGACGACTTTGTTGATGGTGAAGAAATCGTTAGGAGGGAAATCGGGGAAATCGTTAGGGGGGGGGGGGCTTTTCATTCCAAAAATGAAATCACTTCTTCTTCAACCAATACTGAAGAATTGTATGATATCATGATTGAAAGAATATTGGAAAATATGACTAGGTTACAATGGATGGGTGATTTGATTTTCATGTCGGTCGAACAACTCGAAATTCATACGGTGGTTTATGAGGGAAAAAATGAAAAAAAGTTAAAGATTTCTTTGAATATATAAAAAATGAGTGAAAATAAATTTGAGATGGTACAAACGCAATTCACTTTGCGGAATTTTATAGCTGAATATACTAAAGAAAGTCTACTGAGTTACGATCCTGAAAGCTTTTTCGACGCGGTTCGATGGCAAGTACTCAAGTTTTTACGAAAAAAGCCTGAAAACAAGATTACAAAAATGATTTTAATTTATACGGTGGAAATAACTGATTTACTTGAACGGGAAATGAGTATCCATTCCAAGATGGAATTCAACCATGAGACAACGTATAAGGAAGAATTGTACGACAAAATGGTTGAAACGATCTTGGACCAGCTTTGTGGGATGCTTCCCAGTCGAATCGAGAAACTCATGATTAAAAAAGCCGACCCCTTAGACCCAAGTGATTTAGAAGGAAACAATACTCCCGCGGCCGCTTAAAAATTTTCAAACATTTTTTTTATTATTTTTTCACAAGAAAATAAGGAAATATTTCCTTACAAAAGATATAAGAACTCTAAGAAATGAAAATGTGTTAAAAAAATCTTTAAATAAAAAAAACATGTTTTATTCTTTACTGGAACTCAAAGAATTAGCCAAGGAAAATAAAATCCGCGGTTATTCGTTGTTGAATAAATCCGCATTGATAAACTTGTTGGTTGAGAAAGATATAATACCGAAACCGGATGAACAAAAAGTTTAAGAAAAATCGTCCGACTCAAAATATGATCGTTTAAAAACGATAAGGAAAACACCGATTCCCGTTACCGTGGAAACCGGGGAAATGATACATTTTCCATCTTTACACGCTGCGGGACAGTACATAAAATTGGCTTCGGCGAGTATAAAAACCTACAACGGAAAAGTCTTTAAAAATAAAATACGCGATCAACATACGTTGGTTAAAAAATGATTTTATATTTAAAGATTTTTTTAAACATAAAAAAATGAGTGAATATGTGATAAAACAAATGAGAACCCGCTCCGAGGGTTCTGAGTTTCCGTTTTCGAATTAGAAGGGGATTACGATCTTCCAAGATTTTTCAGGTTGATTTGTAAACAAGTGCTTGGGTTTTTTTTAAGAAAAAAATATATGATGAAATAGTTGATAGTATTTTTTAAGAAACAAGAACAAATCAAATTTTACGCTTCGTACTCAAAGGAATTGTTCCAGATATTTCCCTCGAGATTAACACGATCGCCCTCCATGAGGAAGACTCGGTGATTTGAATAAAATTTTACGTTAGATTATATTATCACTCAATATTTTTTTTTTATTTTATATTTAAAGAATTTTTTACATTAATAAATAATGAGTTTCTTTAGAAGAATCGGTGATGCGGCCCAACGAGCCGCTTCAAATGTTTTATCCGGCGCGCGAGCACTTGCATCAGGCGCTCGGGATAGGATTAATCGTTTCACAAACTGGTTAACCGATTATGTGGATGAAGAACAAGCCAATCAGGTGTTGGATGAGATCTCGAGGGAAATTAGGAGAAGACGAGAACCGCCTTTCGAGTTACGAGAAAGTCTTTCTGCTTTGAGGGAATTTACAACCGTACATACGGTAGAAGGACGAAGTTATGATTCGGAATCGTTTTTCGACGCGGTTCGAAGGCAAGTACTCAACTTTTCGAAAGTAACCAACAACACAAAATTAAAATGGTTTTAAAATGTTTGATGGAAAAACCCAACCTTGCGACTGGCAAAGGAATCGTCAAACAGGCATCTTTTGTTTCTAGAATAGAAATCAATTCTTCTTCAACCGATACTGAAGAATTGTATGATACCATGATTGAAAGAATATTGGAAAATATGGCAACGTTTCAACAAAGTGAGGGTTGCGGTTGGCTATTTCATTCAATCGAGCGACTCGAAATTCATACGGTGGTTTACGATCCGTTGAGGGCAAATTCTTATATTCCATTACCCAAATTTTTAGCAGACAAGAAGGCCATTATCAATATGAAAAACGAAGAAGATGATAAATGTTTTCTATGGAGAGTTTTGAGGGCTTTAAATCCAAAAGACAAAAACCTGCACATTATAGATAATGATTTAAAAAGTAAAGAAAGTACCCTAAACATGAAAGGTATTAAGTATCCCGTGTCGCTAAAAGATATACCCAAATTTGAAAAACAAAATCCGGGTATCACCATAGTCGTTTATGGGTACAAAGAGGG
This sequence comes from Lutraria rhynchaena, assembly GCA_008271625.1. NCBI lineage: Eukaryota > Metazoa > Mollusca > Bivalvia > Venerida > Mactridae > Lutraria > Lutraria rhynchaena. The sequence continues at coordinate 46,336 of VIBL01000232.1, forward strand.
AACAGGCATTTATACCCTCCATCCCAATAAGTCTAGAGCTAAAAATCCAATATACCTTTTGTTGTTTAGTGATGGTGAAAAAACTCATTATTGTTGGGTAAAAAATAGATGTAGATTATTGTCTTCGCAGATTTTGAGGGCACATGGTAATTTTTTTTTGTGACAACTGCCTAAATCCTTTCTGCAAGGAGAGCGCGTTGACCAAGCATGAGGAATGGTATTGGAAGAACTAAACCGTGGTAATCAAGATGCCTGATGAGGGTTCGTTTATCGATTTTAAAAATCATAATAAGTTGATGCGAGTTCCTTTCGTAATTAACGCCGATTTCGAATCTTTTCTAAAACCAATCGATACGTGCGCTCCAGACCCTGAAAAGAGCTATACGAAACAATACCATCAACACGCTCCAGCTGGATTTACTATTTACGTCAAATGTTTTGAAGACAGCGAGTACAAGAAAGATCCAATCGTCTATACTGCCGAAAACGACGACGAAGATGTTGGTAAAAAATTTGTTGAAATGTTGGAAGAAGCTGTGAGGGAGATTTGTAGTGTTGAAAAGAAAGATATGATATTCAACAAAGAAGACCGAATAAATTTCGAGCGAGCGACACAGTGTTGGATCTGTGATGGTGACTTTGTCAGCGGCCGCAAAAAGGTTCGTGATCACTGTCACTACACCGGGAAATATAGAGGAGCGGCACACAACTCGTGTAATCTCAAACGTACGAACCCGGATTTTACACCCGTGATATTTCACAATCTAGCTGGATACGACAGCCATTTATTCGTCAAAAAATCTGGGGAAAACTGAAGGTGAGATTGATCCTATCGCGAAAACTGAGGACGAATGCATCAGTTTTTCGAAAACGATACCTATAGGCGAACCTTTTATAGCAAAAAAGGAAAGAACAATGGAAAAGAAATGACGAATAAACATACTCTTAGATTTATAGACAGCTTTAAATTTATGGCTTCTAGTTTGGATAAGCTCGCGAGTAATTTGGAAAAGGATCAATTTTCGACAATGAAAAAATATTTTCAGGATGATCGACTACGAAAATTGATTTTGAAAAAGGGCGTCTATCCGTATGAATATTTGGATTCCCCGAAAAGATTACAGGAAACGCAGTTACCCCAGAAAGAAGCGTTCTATTCGAGGTTTAACGAAGAAGGAATTAGCGACGAACAATACGCTCACGCGCAGGAGGTGTGGAAAGACTTTAAATGTAAAACGCTTAGAGATTATCACAATTTGTATAATAAAACGGACGTTTTGTTGCTGACTGACATTTTCGAGAATTTTCGAGACCTGTGCGTAAAACATTACGAGGTGGATCCCGCGTGGTATATAACAGCATCAGGATTGGCTTATGATGCTATGTTGGAAATTACGGGAGTAAAACTAGAGTTGTTGTCAGATATAAACATGTTGCTCATGTTTGAAAGAGGGTTAAGAGGAGGAGTTTCCATGATTTCAACGAGATATTTCAAGGCAAATGATAAATACATAGGGAAGAAATTTGACCCGAACAAACCTTCAACATATATGATATATTTGGACGCCAACAATTTGTATGGGTGGGCAATGTGTCAACCTTTACCCACACATGGATTTAAATGGATGACTAGGGAGGAGTTGACTAATCGGAAAAATATGCCTTGTATTTTAGAAGTAGATTTGAAATATTCGCATGAGTTACACAAAAAACAGAACAATTATCCTCTAGCTCCCGAACATTTACCAAGAGATGGAGTGGAGAAATTAATTCCAAATTTAGGTGATAGTTCATTATAAAAATTAAAAAAGTATGAAGAGATGGAATTGGAAATTACGAAAATTCACCAAGGAATAAAATTCGAGGAATCGAATTTTATGAAAAAGTATATTGATTTAAATACGAGACTAAGGGCTAAAGCAACCGACGAGTTTGAGAAAGATTTTTTCAAACTCATGAACAATGCCGTCTTTGGGAAGACGATGGAAAATATTAGAAATAGAAGGGATATTAAATTGGTAAACAATAGAGATAAGGCGAAACAATTGGCGGCAAAACCAAATTTTGTTGGAAGTACAATTTTCGATGAAAATCTTATCGCCATGCATATGAAATATACTCATTTGATATTTAACAAACCGGTTTACCTCGGGATGTGTATTTTGGATTTGAGTAAAACACTTATGTACGATTTCCACTACAATTATATTAAAGCTAAATACGGAGAAAACGCTAGATTGTTGTTTACGGATACGGATAGTTTAATGTATGAAATTGAAACGGAAGATTTTTATAAAGATATTGCCCCGGACGTCAAAGGCAAATTTGACACGGGTAATTTTGACCCGAATCACGAATCTGGAATTTACACGAAAGAGAATAACAAGGTTATAGGAATGTTTAAAGATGAGGCGGGTGGAAAAATTATAGAGGGATTCGTTGGTCTGAGGGCTAAATTGTATTCGTATAAATGTTTGAAGGGTCGGAAGAGAAGAAATGTAAAGGGATGAAAAAGTCTGTTGTGGAAAAGAGCATCCACTATGAGAATTATGAAGAGTGTCTGTTTACGGGGAACGAACAATTGAGAAAGATGAACGTTTTGAGAAGTCGGAGTCACGTAATGTACAAGGAAGTAATAAACAAGATCGCGTTAAGCGCTAATGATGACAAGAGACACATATTTACCGGATGGAATCCACACTCTAGCGCTCGGTCATTATCGTATAAACGAGTAAAAAATTATTAATAAAAAAATGACCATTGAAAATTTAATTTCACCGAATAAACCGCTCAACAATTTCGACTTGATGGAAGCGGTTAAAGAGTTGAAAATTCCGAGTTTTCGGGGTGTATTTATGCGTAATCAACTTCCGAAAAATCCGTGGAAAAGAGATGCGGAATATTAAATTTGGACGACTCGGATCCGAATGATGGTATTGGATCTCAAAACGCTGGTGGCACGCATTGTGTTTCTTAGATTAAAAAGGGAAACAACAAATATTATCTTGATGGATACGGTGTACAACCACCGGAAGAACTGGTAAAATGTTTAAAACCAAAAATATTTTACAATAAAGATCAGGTGCAGCCGAGAGGATCAGTCATTTGCGGACATTTGTGTTTATACGTCTTAAACAAAAGTTTTAAAAATTAAAAAAATGCCTGTCGATAAATTTGGACGAATGCCTAAAAACCAAGTTTCAGAGTCGGACATGCGGGAAGAAATTGGACAACTGAAATCGGATATACTAAATATTAAAAGCAACCAATTGACCGTTCTCTTGTTTTCGCTCAATATTGATAAAAATACTGTTATCAAAGTGCGTCAAGACTCGGAGAATCGAGTAGGCGTCACCGATGGGAAAAGTAAACGATTTGAGTATTTCACAGCCGCCGTTAAAATATCACCGAACGAGTATATTAAACACGACGATGTGGTTGAGTATCCACATCGTATAGGTAGTGATTATCTATACGGTGCGGAACAATGGCTCAAACAGCCAGGTATTTACACACTCGACGTTGATTTGAAATATAAATCCAGCGCTCCGGGTCAATTTAAACGATTGTTTCAGGTGGGTCTTGAAGGTGGAATGACAATAATATTTTGGGAAGATTCGGGAAAAGAGAGTGTGACGAAAACGTGATCATTTAATATTATTAATCCAAGCACTAGGATATCAATCAATCCTTTAGCGTATAAGAAATTTACCTTTCAAGAAAAGGGACATGTGAAATTGTATTATAAACCGTTTTAACTTATAAATATGGTAAAACTTTTCATATTTATATTTTTTTTTCGCGAGAGAACTGAGGTTTGGATGGAGGTTGGGTGGGGTTGGGTGGAGGTTAAAGTTTTGACCCTTCTGGGAGGGGTCGTGTTGAAGTTTTGATCTTTCCTAGGTGGGATGTGCGTTTTGCACTGAATGACCCCCTCTCCTCGGAGGAGATTTTATGAGATCAAAACCTTCAAGATGCAAAGGGGGGTTTTATGTTGGTGGTTTTATGCCACAATCGGTCAATTCTACCCACTGTTTTCAGACTAACCAGAGAGATAAGATATTGCATAATCCCTTGTTTACAATACAATCGAAATTTTAAAATTATTATAATGTGTATAGAAATTATGGTATGACGTAAACGATTGAGCTTACGTTCACGTGTTTTCTTGCGTTTCTTGAAATAATTATAAGTAAATACTTACGTGTGTTTCTTCAGAAATTTAACATTGTCATTTAATCATTTAATTGGCCAGTTATTTGCTGACGTCAATACATAACAATAAACTGTATTTAATAACAATACACGTGTTAATACAAGATAGAGATATATGTTTTTTCTACATCGCAAAAGAGCAGACAACTGATGATTTCACTCAACTAAAAACACGCATTACCTGCCCTGTTATCACGTCAATCACACTTCAAATAGAACAATTGAAGGATTTTTTGAAAATACCAAGTCTAGACATAAAGTTGTATTTACAATGGCCCAGTTTTAGATTCATGACCCTAACTATTTACATATATATATTGTATATACTGTCGAAGAATTTTTTCCTCTAATGACTCTAGTGATGATGATATTTTTATTTCAGAAATATCTAATTTTGAAGTGGAAAGTATCGTAAAGCACCTAAAAAGACGCAAAGCAACTGAGCACGACTAACTGATGAATGAACACCATTGATCAACTACTTGTGTGTGTCCTATTCAAAAACATGATTCAAAATCGTCCCGGCAGACTGTGAACTAGGAATCATAGTGCCAATATACAATGATAGAATGTCAAAGACTGAATGTCTGGGTTACCGACCAGTAACACTTTTGCCAGCGATCGAGAAAATTATGCACCAGAGATTAGAAAAATGGTCTAAAATACACACAAAAAAAAAAACAGTTTCAAAATGCCCAACAGCTTGCGTATCAAAAGCACATAGGGGCCCTTAGGCTATCAGTCAACCTACAAGGGACTGTTGCGACAAATCAAAAGTACGTGAGTGCGACGCACGTGGCGATGTTGGACACTTCCAGGGCATCCGAAAATATGATACACGATGGACTTTTCGCGAATCTCTGTGAGTACGGGGTCAAGGTGGGATGTTCAGGGATATGATAAACTCATAGAGCATGGTAATTGTGAACGGGGTGCTGCCATGGCCATTTCCGATCCGTCAAGGGATTCGCTAAGGTGAGGATACTGTCAACTAGATTGTACCTCTTATTCATAGACAACACTCTGGAAACATCAGGTGATGGATGCAAGGTTGGACGCCTAAATGCGGATTACCTAACCTTAGCCGACGATTTAACACTCGTGTCACAGAACAATATATAGTGCTCTGAGAAGACAAATAAACATAGATACAAATTACCCGAATAAATGGGGATATTCACTAAATGAGAGCAAATGTACGTACATTATATTTGACACCAAAATCCATTAATCATGGGTGCAAATAAATAATGAGAAGATAAACTCGAAAGCTCCGGAAAAACACGTCGGAATCGAACTCAGCAGTAATACCGGTATGAGATGTAGGGCGGCCATGAATGCCAGGGTAAGAAAGGGGAGGTCATCAATATTCTCTGTGTTGACTGTACGGAACTCGCCGTGTGACCTCAACCCTCTAATAACCCCGCAGACCTTATACAGAAAATCTCAGTACCAGCCGTGTTATGTGGAGTCGAGCTGTGGTCGACACTCACGCCAACAGACATTAAGAAAACTGAACGATTCTTGAGACTCTCCACCAAAACGTGCCAAGATCTGTCAGTGAGAACCAGAACTAACATGTGTTTGAGCCTACTTAAATGGCTCCCTATGATGGCCCTAATCGACAAACGTAAACTTTTATTCCTGCGTAAATTATGCGCTCTAAACATATGTTAACCAAAAACTATTTGACTATATATTGCAACTATTCTATATTTGAAGACAAACGAACTAAATGGGATTTATACTAAAAAATTATTATGAATTATTCAAAAGTACATTTTTACGCGCTACATAGACACATACATAGAGAGCACTTCACAGAAAATAGTTACATCTGTCTTTTTCAGTATCACACCGACCAGTGGCGTATCTGTGTTACAGGAGACCAAGAAGTTTAACTGTACATAATTATTCCCGTAGCAACCGCTTTAAGGTCTATAGCAACAAGTCTTGCACCCATAGCAACCACCTAAATGCTCCTAGCAACCACTCTTGGGCCCCTTGCAAGTAGTATTGGGCGGTACCCTGGTACCACGAGTTTTCATTTTTTTGACTTCTGGTACCACATTTCCCTCACTGTGGGCGGTACTCTGGTACCAAGTTTTCGGAAAATGGCGTCAAAATGTGTTGAAAAAGAGGTGAAATTGTGAAATTGTGGACATTTTATTGTTTTCTTCTGGTACTCATTTTCGATAGGTGGGAGTACCAAAATTTGTGTTTTGGGGTACTATGTGTGCTGGACTGAATGTGTGCAGGACTTATTTTCAATTTGATTCATGTGGGAATTTGTAGGACTTGTTTTCGACAATTTGTTTTTTTCAAAAAGACAATTTTCGACAATTTGACAAGAAGTGTGTTTTTCGAAACGACATGGTGGCCCTGAAAAGGGCCGTTGGGGTGACCAGTTTGATCAGTTTCTTATTTCTTCATGACTACCATAATGGCCCCTACCATGATCAGTTTTCTTTTTCTCAGGTTTCTTTGGTTCTGTGGTCTCATGTTTACGTTTTTAGAGTCTGTTTTCTCATCTGTTTTTTTTTTGGGGGGGGGTCTTCGCCATCCCATTTTTCAGTCACAAATTGTACAGGCACAATCTCGATTTCACGATGGAGTTGCATGACTTGCTTTAGCTGTCTTATTTCTCCTCTGATCCCTTTGAGTTCTTGTAGCATAGCCATCTCTGTGGATTGAGGCGGTGGATTAGGCTGCCCATGAGTCTGTCCATTCACCACGGACTGTACTGGCTGCACATTCCCCTGCAGATTCGGCTGGCTGTACTGTGGCTGATTGTATTGTGGTTGACTGTACTGTGGTTGGATAGTGCCATACACAGGTTTGACCTATCAACTCAGACGACTCTAATGCTTCTTTCAGAATGTCATATGGCATGTTGTATGCCTCCATGTTACATAATAAATAATGGGTCTGCGCCTGACAATTTATATTTATTTTGTACGAGCGCGAACGTTATAGAGAACACTAAAATGACGTCACGTCCATATTTTTGTTCGCTGGTTTTTTGTGTTTGTTTTGTGTTTCTTAAGTCCTAATACCAACAAAGTAAAAGCCGCACCATCACAGTAAGCCTACAGAATTAACACACTCATAGCAAACCTTCAAAAATATACGGTCACAGTAATAAATGCGAGTCAAAAAATAACATAATCATAGCAAACCTTCAAAAAATATACAGTCACAACCAAAAATGCTAGTAAAAAAACACAATCACAACAAAAAACTACAAAAATATACGGTCACGGCCAAACAAAATTGCTGTATAGAAAAACTTACCATCACAGCAAACCTACAGAATAAACATAATCACAGCAAACCTTCCAAATAACACGCCACAGCCAAAATTGTGAGTCAAAGAAAACACACCATCACAGCAAGCCTACAGAATAAACATAATCACAGCAAAACGTACAAAAAATACACCATCACAGCCAAAAATGCAGGTAAACAAAAAAACACAACCACGACAAGCTAACAAAAATCCACAATCACAGCAAACCTACCAGCCAGCCATTTATAAAAATAATAAAATCACCTCAGACATGATAAATCCGACATATTGTTGAAGTATAATGGCGAACCAACTATGACGTGATTTTACGACGTCATCAATTAGGAATGTATTGTATGATAGTAGAATATTGTGGTTTATGAATTTATGGTGGATGTGTGACTATTTGACTTTTTTATTTTTTATTTTGGACATTTTTGTTTTGGACTTAGACATTTTGTTTTTGGACTTAAGACAATTTGTTTTTCGACAATTTGGACTTTTGTTTTCGACAATTTTGACAAGCAGTTTGCTTTCGCAAAAAACATGGTGGCCCTGAAAAGGGCCGTTTTTGGGTAGAGTGACCTAATGATGTTGGCCCCATCTACCCATACAAGCGGTACACCACTTGTCCCACTTACGAAAATCTCTGTCTGTGGCGGTGGAGGCCAACCTGAAAGGAGGCTCATTGTCCTCCTCCCAGTTTTCGGCTGGGGTTGATTCCTGGGGATGATCCCCCAGTCTTCTTCCCCAGAGCTGGCCACCACCACCTCCTCTGCAAAGCCCCCCCGCCTTCTTTGCCTCCCGCAACTCCTTAACCTCAAGGCGTAACTCTTCTAGTTGTATTTCAAGTTGTTCAATATACAGCCCTAAGGCTGCATACTTTTCCTTGATGAGTTTTAACGTACGCTGCGACACGGTGAATGAATGACGTGACGCAATGCATTGGCTTTTTATACGGCAAGCGCGAACCTTTGAGAGAACATTAAGCATTGTTTTGTGTTTCTTCAATCCAAGAAAAAATCGGATTGACCTATTTTTTTATAAAGTTACCGGATCGACCTACTTTTTGTGTATATAAACGTATGTGCCTGTGTTCTACATTCAATCCTTTGAAAACATGGGGAATTGTTTACGTGCCCCTAAAGAAATCTTTGTAGAGGAAGATAGTGTACCTATCAAGATGGGGAATTTATATTCAGACCTCTCCATCTATTATGATGATGAATTACGCGCCAATTATTGGCGCTATTTATATTTGTATTTAGCAGAAGCTAAATATTGAAAAACATTCAACGGCCCTTTTTACTATATGTTTAAGATAAGTTTTACTCTCTCTACAACAAAAAATATTTGTTTTCATTGTTTTTATTTTTCACAAAAACAAAATCATATTTGCCCAGGGAAAAAGAAACGCAAGTATTGTGAAAAAATAGTGGGACCAGATCATGAGTGTTACATTCCAACGTATGTACCACCTGATAGAAAAGGCAGGCAGCCCGAAGTCCCCTTCATCTTTTTTGACTTTGAGTGTCGCTTTGATTCTGGAGAACATATACCCAACTTTTGTGTAGCGCAACGCGCCTGCGGTGAATGTATGTGTAAGTCAGCGCAAGATCCATGTGAGTATTGTGAAGAAGTGAATGAAGCGAGACAAATGGTATTCCGTGGAGAAAACACTTTGGAACAATTTTGCACTTGGCTATTCAATCCCACCCATCGAGGATCTACAGTTATTGCTCACAATGCTCAAGGTTACGATGCCTAGTTTATTCTTAGATATAGCGTTACCCACGGGACAGCTAAACCACAACTGATTATGAATGGAAGTAAAATCATTCTGCTAAGAGTGCATGGAATACGATTAATTGACTCACTCAGTTTCCTAAGTATGCCACTCTCAGCTTTTCCTAAGACGTTTGGACTGAGTTAGCTAAAGGATGGTTTCCATTTTATGCCAATACCTTATACTATCAGGATTATGTGGGACGTTACTTACCGCTACACTTTTACAAACTTGACAGTATGAAGCCAGAGCAACGTCAACAATTTCTAACTTGGTACCATGAGAAAAAAGGAGATGAATTTGATTTTTTAAAAGAAAGAATGGAAAAATACTGTAAATCGGATGTGGATATTTTAAGACGCGGTGAATTTCGTCAACAATTGTTAGCCAGTGATCAAATTGACCCTTTTACTGAAGCGACACGCTAGCCCAAGTGTGTAATAAAGCCTGGCGGAAAAATTCCATGCCACCTCATAGTTTAGCCGTGATTTCTGATGCAGGATATCCTAATAAAACTCGGTATTCCAGGAAAAGCATACGTTGGTTACAAATGACTGCTGTGACTGAAGGGATTCATATTCGTCATGCCTTGAATCACCGAGGCGGAGAAGTTACAGTTGGACCGTATTATGTGGATGGGTATTGTAAAGAGACAGACACCGTGTATGAATTCATGGGATGTTGGTATCATGGGTGTCCTACCTGTTTTCCCAACCGTGGTACCATCAATACATATACGTTGAAAACATGCATCACGCCTATGAAGACACACAAAAAAGACTTGAGAATTTGAAAGAACATGGGTATCCATTAATGGTAATGTGGGAATGTGAATTTGATCAACGTTGTCAAAAGGACTCTGAGTATAAGACCAGAGTGGAACGATTTTATGTGGGTCAAGACCCCATTCAACCCAGGGAGGCTTTGTTCGGAGGTCGTACCAATGCCGTCCGACTGTATCATGAAGTAGAAAAAGACCAAGAGATCAAATATGTGGACATTTGTTCCCTGTATCCTTATGTCAACAAGTACAGAGAGTATCCATTAGGTCATCCCATGATTTTGAGTCAAGAGCAAATTGATCCACACCGTCTTGAGACATACAAAGGATTGATTAAATGCCGTGTTCTTGCACCGCAAGATTTATGGATGCCTGTCTTACCTATACACTCTAATAACAAAATGGTATTTGGCTCTATGTCGTACCAGTGCGGAAGAGGAGCTAGATTATTCTACACATTCATTGTATGAACGGGTATTATATGGAGCGTGGACCCATGTAGAATTGGCGAAAGCCATTTCTTTAGTGTATAAAGTATTGAAAATACATCATGTCCGGCACTGGGATGAGTGGAGTACGGACGTGTACCGTCAATACGTTGACAAATACGTAAAAATGAAGCAAGAAGCCAGCGGGTATCCTCCCGGCGTAGACACAGAGGAAGATAAATTGAAGTTAAAACAAGATTATTTGGAAGCAGAGGGAATTCGCTTGGAACAAGTGAAAAAAAATCCAGGAAAAAGAGCTTTTGCCAAAAGCATGTTGAATTGTTTATGGGGTAAAAATGCTCAAACCAACCTGTTACCGAAAACGGAGTATGTCCATAAATTGGATCGTTTCTATGAGATTCTGAATGATCCTAAAAAGTCGGAGAAATATACATGATGAATTCGTACTGATGAATTTCACCGATGAATCGGATCGAGCTGATCCCCATTCTTCTTATAATCCTGTCGACGGCTTATGCTCGATTAGAATTGTACAAAGTGCTTGAACCTCTGGGAAAAAGGGTGCTCTACTTTGACACAGACAGTTGTATGTACATTTATGACCCTCAAGAATACAATATACCAATTGTATCCAGTCGTTTGGGAAAATGGACGGATGAAGTGCCTCATGGACGTAATGTGAAATATGTTGCTTTAGGTCCAAAAAACTACGGCTATGAATACATTGAAAATGGAGAACGACATCAGGCGTGTAAAGTGAAAGGCATTAGATTAGACTATAATGCAACTCAACAAGTGAATTTCATTAGTATGGTGGATTGTGTGAAAGACAGAGAACATTATTCTACCGTAGTTGAATATGCGTCCAGGATTAAACGCCATAGAGATAGAACAGTGACGAGTGAGAAACAAATCAAAGCATTTCGTTCTGTGTATACCAAACGTATCATCGTCGACGATTACATGACTGTTCCTTATGGATATCTGCATGACTGACCTTGACCTGTTGTTTTGGTATGATAATAAAACCTTGACCTTGTTTTGGACTATTCTGATGTATAATGAAGTAGTCGTAGTCGTAGTAGTAGAAGTATACAAACACAAAACAAAAAAAAAACAAGTATGGATTGGATACCGTTACTTCCTATAGAGTTAAGACTTAAAATATATCGTTATGTGGTAGAGGCTAACACTAAACCATGGAAGATGGAGTTAGTACATGCATGGGCGACCCATGGTGCTATTCATAGTTTACAACGCAAGGACCCTGGACGGGTAGATATACTATTAGAAGATGTCAGTGAACGCCAGGATTTGATTGTAAGTCAGAAATTACCTATGCTACGAAAGTTCAATATAATTCAACAAAAATTGGATCGCATGATATCTACTGGATGGGTGTTTAGTATCTACGATGCCACTTTGAATGATATATCTTCATTAACTAATGCATTTCAACCTACTTGCAATGTCATATGGTTTAGCATGGCTGAAGAAGACAATGGGATATCTCAACCCGGATGGCGAGTGTATTCGCAATACAAACTACGCGGTATTATGTTATTTAAGGAACCGATCCCTTTCACTAAGGTCAGATCGATTCTATCCTACCGTGTTGTGTTCTTTAAACAAAAACATCATTTACGTGAAGTGGCACAAGGCATTGATGCTCTCCATGCAGATGTGCCTAGGCTTGTCATTAATGCGGGGAATATTAGATTATGGAAAGACCATCGAGACGACCCCAATATGTGAGTTTATTTTACATTTTGGATTTTGAGTTGTATAGAAAGACCCTATTCAGTATCATACAAGATGACCATGTCACGGTCAAGGACATTCACGCCTGGATTCTGAATCCACATACGTTTGAACTATTTAAACAGATGATTCATCAGGCGATGATCAGTGCACATTTGGACTTGAAAGCTATCCATCGAGACGATTGGAATACGTACGTGGTGAATAACAATAAAGTGATTCAAACCATTCAAGAATGGAACAGTTTGATATTATGAAGCATACCATGTTAAGAAAAGCATTGATTGACAACGTTTGAGTACACCAGAACTGTTTGAAGAATTTAGAAATGGACTGCATGTGATGAATTCATTTTATAAACAGACAGTGCCACTAGACTTTAGTGAAACGGATTGGATGACCCATGTAGTGAACAAGGACGAAGTCATAACTTTTCTTAGTGAACATGGACATTAAGAATGTGTGTTTGAATTTTCTGAGAAAATACTACCACCACTTCATGACTTTTGTTGTCAGTGCTGTAACTGTGTGTCAGTGTTACTATTGTATATTAACACAACGTTGTACATGGTTGTTGTTGTTGTTGTTGATGTTGTTGTATGTAAAACAAAAGTCAATAAAATACTTTTGTGTCATTCACTTGATGTTAGTTGTGATTGTCACGTCATGGAGTCCAGTTTATTGTTTAAGCATCCTTGTAATATGTTTATCTCAGGTCCTAGTGGATCTGGTAAAACACCATATGTAAAAAAGATGTTGACTTACAAATCGGATCTGTTTCAAGTGGTACCTGAGCGTATCGTATGGTGCTACAAAGAATGGCAAACAGCCTATGCTCAGTTACAAGAACAGGAACCTCACATTCAATTATTACTGGGTATTCCTGAGGATGAGGAGGAGCTGGTGAAGGATACCTCCATTCCCCATTTAATTGTATTTGATGACATGCTTGGGGATAAAGATAAAGAGAAAATTAAATTATGGTTTACACGAAAAGGTCACCATCGTAATGCCAGTGTCATTTACATTACTCAAAACATGTTTCAACAATCCAAAGCCAGTCGTACATTGAGTTTAAATGCACATTACATGATCTTATTTCAAAACACAAGAGATAAAGGACAAATAAAAGTATTGGCGAATCAAATTCAATTGCCACACTTGTTACCCGCTTATCAAGATGCGATCTCTACACCCCATGGTTATTTAGTGATTGATTGTCATCCTCAAACACCAGACACGTATCATTTGAGAACCGATATTTTTCATCAATGGATCACTGGATAGGAACGTGGTCCGACGGTGTATATATAAAGGAGATAGAACTTAAGGAGTCATCATAGTCATCATGGCAGACAGAATGAACACCATAGCTTATTCGTTTGAACATTTGAGTCAGGAACGTGATCCTGCTCAACGGGAGCAGTTGTTACGATCAAGATTAAAAGAAATGGTCAAACGGTTTACGTTAGCTGCTAAAGTGATTTACAAAAGAAATTGCCGTTACCTAAAAAAATACAAAACTTTATGCACAAACATCAGAATGAACTACAGCAGTTGGGTGATGATCAAGTGATTGTGGACACCAAACGTCAACTCATATTGAAACCAGGAGGGAGTGGATTTCTTGGAGGGGTTACGATACGAAGTTTACTTCGATTGAATGGTCAAAAGACCATTCGAAAATTTGGTCCTAAGAAAACTCCTGCAAAAAGAGCTCCTGCAAAAAGAACGCCTAAACAAAAAGCAGCAAAGAGAACTCCTAAAAAGAAACGTTCTCCTTAAAAGAAAGCTCCAGCAAAAAGAGTTCCTAAACAAAAACCAGCAAAGAAAGCTCCAGCAAAAAGAGTTCCTGCAAAAAGGGCACCCAGTGGATCTCCTATTTACACTGCAACACGATGGCCACCTCCTGCAACCAGTACTCCATTGAGAACTCCATTGAGAACGCCATTGAGAACGTCATTGAGAACTCCTCCCAGGACTCCTGGGTCAAGAAACAGTTTGAGTTCTGCTAGTGGGTCAACAACCTGTTCGACCTGTGGATCAACCAGTTGGAGCAGAAGTAGTTCAAGCAGCTGTTCGACCTGTGGATCAACCAGTTTATGTTCTTCTTCTTTGAGCAGATCCAAAAGCAGAAGTGGATCCAAAAGCAGATCCAGCAGATCTAGAAGCAGATCCAGAAGTGGGTCAAACAGTAAAAGTTCTACCTCGTACATCAGTTCTTCATCTCCAGATACCCCTGTGAGTCGATTTTCACCCTTGAAATTATCTCAATTATCAAGACAGATGGTATTGAAACCTATCTTACAAGGACGTGTGAACTTAATGAGAACCCTACCGATGGGTTCAGCTTCCAAACAAGCCTTAGATGCTTTATATAAACAGTGATGTATGAAACAGCATCAGTTGATATCATGGCTCCAAAGTGACCACTCCTACACAAGTACGGTCATCTGGTGTTGGGTTTAACTCAAGCCCCAGAGGGAATGAAAAGAAAGATGATACAAAAGGCACCTAAAGAAGTGATTCAATGCGTCTCCGAGTGTTGTCACAATGTTTTAAAAGGCAATGTTGCCTTATCGCCCTCTCAAAAGCAAAGGTTGAAGCCCAAGCGTCAACATCTCCGTACCTTAGCGAATAAAAAAGTATCGATTCAAAAAAAGAAACGGGTGTTCAATCAAAAAGGAGGATTATTTCCATTATTGGCTCTCGCTCCAGTCATTGCTAAAGCTGTAGCGGCAGGGGCACTCAGTGGTGGAGTGGCTCAACTCGTGAAAAAAATATGAAGAAAATGGCTATTGTCCCGTTAAAAATGCTAGAAGAGATGAATCGATGGAAATCAGAACAGCGACCACGCTTACCTCCTCCCCCACAAGTCACACAGACCTCAGATTTATAGAAACAAATGGGGGAAGTACTACAAAATGAATTCTTGTCCGAATCAGAAAAGGCACAACACTATGGACAAGTCTTACAAAAGTTTCAATTGTCACATCAAAAAGCGCGTGAACCCACCATGCCACCTCCAACAGCTCCAGCAGCACCAGCTCCAGCAGCAGCTCAAGTAGCAGCAGCTCCAGCTACCGATAGACTTACCTTGACCGATAGGATTCTTGAAAGTGTTCCCCAAACCATGCGTCGAAAAACTCAACTCTTATTACACTTTCTCCAAAATCATCCCCATATGTCATGGAATGAACAAGGTGTTTTGGAATATGATGGAAAACCCATACAAGGATCCAACATTATAGATTTAGTCAATGTTGTGATTCGTCAAAGAAAAGGGTCTAGCCCCACAGGATGGGAATAGTTTTCTCGTGGATTAAGAGAAGTCAATGTACCACAAGAAGTGGTAGGAAATAAATGGAGATGGTCATGGATACAACAACCCGAGTCAGACTCAGAGGAAGATGATTTTTACGATAGTTTTGTCGAGCCTTCTGCGTCTTTTACTTCTTCTCCTAGGAAGGTTATAAAACAAGAAAAAAACTCGAATCAAACCAGAGCCTCAGTGGGAACCCTACTAGACCCTACTAGACCCTATTGACCCCAAAGTAGATACCGTGTTACAGAAAATATATTATGATCCCTTACATCCTGCTGCTTTTGGAGGGATACGCCGCCTCTATAAGACAGTGCGGGCTCACGGCATTACTTTGAATCAAGTGCGATCCTGGCTAAAAGTACAAAGGACGTATGCCTTGCATAAACATATCCGTCGGAAATTTTCAAGACGGAAAACCAAAGTGGATGGTATCGATCATCAGTGGCAGGCGGATTTGGCGGACATGCAATCCTTGGTCAAACACAACACACCCTATCGATATCTGTTGTGTGTCATTGATGTATTTTCAAAATATGCTTGGGTCGTTCCCCTCAAGGATAAAACGGGACTCACTTTGATTGAAGCGTTTCGCTCTATTCTGAAAACGAGACAACCCAAAGCTCTGCAGACGGACAAAGGCACTGAATTCAAGAATCAAAGATTTCAAGCGTTTTTAGAGAAAGAAGGTATTCACTATTTCACGACTGAAAATCCAGAAACCAAAGCCAGTGTAGTAGAACGTTTTCAACGTACTTTGAAATCCTACATGTGGAGATATTTTACCCATCATCAAACACGAAGGTATATCAATGTATTGCCAGATCTGGTGCAAGCCTATAATCTCCGATTTCATCGAAGTATTCAAATGGCACCTGCATCCGTGAATGAACACAATGAATCTGAGGTGACCTTGACCTTGTATGGAAAAAAAGAAAAAAAGAAACCACATCAACCACGCCAACATCTTCGTGTCGGGGAGATTGTGAGTATTAATATTACCAAACGTACCTTTGATAAAGGCTATCTACCGAACTGGACGACTAAAGTGTTTAGAGAGACCCATGTCAAAAGAACTTCACCTCCTACCGTCAAATTGACAGATTTAGATGGAGAACCCATTTTGGGTTCGTTTTTATCTCACTGAAATACAATCTATAAAAGACGATGGTATCTATGAAATTGAATCAGTTTTGGCTCGTCGTAAGAGAAAGTAGACGGAAAAATAAGACAAGAAATTAAAGTGCACTGGAAAGGATACCCTTCGAAATTTGAGAGTTGGATTCCTGAATCCTATCTCGTTTAAATACAGCATGTCTCAGTCTGACACAGCCAGTATGGCAGTGAGTACCTCAGTGAGCACCTCAGAGCAAGTCAGACCCATTGAGCCGAAGAAAACTTTTTTTGCCCAAATTGCGGTGGTGTTTATCATTAGTAGCGTGTCGGTCTTTAATTTGTGTTTTGAACGACCCGATCGTGAATTGTGGCTCCTGCTTTTAAGTAGTTCTCTGGGTTATATTCTACCGAATCCCTCTTTGAAATTCAATAAACCCAAACCAACATGAGCTTGTTTTACATTACCCTGATGAGCGACAGTTCGATGGATCTGTTCCCAAACAATACCCAATGCTGTTTTTGTACCAAACTACTCAAACCCATCCATCTCAATAAACAAGACTGGGAAATTGGTTCAGTAGAAATGATTGTACCTAGTCAAGTCATTAATATCACGGAGGAAGAGCAACATTTTTCCATTGTCCCACAGGATTCTATGCTGGCCAAGACATTTGAGGCTTTTCCCCATTACTGTCGTTTCCCCAATGATGAAAAATGAATGCGTCTTTGTATTCCTGTAGGGACCTATGTTACACCACAACATCTGGTAGACACCCTGGATCAAGTCATTAAAGATTACCTAGGTCAACTGTTTAGAGAGAAAACTTCCGTTTTACTGTAGGTTTCTCGGGAACAAGTAAACGTATTAAGATGGATAGTTCAACGAACTTAGGCATTCAGTTTCATCCTAGTATGTTTATGAAATTGGGTGGGTCTCCTAATAATGCTCCTACCATCTATTTAACCGAGAATCCAGATCCATTTCCTCACGGGGTAGACTTGAACATGGGTCATAATCATTTGTTTGTCTATTCTGACCTGGCGGCTTATACCTATTTGGGAAACATTGAAGCTCCAATCTTACGTGTGGCTCCTTTTGACCCGAGAACCAAATCAGGGACTAATCCACATTTTCATTTCGAGTTCTTGAATGTACACTACGTGCCACTGGCTAAAGCCGATTTTGACACCATCTCCATCCATATAAGGGGTGACACAGGGCAACCCATTCAGTTTATTCATGGGAAGTCTATGGTGAAGCTACACCTACGCCAACGACAATGATGCCTATGTACCAAGGTCAAGCTCGTCAGTATGGACAGGGGCTTGGAACTATGTTTAAGAAAGCCATGAAACGTATCATGCCTTTACTGAATCCTTGGTTCGATCTGGAGTTCGAACTTTGAAAAAAGAAGGACTCCAGCAAGGAAAAGCTGCCATGCAAGATATCACGTCAGGATCCAACCCTAAAAAAGCGATACAAAAAAGAGGAGCTAACGTGTTGAAAAATGTAACCGAATCCCTGTTACGTGAAGTCACCAAAAAAACCATGAAAAGTATAAAGGCCAAACCCATCAAGAAAAAAACTCATTCGAAACTTCATCGTCGAGTGAAGCAGGCCAGACCACTTGATATTTTCGATTAAAATGATGCAACACGGTTCTTGTGAATGCAGTAAGACAGAATTGGACGTGTCTGTCGTTCCCCCTACGATGACCGCTATGCAGGAGGGACAATGGACTGAGCATTATCCCATTTCTGCCCTGGACAATAATGCTCCTATTGAATTCGTGATTCCTGTACAAGTAGAAAAATGGACAGATCTGAATCAGTCTTATCTGTATATGAAAATCAAAATTATACAAGCGGATAATTCCGACTTGGCGAATGACAGTGAAATTGCTACCGTCAATAACTTTTTTCACAGCATGTTCAGTAGCATAGATGTATCTGAACAATAAACTGATCACCAGCAATGCGGACACGTATGCCTATCGTGCTTACCTAGGAAATTTACTATCCTTCAATCCAAGTTGTAAAAGCACACAGCTTCAAGCATTAGAATTATGGGCCGCAGACACCCCTGGTCAGATGAATACCAAAGTCCACGATGGAGAGAACAAGGGTTATGTGGAAAGGCGAAATCGTGTCCATCAAAGTCTTGTGGTGGAACTGTGTGGTCGACTTCATTTGGATCTGGTGATGCAAGATAAATATTTACCTAATGGGATAGAAATATGTCTAAGACTGAACAAAGCATCACCCAATTTCTGTCTCATGGCTGCTGCACCCGCAAAAATCAAGTTTATGGAAGCGGGTTTCAATGTGAGAACCGTGGATTTACTCAACACATTGCTCAACACAACATGAAAATTCCCATCCGACGTACTGAGGTGAAAACCTTTACTATTCCTACCGGTCAAAGTTCCAAGATTGAAGATCATTTATATCAAGGTCAATTACCAAAACGACTGATCATTGGTATGGTGAGAAACGGAGATATGAATTGGGATATAGCGACCAATCCTTTTGATTTCCGTCATTTTGATCTCAATCATCTGGAGGTCAGTATTGATAGAAATAGTATTCATAACAAACCGTTTCAACCCAATTTCGAAACGGGAGAATGTCTACGGTCCTACATGTCACTCCATCAAGCAACAGGAGCTCTTGGACTCAATCGTTCCTTTGGATTGAGTTTGAATGATTATCAACACGGTTACACACTCTGGGGACTGGATTTGACAGCCGATCTAGGTTGCGAGGAAGGTCAACTCCATCCTATAAAAACGGGGAATCTGAGATTGGAATTTCACTTTGCCAGAGCGCTAGGACAAGCCATTAACGTCACTGTGTATGCGGAATACGATAATCACATTGAAATCAACCAGTTTAGAGAAGTACTTCTAGATTATTGAAAAAATGGAACACAAACAAGACTTTAAAATGCAATCACTGAATCTAGAAAAAATGGACATAGAAAACATGGAACCAGGACAAGACTTTGAAATGCAATTATTGGCGTATCCCTGCGATACAAGTCAACGAACTGAATCCTTGCGTGAGGGGTTGAACCACCATGTGACAGAAGCACTTCAAACGTTGATTTATGATCAAGTGCATAAAGACTGTTACGGTTGTCAAGTTTCTCATCCCAGTCAAGTACAACATGTACTCTGCTTATACACGAACACATCAGAGTGGACAGAACTGTACATTCAAAAAGCGATTGAAGGTTTGGACGGGTTCAAGGTCATGGAAAAGTGGTATCCTGAACTCGTGACCTTGACCGATAGTGAAAAAGGAGATGCCTGTCGATTATGGATTCAGTTTAAAAACGAACTCTATCAGAATCAGTCAGAACTGAACGATTGCGTGATAAGTGTATGGGCAGAACGTGTGAATTGGCATTATGGAGACGAATGAACTTCAATACATCTTAGATCATTCACCGATGTTATCTTCATTGCATGCTCGTGTTTGTGCAAAAGATCAGTTACCTTCGGAGAATCCTCATAATGTAAAGGCCTATATTGTGAAACACACAATGCGAATCAACCAGGAGAACACTGGGTGGCTATTTACCTCAAAGACCGTACAATCGTGTACTTTGATTCTTATGGACTACCACCTTTCGAGGAGATTCTCTCTTTAGTGAAAAAAAAACATTCAAAAACGTATCAGTGGAATGCATTGTGTATACAAGGGGATACTTTACCTGCGCGTGGTGTGTATTGTTTATTCGTTCTGGACTTTATTTCTCGTGGATGTGACCTGAACCAGACCCTTCTCACTCGGTTCAAAGTTCTAGAGGATAGGCCAGGAGATAAAGATACTTATGTGACCCGTTGGTTTGAATAACATTATGGTACCTATTATAGACAAGCTCAATATGTGAACAAATGTGGACAAATGTGTTTTGCATTACGCCGTGATAGAATAGGAGGTGAAAGACATTTGTATTATAGAATCATGAATAGAAACATGATTTATTATACCGCTTAATTTGAATGCGTGATTATTTCTATGGTCTAACAAAACAATTTTTGTTCTATGTTGTTCTATTTAAAAAATATGTACAAAAAAATGTTGTTCTACCAAAAAAATGTACAAAAAATGTTGTTCTATTTAAAAATTTGTTGATTTACAAAAACATATTGTTCATTATTGTTCTATATTTAAAATATGCTGTTTATGTTGAATAAAAATAAAAAAATGATACCACCTATTTGTTTTACTTTGTTGGTATTAGGATTTAAGAAACAAAAAACAAACACAAAAACTTACAAAAACCAGCGAACAAAGATATGGACCTGACGTCATTTAACATGCTCTTTATAACGTTCGCGCTTGCAGTACAAAGATCCAATGCATTACGTCACGTCATTCATTTCCATTCATTCACTCACCATGGATGCGCTATTGCAACGACTTGAAACAGCTAGACAACTGACAGCTAAGCAAACTAGAGTATGGCGGACGATCCGTCAACTGGCTAATAACGTCGCTAAAAACGAGAGCAAGAAGAAATGGCTATTGCGGAGTCGATGAATGTAATTGAAGTTGATCGTTTTCATCAGCGAGATGAATTGATACGTATGAGACAACATTTTCTCAACCTAGAAAAGAAGATATATGCTGAACCGCGACCCGCCAGGGGACCCAGTCCCCGTCAGCGCCGACGAGAGCAACAGACCGCTCGAGATCGAACTGTGAATAGACTAAGGCAGCGTGAACCGAGGCAGCAAGCTATGAATGAAATGGATGAACAGGTCAAGAGGGAGCTGACTGAACTTCAGTCTGATATCAGACAACAAAGACAAGCAGCCGAGACGTATTATCAACAAAAAGAAGAAGAAGAAGAAAACCATTGGCAATTAATTGACACTGCCGAAAGAGCGTACTTTCAACCCTCTGTTCCAGAACAAGAATGGTACTGTAAATAGAATGGTAAAAACACACTTCTTGTCAAATTGCCGAAAATTGTCTTTTTGAAAAAAACAAATTGTCGAAAATAAGTCCTACAAATTCCCACACTAATCAAATTGAAAATAAGTCTTGCACACATAGTACCCAAAAACACAAAGTTTGGTACCCCCACCTTATAAAAAATGAGTACCAGAAGAAAACAATAAAATGTCCACAATTTCACCTCTTTTTTTCAACACATTTTGACACCATTTTCCGAAATTTGGTACCAGAGTACCGCCCACAGTGAGGGAAATGTGGTACCAGAAGTCAAAAAAATAAAAAAATCGTAGTACCAGGGTAACGCCCAATACTACTCTTGCAACCGCCTTAAGATCCATAGCAACTACTCTCGCGCCCTTAATAACCACCGTAAGGTCCATAGCAACCAACTTAAGGTCCATAGCAACAACTCTAGCGCCCCTAGCAGCCGCTATTAGGTCCATAAAACTTTCTTCATACAGTTAATAATACCCGTTACCCCAGTTACCTCAATTGACGTAATACAGACCAATGTGCGTCACGAAATCATGGAAATTCGTGTAACACGATAAAGAAAGTGAACTCGAATATAACATATTATATTTTAACATAATTGGTGTATTATCAAAAAATACTTCTAACTCAAATTAGTATCCATGTGCGTCACGAAGTCATTAAAATTCCAGTAACTGACACGAGTAAAAAGTGAGTTTGTTTGTCACAACTGACATTTTAACTATAGATAGCTTAAAAACTGATAATTTGTTGTTTCCTTCTATGTTCGATGTCATTGTGTTGAAAATAAGTGTTACTAAAATTAACTCTTATTACGTCAAGCAGACATTTGAGCTCACTATTTACCCGTTTTAGATACGTAAATACGAGAAAATATGTGAGTCCGATAATTACGTCTGATTTTAACAAAAGATAGAGTTTATGGCGATAAATGGTGTTTGTTTAATGTTGCAAGAAGGCTCAAATATTTACACATAATATTAATTGAAATGAATTAATAATTCTAGAAATTTATTATTAACAGCACACTGTATCCCCTTGTCTCAACATCTAAAAGATAATGTATACTACAATTATAAACATGCACTTCGTTCGGATATTTGATAGCCAATGATTTACACGAGAACAGTCAACGGATATACATATACAGAACAGATCAGAATAGTACAGAACAGAACACAATAGAACAGATCAGAACATATTTTATGTGACAAATTGTCACTGAGGTTTAATGCCGTTTTTCCACAATTTTTCAGCTTACTAACTTACCCTTCCACGTATGGAGGAAAATCGACATTTTTGTCAATTTTTCAAAGAAGGGTATGACCTGCCGCGACCGGAATTCGAACCCGCATCTCCGTGTTCCGATCCAGCGCACTAACCACTGGACCACGACCGCGGCTAGATCAGAACAGAACAGAAACTTTATTTCTTAGACTTGTACATAAAATACACCGTCTTTGAAAAATGTAATAAATATATCAAATCTATACACATGACTTGGTATACAACATCTTAAAAATTAAAAACTAAAAAAAAAATTTAAACAATTGAGAGTAACATATCGTTTGCTGACAAGTTAACAATCAGAACAAAACATTTCAGACCAAACCAGACCAGACCGGACCATACCAGACCAGACCGAACCGGACAGCACCGGACAGCACTGGACAGGATCGACAGGATCGGACCGGACAGGACAGCACCGGTCGGACCGGACCGGACAGGACAGGACAGAATCGACGTTTTTGTGAAATTTTCATAGAAAGGTATGATATGCCACGACCGGGATTTGAACTCGGATCGCCGGATTACAAGTTCAGCGCATAGACCACTGGACCTTGGTCGTGGCTCGCAAATCTTTGATGCACGACTTTTGACACAATCATAATGACGAGGTGGTCTTACTAAGTTGAAATGTAGAAGATACATAGAAAACTAACCCAAAAATAGGAGGTCATCATAATGAGGTGGTCTCAATTTTGAAGCTAAGAGAATCATAATTATGATGAATTCGTATGACTTTCAGTGTTAGGGATTTCCAAATTGTATCTCAATTTGAGTTGTAAGTCACATATCACGTGTTTCTGACAAGGTATTTTCAAATAATCAAACCGCCTTAAAATATTATTCAAAATGTTCACAAGACACACGAATTCAATCGAATGTCGTGCTATGCACTGTAATTATTTACCGAGTCGTATAAATTTGATTTTAATGACTTTCCTATAAAGATACCGTGCCTTAGAATGCTGCACAACGTTAATGTTTTCTTGTTTAATCCAATAAAGTTTTGTATACATACTGTTGATACGAAAGTTTAGTTATACGTATTTCATGCTTACAATAAAACCGCGATGCCAGGACCACCTCTGGATAAAATAGACAAAATATTGAGGTTATTTCATCATCAAGTTGAAATATACAGAACACTGAAAACCAGTCCTAAAATAAAATAATAGTTGTTATCATGAGTTAGGTCGGTATTCCGTGATCCGTGGTTCGTGTCCGTGGTCCACGTCCGTGAACGATCGATGAACAAAGAATAGGTTGGATAAATTCCATCAATCTCTATCCAGAGTTGTCGTTCGTTAACAATCACATACATATCTGTCAACGTCTGGAAAGTAGTTCAAAAACACGTGTCCGGGTCTCCTTTACTTCCCATCTGATATACAGAATCACACTTTTGTTTCTCTAAATATACATTTGTTGTCATAATTTTACACGATTACCTTCGACCTCTGCGTTTCATTTCCATATAAGTAGCGTAACCTTGTGACCTAATTACATTTGTACCAAAAGTAAACAATACTCTCGGTCGAGAAATAGTGCGCTAGATAAATAAAATAATTTCTGTGAGTTTCAGGTAAATTATAATATCTTTTGTCTCGAAAGTATTGTGCAAAATAAATTGCGTCGCTCAGTTGTAAATTTTGTACCGTTTGTGGCTTTATTTCTTGTTTTACAAGGATCTTGTAAAACGCTGAGACGTTGACAGAGATGTATGGGAGAGATAACGAACGACAACTCTGGATAGAGATTGAAATTCCATACGTCCGATCTGCGTCAGGTTCAGGGTAAATGCCGGTCCATTTGATCGGTCTTCAATATCTACTCAATAATTCAACTTAACAATCTTTCTTTATTAGGCAAAAAATGGCATTACAATGTCTTCAGCAAATTTGCAATATGATATACATATATTTTTAAGAAACAACTTCCAAAATAAAAGACAAACTGTCAAGATTTATCCAAAGTGTTTTTCCTAACTTAAAATCACTCTCTCAAAAACCTGTTTATTGTTTTATTTTTGCTGGATTTTATCAAATGAATAATGTTTACTATTTTTAAACAGAATTTTGATACTTCGCTACAATCCACGCAGATTTTTCCCATTTTTGGGGTCGAGTTAAACTATTCAAAATACAGATCGTGACGTGACATATGTAGATACTAATTCTTTAATTTTCCTCATTAATTTTGTTTTTACACCATAACCAACGTACGATACGCGTGAGATAAGTTTTAAAACGTTCAAAATATTGAACTAACCACTGGTCTACGGCTGCGACCGCATATCCTTAACTTAATATAATAAGTTTGACAAGCAAAATCTTCTCGGATCTCAAACAACTTTGAACTACAAGTTATTTACAAGTAAATGATCGCATGATAATAAAAATTTCTCAAATATAACGTACATTAAAACCTTAGTTTTCTATATCTAAATCTTAGGCAAAATGGTTGGTTTGCAGATATGCGACCAACACATTAAAATCCCTGACCCAAAACGTTTTCAGCAATTTTGGCAAAACAAGTTTTTGTTATTTATTCTAGCTTTTAGTTTTCAGTACAATCATATAATGCAAAAACTTCTTAATTACCTACTTACTGGTAAAGGTTTGGGCCACGTAACCACAAATTAACACTTCTTTAAAGATGGCCTAAGCGACATACTTTTGCTCTTGCTACAAAGACCCTTGTTCACAGATATTCCTCTATCTAAAATATTACTTCATTTTTTGAAAATGAAGAATTATACGGGTAAACAATTTTAGAAAATCATAAGAACGCGCATTCTATCAGGATTTGAAATGTTTGCGCAATTATAACTTTTTTATGAGACTTATTGACATCGGTTTTTAACGCCGTTTTTCAACAATTTTTCAGTTATATACGGCGACCGGTTCACCTAACTAGTTTACCTGGACTGTATACTAACCAGTACTAACTTACCCTTTTACAAGGAGCCGGCAACTTCTCCACACGTGGAGGAAAATCGACATTTTTGTCAAATTTTCATAGAAGGATATGACCTGCCGCTACCGGGATTCGAACTCGGATGTCCCGGTTACAAGTCCAGCGCACTAACCACTGGACCACGGCCGCGGCCTCACAATGATAACTTAATGAATGTTCACACATTCTGTGATTATATAGAGACAGTAACTGTGTGGTAATTACACATTAAGTTATCCCCATCACACAAATACAAGCAAGTCAAATATTTTATTGCTTTTTTAACTATAAAGTTCATCGCCAAATAAAATGATAGATATTTAAATAGATATTTATTCAAACATAAGGCATAAAGCGCAACAGTTAACATGTTAATGGAGTACAAACACAATACAATACATCACATAATAAGTTACAATTGGACAAAACAAACGATATTAATATATTTTCTGAGCAAGTAATAATGGTAATAGGCGGTAAATAGAATTAATGATAACAATAAAAGATTTTAATTCAAGAAAGAAGTACAAGTTAACCTTATTTGTATGATTTTGAGAGAAAAATGTTAAGCCAACATATTTTATATTATCGATACAAGGTATCATCACATAATTTAAAACATTTACAAATATGTACCGAAAGTTGTATAATTATTGTTTCATTATCAGATGAAAATAGTTCAATAAATTTTGGTATATCTGGTCTTTTCCAGTAATATTTATCGATGTATTTTTTTTCTAATATTTGTGCATAATTGACATTGTAAAAATAATGAAATTCATCTTCAAGAGAATTACAAAACTTGCATTTCTTTCATTTCTAGGTATTTTAGTAGGTTTGTTCCATCTTCCACTTTCAATTTCTAAACGATGACTTGATATCAGTAATTTTGAAAAAGCATGTCTGTATTCCCCAGTATCAATTATTTTAAAGTGGGGTTTAAAACCGAAATTTCCGTACTAGCTCTAGACGAATCATTTATTTCTGCATTCCATTGCTGAATATAAATATCTTTTATTCTTTGTGAAAATATCTTAATGAATGGTTTACAATGTTCAACCCTTGATTAAGCCAAACGTAATAAAAACCCGTGTTTTGGAGAGTATCCTTAATTTTTGACACCCAGTGTACAATGTTTTGGTTTCTATCAATATCATTTAGCATGAGGTGGTACAATTTTCCACGCGAGTTATTTTTAGCCAGAAACGAATAACATTAATTAATTAATTAATCTTGTTAGATTTGTACGTAGTTCGGTTTTCCCAATTGGGGTGTTGGGATTTTACCGACCGTACATATGCCTAGTTTATTGTTCTACGATCCAACAAACAAAAACAACTCCACTTGTCATATTACAAATATTTAATTGTCCCATGAAACAAAGCGTAAAACAAGGTTACCAACTAAATAAGACTAAATTTAAATTAAACGAAATATATCTATCACCGATGGTAAGTCCAGGCGAAGATATTATAAAAAGTTAACACTAATACATAGCCGACATAGTATGAAAGAAGCGTCGACTACCGACTGTAACTCTGGACTGCCAATTCTCTCTCTCCTTCTTGGGCGGCGAGCGCACCTCTTTTATATTATCCCCAATGTAGTTACCCAACGTTTTCATCATTTTTGTGTGTTCTGCGCACAAGTGTGTGCAGACTCTGGACAGTATTACCAAAAAGGTCTAAAGATCAAGAACTAACATCATGAGTCAGGCATTTTTTACCTGTTTGTGATTATCTGCGTGCGTAGTCTGAACTTGTTATATGCTCACCTGACCCGGATAGATATATTTAGTTTCTACACCGGCACAGTTTTAATGGTATTCTCCCTAATTCACCATAAACAAAATTATTATGGGTTTGTTTTTACTCCAAGTAATTGCAAATGAATGGTTTCTAATTTTTTTGCATTACAAAACCCCCACACTTCTGATCCGCGATTAAGAATATATAAAATCAATTTATCAAAAATAACTTAGTGGCTTATACCTAATTTATTAAATTCGTTCAGATACGTTTTCATTTTATAAAAAGACTTAAATGCTTGTCCACTTAAAGCTTCAAAAGTTTTCTCAAATGAAACATTTGTTGTAAAAACTATGCCTAGGTAAGTAAATTGGCTAACGATTTCGATATTATTATTATCATAAGTGAATAAATTATTATTTTCTCAATTTCTTTCTACCTTTCTTAAAGATCATTATTTTAGTTTTATTGATATTAACCATTAATTTCCATTTATTACAATAGTCTGATAAAAATCTAGACCTTCTTGAAGTCCATTTGCACTATCCGAAAAAATTACGATACCATCTGCATAACGTAGTAAAAATAATTTCAACAATCCAGTATCAATTCCAGTAAATCATTCAATGACAATCTTCCAGATCATTTATATACATAGAGAATAAAAACGGGCTTAAACAATCACCTTGCCTAACGCCCAAGTAACAATCAAAACTATTACTAAGTTCATTATTATATTTAACTCTTGACTTTACATTCGAGTAAAGTGATTTTATTATGTTTAACATGTTCCCCGTGACCTCTGACTGTAATAGTTTGTAAAAAATATTTTCACGCACGAGGTAATCAAAAGCCTTGGTAAAATCGATAAAACATGCGTATAGATATTTGTTTTTACTTAAAATGTGGTTTATTACTCCGTCTAAAAAAAAAAAATACATTATCAACAGTGCTCATGTCCTTTCTGAAACCAGCCTGCGATTGAATATAAATGTCATAGTTTTCGGCCCATTTAGTTAGTCTATTATTTAATACTCTAGTAAAACGTTTGCCAAAAGTACTTAATAAAAATGTCAACTAAAACGTATGCCAAGTTTTAAAACTCATTGTTCTAACAATAAACCATGGTACGGGTACGAATGCAAAATTGCTAAGAAAAAAATAATATAGAATATAAAAAATACCGTAGTTATCCATCCAAAGAAAATAAATTGTCGTTACAACTTACGTGCAAACGATAGAAAACACAATGAATAAACGTATTAAAAAATCAATAAAAATAACCAAATTAAATTGAGAAATCTGAGCAACCGCTGCCCTAAAGACTACTGGAAGCTGCCTAACAAATTTAAGGATAAAAGTAAAGTTAAAATGCCAACATTGGACACATTGCATGATCATTTCAAGGAAATGAGCAATGATTACAATCATAGTGAAGACTTTTCGGACGTTGCACAACACCTTAATCTGACAAATGATAATACGCTGTTAAAGGCTCCATTTACACTATCTTAAATTAGTAGTGTATATTTAGGAGATTTGGAATACACCATCATTTTATGATCTCATAAATGCACATTTATGAGATCAAACCACTAATATAGTCTCCCCTTTGAATTTTGTACCATCTTGAAGATTTTTACGAGATCAAAAATCTTCTCCGAGGGGAGGGGGTCATTCGGTGCAAAATGCGCATCTCACCTAGAAGGGTCAAACCTCAACATGATCCCCCTCCTCAAAGGGAAAAAAACCTCCACCCTCGTGATTTTTTTTTATCAATATGAGAAGTTCCCATATTTATAAGAGAATAAAACTTGTATCCGTCGTACGTAAAGAGTCGCGTAAAAAACTTTTTTTTTAAATCCAGGAAAAAAAATAAAATGTTCAAAAAAATATATAAAACGGTTTATAATACAATTTCATATGTCCCTTATCTTGAAAGGTGAATTTCTTATACGCTTAAGGGTTGATTGACATCCTAGTGTTTGGATTAATAATATTAAATGACCATGTTTTCGTCACATTCTCTTTTCTCGAATCTTCCCAAAATATTATTGTCATTCCACCTTCAAGACCTACCTGAAACAATCGTTTAAATTGACCCGGAGCGCTGGATTTATATTTCAAATCAATGTCGAGTGTGTAAATACCCGGCTGTTTGTGGAGCCAGTGTTCTACACCATACAGATAATCACTACCTATACGATGTGGATACTCAACCACATCATCGTGTTTAATATACTAATTCGGCGATATATTAAAGGCGGCTGTGAAATACTCGAATCGTTTACTTTTCCCTTCGGTGACGTCAACTCGATTCTTCGAGTCTTGACGCACTTTGATATTTTTATTAATATTGAGCGAAAACAAGAGAACTGTCAATTGGTTGATTTTAATACTTAATATATCCGAATTCAGTTGTATAATTTTCTTATTTCTTCTCGCGACGACTTTACTGACGTCAGCCTGCATCTTATCAAAAAGTGTCTTTACAATCTCCTTATTTTTTTCATCTACCAGAAAATCATCCATGTCCTAATCTCGCACCATCTTGTTTACTCGTTTTATTACAAACCCCTTTGGCGCTGCATCACCTCCGTCTACAGGAGTACCGAGATTCGTAATCTTTTCTCCAAACATATTAATTCTCCCCCTTTTCAGAAAATTGTTGCTTATATAAGCCAAGGACACATCAGACTCCGACACTTGGGTTTTAGGCATTCGTCCAAATTTATCAAAGACATTTTTTTAATTTTCCCAACTTTTGTTTAAGATGTATAAACACAAATGTCCGCAAATGACTGATCCTCTCGGTTGCACCTGATCTTTATTATAAAATATTTTCGCCGTATCCATCGAAATAATATTTCTTTTCTCCTTTTTTAATCCAACAAACCCAATGCGTGCCACCGGCATTGTAGAATCCAATACCATCATTCGGATCTGAGTCGTCCAAATATAATATTCCGCATTCCCTTTTCCAAGGGCGTTTCGGTAGTTGATTGCACATAAATATCCCCCGAAAACTCGGAATTTTCAACTCTTTAACTGCTTCTATCAATTTGAAATTGTTGAGCAGTTTAATCGGTAAAGTTAAATTTCCAATATTCAATTTTTATTAATAATTTTTACTCGTTTATACGATAATGACCGAGCTAGAGTGTGGATTTTATCCGGCAAAATGTGTCTCTTGTCATCATTAGCGCTTAAAGCGACCTTGTGTATTACTTCCGTGTACATTGCGTGACTCCTACTTCTTAAAATATTCATCGCTCTCAATTGTTCTTTTTCCGTAAACAAACACTCTTTATAATCCTCGAATCGGATACTCTTTTTCACAACACATTTTTTCATCTCTTTACATTTCTTCTCTTCCAACCCTTCAAACATTTTAAACGAATACGATTTTGCCCTCAGACCAACGAATCCTTCTGTAATTTTTCCACCCACCTCATCTTTAAACCTTCCTATAACTTTGTTATTCTCTTTCGTGTAAATTCCGGATTCGTGATTCGAGTCAAAATTACTCGTGTCAAATTTGCCTTTGACGTCCGGGGCAATATCTTTATAAAACTCTTCCGTTTCAATTTCATACGTTATACTATCCGTATCCGTAAACAACAATCTAGCCTTTTCTCCGTATTTAGCTTTAATATAATTGTAGTGAAAATCGTACATGAGCGTTTTACTCAAATCCAAAATACACATCCCGAGGTAAACCGGTTTGTTATATTTAAAGTGAGTCTACTTAATGCGCATCGCCATAAGATTTTCATCGAAAATTGTACTTCCGTAAAATTTGGTTGTGCTGTTATTTTTTTCGCTTTATCTCTATTGTTTACCAATTTGATATTTGTTCTTTTTCTTATATTTTCCATCGTCTTCCCAAAGACGGCATTGTTCATGAGTTTGAAAAAATCTTTCTCAAACTCGTTGGTTGCTTTATCCCTTAGTCTCGTATTTAAATCGATATACCTTTTCATAAAATTCGATTCCACGAATTTAATTCCTTGATGAATTTTCGTAATTTTTAATCCAAATTCTTCGTACTGTTTTAAATTTTTGTAATGAACCACATAGTTTTTCTTGTCGTTTAAATTCGTGATTAATTTCTTCACTCCGCCTATTGCTATATGTTCGGGAGCTAGAGGGAAATCGTTGTGTAAATCGTGTAACTCAAAAATACAAGGGATATTTTTCCAATTTTTCAATTCATCTTTTATCATCCATTTAAATCCGTGTGTGGGTAAAGGTTGACACTTTGCCCACCCATACAAATTGTCGGCGTCCAAATATATTATATACTTTGAAGGTTTGTTCGGGTCAAATTTCTTCCCCATGTATTTATTATTTGCCTCAGAATATCTCGTTGAAATCATGGACATTCCTCCTCGTAACCCTCTTTTAATCATGAGTAACGTGTCTATATCTGACAACAACTCTAGTTTTACTTCCGTAATTTTCAACATGGCATCATAAGCCAATCCTGGTGCTGTAAAATACCACCCGGGATCCAACCCGTAATGTTATACGCAAAGGTCTCGAAAATTCTCGAAAATGTCAGCCAACAACAAAACGTCGGTTAAATTATATAAATTGTGATAATCTCTAAACGTCTTACACTCAAAAGTTTTCCACACCTCCTGCGCGTGAGCGTATTGCTCGTCAGTAATTCCTTCTTCGTTTAACTTCGAATAAAAGGCTTCTTTCGGAGGCAACTGCGTTTCCTGTAATTTTTTCGCGGAATCCAAATATTCATATGGATAAACGCCCTTTTTTAAAACCAATTTTCGTAGTCGCCCATCCTGAAAATATTTTTTCATTGTCGAAAATTGATCCTTTTCCAAATTACTCGCGAGCTTATCCAAACTAGAAGCCATGAATTTAAAGCTGTCTATAAATCTAAGAGTATATTTATTCGTCATTTCTTTTCCTTTGTTCTTCCCTTTTTTTGCTATAAAAGGTTCGCCTATAGGTATCGTTTTCGAAAAACTGATCGTCCTCAGTTTTCGCGATACAGTCAATATCACCTTTAGTTTTCCCCAGATCTTTGACGAATAAATGGCTGTCGTATCCAGCTAGATTGTGAAATATCACGGGTGTAAAATCCGGGTTCCTACATGTAAGATTACACGAGTTGTGTGCCGCTCCTCTATATTTCCCGGTGTAGTGACAGTGATCGCGGACCTTTCTGCGACCGCTGACAAACTCACCATCGCAGATCCAACACTTTGTCGCTCGCTCGAAATTTATTCTGTCTTCTTTGTTGAATATCATATCTTTCTTTTTAACACTACAAATCTCCCTCACAGCTTCTTCCAACATTTCAACAAATTTTTGACCAACATCTTCGTCGTCGTTTTCCGCAGTATAGACGATTGGATCTTTCTTGTACACGCTGTCCTTAAAACATTTGACGTACATAGTAAATCCAGCTGGAGCGTGTTGATGGTACTGTTTCGTAAAACTCTTTTCAGGGTCTGGAGGGCACGTATCGATTGGTTTTAGAAAAGATTCGAAATCGGTGTAAATTACGAAAGGAACTCGCATCAACTTATTATGATTTTTAAAATCGATAAACGAACCCTCATCAGGCATCTTGATTACCACGGTTTCGTTCTTCCAACACCATTCCTCATGCTTGGTCAACGCGCTCTCCTTGGAGAAAGGATTTAGGCAGTTGTCACAAAAAACATTTTACCATGTGCCTCAAAATCTGCAAAGACAATAATCTACTTCTATTTTTTACCCAACAATAATGAGTTTTTTCACCATCACTAATCAACAAAAGGTATATTGGATATTTAACTCCAGACTCATTGCGACGGTGAGTATAAACACCTCTCCCCGCCTCATACGCATAAATGACCATACCAATACCCGGATTTTTTTTCAAACTTGGTTATATCTTTTAACGTAACGGGGTATTTAATCCTATCCATGTTTAAGGTACCTTCTTTACTTTTTAAATCATTATCTATAATTTGTGAGTTTTGTCTTTCGAATTCAAAGCCCCCAAAACGCTCCATAGAAAACATTTGTCGTCGCCATTTTGCATATTCATAATGGCCTTCTTATTCCTCAATTTATCCGGTAATTCCATATGAGACTTCCCCTCAACCGATCGTAAACCACCGTATCAATTTCAAGTTTTTCAATCAAAACGAAAATCCAACCGCTACCCCTACTTTGAAACGGTGCCATATTTTCCAATATTCTTTCAATCATGATATCATACACTTCTTCAGTGTCGGTTGAAGAAGAATTTATTTCTATTCTAGAAGCAAAAGGCGCCTGTTGTACGTCTCCTTCACCAGTCGCGAGGTTGGGTTTTTTCCATCAGACATCTTAAAGTCATTTTAATTTTGTTTTGTCGGTGTCTCTCGAAAAGGTCGAGCACTTGCCTTCGAACCGCGCTTAAAAAGCTTCGAGGATCGTAACCCGGCCGTCCTTCTATCACAAAAAATATATTATTCGTGAAGGAATAATATAATCTATAAAAAATTTTAAGCGGCTGCGGGAATATTGTTTCCTTCTAAATCAACTAGATCCCCAACTAGATCTCCCAACAATATTCGTTGACGCTCCAGATCTTCTTCTGGATTAAAAAGCTCATCCGCGTATACATCCAAATCATCCGGAAGATCAACATCACCATATTCATCGTCCGTATCCAAAAATCCAGAGTTTCTCGAAAAAAAAAAACGAAATCGTTAGCTTTCCACTCCAAAATTGTATTAACCATTTTATTATACAATTTTTCTTATCCGTCGTTTCGTGATTCATTTCTATTTTGGAATGATAAAATTTTGAATCGATTTCTTCACTTACACCATCACCACCATCTTACATCTTAAAACAAATTTAACCTTAGTCTCTGGTCTTTCTCGTAAAAAATCAAGCACATATGGTTCAATTTCACTGAAACAATCCCAATGATCGTCATATTCCCAAGGATACGCATGCAAAACCATTTTATCATAACGGGTTGGTTGTTCTATCTAACAAAACCGCTTAAAACGGGTTTTACTCGTATTACAAATTTTTCATCACTCATTTTTATATTTAAAATAGAATGAGTGAAATTATTTTTAGATCATTTTTTTATTAGTATATTTTTCTGTTCTTCGTCACTCGTAGATGGTCGATCAAACGCAGGATTTTGAGGATGTTTAATTCCTGCGTAATCGAACATTATTTTTTACTCTGAGAAAAAAAATATCGGCGAAAAAACTAAATTAAGAGTCGAAACCTTGTATTTTTTATCAAAAAAATCGGTAGAAAATTTTAATTCTTTTTTTTTATAATGGACTCCTATTAAAACCGGAGTCTTTCCAGAATTATACGTATTGTTGAGAAAAAAATCCACTCTGATAAATCTCGTAAATTATCTATGGGAACATTTTCTCCTCTTTTATTTACTATTTTTAACTTGTTTTTATCGTTAAAAATTGTAAATTTTGGATCGTGAAAAACGGTACAAACTTTTTCGGCTACCGTTAAAACTAGTTTTAAAATTTTTCTGAAAAAAGTCTCAAGATGGCTCGTTTAATATCAAAAAATTTGTTTTTGACGGTATTGGAGGAAATTTTACCCGCCTCGGTAATTCGTTCCAACGTAACATCGAGATGAGCAATTTGTACCCAAAAATATAGTTTCGCAAACGATTGATTTGTAATGAGATTCGCTAATGATATCTGTTTCTTCTTCTAAAAAGGTTATAATTTTCGATATAACTTTAATATAATTTTCCAAAGCCAATTTTCGAGTTAAATTCTCCACCAATTTATTTCCCTTCGTGATGGGTATATCAAATTCGCAATTTTTGGGGAAAAAACTGCCAAATTTGATATACATTTACTAGCGCGAATATTTTTCACGCCCATAATTTCTTTTAATTCGTCAAAAGAGTCGAGTTCGTTGCATAATAATGCGGCTCGATGCACGCACACCAAAATGGTCGTTTTTTGTTTTTTTTTAATATCGTTCGTCAAGTTGATAAATTTATAAATTTCAAACGCCTTTTCCTTCGTTTTTAGCGTAAAATATAATCGTAAAACGTTTTTGCTCGCGTTTGTTTCGGAGATAAATTTTCCCTTTTTGCGAAAAAGTTTTCTTCTACGACAGTGTCAGAATTTACGCAAACTTGAACTTGTTCGTAAAGAATAGTGTCTCGGTGCGTATACGTGCGCGATTGTTTTCCCCCTTTTAAAGTTTTTAAAAGTTGTACCAATTGTTCCATTTTTGAGCTGAATATAAATTTAATAAAGAAATCAATTGTATTTAAAAACATTTTTCAAAAACGAAAAATATCCAATTTTTCAAATTATTTTCTCACGAACCGCCGCATGAATTTCGAGTTGCTCGATCGTATAATCATCCCAATATTCAAACTCATCCACTTTTTACAATATTTCTCTAATCCTATCATACAATTTCCAAACATTGGTTGAGGGAGAATTGATTACCATTCTAGAAACAAAAGCCGCGGATATTTTTTCCTTCTCTCCTTTGGATTTAGACGTTTTGCACTCGCAGTCTTCATCCTCGGAATCAGAGACGTTGACTATTTCCTCTTCTTCTATTTCGCATCTTAAAATCATTTTAATTTTGTGTTGTCGATTTCTTTCGAAAAGGTCTATTACATGCCCTTGAACCGCGTCTAAAAACCATTCCACATCGTAATCGTCCTTCTATCGTATACATAGTTGTAAATTTCCTCAAAGCGGATTGTGTTTGTTTTATTACAAATCCTTCATCCTCGGATAGATCAACGGGCTTATTTTCCATCCCGATAGAATTAATTAAAAGTCTGGGAGTTCTAGAATAACAAAACTCCAACCATTCGGATATTTTATTAAATAATTTATCCTCATCAGTCACAAAATCAAGCAAACAATCATATAGCATCTCATCAAGATGCACAGCTACCTCAATTTCAGTATCAACGTCGAGGTTTTCTTTTAAAAATCCGCGTAAAATACAACGAAGCGCATCGCGAAACGATTCCGAATCATAGTTTATCCCCTCTTTTAAATCATAAAAAGCATAGACCCTACCATTACCCTTTTGCACGACTTCCATTTTTTTTAAATCATCACACACAGTTTCATTCATATCTATTTTATTTATAATTGATTTCCATAAATCGAGTAATTTTCTAAACATTTTTTCACTTTGAAAAATTTCATCTTTTTTTAATTTATTTTTCTCTGTTCTTCGTCGCTCGCAGATTGTTTATCAAACGTAGGATTTTGAGGATGTTTGATTCCGGAATAGGTAGAGTCGTAAATACAATTATAACCCAACTCCGCATTGGTAAGTTTCCTTTGTTCTTCATCTCTCGTAGATTGTTTATCAAACACATGATTTTGAGGATGTTTAATTCTGTAATGACGCGAATTTAATTTATCGAGAATAATTTTCGCTTCAGACATTTTTTTATAATGATGTAATTTTTTTATATTAACCGTAAAGTACGCTCATTTTATTTCCGTCAGATTTGAATTCCATCAATCTGTCGCTAATGACGACGGCAAAGGCTTCCGTGTTGGCGCGGACGTTGGCGTGCAATTGCGCTTTGATTTGAATATCCGTGACGGAATATTTCATCCGTTCGCTCTGTTTGCTCACGTCAAAGACAAATAGAGGGAAAAGATCTCTGTAATCTTCCAGAGAAATGTTGGAATTGGATATCAATTCGTTCATTCCGTAAAATTTAGATCTAAATGAGGCGACATCTCCGTACGCGCGAGCGAATTTTAATTGAGTAAAATCCAATAGATAATCTACTTGAGGATATCTCGCCGAATTTAACATGACGTATATATTGTTCAAGCCAACGTGATCGAAGAGGGATGGATTCCTTTCTTGACTGCCGTCTTTGTCCGTTTGAAACCCTACGATGATCCAACGAGGTTTTTCGGGGCTGGACTTGACGGAAAGTCTCCACGTAAAACTCGTGGATGGTGGAACTGTGATGGAGTCGCATTGCCTCATTCACACGGGGAGATTGGCTTTTTCTTCGATTGTCTTGTACAATCTCGCCTTTTGCGCATCGGCGGGTTCAACGTGCGGAATAAACCAAGACAACTTGTTGAGAGCCACTTGTCCCGCATCCACCTCTCTATCCCTAAAGATGGCGTCATCGTTGGATTTCCTCACCAAAGTTAAAGTCTGCTTCATCCCATACAAAATTTTATCTTCGCAAAATCCGAAAATGTGTTTTAACGGAATTCCAAACTAAACGTACCTTTTGGATCCGGTCTTCTAATTAGGAAAGCTTGACGAACCTTAAATCCGTTATTGTTGATCAGATTGGCAGTGGCTTCCGTATCTCTGAGCTACAACTGATTTAACCCTTGCAATTTGGAGGAATCGTCGGTATATTTCAACATTCCCAACATGGTGCTGGCTTGACCGGGGTGAGAGACGGATTCGATCTCTTGACCGGAAAGTTGATATTTTATATTGCCGAAAAGATACATGAGTCCGTTATTCGTGATGGTGATGGCGTTACCATTCGCGTAAGCCGTTCCATCAGCTTTCATCAACCTTCCCTCAATCAACAAATAACTTTCGCTCGGGTGAGTAAATAAATCTTGGGTCTCTATATTTATACGAATTTCACCGGGATTATTTAAATTGGTTCCTGTGATGGGTTCGTATTCGTGATATTCATAACTTTCTATACTTTCGTCGGTCGCGTAAGATTCCGTGATATTTAAAATCGTTGCAATTTTTAAATTGGAAATGGATTTTTTATATCGTTTTTATTCGATTCAAAGCTGAGGAAAAGATTTTCCGTCTTTGGTAAAGACTCGCTTTAATTTAACATACGAAAACTTGTTTACACCGGGTATCATTTTCAGACAAATTTTATTTCCGTAAACTATTTTGATGGGCGCGTAACCGTATTCGGCTAAATATAGGTTTGTCTCTTCCGCAAAATCCTTTGATATTTTGATTTGCTCGTCGGTTAATTTCACGACGGCTTTCTGATACCCATATTGCGAATCCCGTATTTCTAAAAGTTCGGCGCCGTAAAATTTTAAATTGGCATTTTTAATATAAATTGAAGCGGAATTATGGTTCGGATAAGGGGAAATTTTTAATTCCAACGTCATTATTTTTATTTCCGATAAAACTTTTTAACTAGATCGTCAATTCCATCTCCGTCAATTAATGATCCGAGGGGAATTGGTTGCGGTGGGTGTTAGATGTTTTTCTAAAATGGTTTTAGATTTCGGAGTCAGGACGCTTTTAACTTTTTCGATAGCCTTTTTCCCGGCAAAGTCTAGAGCTTTTTTCCCAGTTTCCTTGGCAACCGACTTGCTCGCCTCGAGCGCGGCTTGTCCGACTTTTTGAGCGTCAGCCTTCATCATGCTGCGGGTAAACAAACTGGCGATAAAATCGAATATACCACTACCTCCGTATTTGTAGCGTCTGGTAAAACCTCGATTTTTCAGAATAATCATTTTTTTTAAATTATAGACTGCATTTTTTTATATTGATCGGAATTTAATACGTTTTGATTTAAAAGCTCGTTACAAATGGTTAATAATTCATCTCGCACGCCGGTATTTCCCGCATCCTTGCTTGCCATCAACAACTCCAACCTCTCGAGAAGATCTTTGGGTTAGAGAGACCGGAACCAGATTTTTCGAGATTAAAATGATTATTGAGAAATTTAAACTTGCTCGATTCTTTATCTCTTAATCCGTGGATGGGATTGCAATATTTATAAATAGCATTCGTTTGTCTCAACAAATCCCCATAATTTATTACATCCTTTTCATTAATATTTTTTCATTCGGATTCTTGGATGTGATAAGTTCCAGCAACCCAGGCGTACCTTTATACTTTTTATTTTCCACAATGCTATTATTCCCTTCAATAGTAATGGGTTTATTACCCATTATATACTGTCCATTCTTTCTCTTCCTCACACCAAACGACTGGTCAGCATCGTATCGGTTTATAGTATTAATTTGATCTTTACTTTCATCAAAGAGAGTAGTTAGATCATCGGGTTCCACTGGGTTTGGAATAGCGGGAAATGCATCTGGGAGTTGACGTAAACCTTTAATTTCTTTTGGTTTGCGAAACTCGATATCGGCTTGTTGAACATTTTTCCTACTCGTCCTACTAGGATTTTTACTTTTTCATGTTTTTCGGTTTTGGTAGAAAATCTTCTACCGAGATACTTTCCCACGGCGCTCAGAGCACCGAGGCCCGCTGCGACGCCGCCCATGAGGACAGCTTCGGGAACCGCGACGATCGCAGACAAGAGGACCGCTCCTCCAGCCGTTAAACCGATTGAAGCGAAACTAAAGACCATATCCACAGCATCGGCAATTTTGCGAACGCGCTTGTATTTTTTACTCAGAGCTACGCGTTGTGCCTCTTCCGCCGCAAATATTACCTGAACCTCGTTAATTTTTTTAATCTAAAATCTTGCGATTCTTCCATACCTTATTTAATTCTAGAGACGTACTTATTTAAATCAAAGAAACATTCCGAAAAGCGGAATTTTTTTAAACGGACTGCTCGGTCCTAAAAGAATACCACTCCCGTCGTACATCTCTCCTTCCTTTTTCAAATATAATCGTCTCCGACCGCTCCCAATCCACTACCTAGAGCCGGTTTTAAATACAAATCTTGGCCGTCAGTTTCAATTTGACAAACGTTGCCTCCTTTTTTTAGATACAAACCTGACCCGAGGACTTTTGTGCGGCTGTGCCTGCCAATCCGGATAAAGCGCCTATCCCTATAGCAGGTAAAACTTTACAGGTAAAGCTCTCGAAGCTAATCCTGCCAACAGACCTAAAAAGCCTCCTTCGATTTTTAAATTGTAGGCTAGTTGGGCGCGGCTCATTCTTAAATCTAGACCAACACCTTCAGTCATGGCGCGTTGTATTTTATTCGCTTGAGTTTGAGTCACGCCTATGAGGTCATTGCCTCGAAGGTCGTCTTTACCCAAGCGAATAACGGTGGACGTACCATTACGAATCGCTCGTTGTATTTTACCTTTTTGCCCTTGGGAAATATTTACTCAAACGTTTAGATATCTCATATTTTTAAAAAAAAATAAAACTTGTTTAAATTGCCCAAATATGAAATCGAATCGTAATATTTTCGCCGCGTAAATTTAATAATTTTCCGTTTTGATCCGTGAGACTAGTTTCTATGGTGTGAATCGTATCTAAAGTAAATAAAGTAAATTTGCGGGAGTTTCGACAATTTTGTAACCGGGGCTCACATTCGGGAAAAAGGTATAAATCGTATTTTGAGCGGAACCGTTGACGTAACTGTCCGTGATGATGTCTATATTGACTCGTATGGCATTTATGGAGAGAATATCGACCACGTTTTCGGATTCGTGAAGACCGGATCGATATACCGCGGATTCGAATCCAAAAACTCGACCGACGGAATTTGGATGTCTGAAATCGACTATAAATTTATCTTCTTCGCTAATCCTGGATTTTAGCGTATTTGGATTTGCCGTTACGGATACCTTGTCCGAATAACCGTCCTCTTTCATTTGCTCCTGAATAAATCGATCAATGTCTATGATGTCATAACTCCCCTCCGGGATAAGAAATAATTCCCAATTTTTACCTTCGTTGTGAGAATATCTAAAATGATTGTTTTCGTTGGTAATATTTGGAAAGGAATAATACGTCTCGAGGTTAATGAGTGCAATTTCGGATCGTTTCTCCTTGTTAAGCTTTAGAGAAGGATTAAATCTCGTTTTAAACCTCGTGGTATTATCCGATACGACAATTTGTAAAGACCTTTTAGGGGCGGTGTATTTCGCAATAACTTCCGACAATTGTTTTCTTTTTCGTATATAAAGGGAACGTTTTATATTATGTAAAATTCGTCGAGACCTCGCCTGTATTTTCCGCAATATTTTTGCGAAGATAGGTCAATAACGACATACTTGTGTGTTTTTTCCCACGTCTCGACGCACAATTTCCGAAATTCTTCTTTGGTCATATCTTGACTGACGTGGTCGTTGAAAATGTGGTTGAGATTTTTCAAATCTTGGGGAAATAGGCAAATAAAATTTGCATTTTCCCGTATCGCTTGACGCGGTAGTTTGAAATAATTTTGCGAAAGGTAAAAACAATTCACGTTGCTGTGGCGACCGCGCACGTAATAAGCCTCGCACTTGTTTTGCTTCTCCGAAAGCAGATCATTAAAAATTATCAAATTTTTATCCGTGGGGGACAGATCGCGAGGATCTGGAACGTCGTGAGTATTTTCGTAAAATTCGCATCTCAATCCCTCGCGCTTGGAGTCGTGTTTGCGCGCTAAAGTCTCGACAAATTGTTCGGGAGATATATCCTTGGCTGTAATTTCTTCGCACATTTCGAAAAGGCGTAAAATTTCAGGTTTTGTCAATTTATTTTCAAAAGTCTCGTAAATAAGGTTGTATTCGGGTTGAAATAAACTTTTTTCCGAAAACTTTGAGATTGTCGTAATCCAACCACCCCGGCTGTAACAACAAGTTTAACAACAAAGTCGTTTTACCGCAACCGGATTTACCCACGATGATTCCACGAATACTTTTTGGTAAGAGGGGATTGTTGTTGCGTTTAGTTTTCCTCGTCCAAGATAAATCTTTAATTTCCATCTTTTATTTAAATCAAACAAATCCATTAAATAAATGTATTGCGTGAAATGTAGAAAAATTACGGAAACTGATAACGTGGAAAATATAATAACTAAAAATAAAAGACCTATGAAAAGGGGAAAATGCGTAGTATGCGGAACGACTAAAACCCAATTTATAAAAATGAAGAGTAGTTCTCTATTAAATAGCTCTATAAATAATTTACGTTTTGAAATGCATTTGCCAGGCCATAATTTTACCGGTCCGGGCACTAAATTAAATAAGAGATTAAATCCGGATCTCACTCCTAAAAATGGAGTAAGCCCGTAAATAGGATCGATAAGGCGGCGTGTCATCACGACGTGTGTTATTTGAAAAATAAAGATACTAAAACGAGAAACAAAGTTTGCGATAAAAACATGTTGGCGGAGATGGCTGGTATTTATAATCCCACTCTGCGGGAAAAAATGGATAGATCTATCGTTGAGAAAATTATAGGTACGAAAATGAGAGTCGGGATGGGACTTTAAAAAAAATAAAATGGACTGACGATTTAGCAGAAGAATTACACAAGCCCGTCATTAACAAATTTCCTAAAAGACGCGTACGCGTAATTGACATTGACGAAATATGGGCCGCAGATTTGGTAGATATGCAGGCGTTCTCAAAATTTAACCGCGGAATCAAGTACCTGTTGGCTGTTATCGATATTTTTTCCAAATACGGTTGGTTAATTCCGTTAAAAGATAAGACTGGGAAATCGGTCGTGATTGCGTTGAAAAAGATATTTAAGGAGAGAAGACCGCAAAAAATGTGGGTTGATAAAGGTAAAGAATTTTCAATAAAGAAGTGCAGGATCTGGTGGAATTATATTCTACCGAAAATGAAGAAAAATCTAGCGTGGTAGAGAGATGGAGTAGAACGATGAAGGAGAAAATGTGGAAATATTTTTCGGCAATTCTACGCGGGTATACATTGACGTGCTGGACGAGCTCGTTGATCGATACAATAATACGAGACACTCGTCGATAAAAATGACACCCGTTGAAGCGAGTAAAGAGAAAAAATAAAATTAGAGTTTGGCAAAATCTTTACCTGGACCATTATAAAATAAAAACTTTTTATCCGCAATTTTCGGTAGGTGATAAAGTGAGGATCTTGAAGAAAAAGAAAACGTTTGAAAAGGGGTATACGCCGAGGTGGACTGAAGAAATCTTTACCGTGACTGCCGTACAAAAAACCACACCAGTGACGTATAAAATAGCTGACTATAATGGGGAGGAAATACAGGGCACATTTTACGAACAAGAACTACAAAAAACTAATCAAGAAGTATTAAGGATTGAGAAAATAATAGGTCGTAAAGGTAATAAATCGTTGGTAAAGTGGTATGGTTATCCTGCATCGTTTAATAGCTGGATTGATAATGAGCAATTACGAGATTTATAAACCGTTTTAACTTATAAATATGGAAACTTTTTCATATTTTGAAAATTTTTATTTTTTTCCTGGATTTAAAAAAGGGTTTTTACGCGACCCTTAACGTACGACGAATACAAGTTTTTTCTCTTATAAATATGGGAACTTCTCATATTTATAAAAAAAAAATTCACGAGGGTGGAGGTTTTTTTCCCTTTGAGGAGGGGGATCATGTTGAGGTTTGACCCTTCTAGGTTAGATGCGCATTTTGCACCGAATGACCCCCTCCCCTCGGAGAAGATTTTTGATCTCGTAAAAATCTTCAAGATGGTACAAAATGCAAAGGGAACACTATATTAGTGGTTTGATCTCATAAATTTGCATTTATGAGATCATAAAATGATGGTTTATTCCAAATCTCCTAAATATACACTACTGAAATTGATAATTGCATCAAAAACATTAAAAATGCGAAAAGTCCAGGCGTTGATATGATTCTCAACGAACATATAAAATCATCTAAAGAACTGTTGTTACCTTTATATGTTGCAATTTTCAATCTTATACTTGAAACAGGCGAAATACCCAACAAATGGTGTGAAGGAATAATCATTCCCATTTACAAGAATAAAGGCGATCCGAATCAACCATCTAACTATAGACCTATTACACCTTTAAGCTGTGTTAGTAAATTTTTCACCTCAGTACTAAATAAAAGATTGAACGTTTATTTGGAGAGTCATAAGTTACTATCAGGAATTCAAGCGGGTTTCCGTCATGATTATTCAATGCTTGACCATATATTTACACTTGATAGT
Source organism: Lutraria rhynchaena (assembly GCA_008271625.1). NCBI lineage: Eukaryota > Metazoa > Mollusca > Bivalvia > Venerida > Mactridae > Lutraria > Lutraria rhynchaena. The sequence goes on from VIBL01000232.1 coordinate 90,870, forward strand.
ATTACTGAATTATGTAAACATATGAAAAAGAAACTGTACTGTATCTTTATTGATTTTTCACGCGTGTTTAATTCAGTTTGGCGCATAGGTCTATGGAAAAAATTAATAAAACATGGTGTAAACGGCTCTTTTTTAAGAATAGTACTTAATATGTATAGTAACATTAAACCATGCGTATCCGTCTCGGGAATGTCCTCGGATTATTTTGGTAGTAACTGCGGAGAAGACAAGGCGAAAATTTATCGCCTGTACTATTTGCCATTTTCCTTAACGACTTGGAAGACTACCTGAACTCTAAAGGTAATAACGGTATAATATTCAAAAGTCAAGAAGATGAAATATATTCTTATTTGAAATTATTACTAATATTATATGCCGACGACACTATACTTTTATCTGACAACACTGCCGATTTACAACGCTGTTTAAATGATTTCATTTGCTACTGTAAAGAATGGAAATTGAACATAACATGGACAAAACTAAATGTATTGCATTTGGATCAAGAACCCGAAGAATCGTTACGATTAAATTAGGAGATCACCCGTTAGAATGGGTAAATTCTTATAAACACTTAGGTACTATTTTTTCAAAATCTTAGCCTCGCAGGCTAGCAAAGCTATTCGTCTACTATATCAACGTATCACTAATCAACAATTACCTTTTGACCTGTGTCTACAATTACCCTTTGACCTGTGTCTAAAACTATTCGATAATACTATCTTACCGATTTTAACATATGCCGTTGAGATATGGGGCTTTGAAGATGTTACTTTGCTAGAACGTATTCATTGTAGCTTTTTAAGAAATATTTTTAAGCTTAAAAAATCTACACCACTTTATATGTTATACGCCGAAACTGGGCGTATACCTTTAATTATTACAATCAAAGCCAGAATAATTAAATTTTGGCACAATCTTGTTATGGGAAATCCCGATAAAATAAGTTTTAGAATATACAAACTTATGTTAGGTTACCCAAATTTTACATCGAAATTGATTAGCTTTGTCAAATCTATTTTAAATGACTGGAAGATATGATATTAGGCTGAATTACAATAACCTACTTATAAATAAAACTCCATTGATAAAACAAAATCTTAAGGACCAATTCACACAAAATTGGCGTACTTCTCTTAACAATTCCTCTAAAGGCAGAAACTACTCTATCTTTAAGGACGACATGACCTTTGAAAGCTACTTAACTGACCTTCGACCTATGAATGCAATTGATCTTATCAAATTTAGAGCAGGCAATCATTACTTTCCAATAGAAACAGGACGACGGGATAATTTAGACTTACCTGACCGAAGCTGTCGATATTGTTTTTTAACTGGCGAAATAGCTGATGAATTTCATTATCTTTTTAAATGTTCTTTTTTCATGACTTAAGGAAACAGTTCATTGAACAATATAACTACAAGCACCCGAATATTTTTAAATTCCAACAACTTATGACTTCGAGCTCTAAACGGGATATTGGTAACTTGAGCAAATTCATTGGAATATTAATAAAAACTGTCAAACATTAGAATTATTATGCTAGTGCTGTAATCATTTACCTATGTTTTAAATCAAATATTATTCATGCATGTTCGATAACTGCGGAGTGTTTATCTGTTTATCTCATTATGTAAAGTAATACACTATACCTTAATGAAGTTTGTTCTCTTCATAATAACTTATACATACCCATGTAAATAATTTCTTAAATACGTGTGAATTGTTTAAATTTCACCGGTTATTACCACAATTATCATATAATTATATTACTGAATGCTTATTGAAAACATTGCTCACCATGTTAATATCTTAACTACTCTTATGCATACTTTCTTAAGCTTTTGAAATAATATGTACAATTAACTTATATATTGTGAATCCCCCGATCTTTCACCATTTTTCACCGTCTTGATCATTGTTCATGTTCTTATTCACATGTAATCTCATGTATCATTATATATATGATTTGAGAAATAAAGATTTTTGAATTTGAATAATGTAATACCACAATAATTTTCAGGTAAGTTTTTGTCACTTTTTTTAAAAACAGGAACAATATAACCTTCGGTCCAGGCGGGAGGAAAATAACTCATTTGAAATAATTTGTTAAAAAGTGCGAGTATATAATTTCCTAAAACCTCGCAACTGTATTTAAAAATTTCATTTAAGATAAAATCTGATCCCCCGGATCTATTATTGCTAAATGTATACAACGTACAATTAAGTACAATAATGGCGGTACATGATTGTAATGTTCAACATATTGAGAAAACATATAAATATAAATGAAATTACAATGAAAAGTCTTATCATACTTAAACAATCGATCACACATCAAAGATACTAAATGCACACAATAATTGTCAACAACTAATATTGACATGAACATATTAAAACGATACATGGATAAATTACACGTTTACATTGATATTCGTACATATTCCGTGGTGAAACATCCTGTTTTATCAGGCCTTCCTATATTCATCATAACTTACCAACCCCGTTCTGAGTGTATGTTGAACACGGAAATACTTTTCTAGGGAACTGTGTCTCAGAATTTTGTTACATGCATTGTTACGCGCATTTTCAAACCATCCGTATTACATTACATTATACATACATTTGCTTACTTCTTAAGACTAATTCAGCTGTGAAAACATGCGCATTTATTTCGTTTTTAAAGCATTTTTCCTTGTTTGCAATGGATGTTTTCTAAAGGCTTAAAAGCGCCGCCATTGAATTAATGAATATTATTTTTTGTGCTATGTAAGCAAATCACGATATGTTTTATTTCTTAATAAACCTGCGACATCTCGATTTTACCACAGTATTGTTTAGTTATTTGTTTCTTTACAAACACCAGACAAAATCGAAACTCCGGGATGCGATTTTACGTTTTAAAACCATAAAAAGATTTGTATGAAGTACATAATTCATTTCACAGACTTTGTAATAAACGGGGTTGAATGCGACATACTTTATAATGTATTTTACCCCCATATATCAGTACAAAACGCGTACTTATAGTAAATGAGTGAACTACCCCGAGTTTCTAAGTTTTAGTCAAATAAATCATCACATTTGCAGTACACGTGTACCCTAACATAGATAGCAAAAATAAGAACTGGCCTCAAATATTTTAGGTCAACAAACTATTAAATACTTAATCGTAAGCGTTATCCGTTTTTTCGTTTTATGTTTTATGTGACTTATTGTCACTGAGGTTTAAACAGTTTTTCTTGGACTGTATACCAACCAGTACTAACTTACCCTACTACAAGGAGCTGGCAACTTCTCCACATATGGAGTAAATTTCTGGTGGGAAACACATCACGGTAGATCGATGGATGGATGTATAGATAATTATTTATCATTGTACGTACAGACAGGCAGGCAGGTTTCATAGCCAAACATAGACAAAGCAATTAAATATCAAAATGCATTTGGATTTTTAATATTTACTTATTGTTGTACTCCAATGATCACCGTGAAATTGTATTGTTTAAACGATGATTATATGATCTGACCAGCATACATAATAACTGGACATTATAGTTGGATTGGACACACACATAAATAAGCGTGCGAAAAGCTTCTTCATTATGCAAGTTTGAGCGGCTCAAAAACGTATTTATCATGAACCAATTTATATAAAACGTTGACATTTTCTAAAAGCTGAGTGCTTTAACTTTGATATAATTGGAGAAAAATAAAGATAAGTTAAAAAATAAAAAAGTAAAGCCCTAGAGACCCCAAAATATTTATGATTTTTTATGAATATTTGTACTATTTCGAAGCACTCAAAACACATTTATCATGAACCAATGTTCAATATGTTTACATTTTATGAAGGCTGAGAGCTTTGGCTTTAATATGATTTAAGAAAAAAATATGTTCATGACAAAGCATAAATTCCGTCACTGGGCGCGGAGTAATTACTTAATATTTTCTATTCGCTATTTCGATATGTATAAATGTTAGTTAGAATATACCGTAACAGCCAGTCAGTACACATAACTGATATACCAATAATATGACGTTTTTCTGTTGTCTTTTAGATGTTATCCATATCAGGATTTGTGTTGCAAATGAATCAGGAATTACGAGTCATTTTATCCAAATCGACTCATAGTATGATGGTATGTATTTTATACGTATAAATGTCATCAGTTGTTAGGTACACAACCGGCGAGCATCAAGTTCATGGTGTTACGGTATTTCAATACAGTGAAACTGGGAACACTGAACCCTGGGGAAAACCGGAATCCTGTCTAATCCGAACGACATGTTCGGTATCGTTTTTCTAACCTGTGAAAACCGAACTTTTGGTCCGGTCCGGGAGGGGTCCGGTTTCCCAGGTTTTACTGTATCTTACGTTTGGAGAAACACATCACGACAGACGTCATTCGGTTCTAACTGCGAACCTTGTTGATAGTTGGATGGAAATGTTTACATCAGTTAAAATGTATTACATCAATACAAATAAAACTCTGGTTTTTGGACTAAATGCGAAGTCAGACATTCAAAATGATTCCGTACTCATTGTTTAATATATCTTTATCTGAACAGCAATTTTCTCTGGAAAATAACGTCTAATCGAAGGCAACGGTTATTTGGCGACTTTAAAACTAGAACAGTGGGCGAAGACCCCAGGCTCACTGACTAAGTACGATGGACAATAACATTATCTCACTGTAAGCACTTTGGTTTAAGTGAGCTACAATAATCCCTGTCCCAAACCACTTACAGTAGTTTCCTGATGGAACACAATTATTAGCAGTCTTGATAAAAAGATACATAAACTTTGTGCCAATTTATTTTCAAATAGGTCTTTTTCAATACTTTTACTATATAAAGTGTGTTCAAGTTGACATAGTTTGAGTTCTTATTATAGTGATATCAAGGAATGTAGGCATTTGAATCTGCCTTAATATTTCATGCCTTGATATTTCTTATCACAATTCCAGCAATCAATTCAAGTTCTAGGAATTCCAGTTTTCAGAGAACTATTGATTATAGAAAAGACAAAATGGGACTTAAAAATCGTCCGATTTTCCTAGAATTCCGGTGTTCTGGGAGTTCAGTTTTCAGGGTGTTTGCTATATAACGTGATGTGTCAATCTGAAAATTACACATAAATTTCACAACTCAACATAGGAAAATATGTTTATAAATACTTAGTAAATACATTAAGTGTGATATTTATACCACACATTTTACAAACTTTATAATACATGTATATTAGTTATTATTTATGGTTGGGGGCAAATATCTTTAGAACATAATAATAAAGTTGACGTAACAGGTAAAAACATACATGACTTTAGCACATACAGTCAAACCTGTGTTAGCGGCCACTTCCGGATAAAGTCCACCCTGTACTAAATATCACCAGCACAATAAATAAAGTATATTCACTATTATAAAAGATTTGCATACTAGTATCTAAGTTTTGTGTAACCACGAGATTCGAAACTGTTTTTGAAGTGTAACAACTTCAAGGTTCCACTTTCTACTGACTTTATTGTAGCAATCGTAGGTATGATGATACCGGGCAGTTATCTCCCTTTGTCCTAGCTATCAAACTCGAGTAAATTCTTCGAAATCAATTCATAACGAAGATTTTATAAATACAACTTCTTGAATTTCAAACGCGCGCTGTAAACTTTTCATGTTATATGTTCTAACAACTTGAGATATCTCAGACTAAAATGCACATACACCGTTTTGAAACTGTTTGTCAAAACAGAATAAAATACAACTGAATCTGTAAAGCATTGGTGGCCATGTGGCAGATGAACATAAATTTCGCCCGTGATGTCCGTCATATACAACACTATGAATTATGAATTTATTAATTCATTATATGGATACTTAAACCCGATGACAAAATATTTTTCTTAACTCCCAATATCTTAAGTAACTTAAATTTGAAATTTGAAAACAGAAAAAAATACGAATAAAATACTTCATAATCTAAAAAAAATAGTGCTCGTGAAGTTATTCGTGTGAGGGGACATACCGTTGTGAAAGTTAAGTGCAGTGTTCAAGAAAATTTGTTTCCGGTTATCCGACCGACCCTTCTTTTTTCCGGGCGACTTGCAAGTTTTACGGCATCCAAATTTCAGTGCTACATTGTAATTTTCACGACTCATTAATATTACAGCGCACATATTCCCATTCAGTGTTGCCGATATATGTAAAAATCCCTATCTACCGACCCATATTTTTCGGCCATGTAACCGGCCTGATGATCATGCAATTATTTCCAAAATTCTAGTTCATTCAAGCGGAAAAAAACGCTTTGCTTACGTATGTGTAGAGTAACAAATGCTTCACCTACAGGTTTTATAACAAGTTATCTTTAGTAACTCAGTACAGATAAAAAAATCCAAATTGTTAAAATCGACAAATTACTATTTATCACGCTACGTCTTTTTGAAAATCAGAGAAACCAGACCGTCTTTATGTTCCGAGCAGGATCTATGACGATCGAAGTTTTGAGTCAATTTTGCTGTTCCAAACAAATTATTCAAAATCTTGCGAATCGTTACAATATTACAGGGCGTAAAACGGACAAAAACCGGACATTTAACATTACGTACTGTTCGCTGCATAATGCAGATTCGCTTACATTATCACTTTGTACCAGCAACCTTTACTGTTTGGCTTTGAGGGCAATTCCCTGACGATCATAAATCAGTTAAGACAGCCCTGTGTTCCCATTCCTGCTCGTCGTCTACACACTGGTCATACTCGTCATAGAGCTGCTGGACTGTTATGGACATGACGGTATTTACTTGTGACCAGTGGCATTAGGTTCTGTTTTCCGATGAGTCTAAGTTCAGACAGCCGTGCTGATGATACAATACGTATCTATCACAATAATAATGAAATATTTGCCTATTACTCAATTCAGGAGATAACATATTTGATGGTGGCAGTATTATGTTCTAGTATGGAAAAATGGGGAATCACAAAACTGATCTGGTTATCATCCAACAAAACCTTATCAATGTTTAAACAATTCAATGATTCCATTCATTCTACATAACGGACCTGGTATTTTCCGACGTTACAATTCAATGACTAACAGGGCACGTATAACAACACAATTTCCAGGTAAAAATATGTTATATTGCCGTGGCCCGCTGTATCCCCGGACTTGAATCTCATATAACAAGAGTTAGGTCTTAGAGCAAGGTACAATATCAAACTGAAATCGTAAATGAACTCCGAAATGCAACTCCTCCGGAATGGCAACAAAGGCGCTCATACAACGTAACGTAAATTCAATGCGGTGACGTATTCTCCGAAGTAAAAATGGAGGTCACACCGGTAGCTGATACTTTTTATAAAACTATTTTCTGTACACATCAATATCAAATCAATAAATCATTCAGTTATAAACAACTGAGCCGCGGCCGTGGTCCAGTGGTTAGTTCGCTGGACATGTAACCGGGAGATTCGGGTTTGAATCCCGGTCGCGGCAGGTCACACCCTTCCATGAAAATTTGACAAAAATTTTCTTCCACATGTGGAGATGTTGCCGGCTCCTTGTGGAAGGGTAAGTTAGTACTGGTTAGTATGCAATCCAGGAAAACTGGTTAGGCGAACCGCTAAATACTGACAAATACCATAACTGCATTAAAACTCAACATTGATACGATGAATGTTAAATATGAACTAACCTCATGTATATGAAGAGAAATACAAGAAGTATCCGTCATCCATTTTGTCACAAAGGCATCGCTCCTCTATAAATTGATCTGGTCATGCTGTGTTGGCAGTAAGCACGCAAAATTCCAACTTGCCGACGAATATGAAACGCCAAGACTATCGTAATTAACCTGGAAAATGGTGACATACCATTCTGTATCTACGTACATGTATACAGGAACAATGACTGGAACTATTATAATACACTTCATGTGATTATCCGACTGAATCTAGCTAATATGCGAAAGGCATGTGATTAGATTCCATTAGGCCTAAACAAAAAAAGGTTTGCTTCCGGTTACAAGCCCAAAAAAATATGGGTCGGTGGGTAGGGATTTTTTTTATTTTATGTTTTTTTTTTACATATATCGGTACCACTGTATGGAAATATGTGCGCTGTAATATTAATGAGTTGTGAAAATTACAATTTAGCTCTAAGATTTGGATGCCGTAAAAAACTTAAGAGCCGCCAGATAAAATATTAGGTCGGTTAGGTAACCGGAAGCAAACCTTTTTAGGTCTTGTAAATCTCGTTTTCCACTAGAAGCATGCGTGTCAAAATAAGGTTTGTGCCCGTGGTTCACGCATCAATTTAATGACAACACGCAAGATGGTTTTAAAATGAAAAAAAATATTTCAGATGTACACAGAGCATTCACAAAATATATTTGAGAGTTTCATAACTGGCGATGAGACTTCATATCTACCAAGTCACACGCATTAAGTGTCACACACTGTTTTAGTCTGAATCACGCTCACACGCATACATACATGTATATCTAATTCATTGAGCCTCCATTTGCTGGAGAGATTACATTATACATTACAAAATTAGACAAACATATTTACGACATAAATGAATATAGATGAAACAAATAATGTATGATGAGAAAAGAGGCATGAAAAGTCCAGTAAACATGTATATAGAAAAAGCGGCTTAGAAGCTAAGAACATACAACATTGAAGACGAGCGTTATCATGAGTTGTATGCATTCTAATTCGGAGAATCAATTACTAATAAATAGATGGAAGAAATAAACTATTTTCAATGAGAAACTTTATATGTTCAGGAAGGCTTAAATAACGTTGTATGTAAGCATCAGAACGGCCAAGGAAATGGACACAGAACATTTCCTGGCTATTCCCGAAAAGAAAGCTTGCAAATTCGTGATTGAACAGATTGTATATAGTATGAGTATATATATATATATTGTCGCCTGCTGCTGAGAATCTCTCTGAAAAGTCTTTAAATACCAACATTTTGGGAGCTTCTGGTCCCTGTAAACTCGCCCAGGGCTTTGACCTGGACCCACCATGGGCCTGTGTTTGACCCTCTAGCTTTAAAATCATACACCTGGAACTGTCTGACCGCATATAGCTATGGGACTTGTGTTTATTATCTTATTTCCATGTTGTATAGATATATTTACAAACGTTACAGACAGTTTATTCTGATTCAATCATGATTGAAATTTAGCAAAATATTACTATGTCATTATTATGCAAAGAAGTTCCTGATTTCTGCTAACCCGACCAACCGTTTTTCTTCGCCCGACCTTAGACTTTATTTCGGTCATTTTTTTCTGGCCAACATTTTTTTCTTTTCATTTGATTAAAATTCGAATCTAAAAAAACTTGTCCAGCCAGTCTTGGCGTTTCATATTCGTCGCAAAGTTGGAATTTGGCGTGCTTACTGCCAACACAGCATGACCAGATCAATTTATAGAGGAGCGATGCCTTTGTGACAAAATGGATGACGGATACTTCTTGTATTTCTCTTCATATACATGAGGTTAGTTCATTTTTAACATTTATCTTATCTATGTTGAGTTTTAATGCAGTTATGGTATTTGTCAGTATTTACCGGTTCGCACACGGTTGAATTAGAATGAGGGAGTGAATTGTGATTCTGGACAAGTTGTGGACGAGTTTCGCTTCATTTTTCAGTGTAAAAAATGTGCAATTAGAAAACGTTATTTACCATTTCAATATTTGCATCGACCAAATATGCAGAAATTAATTTAATTAAAAAGTATCATTCGTTAAGATAGTTATCAAGTTAAGTGCCATAATGATCTGATTTGGAATGTATGTTAAGTATAGTTTGCCCAATTTTCTGACACATAGACGCTAAGATGTCATTTTTAAAACATGTATTTCAAACATCATGTGTAGCCACGCGGCCTACGTCAAACTCGAACAATATTTTAACACAGTTTTTTCACATGTACTCATTAATATCTGGTCAAATAATAAATATATAATTATAATTTCTATACCGACGAAAAGAGCAAGAATTGGCGCGTCTGTCGGTCACTTGAACTTCCTTGATAAAATCATGACAAAGGACGAGACGTGGACGTATTATTATGAGCCCACATGTAAAAAGTAGTATTCCGTTACGCCTGTTACAACAAACAGCATTGAAAGACAAGTCAAAGTCAAATCAATGGGCAAACAATTAATCAATAAAAACCTTGAAAATATGAATGATAATGCTAAATTACGCGTGTGCAAACAGTCACTTTATGCATTTCAGGTGGTGCGCATTGACCCTATGCGGGTAATTAGGATGTAGCGTCCAGCTATAGGCATTTTTAAACTGGTACCCGTTGACTCATTAAATATTTTGAATCTTAAATGTTTGATGCACCCAAAGACACAATCGAAAAATGACTGCGCAAAATCATATTTTATCGGTAGGAAGTATCAGTAAATATCAAATATGTACTCTGCATCTTTACCAGATAATGCCTGAAAAGTTGAAATAATTTGCCGTGAGTTTGTTGACTTGGTCACTCACACCTGCTCAAGGGAACATACAGCCTGGAAGGACGGGGTTTCCCTTTGTGGGTCCAAAGTGTCAGACCAAATATTCTTCGCACAGCATGGTTTGGTCTCTGTTCCGAAACACAAAGTTGGACTGATTATTCTTACAATGCTTAATTCCGGCCTTACTATGCTTAATTCCGGCCTTACTAGCTCGTAAATCAGTCCGAAATCGAGACATCAACAGCTTTTTGCCAACTAGTTTCCCTACAAAGATCTTTCATACCCAACGATATCATTGGCGAGATAGCATGGCTCTTTTTGTCTATTAAATCCGAATGTTCAATCTTTTTGAATATCCTGTTCCCTCCGGGATATTCGCATGTGGCGAAATTCACTATTTTGACAGTATAACTTATTACACAAAAAAATTGTTCACCTCAGTATCAATCATTTTAGATTTTTATTTATTCGCTGGGGAGGAGTCGGAGGAAAGACTGTCGCTTGATTTTAGTTAATTGTGAAATCAAATATAGATCGATAAAAATTCTACAAAGTTTATATTTAGCGCTGTATATGGTTATTTGTACATTTTATTATTTACGTTAAAGTTTATTTGGCCCATATAATTAAACAGCAGCGACAACCGTTTAAAATACATAGTTAGTTACATAAAATACGTAGTTATGAATTCCGAAGGACAGTGTCTTACCTTAATCAAAGATGGAAGGACTATGATCTTTCTTTACAACAACAAAATTAATATTGAATTATCGAGGAAGAACAGGACTTTACTTCAATATGTGTGTGAAATTTGTAACATTAATAAGTAAAAAGTTAAAGGCATTAGACTTTCGTAATTTACAAACAATTTTATTTATTTTTTTTTGGTATGATTTATAAAGATTGTGAAGCAGACAACAGTGATTAATTTAAATGCCAATGGAAGCAAGAAGCTTATTAAGTAGAATCATGAAAATATATGTAAATAAAGAGGAGAGATTGAACTTTACTACAATATGTGTATGGTGTTTGTATTGTAATTTTTAAGGAAGATATGACAAAAATTATCCCCCCATTATATTTAGTAGTATAGCATCGTCTCGATAAATCAATATGGAGTGATCAAACGACGCATTTTGAGGGGGACAACTCCGCTCGATACTTATATCAATATTTGATAATTTCTCGCCTTGAAATTGACTTGCATGACGTCATCTAATACGGACACTACTTTCATTTATTAGATGAATTAGCACTGATTGAAAAAAATACTGCAACTCTCGGATTTGTCAACGTTTAAAAAATGAACAAAATGGGCGCATAAAACTGCAAAGAAAGATTTTCTAGCTATTCTCACCACGATGTTCATCACGGGGCATAGGCGGATCTAGGATTTAGGGGGGTGGAGGGTGGAAACTGAACAAGTTGACTGGGGGTCCAGGGGGCTCCTGAGTTTTGGTTATTTCTAAGATATCCAGGCACATTTCAAGAACCTCACCTTTCCTTTCCCAGGGTATACAATAAAATGCGTACGAAAAGTTTTTGACATTTATATATATTTTCATGTAAATATCATATATCATGGTAGAAAAAACCTTTCCTTGGGCAATTTAGATGGGGGCGATATACATGCAGTAGTCATGTTTGTATGCATTTATTTCACTCTTTGAATTTGTATTACGTGATTCTTTGCTCTTAAATGCAACCTTTCACCTTAAGTGTGTGTTGCAGTGGCCGCAAAGCTACAACAGTTTTTGCACTGACGATTTCCCTAAGTATTTTTGTGTACAGGAACTTTATCGTAAGTTTTCTATTGATGTAGAAATCGGTTATTTTTGAAAATTGCTGCAATAGTACACAGTACGATTTTTATCTTATATAAACGTTGGCGATTTACTAATGGGAAATCATTTTGTTATTTGTCTATGTTTCATCGTAATCTGGTATAAGTTTGAGGACGTGTGTAATAGTCAAGTATAATCCTATTGTTAATTGAAAGTTGACTTCTATCGCAGAACATTTATTTCGAATTGAGCTTTATAGTTAAACACCCAGGAGAAAGTTACATTTTATAATCGTATACAAAAAAGTGCACGAAATAACTAAGTATGAAATAGTATAATGATATTACAATAGAGGGAACATTTAACAACAAGTAAATAGATCTAATCCGGGTAACTAACATAGACTTGGTCTCAACATGTACATAAAAGAAGTCTAAATTCGTCGTAAGTGGACAAAATGCCAAATGGTTTAAATATCTAAACTCGCAGAATTATATAGTACGACAATATAGAACCGTTATTTTCTGACCATTCATTTTTCTCGTTGGGATTGAGCGTGATTTTGGTATAAACACTTCAGTCTGTAGTTTTGAACGACTGTTAATAAGATCATATTCAATGATGTACTATTTCACAATATAGGAGGTTTCGTTCCGCCTCGGTGAACATAACATTATACAAAGTTGTACATTTTGTCATCAGTCAGAAACCCCGGGTAGTACGAAGTAGACTATTGTTAATAACTAATGAAAGTCAAAAATTCAGTACATCACAAGATACTACTAGAGTGAAATAAGAGATAACTTCAGACAATAAACAGTAAAGATATGGACTCATAGATATAGGTGTATAACAGCGATCACATGAAAGTCATGTGATGTGTAAACTTTACGGTGTACTAGATTAAGGTTGTAGGAGTATTATGGTCGACTTATAGTGTGATTTAAACTAGCAGACGATGCCGGTTTCTCGTATCATATGCCCAGAGTGTCAAACAAGGTGAGGAATTAAATCATATTTGTAATATCTTGTAATTTGATTTTAACTGTTGGTTGTAACGATTTTTTTTTGTCAAGCTCGATTGAACATGATCACATTGAGTATATGTAACGACGCACCTCAATAAATATGCGGCTATGGTTATCAAACGATAAATACTTTCCACGGGTCGAAATCTGTATGTAAATGTAGGCATATCGTTTACCTAATTTATACAGATAAGACAATGAGCCTCTTTTATCGACAACATCAAATTCAAATTCAATGCTTTGTCGGAGTTCTAAATGTTCTCAAAAAATACTAAAATTTAGAAAATCGTATAGTGCGTAAATTGCTATGTATATGTACGAATATCAACATAATTACAATTCTGCAAAAATGAGGCCCAATATTCAGTTTTTGACAGTCGCTTTTGCGACGACGAATGGGTTCAGATTTCCAGACTTCCCAGAATGAAAATCTGTTTTTTTCTGGGCGAATTGACCACGTTTTCATTTGGTTGCAATTGGTCTGTAGAGTATATATAATGTACGCATTCATGTGTATACGCATACGTGTATATTGTAATTATGATTCGAATACTTTATTATATCTCTCTTTGAACATGGCATATTATATTCAACTATAGGTGATCAAATTAGTAGACATGTCCCGCAAATGTGTGTTTTTGTATCTTAAGATGTTAGGACTATATTTTATATTCAAATAAGCCTCGAGAAAAATGAATCTTGCAAGCTTAGATCAACTGTTTTAAATGAAAAGTAGTTTAAGACATATTTTTCTCAGACATTTTGCGAGTATGGAATTTTTGTTATGTTAAATAGTGATTATTGGTGAAAAAATACCATTTCTTGGCTGAAGTTTGCCATTGCTATTGTAACATTGTATAGTACGCCAATATAGTTAAATTACCGAGAAAGTTGTAGTCTTTAAAATGCTTAATGATGTCCAGTTGATTGACTAATTCCCTAAATCTTCTTTACATGTCTTGTTTAGACATGTGCCGCTCACAACCAGTACATCAAACAATGGCGTACAGGCTGCAACGTGTGTAAAATGTGGTCATTTCTTCAAGTTCCGTACCGTCAGTCCTTACAAGTCATCTGTAACATTCACAGTTAATGGAAAGTCTTATACAGGTAAAGTATAAAAATGTACTTTTTTCTTATACCTTTCTAATTTCATCACTGCTAATCTCAAGCCGACCAACTTGTACATGACGATGAACACCTTTAATACTTGTTGTGTTTTCCATAAAAATGAACATTATCATCGCTCTTGTTCGTAAATTGTCCATACAAGTTGTTTGACTTTTTAAGATTGAGCATCAGCAATATCTGTAAAGGATCGTTCCCATCATGGTATTGGGTACGTGAAGCTGTTAATGTCTGAGTGTTGTGACTGACTTAAAAAACAGGAGTTTCTCTTTTGTTTATTTGTGTGGATTGTATGCCTGGTTGTTAACACAATATGTGGTGAGGTCTCGACTGAAAATAAATTTTCATTCCATTCTTTCAATGTTTGCTAAGTCTTTCACCGACTATAAGTATAAAAATGCCATCTATAACCATTTTTTATTTGTGTGGTGGATTAGATGGTATTGAACGAAAACTATTTTAAAGATCACACACACATTCTTTCTTCTTTTCGATAAGAAAGGTAAATCAAATGCTACAGTCTGGGTTTCATAATGATAACCGGGAGTGAAGATCACTTATGAAACTAATTGAAGAGATTACGTCGACGTTTTATCAAATTCTGTGCACCATTAATATGGTGTATATAAAGGTTACCATTTTCGCAGTTTTTAATGTTGTCGCGAAAACGCTGTAGAACGGTAAAGGTTTTATTTCTTTATTTGATGTCTTAGAAGAGATGAGATGGCTGCATTTTGTACTAGTTTCAAACCGTCAATGATTTCTTTATTAAAACTTACGAATAAAAGAAACATATGAACAAAAAATCTACTAAATAGACTACAGGGACTCATACCATTTTCTCCTTAGCTAAAAGAGCAGTTTTTAAACTTAAAAATCTTGCAACCCAATGTCTGTTAAAGAAGTATTTTGTACTATTCATTAATTTGGGAATTCATTGAAAGATGTTGAAGACAGATGTCAGAAATGTGTACCGTCTATGAAACAGGCCCCATGTTTAATCAGTTCAACATATGAGCTCAGAGTGTCATCTATACTATGTGCATTCGGATATTTAAAAGTGCTCCTGACTAAGTAACCCTATCCATGCCATAACAAGTCCGCAAATTGAACGGTCGCATGCAGACACTATCATGACGCTTTGGATATTAACTCCACCGGGAAACAAGAAAGGATACAACGCTTCGACAAAGTCTTGAGAAATCTATGTCCAAACTTTGTCGTTTATCGGAATCAAATACATAAATCAATGTTCTGTAAATGTCTCATAAATTGTGTTGTGTTCATAGAGTATATTTGTTTTAAAACTACGTACACGAAGACCATCAAGGGAATAGCGCAATTTGCTTTCGTCTTTCTTAATTACATCTGTAATAATATTTTGCCCATACATGGGGACAGAAAATGTAGTCACATAGGTACCGTCATTCCCGTAAATTGTGGTGAATTGGAAGAGTCGGATATAGTGAAGTATTACGTTTTCCTAAAACACGCCCTTTTTATTTCATGGAATTTTAAGGTTCTAGTGAAATATGGATATAATGAAGTTGCTAATAAGGTCACAACTTATTCTCTATAACTATGTATTTCCGTTTTTCAAGTTGGACCCGAGTACACGCCAGGTACGGCGCTGAACTCCTTCCTGAGGGATAACCGAATATCTGTTGGAACTAAACACATGTGTTACCAGGGAGGATGTGGTACATGCCTGGTAGAAGTCAAACTGTTTGAACCAATCACCGAGGAGAAGCTCAGTTATGCTGTCAATTCTGTAAGACTTTGTTAACACATCCTTTATCTTCTTCTTTAGATAAATATTTGCCAAGTTTCATACAGTTCTGATAAGAGTTCACTGATCTTGCTTTCCGTACGACTGTGTTCCATATATCCGTTTACGTCATCCACTTAGATAAGTGCCTTAAGTAAACAGGTTGAAAATATGGACAATAATAGCAAAATATTAAATGTGTTATTGTATAACATATGAGATATTCTATTGATTCTGGTTAACGTAGTTTTGATTGGTATTTGTATAAAAGAGTGAAATTGTTGTCACACATGTCTAGCATTACAGACATTTTAGTTTACGTTGCACTTTGAATCACTTAGTTGATTAGTTTACGTTGCACTATGAATCAGTTAGTTGATTAGTTTACGTTGCACTATGAGTCAGTTAGTTGATTAGTTTACGTTACTCTATGAATCAGTTAGTTGATTATTGACATCATTTTATCAGTTTCGAACTGTCTATTGCGAGTCAAACGAATGTTTTTAGATATATCGACATTTAGCATTAGGTCATGACACATTTAATGCTATGATTTGTATGATTTCGATTTTCGATTCTGTTTATTCGGTCGAGCTAATTGTAGTCCTTATTTCAGTGTCTAGTACCACTGTACAGCTGTGATGGCTGGGAAATAAGAACAGTAGAATACATCGGTAACCTCAGGAAAGGTCTACACCCCGTACAGAAACAAATAGCGAGTTACAATGGCTCACAATGTGGTTACTGCACACCTGGTCAAGTAATGAACATGTTCGCGTAAGTGATTTATATCTTCAAGCAGCTGTGGCCCATTTCACCCGCAATAATAAGTGTCTTATCCTTGGCCAACCTTCAAAAATGTTGGTTTACCGTAACGAGACCCAAACATTTCAACAGTGAGTTGGTAGATAGGCATTTTCTGGTAACTTTATATGCTTGTACTAAAAGCAAAAAAAAAACTAAAATGGTAAAAATTGTTTAATGTCGGGAGAGAGGGGGTGAATGAGCCGGTTGCGTAACTGCAAAACAACATTTTTAAGGATTGTCATCTTGATTTTTAGGGGATTTATTGTCGGCTGTAAATATTTGAAATATATAACAAACAATAGTTTTAAGTAATGATATTTTATTTTAGTTCTACATCATCGATGCAAATTCAGATACAATCCATTTGTTAACCATGAATGTCATAAAAAAGAAACTACATCTATTTTCTATCGTATGATTGAAATTTGTTCATCTCAAACCATTAATTGTCAGTTTTGGTGGAATAAATATTAAATAATAATACGATATAAAGACAATGTTCGGCGGTATCTTTAAATATAACTGGTCATTGACTTTAACTTGTTCGGTCGGGAGCTATAGAGTTGACAGTGAAATAATATAAAACATAATTGTGACAAGGCAACAGACAAAGAAGGCTCCCTCAATATTTAAGATTAGAAATATTGTCGCCGAGAGAATATTTCTTAATTATTTTCAAGCATCATTCCAGCTATCCCGCGTCATCATAGAGTTAGTGTAACAAAAACAAATTGTATTTCAGTTTAACGGAGTATTATGGGACGGGTCTTACCAAGAAACAAGTAGAAGATTCCTTTGATGGTGTTATATGTCGATGTACAGGTAATTAAGTACAAATGCTGCTTTTATTTTTTGTTTGGTCCTACCGACAGCCAATGGTACAGGAAGGTCCTTATGCCGTCCCTGATGGTCTAGTTTAGTTGATATGAGTGCCTTTGTCTAAAAAATCTGTTACATTTTTGTTGAATACATGTAGTTGGTTTCGATGTCTTCTTTCGAAAGTACAATACGTCCTTATTTTTAGCGCTTTCATTTTTTTCTGCGTCGTAACATTTCACCAACAGCAAGGTTAATTTGGAGGAAGACCTCAATAGTACAACTCGGCAGAACAACAACATTTTGTAAGCTATTTGGACGGCTTCCTCACACGTGATTTTTTCTGGTTCTTTGTGGGATTTGAATTCTCGTTGTTAAGGTTCGTGTGATTGCTAGTCAGAGACTTTAGCACTCAACCACGGGGGCTCTCGTTTTAACTCTCAGTGACAATAACCTTGCTCGATGAAGGACGGGATATGTTTTTCAATTTTGAGTTTTCATTCATTATTTTTTTATGACATTGGTTATATTTGTTTACGTATAGAAATATTTTGATGTATTATATTGAAAACTATTTAATCCAAATATGTGATATCAAACTACCAGACTGTTGTGATTTCTTTATTTTGACTACTTGTATTTCTATTTAATGTCGCTCTGCAGTAAAACATCTTGATAAAACTGTGTAATGTTTATTGTAATTTCACATGTCTGATAAGTATATACTTGAAGACTTAGGTTGGTTGTCTAATCATTTATCTTCACACTGTATCAGGTTATCGACCTATTTTGGACGCTTTCAAAGATATGGCCATCCCGCACAATAAAAAAAGTGTGTCAACTTGTCACGGAGCTGTTGCTGATATTGAGGTATGTTCAGCTGCTGCCGCCTCATGTAGCTGTTGACTAGTTCATCATAATTGTCTTGTAGGGCATACCATCGTGTTTTTTCGTTTACTTTTTAGCCCACTACATATCGCTGATTATATCATTTCTTTTTGAAATCCCTGTCAGAACCCGAACAATTAGAAATAACGACTAGTTTATTACTATATGAGGATCTTACTTTACTCTATTGTATGTCAGTGCAATAAACGAATGCTAAAGCTTACAAACAAATTAAAATTTAAAAAATGTGAACCATGTGAAGGTCGGGTCTAATCAAGGATATTGTATTCACTTACTACAACACTCAATAGTATCTCATCATAAAATCAAACAAATGTTCAACTGCATTATGAAGGCGAACATGCTCTGATTATAAATATGATTATGATGTTTTATATCAGGACTTAAAAGGTCGGAAATGTTCAAAGACAGGAAAGAAATGTACTGGAACATGTTCGAGCGCCTCAGGGGTCGAAGGTCAACAGTTGACCCATTTAGTGTTTGCTGACAGTCAGTGGTTCAAGCCAACGACGGAAGAAGAAATAACAACAATACTGAACAACAATAAGGGGAAAAAGATAAGATTTCTGTTAGGGAATACAGCTAAAGGTACAACACTCTATCTACTCTGAACTGTGTAACTATTTTTTTTATTTAAAAACACTGCTTGAAAAATATAAAGCGACAAAATGACAACATATGTTAGATACCTGTACAACAGTGCAGTATATGACCGTCTCGAGACCACGACTATTACGAGACAACTTGAATTAAGAAATTGCTTTTTCAACTCTGATTTGTGATGTAATAGCATTGTTATGTATGAGGAGACAGTTGTATCAATGACCAGGGTTTTCCTTTTTACCGAGATGTTCTACAAGTACAAGTTGTACTGTGTTATTCTTACAAACAGTTATGTTGTCATATTAAAACTACAGTATCCAATAAATTGACCAAACATACGATGGTTTATAATTATAACTAGACAATACTTAAAATGAATACATACTACATTTACAGTAAAACTTCGATACTACGACAAACATACGGATTCAAACAAATAGGTCTTAATATTGAGATGTTCACGGTCTCTTAATTAAGTTGAAATGTTAGGGAAATATATAAAACTGGCCTGAAAGTAAGTGGTCCTTGTAATAGGGTGATCTTGATATTAAGGTGGTCGGTAAGTTATAATATACACCCTTACCATATCCTTTGCTTAGTTCTAAATTTGAGCGCCTGTATTTTTATTATATTACTTTGAGTTATACAGCATTATTTGTGTCTTACTTACATTATTAATTCAAGGGGTATACGACGATCAGAGCCCTGACAATTATGACGTAATCATGGATCTAACTGGATTTAGGGAAATGTATTCTATATCGGTATGATTATATTTATATACTACTCATATTTATTTCAAATCAGGATTTTTAAAATGTAGTATTGTGAAAGACTTGTTAAAGTCAACGAACAATCACTGAGTAGTGGTTCTAAAAGATTTTATTCTTTGTGCATGATAAATACCACCGAATAAGTAATTTAAACAACATATCTTGCCTAGTTGTCATGAAAACGGCAACACAAACTGGAAGGCTTACTTTGAAGATGTAGCATTATTCATAATGTTTGTTCTTTTTTAAGTTCGATTCAGACATTGTATTAGGAGCAGGCCTTACTTTGACCCATTTGGTGGATATATTTACACGGATGAAACAGGAACAAGAGTATTACGGCGAGTGTGCTGCGCTACTGAGTCGTATTGCCAACCTCCCCGTCCGTAACGTGAGTACATGATAACTAGAATAATTCAAAGTAACTTATATTTGTACAATTCAGTGACAATTTAACAACCAACTCTGCACTTCTAGTGAGTTTTGAGGCAGTACTTTTAGTACAATTTTAGATATCTTGAAAATATCATATACATGAAAGACATAGGTACAATTTGGCTAGAGATGAGCGGCAATGTGGTACATGATGAAAATAGCCTTTTTAGGGAAAATGGTGATAGTGATGATTTTGAACTGTACATTATAAAAGTTTTATTTGTACCTGTAATGTTGAACTGGATATAATAGAATACTGATTGTAATGGCAGTAGTGAGGTAGCGATAATGTTGATCACGATGAAGGTTTTGTTGAAAACGATTATTTGGACCACATGTACTTTGTTGATAATTATATATTTCAGAGAGGAACATGGGCTGGTAATCTCTGTATGTTACATGCACATAATGAGTTTCCATCTGATATTTATGTTCTGTTACAAGTGCTTAAAGCCAAAATCTGGACAGGTTTGTGACACCAATTCAAACATCCTTCCGGATTCAGCCTTAATTTAGGAAATACAATGCCATTCTTTTTCTTCGGGTTTAACTTCGCACCAACAGCCTGTGTCATTTTGAGACCTTCTGTAAGCTAGCTTCCTCACATGCGACTGAAATTGTTACCAGGCAGTATTTGTACTCACACCTATGAGGGGCTAGTAATTATTGGTCAGAGACCATTATCACTCGACCATGGATATTCCTATTACGCCTATTATTTCATTTAATATAGATACCTCGCACGTGGCTGTGAAACTTTACTATAGCATGTTAGAATCAGTAATACATGTAATACATTATGGTAATGTAAATCATAAAAGGTGAAGACGGATTCCCTGTAATAACCTCTTGAAAAGAAATCCTTGCCATGCAAATGACAACTAAAAAGTTGTATCTTAAAAACGTTATATCATGAACCATTCATCCCAGCGTAAATTTGCCATATACTAATTTTGATCAAGCAAAACTTTCATAACACGGTCTCGCTGAAACTATATATCTTCCATTATTTCAGGGTTTATGGGAGACTCTATGGACATCAGTGACTTTTTACAAGCTGATATCAGCGGAAAACTGATTCTCGCCTTCAGTTACACGGATTTAAATTTGTCTGGAGATAGCAAAGACATTATTAAGTTCTACAAAGTCAGTCAAAGAAACCAGGTAACAAATTTGTCTTCACGGGGCGAGAAAAATTACGCTTACTGTTGCGGGTAAATGCTTGTAGATGTATTGTTTAATAACATGATTGAGCGTTAAATGATGGTACATTGTTAGGTGTATTTTAATTTTGATATTTAATAATTACATTCCATAACTTTGTTTTAGACACTCTCTCACAAATTGCTCATCATCGGAGAGCAATGATTCTAATGCCACTCAGTTTTTGAAAATCATGATAAACAACAGTTTAAATATGCACGCAGACATGAGTAGTATTAAATATACACGCAGACTTGAGCAGTATTAAATATACTCGCAGACATGAGTAAGTTTTATTTTGTTATATTTATTTTCAGAATGATCACGCTTACGTAACTGCTGGTTTTCGTGTATCACTGGACAAGAATAATCCTTTTGTTGTTAAAGAGACCCCTATAATAGTGTTTAATGGATTGAGTACGAAATTTGTAAGTATGAACAATTCAGTTCAACTGGTGTCAATAAACATTTTTGTATATTTTAATTTTAATTTTTCAGCAAATTTACGAATTAATTGTGATGTTATGCTCTGATGACAAAATTCTCCCATCATTTTATACTTATTTAATTGATCTATTCAGTGAATATATTTCATGAATGCAGCAAATCATTGTTTAAAACTGCCTGACCACCTACCTCTGTATCTTGTATTTAATCATAACAGTTCTACATTTTCCCATATTTAAGTTCCGGGCCACAGGCACAGAGGCATATCTGAATGGCAAGAACCTTGGAGATGCAACTGTTCTGAAAGGTAAGATTTACTGGAGAAATTAATGAGATCTTTATATAAACTGAAGCATTTTAAAAAACACAAACATACAATCAATTCAATATTCTGTTTTATGTTCGAAATTGACTCTATCTGGTAAAGATATTTGGAATTTTGAAATGAATTAAGGAAAGACGTGATAGTTTATATATAAGTTATACATAAGCTTAAATTGTTTTTCTCAAATATCTTATACATGTACCACCTTACGTAAAATGCTAACTATGTGAACATGTGTGAAATTATATTGAGCTAGGCCAAAAAAATTATTATAGATCAAAAGTCAACATACGCTCTCCGACTCTATACTGTCCTAAAGCCGGATTAATAGGATATCTTGGTGTTGTAAATATTTCAAAAGTGGAGTGACTTGACCATTTAATAGTTATTTGATGTATAAATTATTTGTATTTTTCTTTCTTCCAGCTGCCTTGTCTACTCTGTCTTCTGAAATAGTGGTTGACAGTTCTCCAGTTTTGTCAAGTCCTAAATATCGACATGACCTCGCAATTTCGTTGTTCTATAAGGTTTTAATTGTTACTTCCATCATATTTTATTTTTTACTGCAACAGTTTGCTACTTAACCTTTTGAACTTTGTTCTCTACATTTAAAACCGTTCGAAATTAAGTAGTGGTTGTAATGAGATGTTTTCGATCACTAATGTGACAGGCCTTATAATAGAATATAGTATCAGCTCTGAAGCTGATTTGTTATTTACTTTGACTTAATGTTACCGACATATTTCAGTTGCCAGACCTTAAGTATGTGATTTGCCTTGTACATTTACCTTCAAAACTGTTTCTTCTTTGTTTTCATTTATACAGTATTGCTTATTAGACGTTTATTTCTATAGTTCGTGTTACACGTGATTGGAGATCAAGCTGGTTTAAAAGTACGGTCCGGAGCATCCCAGCTGTACATAGATCGTCCTGTATCATCCGGTCAACAATCTTATGATACAAACAAAATGGAATGGCCTGTCACTGAACCTTTACAGAAAATAGAAGCGAATGCGCAGGTTCGTTTTAATGTCATTGTTTAATTCAATTGGTTGTGTTCGATCTGCGCTGTCCTGAGCGTTTGATGAATTTTATATTGTTGACGTTTGTGGCCTAACGGTATGTCGCTGAAACACAAAATTATACGGTGGCTCTCCCTCCAAAAGTATCAAATGTATTTTTAAACAAAATGTGAGTTACAGTAAAGCCTATTATAATGTGATATTTCGACGCGTATCTAAGTTGAATTGACTCTTATTGTAAAGTGATAGTTTACTGAAACATAGTATGTACCGTAAATATTTGAATGTGATTCAACTAGTCCAACTGTCTGGTTGATTGTTTTCTGTATGTGTTGGGTTAACGCTAACATCACTTGTCAAAAGAATTTGTTACATGTGACAAACAAACGACCAAATAACTAGATATAAAATGACTTCAGGCTTGTGGCGAAGCGGAATATGTTGATGACATTCCTGCATACCCAGGACAACTTGAAGCTGCATTTGTGCTCAGCACAGTCGGTAATGCTACCCTTGTTTCAGTCGATCCAACAAACGCATTGGTAAGGCCATACGGATTTTTTTCATATTAAGTATATGTGGAACGAACGAAGTTATTGATTCATTTTCTATTTTTAATATTAGAAGTTTATGAGCATTTAATTTGTGTTCACATGACATGATTAATGCCAAAGCATTCGATATGATTACAAATACAGGCAATTGTAGGGGACTTACGACGGTAAGATTGTTAATTACCTTTAGGTTCAATTTGGGTGTTTTAAAAAGAATTTATTTCAATCTTCATTCACAGGTCCGTTACAACTGTCTATGTTTGTAATTATGTCCACTGTTTAACCTTAACCATGTTAATTACAAACTACCTGATGAAGTAGTTATAAAAATATGGACTTTTGCGAGTCTTGGTGGATATGTTTTCCTTCTTCAAGATTTGTTTGTCATTTGATTCCTGTCATAAGTGAAATAACATTTTCGTTTGTCGTCTAGAAAATGCCAGGTGTTGTGAGAGTAATAACAGCTAAAGATATACCCGGAGAAAACAATTGGACGTTAAAAGGATTCATTCCTGAAGAGGTGAGGTTAAGATTCAATATTTTGTTACAGTAAATCAAGACGATTTAATAATTGAACATGCTTATATCATTATTATTCTTCAATCATTTTTATAGAATCAGTTACTTCGAAGTTGTGTTACTATACATCATCATTTATAAGCGCATCCAAGATTTAACCTATTCATAATAGACTACAGGTTCCCTTTCAGACGTTTGTGAAGGGGTTATTGATGTACGAATTCCCATGGTAGATTATGAGTTTGGGCTAGTTCAACCAGTTTATCCCCCTCCTCGCGGCTTCGCTGCAAACCATTTTTAGGTTGTTCCCCTTGTGGAGATTGTGTTTGGTCCCCATTCTTATTTTTTGTGTGTTTGTCTGTGTTAGGAGCGTTTTGTGTCTAGTGGTATTTTGGGTAGGTTGTTTTTAGGAATCCCTCTCTTACCTTAATCACTGTAACATAATTCAATGTAACAATTCATTGAAATTTATATTTATACTATTCCTTTTTTCTTATTATTAAAGGTATTGGTTAGTAGCAAGGTTGAATATTGTGGTCAGCCATTGGCTATTGTACTTGCAGGTTAGTAGATTTCATTTTCCTTACGCTATGCTTTAGACAATGATGTCAATGAACAATACGTGTCTTATGGCAAATGTTTAAACATCAAAATTCATTTCAGTGATGTTACATCAGCAGAATATAATTCAGTTGAATATAATACATGTACCGTTGAATATAATACCATTGCAAATGCTTTACAAAAAGAGAACGGATTAAACAAATGCATAGATACCAACACATACGATGCATTTTAGATTCCATAACAAGTTAGATAAAGTGAGTTTAGTGTTTAGAGTTTTGGCAGTCTGATACATATTTACTGTTTACATTTTATGTATATGCCATCGTCATTTTGTATATGTTACCTACAATACTATATTCTTAATGGATCGGAATAACTTCGATTTAAAAAAAGTCAAAATCCTGCATACAACATACTCGTTCCATGAATACGTCAATAAGGCAATGTATATGTAAGACTTTGTGATTTTAGCCATTTAGCTTTTTTATAGAGTCATATGGTACCGCATTAGGAGCTGTATACGCGGTGAAAGTGACGTACAGTGATATAAAACCACCTATTCTAACAATTGAAGATGCTATCAAACAACAGTCATTGTTCCCTAAGCCATGCGATGATAAAATTGTTGGCAACCCTGACTGTGAGTTTGCGGGATTTCTAGACTGATTTAAATAGTAAACCTTGAGCGGTCATTTCAATATTATATCTATTTATTATCGGACCACTTTTTAACATCTTATCTATTTTTAACTTTATAATGAGACTAACTATACATTAAGACTGTCCTAAGGGTTGGCTCAATGTCGGGGCCTTCATAAAGAATACCTTAAATGAATAATTTACTGTTTTAAACGGTTATACACTTTTTTACATTTATTCTTACTGTCCACTGTACATTACTGAAATAATGTTGATTAAGGCGTTAAACCCTATTTAAAACAAAATTTTCGGAATTTGATTAAAGCTTACATTAAATAATACATAATGGGCAATTTAACCGTTATTATTTCCAGCGGCTATTGCAAATTCTCCTATGAAGATAAATGGAACAATTAACATGGGGACCCAGTATCATTTCCACATGGCGACACAGGTATCAGTTTAGTTAGCAACTTTATTGATGTTACGAATAATTGACAATTGTTTATGTAAGCTTTGCGCGCATTTGTTTCCAACGCGGCATTTGGCTTTTTTTATTGACTGAGGGTAAACCATATATTGACTGTTTACGTCTTTCATCCTATTGTATTTTATTGTATTATATGATTTATGATCTGTGGTTCATTCCGTGCCTTTATTGTATGTGTCATATGGAGTCTTTCCCCGCTTGTATAACTTTTTTCTTGAATTTTTGCGCATTTTTATTGTATTTGTTATCCGTCAGTGTCTGGGTATGGACGTGTAATGACCTGATGACGTCGTGCGTAATATAAATATGTCAATAGATCACATATGAAAATACTAGATGAAGTCATGTTTCTGTTCCACAGGCCAGTGTATGTGTACCACGTGAAGACGGAATGGACGTTTTTACTGGCACACAATGGACTGACCTCAGTCAAACCGCTATATCTCAAGTGACTGGCTTGAAAAAGAGCAGGTAATGTGTGTTTATGCTTCAAACAATTTAGTTTTGAGATATACTCTAAATTACGACCTCTAAAACTGAATACATGAATGATTTACGGGAACTTTCCTGTTGTAATATATGTAGGTATTAAAAGATTTTTCAACAGATTGCTTTCAATAAATGTAACCGCCAAAGGTGGTCGAGATTGATATACTAATATTCATGTACAGTGTGATAGTTTATGAATTCTAGCAATTATATTGTATTGTTAGACATTACTTTTAAAAAAAATGTCTGTCTGAGTCTTGACACTCTGGACGTTAAGATAGATTTAACGAGTATTATTGGTGGTTTTATACAGCGAAGCCTCAAATTGTAAAGCATTTAATAGCAACTGAGATCAAACTCAAACATGATAACACGAAACATGATAATAATTCTAGTAAAACACGGCGCAAGAGTTGTTGGATGCAATTTAACCTTATCTAATATTCCAGTAACTGTGATTAATCAAGACAAATGATTTTACTTTTTCATCCAATATCAAGCATCAACATGCAAGTCAGGAGGCTTGGTGGCGCTTACGGTGCAAAAATTACACGTAACAGCTGGATAGCGGCCGCATGTGGACTGTCAGCTTATCTATCTAACAAGTACATTAATGTATTGTATAAGTTATTATTATAAATCACGTGTTATATTCATGCTCCTTTCATTTTTTTCGCATAATTGTATTTTTACCACAGTGGTTCCATTGACACATGTTAGATATGACTGCTCTTTTTAGTCACAAAAACACACATTTGATGTACACGAGGCTTGTTCAATAAGTTCGTTGTTTTTTTCTATAATTTTTGAAGTGGGCATTAAATTGGTGTTTTTGCTGTTATTTTCAAAACCAATATGTTTCCAGTACATTAATGAATTAATATTAATATGCTTGCACTTTGTATTTTTATCGTAATAGATCGTGTATTAAGTTGCTTAAATTTCTTAAAGTATTTAAATGAAATCATTCCATTTTCAGACCAGTTAAACTGCGCCTCACTCTTGGTGACAACATGAAAATTGTTGGTAAACGGTTTCCATTTAAAGCTCAATATCAGGTAATTATACAGCAGTTAAAGGGACATATAATCTGTGTAAGAGAGGTGGACATTTCGCAGTTAACTTATTAACACCAATTATCATCACATTATAGAACTGCACATGACTTTAAATAGAAACGCTGCGAGTAATTTTTTCTTGTACAATTTCATTTCCTCAGCCAAAACTCGTTAAGATTTTTTTAGATTTTTTGTCACATTATATTCATGAATAACATGTCATTAATTAAATAGATTTCTTCAAGGCTTTTGATATTTTTGCCGTACTATTTCATCAAATCAATAATTCATAATGTATTGTCATTTGCTCAAATAATGGTACTATTTTGTAAAACATGTTGAGTAACGTAATTCACTGTAACGTTGTTCACATACACTACTAATTCATTGAATTTATAGTATCAATTATCATAAAATATGATATTATGTGGTACTTCCTACCTTAGGAAAAGGAGGTTTGAAAAGAATTGAGAGTTTGGATGGGTTAGCGCGTTTTCCTGTTGTGTGATGCCTGGTAGCGTAATTCATTAAACAGTTTGTGCGAAACTGTTCGAGCAGGAGAGAGGCATCTTCTACTAACATAGTATAGTAAATAACATTTTATTTTGTAAGGAATACATGAAAAAGTCGTGTGCGATACATACTGTACTACAACAAAGACTTACATTTCTCTCCAGATTGGGTTTACTGAAGTTGGTCAGTTAAACGGTATAAAATTACAATATTACGGTGACTGTGGGAGATGTCCCAATGACGCTTCATTTCCTGTTATGCAGATCTGGGCTGATAATGGTAAGTAGATGACTTCAATCAGTCTTTGGGTCATATTACGGTCACATGACGTTTGTTTACACTGATGTAGAAGGATTAATGCATCAAAATATTGAAAAAACAACTTTATGCATATGTAACAATTACATTTTTATAATGTAATAGTGCGGCTTGTGCTCTTGACACAGTCATCATTAAACACCTTAGAATCATTACAGGTCCCCCAGATTGCATATGTACAATTTTCCGAAACGTATTTACAACTTGTTCAGTTGCATCTGGTTTGGAAGTCTTATACTTTCAATGACAAATTTTATGTTTTATATTTTATCTGTAGCATACATGTGTCCGAACTGGTCAATTTCTTGCACAGCCGTAAAAACTAACAAACCAGCAAACACCGCAACCAGATCTCCAGGTTTGTTCTTAAAATGTTACATAATTTGTTTTAACTTATTCAATTCATATCAGTTATGAAAAGTTTCGTGTCGTCTTGAACTGGTTGCTTAATCAATCTGGACGATTGTTTATAAATATACCTCCTGGTAAGATTATAAAACCACAGAAACGTCCCACGCAGGTCATAGATGATACTGTTTTGACAATGATTCGTAATTAAAACTCTTATTAGACATCAAAAGTTGGAGTGGTTTCAATAATTGACTGTAGACGATTAAAGACTTTGATTGGCTATCAAAATTGAATGGGTTGCATTAATTAATCGAATAATTGTTGATCGTCATTCAAAAAAAAATTGCAACGGACTCTGTATAATAAGTTTATTTGTGTATAAAATTATGGTTAACTTTTTAAAACTATAAATTGGTGACACCTGACATCACTAAATATCCAGTTTCGCCACATTAAGTATTTCACTTTTAATGTTAACTAAGTGATCACTTATTTGAGACTTGTCCATGGCTGAAGCAGCCAATCTACCAAAGATGTTTCCTGCTGTTGCCTTGAATTGCTTTGAACTGTCAATTCATATTTTTACTGGAGAACATAATTTCGGCTATACTTCTTGCATCTTTCTGCAAATTAATCAATTATCTGAATATTTATGTACATGTTGAAGGAAGAAGTAGGTTCCAAGACAATCAAACTATTTTCATCACTTGAAATCTGCCTTTCAACCAAACATCATGCTTTAGTTATGCCTGTGTAATTGTAGGATCTTTGCCAGCAATATTTATTATGGAGTCAATGATGGAACATGTGGCCAAGAGCATCAACAAAGATCCATTGGATATTCGATTGCTAAACACGTACACAGACACACAAGTCAGTGGAATTTTACTTTTATAAAGCATCATAATAATAATAATTAACAACATTGTCTAACTGCTAATCCACCTAACTTTACGTAGCATCTCCCATAATATATTACATTGGCATTGCTATTCAAATTTAACGTTTGTTATTCTTAAAAACGATAATTAATGATTGTCGTGTATTTTCTTTTAAAAATGCATCGATCTAATACTGCCAGGCTAAAAGACATTACCACTTTGACAATTTACTGAT
This sequence comes from Lutraria rhynchaena, assembly GCA_008271625.1. Classification (NCBI taxonomy): domain Eukaryota; kingdom Metazoa; phylum Mollusca; class Bivalvia; order Venerida; family Mactridae; genus Lutraria; species Lutraria rhynchaena. The sequence goes on from VIBL01000232.1 coordinate 121,027, forward strand.
TATATTTGTATTATCATCACTTATTAAAACAAACAAAACTTTCAGTTGGCATATCCGAATGTAACAGTAGGAATTTCTTATTTGTAGACTGACCCCTTAACAGATATGGTTCTGACCAATTGTCAGCTTAAGCCACAAATAGCTTTACTCCAAGCAAATGCAGAATACAATGACAGAAAGCAGAAAATCTCAGACTACAACAAGGTAGATACACAAACATTCTGAATGATACAATCAAACAGCAGAATGAAGAAATACTTTTATTATGAAGAAAACACCAAATGAAGAAAACACCAAATGAACCAAATGAGGGACCAATTATGTATACTATACTATGGGACCAATTATGTATACTATACTATATCATGCTCATTAGTTCAGTAACATAATTAAAGTATTTGGTTCACTGAGAATCTTATCATTTGACTGACCATTGACATGACTTTATCATGAAAATGACGTTAAAAGCACAGTTATTCAAAGTGCAACATTTGTAATCATGAAATCTGTGCGACTGTCAGTTGAATGTTACATATATTATTTAAAATGTATTCTGAATTAATGCCTGAAGTCTGTATATTTTGAGCGTAAAGTCTAACAATTGTCTGACTCATTGTGACGTTCTAAACACAAAATATAAAACTGTATAGGGTTGATTCCATGCTAAATAAAGATTACTGGAAGGGATTATTCATGAATTATAAAAACATGATATTGTTGACTTTGACAGAATAATCGTTGGAAGAAGAAAGGCTTATCTTTAGTCCCATTAAAGTTTGGTATTGACTGGGCAGGAGTACACTATGGCTGTCAGGTGTCTATATATTGGAGTGATGGTACAGTGGCTCTTTCCCATGGTGGTATTGAAGTTGGACAAGGAATCAATACTAAGGTACAGGAAACACGATGAATCTTTAAAACAATCTGCACCTTTTTGTGATGAAATAATCCAGATGCAACAATCTAAATTAGTGGCACAATGATTATTGTATATTCTACATGAAGCATACGTATTTTTAGTCTCACTGTGTTAGTAACAGGTAACAGTCACATGTATTCTGTGGTTGTAATAAATAGTGATATGTCAGAACTATACATAAAACTCATGTAAGAAACCTGGTTGCAATGCAAGCATTCAAAATTCCACACAATCAGAAGTAATAACGATGTATTAAACATATATTATAATTGTGAATGATTATGAATGTGTTGATATGAAATCAGTACTTTTGTATCAACAGGTTGCTCAAGTATGTGCGTATGAGTTAGGCATTCCTTTGGACACAATCACAGTACTCCCAACCAACTCCCTGATCACAGCAAATGGTATAACCACTGGCGGTAGTATCACATCAGAAAATTGTTGTGCTGTAAGTGTTGCATAAGAAAAGGTTGACTATCACAAGCATCGTTATTCACTTGTCATTGAGAAAAAAATTGTGTTGTATAAAATGTGAAACATGTGGTCATTGTTTCTAATTATATAAGTCGTGATGTTTACACAGTAATTACAAAGAAACCTAAAATTGAATTTGATAAACAGTTGCTGTATTTAATTAGCCCAAAACCTCAAATGTTCACATCATGTGAGAGAGTAGACACTCGGCTATTTACAAATAGGGAACGAGCGATAGCACCGTTTGTATGTAATAGTTTAAAACTGAATGAAACAAGAAATATAAATGGTAAATAATTAAGTCAGAACTGATTGAAACTAATGATGGTATTTTTAAACATTTGTTCCGCATATGATGAAACAATATGAAATAAGTGGTTAAATGTTCCCGACCACAAGAAGTAAATTTTGTCGTGATTTTATTGGTTGGTGAACCAAAATTGATTGTTACTGGTGTTACATTGTGTGTTGCTGTTGTTACATTTTCAGGGTATTATCGAATGCTGCAAGATTCTAAATGACAGAATGGCTCCAGTTAAACAGAAAATGAAAGATCCAACTTGGGTAGATCTTGTTAACAAATGTTACGAGGCTGGGATTGATTTAAGTGCTAGATATTGGTAAACAAGCATTAAAACATTGCCTAGTAACCATCTTATTTTAACGATTATTTTTAAACCAGTTCTAAATATTCTCCACACACCCGTCCGCATGTTTATTTCATTAGGTATTAGGTCAACAGATCTCGGGTTTTGGGTTTGAATCCTTGGCACAACACATGCTGTTTTTTGGGAATATATTATGAAAACATTGTGTCTAGTGTAATTCTTTCTCCACCGCTAAATCATTCTTCTGGAGATCTAGACAGTAACTTGCATTTAATAAGGAATCCTGGAAAACTGATTAATGTTAACTTACGTCTGATTCAGTAACTGAAATACTGTTGGAAACAGGCGAACCACGAAAATTTCACATTTTTGTAACATTCCTCTGTATTTCAGTTTGATAATGAACCTACCTTAGTATCAAAGTCTTTATATACGTAAATTTTGATACCTATAAGTAGGTGTTATGTCTTATTTTACATCAACATTGTAATCTTCAATTCATTGGAAGTATTAAGTATATTTTATATATATTACATTCGATAGCAGATATCTTTTAAAAGTTTATGCTTGTAGAATATTTATTATTTCAAGGAAAGAAACTTAAGTAATAATATTGTTAACGCTTCAAATCTGTCACCATGACTATATTTCAAGGAATGGAAAATATTGACAACTTTAGTCGATGAATTTGTACCTGGTGCCTTTGTTGCACGTTTTTCTTATTTGAATATAATTATTACAATATTATACACCTTTCTGTAGTCTTCATGACATTGTTCTGCTTTATACGTGTTTCTGAATTTTAGAGGAGGGAGTAAAATGCATTTGTGGATTTGATGTTCATAAATCTGTTTTTTTTTATGTAGAACAGTGGTACAAAGCAATAATGACGGGGTGTGTCATTGTTTTTGTATAATCCTATAATTCCTTGTGATTTCTATGCGGTAAGATGATTTTTTTTGTTTCCCGAAAATCCATTTTTACTTTCTACATGTAGGACTGATCCAAAACAGACAACAACCTTCCGATATTATTCTTATGGTGCGACCATAGCTGAAGTGGATTTTGATGTTTTGACTGGAGAACACCAACTTACACGCGTGGATGTTTTGTTTGACTGCGGAGAGAGGTAGAGTAAACGTCTGTCCTAAATTTCTTTACATATTATACATGACATACCTGTGTTAGTGGCCGTTAGATAGAGTCAGCCTCCTCTGTGAATGGTCAAAAATTTAATCTATTGCTGCGACTGAAACAACATCATTGACCAAGGACAACATACTACAGAAACGTGTTATAGCTTGACCAGAACTAAATTGTAAGAATTACATTTCTTTGAGGCTAGTAGAAAAATTGGGATATTCGACACTTGTCTTTGCTTCGATGCTATCTGCGTATTTTCGAGGTATACTTTGTTAGATTTTGTTATAAATATAGATCGAAATCCAGTTTATTTCCATACAGAATATGTCCATCACACGGTTTGTGATTTTCAGTTTTGATTGTATGAGACCACTGAATGAGCCATTAAGGTTATAAGATATTTTTCAGCACCAATCCGGCATTGGATGTTGGGCAGGTAGAAGGAGCATTTGTTATGGGTTTAGGTTACTGGCTGACTGAACAATGTAGGTATGACCCAGGCACAGGAGCATTGGTTACAAACAGTACCTGGGTAGGTCATGTGTACTTGATGATTGAAGAATTAAGTTTTTGTGATGAAATACTTCATAACAATTCCTAAAGACGTACAACAAACAAATACACACGTATTGATCTTGATAACGGTGCATATTGATATTAAATTTATGCAAAAGGTATCTGCGCAATAACGTAAATTTTTGGGATTAATTATTCATTGATGTGCAGTTTGTAACGTGTGAGAAAACATATTATCCGATGTATTGTGGTAATATTTGGTTTTATTTAGACATTATATTGAGGGGGGAATTTGGGGAGGGAAGTACTTTAGGGAGTTTGGGAGATTTTTGTATGAGGAGTTTTGGTGATTCTAGAAATCTTTATACATACAAATATACGTGTAATTGAAAGGCATACATCATGGATAAGGAGTTGCTAATGTAGTTCTTCGAAAATTGACTGAATGCTAGACATAATTGGTTTTTCAGTGATTGTGTATGGATGCTTTCATGGATATTTTTTATTGAATCTCTAGATGTCAGGAACTTTACAATTTAAGAAGCATTATATTACCAAATGTTGCAGGACATGGCTGTTTTTCTTTAAAGTTTTTCGGTTTGGTTTGTTTATGTCATTTTGTCTTATTTTTCTGAAGGAATACAAGCCACCAAGTTCAAAAGACATTCCTGTAGATTTTAGAGTAAACTTTGTCAAAAAGAATCCGAATCCTAGTGGAGTTCTTGGTGCTAAAGGTATCGTACACTGTTTCATATCTGCTTTGTAATATATTAACACATCAAATGACTTATCTTTGTTACATGACATTACTGACGTACTTTCAAATCATCACCCGATTCTGTGTGCAATTCTTTGATTGTGTATTGTCCTGACATATTCGAAGCAGTGTTGTTAGTGTAGTGCGTAATTTTGTATGGTCTGTTTTTACTATCTAATTAAGAAAGTTTTTACAGAACAAGACATTAGACTTATGATTTTTAAATGTTTAATTATAGTGTTAAATTAACTAATATACTGACACAAACGGGGTGTATACATCTATATCTTTAGTCATGTAATAGAAATCTACTCTGAGTTAAGCTGTATTATATTTTCTCATTCATAAAACTCAATGTAACACAAAATTAACAATTAATGAAAACCTCATTAAGCGTTTTTCTGCAAGAATTCTTATGTTGGTCAGGAGTTTTTCCCCTTATAATAAATATGATTTTTCACAAGTGGATATTACAGAATAAGAACACCGGCACTTGTCTTAATGATATTGACCGTACTTTGTAGACTTTTTCATGGATTGTCCATGTGATTTTCATGAATAAATTGTGAAATAAAACAAAATAATATTGTGCATGTTTTGCCAGCTTGTGGTGAGCCACCAATGTGTATGAGTTGTTCTGCATTATTTGCACTCAAACGTGCCATCGAATCCGCTCGTCGGGAGACTGGAGTTGACAATTTCTTCCCTTTAAGTAAGTCTAGTAGACTGTTGTGTAAATGTTCTTATGAGCGATTGGTTACCAAAGTATTAAGGAGAACAGATTATCTGCTTAGTTAAAAGACAAAGCGTCATGCAAATACTTTGACTTTTGTACATGTACGCACTACAATAGCGTAAACTTTAACAACATATTTTATAATAACACACGCAAGACAAAATACACAACACAAAACGCTATAAATACTGATGATACGTGCTAACAATTAAACTGTGTTAAAGTAGATTCAAAGTCGCTATTGTTGTGCACCCAGCAAATTGACAGTACAACTTCACGCCTAACAGAGAAACGCATTTGTATAGAATTTAAGCATCAGCAATATGTTTTACACTAATCTGTTATATTTATATTGTATGACAAACTCAATATCATCGGGTCTTATCAAAATGGTTTAATTGTAAATAACTATCTTTCATTATCAGCACAAATGCATTATTGATGTTGTATTTCAGATGGCCCTGCGACAGTGGAAGCATGTCAGGTTCTGTGCCTCAATGATCCAACACAGTTTGTTCTGGTTTAAATGTGCTTCATAGATGACAGAAAACATTGGAAGTAATACTTTTATCAATTCTCTTAAAGAATCAGAGGCAACATATAAAACGATAGATATTATGAATAATGAGTAATCTATATTATGAAAAGTGAAATGGTGAAACAAGTGAAGTTACAGACAAGTTATATCTGAACTCATTCTGCACTTAATAAATAATTCAAAAACGTAGTGTTTGATTTTTAGATAATTTTTACATTCAGTGTTCATGGATATTCAATTGTTTGACGTAGAATATGTTTGGCATTTGAAAAATATATTTATTTGCAATATATGTGTGTAATACTACTGTATAATTCAGAAAATGCTTCTGTTTTTAATTATGTTGTTCATTATGAATTGCTTATGTCAACATTGTATGTATTGTAAGTAATGAACAATATATATATATATATATATATATATTGTCTTACATGACGTGCGTATAATTTTGATGTATTTTATATACCTATAAATGTGTTTGAAATAATAATACGATAGTTGCTTATATATATATATATAATGTGTAATAGACAGCATTGATAAAAAGAATGTATCAGTGTGAATAAAACAATATTACTGAACAACAATTAATGAGGAGTGACCATCACCAAATAAAAACAAGATTTAGTTGATCCCTGTAAAGTTACGCTCTGTACCAGATAGAAAGGGAAACATATCGTACATGTGTCACTATAGAATGGGTTAATTGATAAATAGATTACAGATTAGAGAAAAGTGAACCATACCACACTGTATATGCATTGATAATAAATGGACGTCAGGTCTACTAATTAAGACATTTTTGGATACCAGACAATCATACAACGGTTATACTCTATCATTTAACATATATACTCTATCAGTATGTATGTATATAGTACATTACGATAGTTGGAAATCTTTTAATTTGCACATTATGTACTCCATCAACAAAGTTTGTTTTTAATCTATACTTCTATACCCATGAATTGGTCAGCAAGATAAACTTCTTAATGATTAAATTCAGATCAAATTAAATGATAAATACGGAAAATGGTTGCCTTAGCATAGACGTGTCCAAAACCGGTTTCGGACCGTTCTGAACGGTTCATCAAGGAGTGCAGACATTTTAGGTGGGTCATTATAGCAATTCACTCCCATTGAGTCACACCGTACTTAAACATAGACATGAGCGCGGTGGGCATAAAAGAGAATGGCACAATAGAAAACTTATTGACGATATAGTTAACAAGTCATTGAGGCGACACAAACGTAAAATCCTGAGGAAATAGGAAAAATATTTAAGAGATAAACTTGTGAAAGTCCAAATTCTCTCCAGGTTAGTGGAATTAGTTCGTCATTGACTTGCGAGACATCGAAATTTAAAAGAAAGACATTGAGAATCAATATAAATGTGATATGAAAGTCGCTCTAAATATTGAAGAGGCGGAAGACTCAGCAGAGAAACATACAATTAAAGTCATACACTCGTCACTACTTGCATCGTATAGTATTGAAGAAGAAGTTGTAGTACCAACATCTTGCACTGATGTCATAATAGAATGGTAAAATGTGAATATATAACATATTGTGTTCTGTATGAAATTAACTGAACCGAGTTAGTTCAATTTTACCGCTTATCGTTAGACAATCGTGCAATTGTAAGTAGAGATTAAATATTGTATTCACTGTAGACAGACAAAACGCCCACAAAAACGCGTAAAGCACGTTTTTTTGTCGAAGTCGAGCGTTATATATGTGCATCAATTTGAAAATAATATAAAATGTAGTTCAATTCGGCAATTTCTGTTAGCTTGTATCAACGAACGAATGTATAAGGTTGGCAAAGAATTAAAAGTTTGATGCGTGTATTTATATATGAATGTATGTAGGTATGCATAGATTGTGTAAAACAAGACCTTATTCAATTCATAAATTTATTCCGCAGTTTAAACACATGAAGTAATGCACATATGAAAATGACAATTGATGTCAAAATTTGAAGGGAACAGTTAGATGACACAGTAATTTCTTGAAAATAATTCTATTATTTTGACATTCATGCATGTTCTTGTTAATTTTGGTATGACATCTACACAAATTTGAGCAGCATTGAAATAAAAATCTGACATCATATTTTGTATTGATATACAAGCGATCCGACATTACTCGGTACAATATTGCGACGTTTGTATGTATAAGCCTATGTTTGTATAATCAGTTTATTCATTCTTCACATATGACCGAACTAAAACCGAAAGAACAATCAAATACCCCTACGGTATATTGGTCAATTGTCTTGAAGAGTGCCGGACAATTCGGTTCCACAGTTATACCAAGGAGCTGTTCTATCGCATTGTTGCTATCCTTATTGACATAGAAGAATGACGATGACCCTAAAATATAGACTTTATGTAGTTACCGTCACAAAAAAAAAACACTCGTTTTCAAACACTATATTCATTAACTATGTAAGTGAAATATTCGAACATTAAAAGAAGTAATACACAGCAGATATCCTATTATTTAATGTAAAAATTGTCAACGTTTCGTAAAGTACCATGCTAAAACTGTAGCCTTTTTCGCTATTTGTTGTACTATGGGTCACACAGAGACAGAAATATACACCTGGAAATAAGTGAAGCACCCCCCGGTTTTATAGCAATTGTTAAAGTGTGTAGCTTTACCATGACAGCGTTTATTCAAATATAACCATAAAATGACATCATTTGTCGCAAGATGCTTTCTTATGAGTCTGCTTATTACAGAATAAAGGCGGCCTACCTGACCGCCTATTTCCTTGAAAGACAGCCCCGTCGACTGTATGCCAATAATCTGACACCTTTCCTGTTCTGATAACCTTCGTCTAACCATTTTTACGTGTTCCAATCTTCGATAGATTTTACTTTCTAACCGCAATAAAATTTGTGATGTCGGTGTAGAAATATGGATAACATACACCCAGTTATGTGATATAATCAAACTGCTATTCTTGAGAAGTACGAGTAATTTTATACCAGCGCCGACATCTCCGTGTAACGGCATTGCTAATGTGAACCAAAGCTTAAATACCGCCTACGAAATACCATTTCGGACGACAGTTAAACATATTTGTCAAAAACGTAAACTTAAAGGATTTTTATATTAGAAAGTATCAGGGGAGCCTTAACTTATTTCCATGTGTATATTTCATTAAATACAAGATCCGGATATTGTGTTTCTGTACATTGACTGCACCGAGTAAACAAATGTGTAATATAAGCAAGAAAAAATCTACAGTTTTTATCTTTTTATATCTGGTATAATAAAGTATGGAAATCATTGTTTTTGTTCTATTTATACGAGTATAAACCTAAAAATATCGATATTCAAATTCTCGAATAATAGAATGTACAAATAATTCATTCGTTTCTTCTGAATGAACAGGAAAATCTCCATAAAAAGAACATCTTTTGGACAAAAAACGATATCAATATAGCGTTGGTCACACTGCCAAGTTAAAATCTAAACAAAATAAGGTTAAAAGTGGTCCAAATAAAAGTTATGATGAGGTAAACTAAGTGATGTTTTTAGGACACATACTTTCAACTCAAGTTGAGTCATTTAAGATTTCTAAGGTTTGAGACTCGATCGATACTTACGTGTTAGTTGTTTATTTTACTCTCTACCAATCATATTGTTACTACAATATAAACGCTTATAAGCCACGCCTACTATGTACAAGGTGAAACCAAAACACATCTTTGACCACAGTTTGGCAGAAAAAATAAAATTTAATGTTTCGGACGAACGTTTGTTTCAAATTGTATAAAACTCGCGACACGAGTGGGCTGGAATAAAAGCATATATTAAAATGAAAATTCATCACCTGTGCATGCCAAGAAATCCGTTATCGTGGTATATTTCGACAGACTATCGACAAGAACGATTGAAGCGCCATCTTGAGGACATGTGTTGGTGAGATGAGTATTATAATCGTCGAATACAAATTTTACGCTGTAATTTATATAATATCGGGCGTGAAATACATTGTATTTTAATAAACAAAACATTCTGAAATAAAGAGGTACGAGGAAAATGATTACTTCACAACATGAAAATCTTCCCTGAATCTGAGTTAACTAAGTTGCAGAGTTAACCGTGCTTTACTGTACGTTAAAACGCGATATGTAGTTTTTTTCATACAAACCACAATATGGACAAAGCATACGCAGAATTCGTACACTAATACACACATGTTTACCATGGTCACAACTTTATCAAGGTTGGTTCCGCTTACATCACAAACATCTCACGGAAACAATCCGCAGTCCTTTGTCGATGTTTATTTGCCATTTAAATGCAATCAAACGTATGTGCCGTTTCGACTTATTTCACACCGTGAGGCATATGAAACAAACACCACAAAACGACGACATATTACCTTAAGCTCACTGTTGACCTTTCCTCAGAGGTGTTTTTGTTCCATTATGTAAATATTTGGGCGAGCTAACGACTTGTCGTTGTTTAATGGTGGCATCTAATTATAGGTGGCAAACATTCATAATTCAGGGTTGATTGTATGTATAAATCATGCTTTAGAGATTCGATTTGTTCCACATATCTTTGTACTTTGGATTTTGTGTCAGAAACTTTAATGTCGGCGCCAAAAAAGTATTGTCGGTTAGGTACTAACACGGCAATTTGGCCTTATGTAAATGCGGATACTGCGGATAAGGAAGACAACCAATCGTGACATTGTTCTCCGTTGTATTATAATACGGAATATTTGAGGATATCCTGATCGTTTGTTGAAATAGTGGTGAAGTTCTTTATCACGATTGGTATAGTGACGGCGCAAAATTTTTAAGATAAACTTGAAATTGAAACAAGACTGTTACAACAAAATGAATACATATGAATTGTCAGCTTTTTGTTATAATTTAATAACAAATTTTGAGATTAATCGGTGCTCGAAATATGTCTCACATTTCAGGTTAGGCATTGAAAGACATATAGTCTGTAAGATTGTAATCGCAAATTAAAGATCATTTGAATTCAAAGTGTTTTACAACAGCAAATATAAACAGAAGACAAATTGCATGTACGCACTCTATTATCATGGTCATTCCATTGTCGTATGTAATTTTGTTGTATTCGCTTAAAACCAAGCTGCAGTCTGTGACTGAAATACAGATTATTGTGAGAGATCACATTGATGTCTACATACTTACATACGTATACCATTAATTTCAAGAGATAAATAAGAAAACATTTCACTCCAAAGACGATGAGTACATGGAAAGCAACATCCTTAGCACTGGACCCACCAACACTCGACACACTAACTCTGGATTTATCAACTACCAGCACAGAAGTAAGGAACGGCATGAAGAAAAGTAAGGAGGCACAAAACAAAAGAGATTAGCAACCATAGAATATCCAATTGTCAATGTAATAGCAGTAAAACATAGACACGAGAGGTTTCTTAAACTTGGCGACAAAACGTTAATGCATAATAATTATTGTACTCTTAGCAACATAACATATCTATTAAAACATTTTCATATAATGACATTGAAGCTTTGACATGAGTTTGCACTTTGGTATTTAGGGTAAACTAGTCCTTAAAATCACGAAGTATTCAGGTTATACTAGTCTTTAAAATCACGAAGAGGACAGGCACGTTTGAGTTTTTTTGTAATCGTAATACCATCAATCGGATTTTCTTTTGTGTATACCAAACCTCGCGACTTCAATCAAAATATAAATTTGCAAATTTACCAAAGGTTTGATACGTTTTCATTAATCATTAAATTTCCATGATTTATTTTTTGGACTCGGGAGTAAAGCGACCATTACCTACACGTAAAAAAAGATATCTAAAAGTGCTGGCAGTCAGACTACACTGGTATTCTTCATAAATGTATATTTCATGTTTGTGACATCAAACACATTACCTCGTAGACAATCATCTAAAACATTCGACCACTGTCCATTCTCTTGGCATGTAATTGTCCACAAACTAGTTCCAAAGCCTACATCGCATGTTAGTTCAGCTGTGTCGCCCGGTTGGTTACCATTTGCGGTAAATATCCCGTTTGCAACCAAGGGTGGATCTCCACAACTAGTACCTTGAATTTTTATTAACAGTAAAATCTTACTTAATGAGCACTTAAGCAGTAACACTTATTTGCAGACTATTTTCAATTTTCCGTCATGCGCGCTACCAACTGAGCATAGGAATTTCAATGAAATATTGTACAACCTACACCTGACCAAACTTTGATCTGATATTGTTTAAAACATGATGTATTTTAAGTGGTGTATTTTTTGTACTTTTCGTACTTTGTATACATAGAACAACACTCTAGCTATTGAGCAAGTACATCCATTCATCCATGAAAATGCAAATATGCCAAGTCGGAGAGCCGATACTTGCCTTGTTGAGTGTCCGGTATGCAAAATGGTCCTTGTGTACCAAAGTCCGGACAGTTACACTTTACAAGGTCTTCGTCCAAATAACATTGCTCCGTCTTGTAACAAAGACCTAAAGAGACGTTAAGTTTTTCTTTGTAATTATGACGCTATTCAACTAACCAAAATGTTTTTTTCAGTAGATAATCAAAGCGCTGTAAGCACTATAGTATGAGATGCTAATAATGCGCAGAAAACATATAAATATGTTTAGCATGTCAATATTGTAAACCAGATTCACTTTTTTCCTTTTTCTCAATGGGACATCCTAGATTTCCTTTGGATAAATTGATAAAGTACTCAGGCAGGAATTTCCTATGGCATCGCGCATGAGGGACTGACACAATAAAGGGATAATATATAATGGAACAAATGACACATTTATCATAAATAATAATATGTGCGTGGTTATTTTAGGCTTTAATACGTCATCTCTTAATAAACTTGTAAACTCGGTAAGTCTCGCCACGTGGTCACGGAAAGCATGCAGTCCTCGTTTTTTCTGTTTTTAGTGAGAGCAGAGACACATTATTGCCCTTAAACACCGACATTACAAATTTATGGTCATTCAAAGTTGAGACGTTTTTGCATTAATCACTGCTGAGTCTAAACTTGTAAACATAAATGGGGTTGTAAAAATTTGGAAACATGTTGCGTGTTCAAATATCCTGAATATAGGAGCCTTCCTCTTCTATGGCACATAACTAATGCAAAATCAGTAAAAAAAGTTTAATTCGTCCTTCAATCAAATTGAATAAACATTTAACATCATTTGTACGACGGTAATCAAGTCATTCACACTAAAACATTTGGTGTTTACCAAAAGTTGAGAAGTATATAAACTACTGAGACTGGAAAAAGATTAGTTATATCTATGGTTTACTGGATCAAAAACTACTTCAATATCGTATTCGAATAATTTGGAATCTCGAAAATGCAGCACGATAATAACTGCTCCAGATGCTTGTTAACTTAAAATTATATCTTATATAATACATCCAAAATCTACTGGTTTGCATATACAGAAGTATTCTTTTCTGTCAACTGTTACCTGTTTTTGATGTTAAAGGTATATTACTTGATACATACCATAGACATGATTGCCAAGTTTTAAACTTTATCGAAATATGATGTCGACAATTTAAACATTCAATAAAGATTGATTTCATACTTACATCTGTAACATCTTGCATATGGTCGAAATTTTCCACGGTACGAAACAGGGTGTGCACAATAAGGAAACTCCGGATCCGTACAAGTCTTAAATATATGACGGTTAAGGTAAGCCACGCATGCTTATTGTTGTTCAGAACGAACAATAATGTAAGTGGTTTTCAACAATCGTTCGGGAAATTTGCCTACATACCAAAACAGTTTCTGTAACCCTCCGACTGTGGAAATAGTGCAAAAATATTGTCAATATTACACTTCAATGGCAATTTGCATGCAAGTCAAAATCAGATGACTATGCAAAATCGTAATCGAATAATCGTAATCGGGTAACACAGCCGTAAAAATATGCAAATCATTGAAATCAACAGAATGGCGCATAATTATATAGCTGAACTACTTCTGATTACGTCAATTTACATACTACCACTTTTACGCAGCGGTAATTCGGTTTTATTCATAAACTATAGGAGAGATCGGCGGTAAGAATTTGTTACTAGAAATAGCACTGCTGATATGCCAATCGACGGCTAGCAGAATAGGTCGGACAAACGCTGACGCTAATTTGATTGAAAATCATGGGGACAATAAAGAAATTTCGAAAATAAACAAAGTAAAACAACTGGGACCACTAGAAAAATGTAGTTACGATCTGTGTAACAATGACTCATGGTAAGGGGACCAGGAAAGTATAAAGAACGTGTGGTGGATTCCTTTCCCTAAACCCAAACGTCAACAAGAAAAATGTCTACACTATATACGAGCGTGCGGACGAAACGGAAAATGTATGCGAATGGACAAACATTTATTCCAAAAATTTGTTTCAGGCAATGGGCCAATCTGAGTATGATACGTAATAAATTCAATAATATGACCGATGTAATTTCGATTTGAGCTAGTTTCAAACTACCTCACGTGTATTTCTAAAACAGTAATGAAGTACTTTGATCAACCTTTCTGCAAATTTTATTTAATGTGCCGATCAGAAACGGATCCAATCAAACATGTCAACACGACACCTACTTTGACCTAAAGTTTGCTAAAGTTGCCATATATTGCGGAATTATGTATTGCTGACATTAAGTATTTATTGCATTGTAAAGAATAGCATTTGAATTGATATGAGGGATTGTTTCATGTTTATTTATGTCCCTACAAAAGTATAGTAATTGTGTATTGGCATATTATGGAATTGTAAACATTGTAATTGTAGTTTCGTTCATAATTGTTCAAAGAAGTATTTTGTGAAGTACTGAAAGAAAAAACATAAGCAAATTGCTTTGTATACTCTGTTTAAAACCAATTGTCATTACTACCACACAATATACAATAAAATGCATGTACCATTCCCTTAATATGCCAATACATAATTATTCTATTCAACTATTTGCATGCCCTGTAAAACTGCTCTCATGCATTTTGTCCAATACTTGCATTGTGAGAGGGGTGGGTATTTAATCAAAGTTCAGTGATATGTTTAGTTTTTACTAAAATTAAACTTAATATTAACGCATTAAACATGAATAAAACCCTGTAGTGTCTGCAACACAAAAAAAACAGGAACAAATATGTGTTAATCATTTGTTAGTCTAAGAAAAGTCCCAAATATATTTCTTTTCTTTACACATTCTTGAGCAATCTTTTTCCCTTTGAATCATATATTGATCAAGATTGTTTAAATAGTTCAAATGTCCCTACCAGATCATTGGAAAAGTACACTAATTTCATTGTAATGTCATTCTGGTCAGGAAAACAAATCATACCGTGATATTTTTTAAATATATTTTCATTATTCTAATCAAAGATATTAAGTAAAAAAAGCGTAATAAATATCGATGAATAAAAAATTAGAGGCCTATCTTATATTTGTGTTGCAGACACTATACCGTTGCGGACAAAGTTTTACATAAATTGTGATAAAACTAATAGACATATGAATGAAGCACTTCATATGTGGAAAATTTTAAAAGCAACAAAATTTGCTCTGTATCTCATGCTTGGTGGAGTGGGAGAGACTGTGTTGCGGACACTACAAAATGTGACCCTTTTTAGTGACCCGAAACGACAAAATAATACAAATTTCCAATGAAGTGCAGTTCGATTTCAGTGTAATTTAACTTTACTAGCTGACGTTAGTTGTCAGTGGTCACGAAGATGTCACAAAATCGCTAGTGTCCACTACTTGAATCTTTTACAGCTGCACATCGGAGCCGCACTGACACATGTGTGTGAGAGATCTGATGTCGGCTAGGAAGAAACACCCGCGTGTTGCTACTGGAGATAACACTCTAGTTGTTCTGAGAGCATGTACATTGGTAACAAGAAATGTCTTTAAACAAGACAAACGGCGTAGAAATGAAAAACAATTTTGTTCTTTCATGTTATTTACACTGTTGAAACTAAAATTGCGATTAATGTTGTTCTACATTCATATCTGTATGATATTCCCGACGATGTACATAACTGGGCCATAAAACACGTTGTTGACGTTTACAATCAACCGCAGTGCAATGAATAAAGCATCTTTAAAAATACTACACAAAAAGTAGTTCTGCAAATAATTGCATCGTTTCTTTCTGGAGTATCCTAACTACATGATGTACGTATTATTTTGAAAAATAACACATCAGTATTGATCAAGTGGTTAATGTTGAATAATATTCTTAAAACTCGACAATTACTGATGTGGATTAATTAATTAATGCGGAACTATAATTCCGAAAGCAAATGTGTAAACCCCGGAACCAGGACATGTACAATTACGACGTTGAGGCTTCCAAATTGTACAAAATAATTATTGTATTCTGTGAACGAATATTAACTGCTGTTCACGACACAAAAAGAGAGACTGAATTTATATCAAAGATAAAGTGTAAAATATTTGTCAAGATTGTCTGTATAACTTTATTTCGACCACCTAAGTATACAATTTCGCACGTTTTAACTTTACAAATTTGACAAAAAGAAAAATACACATTAAACAATTGCAGTTTCACTGTAAGTTGGCGAAGCCTTATTTCCCCCAACCCTTGAAAATTTCGTCCAATAGAAGGAAGGATTTCCTCTGATATATCAATCAGTCATTTTCGCGCTAATGAAATTATCAAAAAAATGAGAAATTTCCTTTTACTCATTAATATGTCATGCCAAGAAATGTATGTCAAAACAGAGCTTAGACAGCTACGTCGAAAAAATGAAGTACTGAGTCAGACGTTCATCGTTCAAAATCGGACATAAATTTGAGACGCAAGTAAAACATTTATCTTTAGATAAAAGTACACACACGTATACATTTTTAAAGTCATATACAATCAAAGCACGTATCTTCTCTTCTACGAATAAGTATATAATCAATGTTTAAATCTGTTCCTTGTGTTCCACTGAATAAGTGAAGTTAATAGAACGGGAAGCGCGTTTATTTATTTAAATAGTTCTGATTCAGTGCGAGTACACATTATCATTAAATATGTCGTGGTGAAATTCGACACCTTAAACTTAAACATACACTACACAATAGAGTTTAGAATTTTGAAATTACTCTTCGTCAATTTTGTTATTATTTTGATGCGTCATAAATGTTAAGAAAGAGTTCAGTTAAAGTCTGTGTTTAAGGAGATAAATATACGCCAGCTTTAAACTAACATTACACGAAGAATTAACCAACTAATATATATTAAACATCAAATTATTGTGCATAAAAAATCCATCTCTTCCAGATTCTAGTAAAACATTATATAGCATGCAGGACTCTGTCGAGTTATTTGTGGTTCAAACAATGATGTATCAATGTGTCCTCACGCACTGATCCAGCATCAACATCTTGTAGTCTCAACCTTAAAGTCACCACTATTTGGTTGTTCCAGTAACAATATAGTAGAATTGTGTCGCATAACATTTCCTTGTTCATACATTAACTACCAATTGGATAAATGAACAATTATGACAGGTATGTTGGAAGTATTTGTTCTCATTGCGTTGTGACAGGTGACTTCATTTTGTTGTTCATGTGTATTGTGTCATTACTTGCTTTCCTCTGCTTCAACCCAGACAGGTTTAACATATCTGTCGGACTTTAGTGTATTATGCTACTTGCATTGTTTATTATTCTCATTAACGGTTTTCCTGAAATCTTCAAAGTCTTTTCCAACATTCCAAATGAAGTTTGGTGGAATACGAATGGGTATATATTGTAAAGATGTTTGCATGGTACTTTGAACACCATCCGATTTACGTGAGATATTTGGTACACACATGTTGTATTCCAATCCCCGTGGGAGATATCCAATACAGCTACCGGGTTGTTTGGAACTGGCAGTAGAAAGTTTTCAAATGGAAGCAATTTAACTGGAAACACCAGTTCTTTTTTAATCGTTCGTTTGCGTCCTAGCCGTATGTAATTACCTTTGGATCTGTAGAAGAAGATATCCACACAATAATTACGCACGCGTAGTTCACGGAATTTCCATTGCATTCTGTTAAGTTCATACACAGTATACCCTTTATACTTCAATTGTGAAAACGCTCGCTTTAGTTTGGGTAAATTTCTGACGTCCATTATTACGTCAATATCATCATCCCAGGGAACAAATCCAAAATGGCGCACAGCGCCAATTAAGGAACCGTCTATTAAGGTGAAATCAATATGGAAAGTATAACAAGTAGACACGAACACCTGTAGCAGATTTATCATGTAAGTGTAATTTGAAGGTGATAATTTTGGTTTAAATTTTGAAATTTTCCTAGGATGATCAGTGAACTTTATAAAACTGGTTCTATCTGACCACGAGGAAATATTTCCTATACAATCCATAACATTTTTGTCTCTATTTCGTAATTTAAAGCAAATTTTACTTTCTCGATCGAAATGATAGGTATTTCTAAATCCATTTTTCAGCAAAGTTTGATGGTTCAGTCTTGAAACACTCTTAGAAGAATTAGTGAAATTGACAAAACCGGTCCTATCTGACCACACGGAAATGTTTTTTTTACAATCCGTCACACTTTTGTCAATATTGTGTAATTCAAAGCAAACTTTACTTTTTTTATCGTAATACACAGTTTTTCTAAATCCATTTTTACGCAAGGATACATAGATCATTTCCAACACGAGAGGAATAAGTGTACACATCAATGCACAACTTAGAAGGCGTGAACGTCTTAAATATCTCATATTCCTTAATCACACTGACGACGTTACCGTCTTATCGCTGTGTGTTAAATAAATACAAATGAGAATATAACAGGCATATAAATGAGTTGAGAAAAGAAATTCTCAGTACTTTCTGGAACAAATTAGCTGTTCAAAGCAATTAAGTTTTAAGATATAATATTCACCATAGTCAACAAACGTTAATTAAATAATACGTCCGCATGAAACAGGTTAAATCCTATTTGTCACATTGTACACGTTTATTTTTTTTTTGGTTTAGACCTCTTATTAAACCAACTGTTCTGTTTTGTGAACCCGTAGCTATCTATTGTATGAACATTATAGATCAATTAAAATACTCCCGTATTCACATGGAGCGTGAATGGGCATATCTTTCTATTTATACGGAAATCAATATCGAAATTGACTTCGTGTTGAGATATTAAGAAAGGCGTTAATTGAAAATAATTAATGAACACATTAATCAACTGTTTAAAGAAGGTGTTAAAAATTAAAACTGATACTGATTGTTGATTGAAGTTAAATTAATCTTGTTACCTTTGTTTAATGCGTTAAAAAGATGCTATCATTATAGTTGAGGGATTTAAAAATAGTTTTGTTGTAATTTCTGTTAAGTTCCTATGAGTACAGCAAGACACCCATTGAATGTAGAAATGTCACACCTAGCATTCTCGCTTGATTTTAATCCTGCTGAATACCTTTGGAACCAATTGGGACGCCGTATGCACAACGGCCGTCGGCAAATCCACAACCGTCGGGATCTGATCGACACACTTGTAGAGGAGTGGGACGACTTTCCGCAATATCGTATCTATTCGTGTTTCATTTAATATTCATATTACGTCTATATATGATTACGTGAGAATGTTACAGCGTAAGTGCACATTATTGTCTTGACGAATGGAAAGAAATATTTTTGAATACCGTGTACAGCCAGTTGCAAACGCAATATCCAATGAAACGTGCCTTACATGTAAACAGAAAATATTTTATTAACGAATGACTACTCATCAATCACTTACGGACAAGACCACTTGAGGGCAATAAAAAATTGCCTAAATTTGCAATTTCTCATTGCATTCTTATCAGTAGTACAACAAATTAAAGTTAAAACTTTCAGCTTTCAAAATAGGATGCATGATTTTAGAGTATCAGCGTTAAAAACGCGGATGACTGGGTTTAAAAACCAAAATACTGAATGCATAGAAATATTGCATAATTGAGGTAACAGTTATGTTTAAATAAATTAATGTTTTTCTTTGCTTAGTAACATTTGTAGCTATTAATGTTGTATATTGTAGACATTCTTCCGTTTCATTCCGAACAGTTAACAGATCTGTCATCTCTTGTATATTCGGCTGCTTATTGTGCTTTGTTAATTACTCTCATTAGAGATTTTCCAGATATCTCCAGAGTCTTTTCCAGCTTTCCGAATGAGTATTGGTAGAATACAAACGGATATATGATGTAAAGATCTTTACAAGGTGCTTTGATCCACTCCGGTTTTGATTGAATTACTCGGTATTCACAAGTTTTATTCCAATCCTTGTAGAATTTGTCCAATACAGCAATTGAATTGTTTGGAACTGGTAATACTAGACTTTCAAATGGAAGCCATTTTACTGGCAACAGTAAATCTTTTTTAATTGTTTGTTCGTGTGATAGCATGATGTAACCTCCTTTGTCTTTGTAGATGAAGATATCTACGTAATAGTTTTTCTCTCCCTTTGCATGGAATTTCCAATGCATTCTATGAAATTCATACACAACATATCCCGTAAGAGCCAATGCTGAAAACGCCCGCTTTAGTTTGGGTATATTTCTGGCATCCATTAATACGTCAATATCGTTATCCCAAGGTATTATTCCAAAATGACGCACGGCGCCAATTAAGGAACCGTATATTAAGATGAAATCAATATCCGAAGAATCACAAGTAGACACGAATAACTGCAGCAGATTTATCATGTAAGTGTAATTTGAAGGTGATAATTTGGGTTTGAATTTCGAAATATTCTCAGAAAAATTAGTGAAATCGACAAAACTGGTCCTATCTGACCACGTGGAAATATTTCCTTTACAATCCACCACATTTTTGTCTTTATTTCGTAATTTAAAGCAAACTTTACTTTCTCGATAGTAATGCGTGTTTTTTCCAAGTCCATATGTGTGCCATGCTTGATGGATCATCACCGACATAAGAATAAGAAGTATATAAATAAATAAACAACATAGAAAGCGTGGTAATTTTAAACACACCATATTCCTGAATCAAGAAGTTTCATTATGGTTAGTCGTGATTGATCCCAAATATTGAATCTTGGTATCATTTTCAAATATTGATGTTTCATATGATTTATTCAATATTCATACATTTGCTACAGTAAGTATGCAAGAACATAGCAACATATGTGCGCACCAACAATTTAAATTTCATTGAATCGATTGATGAAACTAATGTTTTGCTAACACAATACAGTGTGATCTCTGAATACCGGACCCTGTGCGAATCGGGTCAAAAGTCCGATTTTCAGAAAGTTCCGGTATTTATTAGACGAATTAATTTTGTAATTGAAGTTGTTACGGACTCTTTAATACCGAGTTCCAGCTTAAGAAATTCAGATGAAAAGTAATATGTAAACACATTAACTAATAATACTCAATTATATGTAATTCATTGCAGGGACTTCTGCAATAAAAAGAATAATATCCCTGGGCTGTTTTTTGTTTTCTACCTTCAGACGGACGAAGTTTGAAAATGATTTTTTTTATAGGAGAGGTATTATTTCGGTAACTTCTTCGACTTCAAGCACTGCAACAGTGTGTTAAAATTTTATATTCCATTCAGTACCTTATAACAACATGTAATGGTCGAAATAATCCTCGTCATAACACCAGACAATTTCATAAGAACAAATCACCCGAAATCATGCTTTATCGAGAGCAAATATTTAACATATTTAAATTATGTGAACTTTAAATCAACTCTGTACAGATAACTCAATAGAGTTTTATCCTTCAGTTTGTTTTTTGTCCATCTGGTAAGTTTCCAACTATTTATAGTTCAAAATTGTGACAAATCTGTCCGTTAGAATTTTTATAATTCAATTCATATCCAACTTTTAGGTCCATCCACGATCGTCAGTGGTGAATAAAATTACAATGGGAAGGTACAGAAGGACAATGTTTATACCAGCACATTTCTTTCATTAGTTCAAACATAATATTTCCTCCAACGATGACTAATTTTTTTTTCAAAAGATATTTTATTTATTTTGGTAAAAAGATAAACTTTTGGTCCTTTTTTAGGTTAAAGTTGATACCTAAAGGTCACATTAAAATAAGGAGGAAAAAACTGATATGTATTGAAACAAAAAGATATTTGAGGCATCTCTGATACACAGATCAAATGTGCTCCAATTACACTCAAAAGTTAAATGTCTTAAGATTCGCAAGCAAATTTTTCTTTTTAGATTATTTTCATGAAGTTTTGTTCCTTTTTTCACTTTATATATTTTTTTTAGATATTTTAAAGTCGAATGTCTTTGATAATACAGTGTGTAAGTAAAGCTTATTGGACCCCTACTCAGAGCGTCTCTCATTATGCACAGCGGGCGTTTTTATGACAGGATGGCATTCTTGACTGCGTATATAGTACAGGTAGTAAAAATATTATATCTCTATACATACATATACATCATAGATCATAGTTGTGCAGTCAAAGTCTACAAGGAAAATAGAGATATTATCTCACTGTTATTTCGATAATTGGGGAAAATACATTAGTCTTGAAATGATCATGACAGTCAGAGCACATAAACAAACAATGAAAGTAATATGTGATGAGATATCGTCCTTGTCGTCGTGAAATCATCCCGTTTCAATAGCTAGAATATTTGTGAATATTCTAAAATTTGTAACGCATGTAGTAAAATATTGGTGCATATTCTAAAATTTGTAACACATGTAGTAATTTTATATTTTTGGTGCATACTGCGGTTCAAATAATTTTATGTTTCGTACTTGAATAAACTGTAATGAGATAAATAGTGAAATATTTAATGACATGTACAAAGAGAACTATACACGCAACTTCATTTGTAAAGTCATAACAAGAAATCATTCTTGCATTGAACATTATTCAAACATTTTGGGCAATTGTTGTGTTCGAGACAACAGAAGATATTTGAATCGGTGAAACAAAACATACAATTTATACGACGTACAAGAAACTTACCACCATCTGCTTGACCGGCTACAGGTAGATAATATCTATAGATAAAAAATATCTTTAACACATGCCGTATATCCAAATATAATCAATTCAAATACAATGTCATTGGGTATAAAATCAATAGCCACAAATATCGTTTTATGAAAGGAATTTTATCTCTTGCCGGCTCGTGATTAAGTTAAATGCATTTTGAAATGAGAGCTGGATAATATAACATGATTTGAATATTAACAAAACAATCATACTATTCTATCTCATGGGTTTCATTTATGTTGCATAAATTGTATTTTTGTGGCTAATATTTCCATTTATGGCTTAAATTATTTTATGTAAATAAATATATTTTGCTCGTAAAACTATACTATCGTCAAGAATTGAATGAATGGGAGCTCTCCCTGTCTCTGGTCCATTCAATATATTAATATATTATTATTCATTATTTAATATATTATATATATTACCAATAAGTTTATTTACAAACTCGACTGATACGTCCTGAGATCATTTTCTACATCAAACAAAATTAATTCAATAATATGACTGATGTAATTTCGATTTGAGCTAGTTTTTCAAACCTCCTCACGTGTATCTTTAAAACAATTATGATGGACTTTGATCAATCTTTTTGCAAATTATATTAAATGTGGCGATCAGAAACGGATCCATTCCAATACTGTAATCGAATTATATATTGATAATATAAGAAATTTATTTATTAACCTATGAATACATACTTTATTGTTTAGTTTGCAACATGCGCCAGAATATTCATTCACGGTTGGGTAAGGTGGTTGACCTATGACATTGGTTGGTACGAACACAACGACACAAATCAGTAACAACTGTAAATATATTCATTACAATAAATTACGTTATAATATAATCTAAATCAACTAAAGCACTCTACGGCTCGACAGATGCTGGGTCGACAGATAGTCAGGTCTACGGACGTTGAGTTCGTGAGTTCAAACCCTTTGACGTTTGTTTGCTTGTTTGTATGTGACTTATTGTCACTGAGGTTTAACGCCGTTTTCAAATAAAAAATCAGTTATGTATGGCGAGCGGTTCACCTGACCAGTTTTCCCGGACTGTATACTAACCAGTACTAAATTACCCTCCCATAAGGAGCCGGCCACTTCTCCACATATGGAGGAAAATCGACATTTTTGTCAAATTTTCTTTGAAGGGTATGACCTGCCGCGACCGGGATTCGAGCCTGGATGTCCGGGTTACAGTCCAGTGTACTAACCACTGGACCACGGCCACTGAAAAATTGTTGAAATACGGCGTTAAACCCCAGTAACAATAAGTCACAAATAAAACAAAAATAAACAAAACATCTACCAGTACTTATATATGGCGGTCAGCAAGAAAAAGGGATCCTTTTACGCGTTATTATTCATAAAGAAACATGAAAAATAGGCAAAAATCGGACACTTCTGATATTCTGATTATTGTTGAGACCTGTTTAGATAAGGGATGGTATTATCTTGCAATGTGGAAGACAATATCAAATATTAGCCTATTTCGTCAAAAATTGCTTATAAAAATTTGTGAAAAAGTAATATTTTTCTTTCGTTTTTCATAAGATTTATGACGAAAATACTCTGCTATGAAAACTATGCTCACTTCATGCCCATTAATTGAATACTAGATAACTTTAATATTCAATGTTTTATTTGTGATATTAAATTAATAAATATAGCCTTTTCATCGCTATATTATATTCAAAACTCGTCAAAGAAATGCATGCCTAATGTGCAAGACAATGAACAAAATTATGACGTTAGTGATGTCATTTTTCATATAAAATTACGCGATTGTGTATTGTTTTGGTATTAATGTAACTCACTGGATAGAGAGAAACAATACTAATAAGAATTTATGTAGAAAATAGAAGTCCCGAACTTTACAATTATATAAAACTTGAAAAGAAAACTTTTGTCATAAGGACCCTTTTGTCGCGCTGCCGGCCATATTTAGCAAGTTCAACCATTTAAACAACCAACCACAACAGTCAAACAGTCACAAAACGACCCAGACAACATAAACACAAAGCAATTCAGAAAAAATCAAGAACCTACTTAGAACGATATGTGGCCAAGGATCGTATCCAGCCGTCCATCCAAAAAATAGATAACGTATCAAGCAGCTGATGTAAACCAAAGCATAATGTACTACTTATCGTATTCAAACTTATCAGTTACAAATGATGGAATCAAGCGGCGTCAACGTCTATGAGATTAAAAACTTACCAAAGAGTCATACGCCGCCATTCTGTTTGTCAAAGTTTGAACCATCAATGGAGACCGTTTTTGTTAAAGTTTAATTTACATATGAAATGATCTGACAATATGTTGATGTGTTTAGTTTTTATCTCCTATCGAGTGAGTCACATTCCAATACTATTTATATTTAAAACATGCACATGTATTTTCACAGCTGCAGGCTCACGATGTTTCTAATTTATATATACATATTTTATAAAGAGTGAAACTAGAGTATAAAGTAATAAGAATTATTTAAATAAATATTCCCCATTGTTTTCTGTAATTCAAGAAAATTAAATCAGAACGAACGGTGTCGGATCATCAAGGCATAGAAACTGTTTGGCTTCCACTTACCATCTGAAATATAATATCAGCAACAGTTTTGTCTTGTTACAACATTGATAGTATAATCATTTGGATAAAACTCCGTATTGTCTCCAATGATATCAAATATATCACGTAATATAAATTTATAACAAGTGTATGTAAAACGCATTGCTGTTGTTTATATTCCTATCAGGCATGTGCAATTTGTGATAAATGTAAAAAAACATCGTTATTTTCTTTCTATGTATTTATTAATATCTTTGTAAAATATCTATAGCTATGTGAATACGTTTTTTCAACATTGTGTTATATAAATTTTAAAAGAGTGTTTCTCGTGCTATATATACGTACATTATATATACTGGCCGTCATAAGACAGTAACCATCATAAAAATTCTTCTATTTTGGCCTAATATACAGACCTTGAAATTTTAATTGTACACAATAATTTTATGGTCAATAATGGATAACAATGTGGTTACACCTAACGGTAATAACGGTCGGTTGGTTTACTCGTGGCGCACGTGCAAAATTGCTCTTTACAAGAATAACTTTCATAAAATAAATATTTTCAACCCAATGGAACTAAAACTATCACTGAAGGTGATTAAATACCTCCCGCAGAGCGCCCTCTTTGAATGCTTAATAACTTAGAACAAGCCATTTAGGAGGACACACACAATTTTGTCAACAGACAAATAAAAAAGGTGCCTAACTCCGTAAAAATAAATCCGATTAATTATTTTTGAAATATGCGCAAGTAGACCTAATGCCTAAAGTACTGGCAAAATTTTATTAACATCAAACAAGCCATTTCGGAGAAGAAGCGCACACAGGATTTTGTCTTTAGACAAAAAAGGAGGTATAGCTCTATGAGAATATATCTGTATAATTTTTTTTAATATGTACAAGTAGACTTAATGCCTAATGTACTGAAAAAGTTTTATAAACAGCCATTTCTGAGAAGAAACGCTAGCAAGATTTTGTCTTTAGACAAATAAAAAAGGAACATTACTCCGTATAAATAAATCTGAATAACGTTTTTTAAATATGCGCAAGAAGACCAAATGTCTAATGTACTGGTTAGGTTTTATAAACATCCAACAAGCCAGAAGAAGCGCACACAAGATTTTGTCTATAGACAAATAAAAAAAGGGCACAACTCCGTGAAAATAAATCCGAATAATTATTTTCCACAATATGCGTAAGTTGACCTAACGCCTAATGAGTTAGTAAAATTTAATCAAAATCCAATAACATAAGGCTCTTTGAGACCAGTGGTTTAATTAACATATAGAATGGCAGATGATAAACTATTACAGTAGTGATTCTACAGCAGGATAAGGGTTAAATGTAGATCTAAGTATGTATCTAATAGAGAAAATCATCAGACCTGAGGAAATAGTTCGGGTGAAAAGTTAAAAGAATTGATAAATATTCTTATAAGATATTAGTATACAAGTTGTAAAACCTGTTTATGGTTGTATAGTATAATTCGTAAGCATAACGGTAGTGTTCAATATATGAGCAGTTACATGGTTCTGTCTTTTTATATATTCATACGCGGCACGTGGTTACACAACAGACGCAATTTAGACATCAAGAAGACAAAGAATTAACGATATTGCCGTCCTTCAGCATTAATACATATTTCTGAAATCGCTTTCCATCAGAACTTTCAGTACTTTGATTATACATTAACATTAAAATTAACAACAATTCAAAAAGCATTCCAATATTTTTCTCTTAGCAACAGCTTCATTGCAATGTAATCAGTGTCCTGGCAACACAAATCGATCATATAACACCTTCGGCAAAAAAATGAAAAATGGAGTTTCTGATGTTTAATTAAAATGTTAATTTCCCCCGAGGGAACAGAATTCAAGTTCATACCTGGTTTAATTGACGGTCTGCGATCATTGGAATATCAAACCGGTGACATATTTGAAAATAAATCGATAGTCCCTGGTTTATTCAAAATTTTTCAGATAATATCATATTTAATGATATGCTGTTTGTAGCTGAATAAAACTTGCTAGTGATGAATATGAATATATAATCACCATTTTCACAATAGCGATCCGTCAAGTCATAATCACTAGTATACTCGGGAAGTATTGTGTGAATGTAAAATTGTGACAAAAGTTTTGTTGTTCTTTTACATTTTTCTCTTTCATAGAGCACCAGTATGTCGTCATCAATGCGAGATGTCTTTATTGGAATAGCGATTCTGTTGGTTCTTTTTTATATATTTTGGTACGAACCGTTCGTGATGAAAGCACTTATTAATTTCAACAGTAAGTAGATTTTTATTTCCATGCGATATAAAGAATGGTTATATTTTGTGAGAATTATGTACGTTTTATTTTATTTTACTCATCCGATTGATTTTTTGAGCTTATGAATCTGTAAACGCTATCTCACGCACACTATTGCTGTGGTGAGGTGAGTACCTTGTCATTTTGACCAGATTCGATAAAAAATACCACATCTGACATCATTTATTTACACTTAAATTACAGATTTAGATCCAGAGACATTACGGTCAAAGACAAATGATTTAAAGGAAACATTGCATGAGGACGTAGCTTTAAATATATCTCTTATGACAAGATTACCAATGACGAACAAAAATACGTCTCCAGGTGGCTTGCGTGTTTCTGCATCGAAGCAAGAGACGCCATACCATAGAATTGACAATATTCCAGAAAACACGGTGATGCTTTTGACGTATGGTATAGTACAAATGTGACCATGTATAGCAGAAAAAGGTCAAAGTGAATTTCTAGAAACCCGAAAAACTTCTTCCTTATATCCATGTTTTACTATATACATTACAATAATGTAAAGAAAAGCTTGTCAGGAAAAAATCATTCATTTTTTCTCTACTATGTACAAGTTCACTATAAGCGTGTTTGCTGTCTGGTCAGCTAGTTCTATGTACTCGTACAGTTCAACTGTTTGTTTAAGCGTCTCATAGCAACTTATATTAATATGTTATTTAATTTTATTTGATAATTATTTTTTAGTTTATAATTATTTTCTCAAGTGGTATGATATTCGTAAAAGGGTCAAAGAACATTTTTGAAATACAGTTAATAATGTTGACCAAAATGGTATTGGCAATTATTTATTTTCGGTGAAATGAGGAAAATACATATAGAACCAGTGAGAATTGCCTATAGCAATTTTCCTTATTTTTTAAGGAAAGTCTGCCGTTTTTGAAGAATTTCAAAAATCCATGTTGGAGAGAAGCTGTCGGTCGTACGAATTCCGCAAGAATTCGTTGCTTACCATACTTTCATTCAGTCGGACCTCGAAAATGTGGATCAACTGATATACATCGTCGTCTGATTCGACATCCGCAAATATCTTCAAATGTGATGAAAGAGATACAATGGCTGGCTAGGTTTCGATTTGGTAATTTATATACTGGCCGTCATAAAAAAGTAACCATCATAAAAAATCTTCTATTTTGGCCGAATATACTGACCTTGAAATTTTAATGGTATACAGCAAATTTATGGTCAATAATGGATAACAAATAAACCATATCATGAAATGATTCAGCTATTTCCGGAATTATTTGGTTACAATTTTCCTCAAAAGTCCAACTTAATAATGGGACCTAACAAACATTATGATCATTTCTTTGGGTTCAAAAGCCGGTCTTAATACATGTATATAGATTTACCGTACACTCAGAGTTTGTTTCACAAATTATTTAACCTAATAACTTAATGAATTTGTTTCAAAATTTGTCTAATGGTTTGATTTTGACATAGTCCATAATTTTCACTTTCATGTCTGGGAAATTCATTTATGTCAAGATATCTACGGTATTTCGATGAAGCTGTTACCAAAGACATTATTCCTAGCGGAACAAATATGTATCATGATGCAATACTCGGTTAGTATTTTCGTTAACCGTCTAAAGAGTATGGTTACAATTTACAGCAATGGAAAAATACACTTATATAACCAATGTTAGAGAGTAGCTTATCAGTACTAACTCAATTATCCTACATTTTTCAAGAAGCCGGCAATTTTCCAGTATGATGTGTTACTCAGAAATGGAAATTGGGCAACTTTAAATGAAACGCTTGCGGTGAAATTATCACAAATAATATTAGCAGCCTCGCCAGGATATCAAACCCAACATATATATATAAATAAGTTTGAGGTTTTATTTTGTTATTACAATTCCGATTTCGTATAGTTATTATAAAACATTGCTGGCTCTTGTCCCTGTTTTGCGATTCATACACTTCCACGATAGTCCTTCTTCGAGTCGGTTGTATAATGGCGAACACATGTATTTTCGATTGTATTTTAACCGCTGATATCTTTTTAGGCGACTTCAGCCCCACTTCTGCATGGTTAAATACATTTTACTGGAAATCGTCATTTTCGAAGTTTAATTCAAACGCCGATGTCATCCACCATTTGTACCCGGGTAGTAAAATTATTTTGACACTAAGAAATCCCGTCACAAGGTAATGACTTTTGTTGAAATCATTATATAAAGAACATTAGTTTTAAAATTAATTCTATACAGTGTAATGAATCAATATATGCAATGTAGAGTCCCTGATGATATTAATTTCAAAATGTTATCATTAGCTCATTCGAACCCCGTTAGTTTCGCCCCCAAACAACATCCGGCGCCTTTATGCTTTAATAATGCTTATCATAATTGCACCGCCATGCTGTAAACTAATTCCGGTTGATAGTCTGTTCTATTGGCGAACTCTTCTGAACTCTTCCGAATATAGTCTACAGAGCCCAATCGAACTGGCCTTAAGACTTTATCTCAGTAGAGCGCAAATATTGACCAATGAGAATGTAAATATTTTAGTTTACATAGTAAATATTGAAATCGTGTTGTATTCCTCTTTCAGGTCATATTCTGATTACAAACACTATACTCCAAATCCAACGCCAGAATTATTTCACACTAAAGTTGTTGCTACAATTCAAGAATTTGACCGCTTTTGCAGAAATGCAACAAATTTGAGGCAGTGCTTGTATACATCAAAATCGTATCAACGCTCGGTAAGTCATACCGTCTTATATTAACGTACCTGTGATCATAATAAATCTATTTTTGCTGCATCTGTTCACAACAATACGTTATTTTCATATTTGTTGTCATCTTACTAGGTACATTATGAAAGTCCTTCAATCTGTTGCGTGTTTGGTAGACAGAACATATTAGTAAATAGTTGTCTAGTTGAGGTATATACAGCTTTCAACATTGACTTACACATACAATATGATTTTATATCCGTCCAAACCATTGGGAGATGCCTCACGGTGCTCACGGCGATGTTTTATTGCGTTCTTACAGAATAGCTCAGCTATGGGAACGTCCATTAAATATAACTAAACCACTTTTAAATTCAGTCGGGGAATGATTAAGAAATATGTGAATTGTTATTTAAGCTCTTGGCTTTTCAACCACAATTATTGATAATTTGATCAGATACTTCCGAAATAGTCAATCCTTTGCATCATTACACGAGTGTATCACGATCTCCAGGTGCATTATGCAAATCAGTCGACATACACAATGCTACACTATGTCTAAATTGGTCAAAATATATACGCTGAACACGAAGATAACATAAAAAAACAAGATTTTCATAATCTCACACTGAAGTAACATGTCCAACAATTTCACTCCCGTCTTTAAAACATGTGTGTTATTAAAAGAAAACATTTTTATTTCAGGCGTTTCTCCTGATAGGAATACACCATTCCTACTTGGAAGATTTTTTACGGTTGTTTCCTAGGGAACAAATATTTATAACGAGAGTAGAAGATCGTTCTAAGGATATGGCGTCTGCTTTAAAGAAATTGTTTGCTTTTTTAGAGATCAGTATGTAAAATCCTTGTTTAATCATTTGTTTGCAACTCGTAAAATATGTTAAGAACCCCGTCCAATTGCCGTAAGACACGGTTATCCAGTGAATTCCTGGAGACCTGAATAATTACTTCATTATATCAATGCTTGATTATATCCACCACTATGATATAAAGAGCGGCGGGAAATAATTTCTTCACTGCATCCGACTCTTCACTGTTTCGAGGTACATTATAACTGTACACTGTATATATTCACTGTATTATGTTGATGGAAATTCCATCTGAATATTGTGTACGTCGTCTCCCGTGAAGCAGTTTCGTTTTCCCGTTTTTCGTAATTTTATGCTCCTTTCCATATTGTGCGGGGGAGGCTTTGAACGTTTTTGGTGAAATGAGATTTCTGGTGTCACTCTATCATGTGACAAATTGAAAGTCAACAATTTCTGTGCGAAGTCAATTGCTTCTTTCTGCTTATACATGTTGCTATTAATTAAGATAATGTAAAACGCCGAGGAGTAGACTTGAACAAATGTCATCAGAAACTACCAGTAACTATACAGTATGCTTAAAAGTTCCTGGTTTTCGCTAAACCCAACACTATTTTTGCCCATTCTAGATTTTTTAGATTTTGTTCAGTTTTCTTTCTTGCTGATAGTTTCATTTTTTATATGAGCTTTATCTCCAACTAAAAAAATATTTGAAAAAAATGACCTACCGACCCTACATTTTTTAGCCTTATCACACTAATCATATTTCGCTTTTTTAAAATATTTTCAGAATCCTTGCCTGAAGATACAGTGGAAGACATTGCTAGACAAACTATTGCGAATAAAAGCAAACGTAAAGTTCCAGAAATGTTAAATAAGACCAGAATCATATTGGAAGAATTTTACAAACCATTTAATGATATACTAGGAAATTTAATCGGACAAGAATATAATTATAATATGTATAAATAAGTAATAGAACAAAAGTTCACACAACGATCACATCAATATTAAGATCATCACACCCTTAAGACAGTTTTCACATGTCATCCCGCATGTGTCAATTGATGGTCTGGATATCGATTTTTATTTTGGTTTGCAACCAAACATCTCTCATAAGAAAAACAAACTCAAGGTTGTACTGTATTTATAAACATAATTGTTAATTATAAGCAATTAGATTTCATGTACAATCACTTCTTGTTTACTATTTTATAAAATAGTAAACATGTAATTGTATTGATTATTCATTACATTCAAATGTAACACATAGGAAATATTTAATTATCCAAAAGCAGACAGACACATTTGTTGGTGTATATTTTGAGCATGACTTACGAGTTTGGAATGTTTGTTAACAAAAGAAAACAAAGTCGAGTAGTTATGGTCTCTGACTAGTAATCACTTTTAAGCCCCTCATTGTAGTAGTTTGAATTACAGCCGGGTCCAGACAAATTTCATGTGTGAGGAAGTTGCTAAGCCTGCTTACATGTCAGTGGTCCTACCCTGGTGTACAACGATCCAATTGTTGAAAATCCTGGTCAGTACTAGATGATAACCAATGTTAGTATTGGATATGACATGAATATGAAGTTCTTGACAGAATAAGTATTTAATAAAACCATGGAATGCACTGCAATGGAGCTAGCTAAAACATACCCTGTTGTCAATTCTGTGATATAGTGTCAATTCCTTTGATATAGAGAAATGTATACCATCTAGCGACATATTTATATAATGTCACAGTAGAAATACCAAGTCATAGTTCAACAATGTGAACAATCTGCTGTAAAAACTAATAACAGTAACCCCTAGAATTGTGAATTCAAGAAACAAATTGTTTTATTGATGTCATATTGGTACTCTCTTTATGATGTAGGAAAGAAATTATGCTTATTATTAGACTGTTACAAAAATGCTCTAGTGGCACACATTAATAATGTTATAATCATAGAATGGGTATCAGTTTATGATTATAATGTGTAACTATTTCATTTCATAATAACATCAAAGCTTTTGCATCTTTTATCTCATTTTATTATTAGTCTAGATAATGCAAAGAGAATATTCAGAAAGATATATCAACATGAATTAGAATTTAAATATATAACAATATATTGTATAAATGGTTGCTAACTAGCGCTATATATGAAACTTCCAGCTAAACTAATCATTTTCAGAAGATATCCAAACTAGCAGTTCACACTGTCCAGTTGTTTTTACTAAAATATAAAAAAGGACAATGTCATTCAGACAAACTAGTACTTACTTCTAAGTTTTAAAATTAATCTTAATTCAGTCATGTTCTGAAATGATTTAATATATGTATTATATACTGAATAAAACATTACTAAAATGTATACATGAAAAAATCTATGATTATCATAAAACTGACCATGAATGAAAACATGTAAAATATATATATTTATAGAAAACATCTTTAAAATTTGTATATGACGATATTATCAAAATACATGGTATTCACAAAGTTATAGGTATTTTACACAGATATTAATGATTACATGGAAAAATAAAAATAAAACTATGTTTATTTACATTTAACACAAATTGCACATGTATCATAGGAATAATGGAGTTACAAAGAATGAACAAATATTAACATTCAAATAAAAAAATAAAATAACATATTTTACAGTAAACAAGAATTGACATGTGGAGTGTACATTTATGAAATGATTAAAATCAAGCAGTAGTTTTTCAAACAAATGACCAAGATTTAGATAAATAACCAATATCATGTCCCATAATACAGTGCAACAAAGTTGTGTAGACACATTAACAAACAAGTTATTGCTTTAATGCACTAATGGATTGATATGTTGTCAGATTTGAACATCAAAAACTTCAAGTAAGATAAATGAAGCACATATGTCAGTCATTTCAACAATATATACTGCATCTATATATATACATGTTTGAGAGTTGAAATCGAAATACCCAAACATATTGAAATGCTAAAATGAATTTAGCATAAGTGCATTCAGAATGGTCAAGACATATCTGTACCTTATGAATGATCTGTATAAAATGTTCCAATAAAGTATGATGTATTTATACATAATTCAAGCTTTCTCGTACAGGAAATAATTAATAATTTACAAACATCAACAATAAAGTTTGTTAAATTTTGAAATTCGGCTGATCAGAATATGAATTCCGGTTGTAGTTTGAATCGATATATCGTGAATCTTCCTGATGGCTTTGTCCATTTCCGTATACATCCCCTCTATACGAGTCTTTCCCATAATGCATGCTTTCTGAATAATAATTATCATTCTCTTTAGTATAAGCACCTTGATCTTGAACATCAAAGAAGCTGTTTTCCTTATGAGGACCCTCTGAGGTATTGTATGAGTTATTATTAGCATCACTGTGATACTCATCTTCAGTTTCAGCATTACGTTCTACACCAAAATCAGGGTCCATTTTATTACTTGAACCAGACCAAGTTTTACGTCTTTCCGCTGAAAGAAGAATACAGTTCATATAAGGTACCACTTTTCTGTCCACCAAGAAAAACATTCCCAACACTTCAATGATATAAAATTGCAGTTTTGTCCCGACATTGAAACCTTCTGATAAGCATCAGTATATTACAGACATCCGTTAATTTTATGAATCCATATTTTACTCTAAACATGCTTTGTGCTTATTCATAAAAATATAACAAATGCACTGTACTACAGAGGCAGTGGCAACATATAGAAAATTAAGTATGACAAATTGCTTGGGCAATAAATTTTACACAATATAGGATAATAAAAGTGATTTAGTTTAGATGTTTTGTAAATGAGTTAAGTATCAATATTCACATTTGAGTATGTAATGACACATATAACAATATCTTTGACAGTTGTCTAACTTTTTACACATTATTCCACGAGAATCAACTTTGCATACTGTGGTAAAATCAAACAAATTACTTTAACAAAGTTTGCTTTCTGAATAAATATACACTCCATAAAAAAGGCACTGAATATATAGAAAACTAGTGCAGACCAAAGAACAAGTGCTAATATCCCTTGACTCATGCATGACTCTTGTGCAAGTCCTTTTAATATTATATTTTCATGAACTGAAAACTGGATATTTTAGTAACTTTGATAAAAACGTATTTTGAATTAAATGAACCTTTAAACATTTGTTTCATAAGCCATACTGGACACCACAGAATAAGTCTGAAGTCACTTTTTTATGAACAGAATTTGATATTTCTATACTGTTTTATGCCATTCATCAGAAGTATTTTCAGTTTATTTTTTTAACACACAATGCTCCAGTGTTGCCCATCAGCACAATAATGTTCCATCACAATATCGTCAAAGAAAGCAAGAAACAAAAGTTGGAGACTAATGACATAGCATGCTATATCTTCAATTAATTTATCTCAGACCAACTCTGTGCATTGTCTATATTTTAACCTCTTAATCTGTAGTCTTGAAAGCCACCAATTATCAACTGAACTTGACTGTGCTGGCTTTAGGACATAAAAACTTTTAACTGATATAAATATTATATATCTCGACACAATCACATCACACTAGCTTCTACTGAACACATGTCTGGCAACAAAAATCTCAAAAACAGCGTGTACCTTTACGCTCAGACAAACTGTCTCTCTTCATCTGTGACAAAACAAATATTAAAGGAATCCATTGATTGGTAAAGCAGAGCAACTAAATTCATACATGCAGTCAAATGCAGGAATCAAACAAATTCTAAGTTTCATTCACATAATCATTAAATCAATTAAACCAATGGAATAAAAAGAGTATCAATTTTTCAAATTTTGCTCAAAAATAACTTATGTTGGCTATAAGAATGTCATATTGAAAAGGGAGGTAATTCATTGATCAGTGTTTGGCATATTTAATCACTGCATACATAATACTATGATCATACCAGCAAACTGTCGAGACTTTCTCTTAACTTGCTCAGCGAGCTCTTGGTTGATTCCGAGCAATAATTCTCGCTGTTTTTTCTCCTGTTGCACACGTTCGTGGACCTCGCCCGCCACTTTGCTCACGTCTGGTTGGGACAGGGAGTGTACGCTGAAACAAAAATGGATCACAATACCAAATATGGTCATGGTGATTGTATCTGAGTTGAATACCTAGGTACAGAGTGCATGGATCTGCTAACTCTAAAAAATGATTAAAGATACCTTGCAGATATTTCACCTTAATTTACTTATTGACATCAATGGCAATACATGAAAACCAAATATATACTATGTTAAATTAATAATGCACAGATAATAATAATACAAATAACAATGCACAATAATACAATAAATTAAAGATGCATGTATAATGATAATAACATGATGAATGTGATAATAAATGCATAAATATTGATAATACAATAATTATGTATTCACTTCAAACTTCTATAGTTGGTCAACATGGACTGTTTTAGACATTTTATTACTAGATATTTACACAATTATGAAGCTTAAAATATCACTGTATCTTATTGTAACCTCTATTTATTCTTAAATAAAATGACATTTTACATTTTATCTGTAAGGTATCAAATAAAATAATTGATCATTTTAAAATCTACAGAACAATATGGCCAATCATAAAAGTTGAGCAGCGTAGATAAGGATAATGAAATAATAACAAAAAGATAAATGACAATACATGTAAACAATGACATGTGGATGATAAAAAAGTACAGTGTATAAATAATATACAAAGTTATTCATGGCATCTCAATTCCATTCTATAACCAACACAGATATCTCAATGTATTCAACCTTGTACAATAAACACACATAACGCATTTTTCAAAAGTATTCATTTGTAGCTTATTCATTTTACATAATATACTGCCAATAATAGTTTTTTATTGATTGTTCTAACACTAGACCTACTAAGGACATATAGCTCTCTAACCAAAAACAAAACATAAACATAAAACAAAGCCAAAATCATAACTCCTGTTAAGAAATCTTCTTATAAGATATATGTCATTAATGATATCAGAATATCTCAACTTGAAACAAGTGTATGGTATCTTTTGTTTTAAGTAAAAACAAGAAATGTGGCAATGCCACCAAACAAGATGTTTAACTGTTTATAAAATAGTGACCTTGACTTTGATCCCGCAACCCCAAAATACTCATACAATGCCAAATTAGGCATCCATAAAACCTTGCTCCTTACCAAGGTTAGCAGCTTTTTTTTAGATGAATGATTTAGAATGTTATACACCTCTGAATGGTCAACCCATTTTGTTCCATGTTGAAGTTAAATCATAAGAGTACAAAAGTTCAGTGAAGAAGAATTAATTATAAGAAGAAAAATAACTACAACAAATTATTTCCCTAATTGAAGAGGAGATTTAAATATTTTCCATTTCTAAAATCATTTTAGGGGTAGAAATCTACAAATGGTAAATAATGTGAAGCACAAAATGTGAATTGTATTTGTTCGTTTAAATAAGTGATGTAAACAAGCACTGTGTTGTGAACACAATCCAGGTTGAAGCGAGACAATTTTGATGCAATAACTTAACTTCTGACAACAAAAACATAGACAACATTCCTACCTAAGAGCCTTTATTGTATGCTTCAATATAAAAGACACAAAATACATTGTGAGACTTTTTGTTTGAAAAAGATCTTCACTCAACATTCTGGAACCTTTGCCCCACTGGCAACATAAACATGCTTTAAACAAAGCAAACAGTTGAATAATGTACAATATAAAATGATTTAAGCTGTATGTTGTAGCCAAGAAATTTATTTTATTTAGTTATCGGAGACCTATGACATCCTGAAGTATCAATGTCCTTTCAACAAAGGTCACACTGCAAACAAAGTCCACACTGTGAACAAAGGCCACACTGTGAACAAAGATCACGCTGTCAACAAAGGTCACTGCGATCAAAGGTCACAGTGTGTACATAAACCACACAGTGAACAAAGACCATTCTAAAGAAAATGATACAGTGTAAAGCCATTGTACACCATAGATGGCCTTTGTTCCCAGTTTTTTTTGTTCACTTACATATGTTGAGTTAGTTCCACTCCAAGTTAACACTTCTGAGGGCATGCTTTATATGTTAAAGACTTGATTACTTTTTTGTAAAGTCCAATAATTAAGTGTTATAGAGTTAAAGTATTATAATTTAATAAATGAACATTTATTTCAATTAATTATGGGGTTTTATAAGTTTTAAAGACAATAAAGTCATTCTTGTAGAAAAAAACAGAAGAGCTAAGATAAGTGGTTCAGCCAAACACAACTACAATAGCATATAAAATGAAAACACCGATCAAAATGCTTACTGATTATTCTAGCCAATGAAAAGTCCTCAATATAAAGAATTCAGAATATGTACATAACATTCCAACATGTACTTTGATATAGTACATGATAAGGATATTATAAAGAATCAGCTGACTTACCAAGCATTCAAAGGTTTTCTAACCAGCACCTATTCATTCTTTAACATACTTAGACATATTGACCAGTGAGTCTTTCATCAGCATAAAAATCAGCAGATAAAGACACTCATCTGATTTCAACACAGAATGCATTAATTTACTTATTTGTAACTTATACAAAATTTACAGCCCAGTGACCTTGAACCAAGACCTTTCACTTTGATGCTATAAAACTATAAATCTAAAAGACCTCATAATACTCCATTTCTAGAATCAAGTCACTGAATATAAACAACTACTTTATTTTTAATAAGAATGACCTTGGTTCCAAGTGACCCCCATAGTGCATTTCTGATCCCACACCAGACTGTATTCAAATGCAGAAATAAAATGTCCAGGGTTTAGGTGGAAAAGTTTTAATTGGATCTAAAGCAAATACTAGTGAAGTCAATATAAAATTCCCTAAGTAAAAAATGCTTTAACTCCTTACAAATCATTATAAATCTTTAAATATGGGCTGTTCTACTTAAGCGTTTGAAATGAAACATAGGAATTTATAATACAGAGCTCTTCCAAAAGGAGGACAATCAGACCTCTGCATATCAAAAAGC
Organism: Lutraria rhynchaena; assembly: GCA_008271625.1. Classification (NCBI taxonomy): domain Eukaryota; kingdom Metazoa; phylum Mollusca; class Bivalvia; order Venerida; family Mactridae; genus Lutraria; species Lutraria rhynchaena. The sequence goes on from VIBL01000232.1 coordinate 160,210, forward strand.
CCTCAGTTACTCAAAAGCCTCTGAAGCAAACTAGCAACTATATTTGTATCAACTCAAACTAAATTTTGGCAGCAACTGGACAAGTTATTTTAGGGGATTTGTCAAAGGGAAACTTATGCTCCACTTATTGAACAAACCATATAAGCCTGTTTCAATCAATTGTTGGGAGACATAATTATTTAATGTGGCTAAATAAGCTAACAGTGGCTCCTTCCGAATGAAAACTGCAGTAAAAACACATCAAAGCTAGATTTATTAGTGTATTAAAACAGAAAATCAAACTGTGGTGCAGAAATATAATAAATGTGCATAAAGACAAATCAAACATCAATTTTCAAACAAGTTAAAATAACCCTTGACCTCTGTTACCATAGCAACAATACAACACTTACCAATTGCTAGATGAAACAAGGAAGAAAGGCATTAAAAATGGTAAATCAACTCCAAATAAGCTGGTTCTTGCAATTACGGCAGATGAATATTCTCATATTGTTCAATGAGTGCATCCAGATTTCAAATTAGATATATCAGCAGTAGATTACAGCCATATTGCCCAGATAAAAGGTTACACAGCATTTGGCTCATTAAATATTCAGTCTAGGATAAAACAAAACAAAGCTGCCTGCCTGAACTTAGTAAAAATAAAAACTGGTTTAAAATGATTAAAACATAAAACAACTATGAAATTAAAAGGGAATTTACTCATGCAGCAATTTAAGCAATGGAACTTGGCAATATGAGATTTTAAGATTATAAGATATACATACTAGTTGATTGAAAATGTCTTTACTATATTTAATCAGCAAAATGGTCAAATATGAAATTAAACTATGGATGTAATGATCATTTGATTGGATATTTAACATGAACTATAAGCCAATCGCTATTCACCATGTAATGAAACTTTACTGATAGCACAATCTTTATTCACAGTACGTATTAATAATAAAAAAAACTCTAAAAATGTTACAAATTGAACCACAATACTGGTAGATGTTTTAGAGGCATACAACAACATTACACAATTACCATGGTTACGGGCAAGACCAAGATGCAATACTTTAATAAGTTACGTTATTCATTATAGTCAGCATGCCACTTACCTCTAAAGGTGGGTAATGATATCGACTAAGAAAGAGAGATGCAAAAACTAACAGCAAAGGAAACATACTTAAAACTGATTGACAAGTAGATATCAAACTAACGACTATCATTCAAGACTAAGTCTGTATTATCAATACAGATTTGTTAGAGATCTAATAACATAATTTGTAGTGAAAGACACTGGAAACATTATAAATGATGCATAACAAATAAAAATTACAGAGATGCAAATCCAAACTTTATGCTTGACTGACTACAAAGATCAAATGCACCAAATCATTGTTTTTCTAGTTCTTGCAAGAAAACATTTTGGAAATAAATAATTACCAAAAATGATTTTAGAAAAAAACATTCACCATGGCATCATGCAAGATGAGTTTAAATACAAAAAGGCACAAAAATAAAGAAGAAAATAAAATGAAAAAAGAGTAAAAAATATTCCTTCTTAGTTATTTATGCAATAAAAATTAGCAACACAAACAGTGGTATTCACATAGTTTCAGTGTAAATATACATAAGTTAACTGAAAACCATTTTTTAGAATAAATAAAAAAAATAATTAAATAAATAACGGAAGAAAATAAACCATCATAAGCAATCTTGTGATTGGTCCAAATTATGAAATCTATTCTATCCAGTTAGATAACAGTTAAGATATGTATGTAAATACTGTGGGTGTATGGGAGAATAGTGCAGGATTTCTTCTCAAATTAAAAGAACACTAAGAATAAATACCTTTGCTGAGTTAAAATTTTCTTTATTTTATTTGCTTTTTCTCGTCGCTGAGCTTTTTCTTCCTCAGTCACACTTTCATCATCAGAATCAGGAATGTAACGTTCAGGTATACTAACTTTTTCAGGGAAAAACAACTGAAAAAAAGTTTCAATAAGCTAAACATAACAGGGGAAAGCTTAATTTAGCAGGTACATACATTTGCCTTAGAAAAGCACATTGAAGTAAATGAATATCTTTCTGTTGGCATTATTTGTTCCTTTGTCTTCAAATAACAGAATTTGAAGAAAAAGTCAATACCATTTTAAACATATTTATTTCTGAAACAAATAGATATGTTTATTATCAAATACCTATAGACAAGCTTTTGTTTTGTTATTTCTCCCTTGATTCTCTCATACCATCAGGCAAAAGAAGACACGCAAAAAATAATATTTATAGCAAAGTAAACATATTAACACAAAGCAGAACTTAAAACATAGCAATACAAAATAAAGTTATAATGCAGAAAATAACCGTCACTATGGCTAAGGAATTTTAGATTATAGTAAAGTAACACTATATAGTACTTTTGAACAAGATTTCATAAGTTTAGGTCACAAATGACCATATGCACAGGGGTCTGAGGAGAACTTACAATTTCACGATCTATCGTTCGTTCATCATACTGATCAGCTTTTGTTGTTGAACTTTTAACAATGTCAGGAACATCCATCTGTTTTAAACAAAACACAACAAAACAATGAGTGATCAGCGCAATAAAACAAATAAATATAAAAACTAACAGGGAAAATACCAAACACAAAATTAACCTAAACTGATTGAATTCGCCATTCACAAAGAAGCAAAAAAAATCACAAAAGGATTGTGAATCCAATTTTAAGTCAACAAAAATCGAACATGTATACAACTCATACTTAAACAAGTACTATACATCAACAATCAATCTTAAAGTTCAGTCTAATCTTCCTTTTTACAACAAAAAATCTTAATTCTTGTTCAAAGTCACCAATAACTCACAAACAAAAAATATACAGACTGCATCAAGGGTTCAACAAAAGTTTTTGTTTTCCAAACATTAAAAAGTTTAAGCTTTGAATTAAGGAATTTGTGTGTATTGGTCATTAAATATACAATAAAGCACAACATCAATATTTTATATAAGCTTATATTCTATAAAGATGATTTATATTTGTTACTATAAATATTTAGCCATTTGTAACATTTCATGCTGGAGATATACATTAAGATTACGCAAATATATTAATCTCATATCCCTCTATATATGATAGTGTATTAATAATTTATAAATTATACACACAGACATTAATGGTATACAATGGCCTCTTTGCTGAATTTGAAAACACTAAAACAAAAATATCTCTGAAGTTCAAAGTTCACTAGGAAAATATCAACACTTAATGTGCATACATTACACCATAGCAGCATGGACATTTGTTTATTCAATTAAAAATAAACTAACATAATAGCACAACTCTTCAGTAAACTTAAAACAGCACTGAATCAATAATGTGTCATACATCTATCATGCACTTTCAAATGATATCAGTACAGAGAAAGCATATAGAAGCTTCCCAATGATCAAACCCAAAATGCAGGATTTTACCTGAATATACTCATTTACTTAATAACCCACATTATTTTGACATCAGTAAATATCATATCCAAATTTAAGAACACTAATATAAAATATTTCTAAATAAATGCCCCTAGCCACATTCCAATGATTCATTGATCTATGATTCACATTAAATGCTTTAGTAATTGTTGAAATTTTGTCCAAAATGTCAAAAAAAATGTGTAATTAAAAGCTTGACAAATTGAAACAAGAGGGCCATGATGGCTCTTTTTGCTCTCCTGAGTAGAGGTTGCAACTGATTTGACCTGATTATCTATTTTTTGATCCCAGATTATCAATGTTCAAACTTGTTCAAGATATCATTATGACAAAGACTTTGACAAGGTTTGGCAAAGATTCAATCAAAACTGTGACTTCTAGTGCATTGACAAGGTTTTCTTGTGATTTGACTTGGTGACCTAGTTTTCAACCTGAGATGACCCATGTCAAAAATTCTCAAGATATTATCAAGGCAAACATTCTGACAAGGTTTGGTGAATAACAAGTCAAAACTATAGCCACTATGTGCTCAGGAGAGCGAAAAGATCAGCAGTATGAAATGCCCTTGGGCCATTTATTAAGGAATATATAGTAACAAACTTACAGAAGATATTAAGTCACCAGCTTGAGAGTGAAGCTTAGGTGATAGCAAGGATGACTTCTCAAGCTTTACTGGTTCTGAGCTTGAAATGGTCAAATATCTCCCTTTCTGGGCATTCCTTGCATTGCGGCCCTTTTTTAATATAGCAGGTACTGGTGTCTCGTAATTTCTGTTGGATGTTGTTTTCTGAAACATTTCTTTAAGGTTCTCAAGCTGGGCAGAGTCTGTTGTTAAGTACCTGCTAGTGCCTCTCACTGGTGGAGGTGGTGGAGTTTTCTTCGTAGCCTGTGTTGTCATTGGCTCAATTGGTTTGTTTCTCGCATTTGATTGGTTGCCTTCAAAATTGTTCATATTATCACTTAAAAATGGCTGTGATTGGCTATCTTGAGTATTATGATTATGTAAGGGTGCATCTGATTGGTCAATATTCTGGCTATTATAAGTAGAAGATGAGGATACATTGTTTATGCTGCTATAGGGTGTAGGTTTGCTATTCAAAGAAAAAGGTTTTGGTGTCACAAGGTGCAAATTTGATCTTCGTCTCTGAGTACCAGAGTTCTCATCATCCTTTAAGAGAGCTGCCCAGGGTAATTTTTGATCAGCAGGAGGATCCTTTTTCTGCTGGGGGAGGTTTTCATATACATGGGTGGAGTCATTATAGTCTGATGGTATGACCCCTACTCGTAAAGGAGGTGTGTCTAAAAATGCAAGAAATTGTACAAAGGGTAAGAAAAGATGACAAGCATGCTAATACATGTTACAAAGAATACAAAACAGAGGCACAGTGGACATATCTATGGAATGGAAACATTTTTTGCAGTAAATGAAGGTATAGTAAACAATAATCCCCATTATAAGTGAACAAATAAAAGAATAAAAGCAGTATTAAAGCATTAAATGATAACTGTAGTCTAATCAAAACTTTCTAGTGATTTTCAAAAGAAACGTGACGAAATGAGATGCATATGTTATAATAAATATAACAATTAAATTATATTTCATTAATATTACTATTCTAATTATAACTTTTATTTATTTTAATATCATTACTGTTATTTCTAAAAAAATCAACTATTTATTAGATGTTCAACAGCCTACTGTTTAACATTACCATCATGTTGGGGAGTCAATTAAGCATAATAGGGAGACTGTGGCCTTTTTTGCTTACAAGTGCATTGTGGGTAAAAATAATGATAGCAAAATGATGAAGACAGGAAATAAAATAATCTCATTGGATCATAAATCTCAAAATAAGTAAATCACAGATCAATAACATAGTAATCTATAGGAATTTTCCATCTTTTTGCATTTTTCAAGTAATTTTGCATTAACTTTTCCATTCGAAGGTTAAAGGTTATTTCAGTGAAATTTCCATTAAGATTTTCCATTCCATTATACATCACACTGTGCCTACAAAAGGGAAATACGTAAAATACATGCATAAATGTTTTCTTTAAATGATACAAGTAGCAAAACAAATATATTGAGACAAACAATAAACACTTTCATGCAACATTTTAACTGTTAGGAAACTATTTGTATATTTGTTTGTCCTTCGAATTCTAAACTAAATATGTGTATCCCAACAAATTGCCTTATGGTCATGGATACATACAAAAGTCAAAACAGGGTGTACAATTTGTCATTTTAGCAAATAGGCATCAGTTTCAATAATGCCAGCATTTAAATTTATCGTCATCAAAGAGATTTTGAATTCAAATGAAAAACAACACAAATGGATTTCCCATACTGTCAATGCACAAATGAAATGAAACACATTGGATAAAGTCTTGGATAGTTCACTGAAATCTGTCTCCAAATTATAATACATGTATGTTGATACATTCAATTTATCTCTTGAGTCACAATTTAAGGGCTATGAAAACAACTATAAACATAAAATTACATATCCAAGGGTGTTAGTAAACCATCAATGTGTGGAGGCTAACTCAAGATTTTACCTTCTTAAAATAACAATTTCTTCATATCAGTCAATGTATATACATGTATTTAGGGGAATTTTCATGTCTCCTTTGACATAATCAAGGTAATAAATACTTCAGCAGGTTCGAGTTGAACAAAATGCATTTGATTACCAATCTAAAAATGTTTAATTTTCAGATTAACCTTTAAACCAACTAATCAAATGCAAGTTTTGGTCACTAAAATTATTTAGTGATATGAGACCTAGGTTAAGGTTTAATGGTTCATTAGCCTTTTACACAATGGAAGAACTGTAAATTATTGCTCTGCAACTTCTTTACATCCAAGTAGTTTACCATCACTCTCGGAAATGTAAAAAGATTCCCATCCAATTATCAAAAAAAAAATGAAAAACAAAACTGGACACCATGCAACCACAATATAAATTAGAAATAGTGCTTTAAAAAGGTATGAAAAATATAACATTGAAATATTTCAAAACACATTCTTGCCCAAATCTTTACCATTACAAATGAACTTAAAAGACTCAATTTAATGAAAAAATGATAGATTATATTTCATAGTTGTGTTTAAAGTTAACACGCCATAAACACATCGTTAATATGTAATTAAAAATCACACAAGAAATTCAAAACAAAGCTACACTTCAAACCTTTCAATCACACATACACATGCCATTTGAACATACAGAATTTATGTTTGAAACCCAGTCCAAAATCTGAAGCATATGATTGGTCGATTTCAAATGCTTTACTGAAATAGACCAATCAAAAGACAGCATTCTTTGACTGGCTTCCAAAAATGTTTATATCCTTGGATACCGACTTAATCTATTTATAATTTTAAAATTGTGTAGATTAGAATCATAAATGACTGCTAGCCTAACTTTATTTTAACTTCATTTAATGCTTTTTGTGCGATCAGCGTTTCCATGAATGGAAATCTTTTAACATGACTACCTTCTTCTTTTTTTCTGCCTTCTCTGCGTGTTTCTGAATGTCGTTTGACATCTCGAACCGTCTGTTGTTTGGGCATACTCTTTGGAATCAGACCTGCATGAACATTTTTTAAGTTACCATAGAAATATCTTGTGAAGTAATGATCACAACTCATGACATTACCAAAACAGTACAAAAAATCTGTTCAGTAAAGCAAACACATAAATTTGGGTGCATGCTCTTTTCACAATTCTGTAAATATTTTTTTCAACAAATTGTCTTTGTGTTTTGCAAGCCAAAACTATATTTCTACAAGCTCTTGTAACACAATGGTTAATTTCACACACAAAGCATCAACTATGTTTTCCTGAATCGATTTCAACCCCTTGTAGTTATTAGGTGGTGCATTAGGGACATTACTTGCAATGAAATTTCCTAAGAATCTGCCTTTACTATTGATTCAACTAAAATAATTTCCTATCACTTGGTATTGGGTGTACACAACATAGCTTAATCTGATGAAAACAAACTATGCTTTTTCTGTGACTGACAAGCGACACACAGTGGCATAACACAGTGAAATGTATCACTTTGTGAAGGTATAAAAACAAACAATACAGTGCAGAATTTGGAAACACAACAAGAGAAATGTGATGATAATAGTAATTGTTAAAAAATACAGTAAAATCCCCCCCCATTACAACCACCTTTCATTCTTAAGCAGAGTGGTCTTAATAGCAGGGTGGTCATATTAGTGGAACAAGGTGTCCAAGTTAAGTATTTTGTCAGTCTATATGTATATGACCTACAGGCATATTATGTTTATTGTGTGTTCATGTATTCAATATTACTCAAATTAACACTCTATGTTTCATTTAATATCAGTAAATTATAAATTTATAACAAGGAAACTTCGGAAAAACTAAACAAAAACAAACATTTTCATTTCAAGTTTCCGATTGAATAGTCGGTCCACTACAAGGAGAAGAGTGCGACAAACATCAACAACTTAGCTATTCTGATCAATTAACATTGACAGTAATGACAATCAAAAGAAATCAACAACATATTTTTAGACACTTTGTTCTTATACTGTGCAGCTGGCAATTAGGCTATTACTGCAAATTGACAGTACATGCTATAAAAGTCAACTTTTGGGGTGCACAGCAGGTAATTTCAAAACAAAACTTTGGTGGTCGTTATAGCTGATTATATTTAGTGTGAAATGATATATTGGTCTGAAACAGGTGGTCGTATTAGTGAAATAGGGGGTGGTCGTATTTCCAGACAAACGACCATTGAACTGTAGAACAAAAAAATCTGTTCTTTCAAAAATCAGTTGTAATAGCGGGGTGGTCATAATTTTGAGGTGGTTGTAAGTAGGGATTTTACTGTTATGTGATTGTTATTATATATAAAAATTAGTAATAAATATAACATGCCTATGATTGTATTACCATAACAATAATGTATAATATAGATATTTCATAATTTTCAGCATATCAGCAAAGAAAATGTTAATGTCTTTGGACAAGGCCCAGTGTGCCAGCTTTTTGTCTGAGTTAAATATTATTTTGGGACATAAATCACTTTTGATACAACGAAAGAATTCTTCAGATAATATATCAAAACTGTCGGCCATAATGATCTTGCAAAGAATAAATCTGAATCACACATTACTCACCATTTTATCTATTTTTTTTGTGTATTATAAAATAATTATCCGCTATGAGAAAATCCAAGTCTTAATCAGGTAATAATTTACATGAACAAAACTGAGGTACTTCAATAATCAATGTCAGACTGGTGCACAAATTCACACTTGAGGAAGAAAACTACATTTAACTAAAAATATCAGACTGGTATGTTATTATTATACAAAGAACAAAACTACAGCTAAAAAGTATCCAAGCAACAAACCAAAAGGCATAACCAGTCAGTATAGACGTAGCTAGTCAGCATAAACATAACCAGTCATTATAGACATAAGTATGGAAATAACCAGGCAGCATAGCTATGATAATACATTTCAAGAGTCCACAAACTACTATTAAATGTTAGTTGTCTAACCCAAAAACTTCCATTACCTAAAAAACCTTAACAGAATGGGGACAAACCAAAATCAACCCAACCAATACCAATAGAAAATATTTATAAATATACCAAAAAATCGTTTGGTGTTGTCATCTGCTTCACCAATGTCCCATTGGTCTGCTGCTCCATCAGTTTCCAAACCAGACTAAAGACAAACAAAAAACATCATTAATTGAATCTGGAGAGCATTAAACATAATCTAGTTTTGGTGTATAAATATCTATATCAATTAAGATATTGATTGTTATACAAGAAAACACCAATTCTCCAAACAGTCAAAGTTCACCTAATAAAAAAATGTGTTTTTTACATATCTAGATTTCTGCTTTGCCATTGGTCAATTTGTATACTTGCCTGAAACGCTTGGGTCTTCACAGGGCTATTTTTATAATCTCATACCTCTGAGAAAGAAATTCAGTAAAAAAAAACTACCATCAGGTGTAGCCTTGTGATTACCCAAACTTTTATAAGTGGGTGGGTGTTTTTTTTTCCCATAAAATCATATGTTACTTCAAATTTTCTTCAACAAATCAAATAACTTCAAGACAACATTTAATTGACCAAAAAAATATCATAAAAACTAGAAAGATGAAGATAAATCTAGATTCAATAGTGTAACCATCATCACATGCCAAATCCCTCACACCCTGGTCACCAATAGGACCCTAAAAAGACCTTTACCATACATAAATAATTTGCTCATACCTCTAGCCGGGCTTGTGTGGTTGGTTGTACAGCTGCTTGTACTAATGAAGCTCTGTATGTAGTAGAATCTTCTCCTCTAGCTGAGCCCTAAAAATATGAAAATATGACATGGAAAATATAAAAGAATTCAAAACTTACACCACGTACAATATGTATATGAAACAGAAATACTATCAATAAAGATACTAATCAGACAACGGACAAAAACAATATCATAACATAATACAGATGTTTATCTTCAAAGTCTTATGGTTTAACTTAAGATAAGGAAAATAATAAAACAGGTAGTAGTTTTCAAATTCGCAGTCTTCATTAAATTTTATTTTCTAACAATAAATTCAAAGGTGGAGTTAAGACAATAAAAAACAACAAGTAACTTTACCACAGTACTAAATGCACTAGTCCCAACTTCTGTACTTGGCGGTGGAGATCCAAAACTTTGGCCAGCTTCAGATCTGTAAGTACGAGGCTCTGGACTCATCTCTCCCACTGACTGGCCAGGTAATAAATTATAAGATGCCAGTAATGCCGTGACTCGGGCTAAATCCTTAGATTCTCCGTTGTCCATATCTGTTTCAAAGTATGTGCTACCACCAGACTTTTGACCAACTTTCAATTCATCCCCTAGACCTAGTCACAAAAGTTAAAATTATTGACAGAATGTTTAAATTTAATTAAATATTTGTATATATGATAGGGCTAAAACAAATTTTCAGCTTTACACTCATTGTAATTAATTTAACTATATTTTTTCTAGTCAGCAAATCTTTGGTGTGGACAACACATACTATCTAAGAACCAGACAACATTCAGTAATAAATCAAATGTTTACAAAAAATTACAGTAAAACCAGCAAACAGAGAATGGATAAGAAAATTACAGCCATTAAGTACAGTTTACTTATAATCAGAAGTTTATGTCATGTGATACGTATATATCATTTAACACTTCAAAGTGGTGGTTGTACATATGGCAGCCTTGTTTACAGGTAGCCATTAACTCCGGTTTTAGTGAATATCCTATCTTCAAATTGTTTAAGAATTGATCCAAACAGATTTACAGCACCTTCCAAAAAAAATTACCTGGCTGAGATGGGGAAGTTGGGCTTTTCAGATCAACCCCAGATTTTGGTCGGCGTAAGGTACTCATCATCTCTTGCAGTCTGGCCCCTTCCTCAGATAAACCAGCCATGATATTTTTTACTTTTGCTAAATCCTTTTCCATCTTCATCTTGGTACGTAAAGACTCAGTTGACTGAATATTGATACAATGAAATAAATTTGCAGATTCAAAGGAAGACATTTTGTTAAAAATATCAAAATAACAACAATTTGTTCAAAATTGCAAATCCCAAAAACATGAACATATTTAAGAATATTTTTGTAATTCTGAATTATTAAAAGTGATAACTAATGTGACTACTAATGTCCTCTTAGCCAAATTTATAAGTAGCTGTAGATGTCAAAGCCTTACCAAAGATGGTGCACTTTTGCTCCGAGACACATTTCCATGAACTTTGGACCTCAAAAGAGCAACTTCATGTTCAACTTTGTTATTCTCTGCTGTAGTTTCCTCTAATTCCTAAAATAAAAGAATGAAAAAATGAGACCTTTAGAACAATCCTGTCAAAGAAAGAATCGTTGAAGTCATCAAGACTATGATCTTTGAATCAATAACAACCTAATTTCAAGCCACAAAATATTTTTTCATCCTTCAAAGTAAATAAGAAATACACAATCTGAACCTAAGATAGAAAGATGCCATTCTTCATTGTTAACACAAACTAAATATTCCCCAGTCTCTTAAAACAAGACAAGATGTATGATAATTTTAAAAAATGAATTTACATTTTTCTGCTATACATATTCATCAGTGAGGAGGGGAGATAATTGTAGACAAGGTAAAGTTACCTTCGAAGCTTCAGCTAACTGCTGTAGAACCCGAGATAATTCTCTCTCCACGGTTTTCTGCTGTTGCACGAGTTTATCAAGTTCCCTCGGGTTCGTACAGTGCTGATCCTGCTTCTTTAGTAATCCACTCAGAGCCCTCTCCAACATTTCCTACAATAATACAGACATTAAATACACAAGTGTGGACACAGTAAGAGGCTAATTGAATCAGCAGGTCACATTGGAATAAATCAACATTTATTAAACTCTAAAAGTTTTATTATTTCCAATTTAAATGCCACTTCTAATTATGCTTAAAGCTTGATGAGACCTAGTATAAAATAGATTTTGTCAACAGAGGCATTTTCAGTATCTAAGCTCTAAAATTAGGAATTTATACAGAAGCCAGGTTTCATAAAATTTCAAACTACAAAGCAGGTAGTATATACACAATAATTATAGATCTGCAATCCACAGTCACGTCATGTAGTGAGTGAAAACTGATTAGTATACAAACAAATTTGTCATATTCTAAAACGTAGACTGTAAACATCTCAGATTTTAATGATGATATTCATTAAAATACCATAAATGGAAATAGGATCAGACATAAAACTTAATCATAAAATGGAAATAACAAAAATTACCCTGTCATCTTTCAAACTTGTCACCTGGAAGGATTGTTCCTGCACAAGTTTATCAAGGTCATAAAGTCTGTTTAATTTCTCCTGAAATAAAATAAAACAATAATGCAGGGTTACCCCAGTCACTTTACTGAACATATTAAACATAATTTGAAGGATTATAAAACTTTAAGGCAAGTCAAAATATTTCATTTTTTGCAAAAAGAATGAAGATATCAATTAGGGGAGGGGCATCATTAAGGAAAGGCATTTAACAGGGAATATTTGGTAAGTGTTCACTGTTTTATTGCAAATCTAACAATTTATACACACATGGTAAACTTTCAATAATATCAGAGATCATTTCAACACATGGTAAACTTTCATCAGTATCAGAGATCATTTTAACATATAGTAAACTTTCAATAATATCAGGAATCATTTCAACACATCTAACACACATTTATGTCCAGTGTAGCTTCACAAACCAACTACAACTAATCCAAACAAAAATACATCTGTTTCATCTAATCCAGCAATCAAGTTATCTATTCAACTACAGACAGGCCTAAGGTGATAATCAACTTTTGAATGTCACAAAATGCAGCCTTATGAATGGTTCATTTTAAGGTTGAGCCTAAGAACAACCAATCAAAACTCTGCATAGAGACAGATTACAATTCCACCAGGAACAATCTTGTCATTGAACACTGTATTAAAAGAGTATAATTAAAATCATGAAGATTAGAGTGAACCATGAAAGCAATATAACAAAACTTTGCAAACATTCCTGTCAAATGAATGAATGAATGAATGAATGAATGAATGAATGAATGAATGAATGAATGAATGAATGAATGAATGAATGAATGAACCAATTAACGAATGAACAAACAAAAGAATGAATGAATGAACGAATGAATGAAATAAATGGCAAAAAAGTATCATTCAAATCTAAGTGTAACTTAAGTGCAAACATATTGCTGTAAAGAGTGTTCCACCAGTATGTACAAAGTGAAAAATTAACTACTGGAGATTTGCAATCTAAAGTCCTTTTACTACATTCTTAACAAAAATCTCAACATATAAACTAATCTCCAAGACTTTGTCCCAAGTTCATAAAACTTAAAAACAGTCTCCAAGCTCAAATTTCAATTTTATCCTCAAGTATTTTAGTTGAAATTATAAAACTACTACTGTTTAAATACAAATTCACATCAATTACACTGAATAACGAATGATTAGCATCATTGTTGTTATATCATAACTTTTAATTTTAATAGACACAATAATTATGAATTTTGAGCTTGGAGATCAATGTCAAGTTTTTAACCTCAGACAATTACATTCTGAATGATGGAACAAAAAGTCAATTAAATAGCTACTGTTTTCACTAGATTTCAAAATGATAGCATCACCATCAATGGTGACTTTATTTGTTGAACATTTTTCATTTTAGCTATAAATGAGATGTACAGACCAAAGGAAACTCTGAAATCAAAGTTTTTAATGAACCCAGAGTCCATAATAAAATCATGAATATTGCAAACAATATCAAGGATTAACCATTGAATGTTTGCTCAAACAAACTCACTGGTGAGGAAAAGAAGAATTATTCATAAAAAGAACACTTATAAATTAGATGAAAAAATGATGATAATAATGTTTTCATTTCATGCAGAGAACACATTATGATGATAAAGAGTTGTATTATAAAGAATGAGTTGTTGAATGATAGAAAAACTGAAAGTTTGGTAATTGGTTCCATTTGTTCATCTGCACTATATGACACATTGTTACACTGTTATACTTTGCTATTCTCAAAAAGTAGTCCTACATTCACAGTGTAATAAGTGTCTTTCAAAAATTTCAGAATTATTAACAATCAAAATGGACCAAAGTGTATTGTTAAATATACAATGTGTAATTAACTGCATCCCAATATAATCATATAATTTTGATATTTCCACTCAGAGCTAAAACATAACACCAGTCTATAGTTCATAATAAAATCTTAAAGAATAACTGGTGTAGATGACTAAATAACAGTCAAGCATAGAAATAGTGCCACCTAGCCAAATAAGATGACAGAAAAATAAAATTCTAAAAATACAACAAAATATTAAATAAGCTAATAAATCAACACAGGAATATCTAGAAACATAAAATTCACCTCAAATTCATCAAACTGGAAATAAAATTAAGTACTTTGTACTTCTAAAACCAGTAACATTCTATGCAAGCTAAACAAGTGTAGTTTTATTAATTTCTTATATTTTTTTGTACGAAATATTGTAAACTTGGGAAAAATTCTAACTTGTTTATGTATAAAATTATGGGAAATTCATAAGTCATAAAGATGCAGATAACTTGTAAATAAGGCACTCACAGTAAGGTGCAATCTGTCAGGCATAAAAGTCAGTTGCTTAAACAAGAGGCTACATGACGATAAATGTTCTTAATAAGCATTTTATAGTCTGACTTGTCTTTAGTCTTCATATTCATTACCACAGTATTATAGTCACTTTATATGTTAACTCACAACTTCAAAACTGTTCAATAACATACAAAATACTAGTTTTACTGATGTTCAGTGTTACCTCTAGATCAGCCTGTTCCTTGGTAAGTTGTTTAACATCTTCTTCAATGTTTTGAATAACCTGATCCTCTTGGTGCCTCCTCGAGAACTCAAGCATTTTCTTAGGTGGAGAATATTGTTCTGGTGATAACAAATGCTGAAAAAATGGGTAATTCAGACCATGTTTTAAAATGAAACCTAAAACATATTAGCTGGACTTTTTTTTGGGGTTCTCTCATACAGTAAGGGTGACTTAAAGGAGTAAGAAAATGAGCAACAACTTATAACTACACATTGGTCAAACAGTGAATTGTATTATAATGCATGACACAAATGAAGAGAAAAACACAACAGAGACAACATAGCAAAAAGTTGTCTTCAAATGTTCTGTAAATGTACAAATAGACGAGTGATACATTCTACACTTGGTAATAGATAAAATTGGTCAGCAGAATGATAGGAAAAGCAGACTCCTCCCCATTTATGCAGTTAGAGAAAGAACTAATGTGCCATATTTTTACAGTAATATTTGAAGGGGAAATAACTCTGTAAAATTGTTAATTAAATCAAATTATCAGTCTGTGAACCAGACAGATTGATTTGATGAAAACATATACAGTCTCCAATCCATTCAGGATTGATATATGATAAGAAAATAAAGAATAACAGAACACTTACCTTTCTATATTCTGTAGCTAACATGAGATTATCACCTCCATACAGACTACCCATAGTTACCATATTACATACTAGATTAACTAATGGCTTGTAAACCTCCAACTGTAAATATAATTATTACTCATTTCCAGACTAGTTTTCTATGTAACATATGTATTACAACTTAAACTGCAAGCATCTTAATAAATAAGACTGTCTTTTGGTCTCCAGGCGATCTTAACACTAAAAAAGTTGTACTATAGTGTAGTGTAAATGTTGTGAGTTTGAATTTCACAAAGGTCATAGTCACATCAAAAGACACAATGGATAGTCTTAACAAAAATGAGTCTTATTGCAAATATTTCAGTCAGGAATTAGTCACATCTTGGACCAAGAAAAAAAAGTTCAGATTACTGAAGTTTTATAAAGAGATAAAATGTATTGCTGGTTGTTATAAATGTACCCTTTTTTCCAATTCTTCTTGTTTATGTTTCATTTCCATGTATTTTCGATGTTGTAACTCCTTCTCACCATCTATTGGTCGACCCTCATTTTGCCTGAAAGTAAAAACGATGAGTTAACATAATGATCAACCCTTACAGTACCCAACAATCACAACATGATAAGAAAACCTCACATACATCAATACCACAAGGGAGGTAAATCAATTCCAATTCCTGTCTAAATTGACTTGGGTGATCTATCTTTAAAAATGAGCAACAACATAAATTTTAGAAAAGATTATTCATAAAGTAAAAGTTCTTACATCAACAGTCAAACGTAAACATAAAAAAAAATTAAATACAAAGTCTCAGAATGCAGCCTGATCATTTGTTGATTTTATGAAACAACCAATCAAATGCTACAGTTCTGAGACAGATTATCAAACTCTGACTTATAATTTTAGTTCCTTGTAGTATTATCCAGCTAATATTTTATAGGTAAATGTGTAATTGATTAGTGAAGCATCTACAATTAAAACTAAATAAAGAAACCAGGCAATTTTATAATCCTAACTCTTGGCTTTTAACTTAAATGTCAGTACCTTATGTTAGTCATTTTTTAAATACAGAAACTTGAGAATTGAAGGAATTAGCATCAATCAAAATAGAAGCATTCCTATGAAACAATTTCATGCATGCATTCATGCAAATACAGTAAAGCCTCAATACTAAGGCCACCTTTGGGACTGAAACTAAAAGTATCAAGCTATTTGAACAGCTTCCTCTAAAGTGAATTTTTACGGGATTTAAACTCACACCAGTTAGGGGCCAGCAGTAATGAGTCAGATACCATAATCATTAAAATGCTTACAATTTTCTGTAGTAGAATTCTGCAGGTCTGTTTTTTTCAATGGTCTTTCTAATATTATCTCTTTGTTCGTTCAACTCAGCTTTATCTCTCCTTAGTTGTATCAGCAACAATACAAGTTCATCATGCTGTGATATAAAGTAAGAATTCCATGAACTAATTGACAATCATCAAAGATAAAACATGAAATTAAAGCAGGACTGAATTTTAACTGTTGTTTTACCATTCATGCTATTTTATAACTATTGTAGCCCATACATTCTATCGTAAAGTACTTTTGAACAAATTTTAAACAAGAAAAGAGTGCTACATAAGTATGGTACACTGAATACGAAAATGTTGTACAGTAAGGTAAAATGATCATTTGTTCAGGTATTGTAATTAATCTCCATGTAGTTGTATTTCCATCTGGTTTGACAGATATTGCTGGTAAAAGCCAAGCTATCTTATGTATCTAAAAATAGACGTGGTTGGAATTACATCTGATTCTTAAAATCCCTTTGCGTATAAAATTAAAGGGACTCAGAGAATTATATGGTAAGGAATCAAATAACTGTCTACTGATCATTAAAACATTTGTGCTTTATTTCTTGTGCAAATGAATTCCTGCCCACACTTTACCAACTGATAAGATATGGACATATATTTATAATTTTTTAAGTACAAAACCAACTTGTTCTGAGGATTTCTAGCTACATACTGGCAAGTTAACAACACAGCAAGTCTCATGAAAATAGGCATGTATTAGATTTTCACACTTACAGTTTTTCCTAGAAGATCAGTAGCTGATATGCTCATTCGAAGCCGTGGTCCATTTAAGGGAAACACCTTCTTTGGAAGCTCAGTCTCCTACAGATGGCAAAAACAAGTTGTTCATAATGTCTGAATACTGATGCAGGTGATGCATAAATATTTTTTAGTTGACCAATAACCAAACATCAATGGCATAAATAGCTGAATCACATACATGCGCAGAAGTAGAGAGAGGCTTATAGAATGTTATGAATGACAGTTGGTTAACCCAATCGTTGCTCCTCAGATACTGACAAGTACAAACCTTCCTATACTCACATTGCAAACAACTTAATCAAAGCTTACTCAATTAAAGTGTGAAAAAGAGGTCAAAAGGAATTATCTTGGATGAATTCTCTTTAGACATTTAAACATGAAAAAACATGTGATTCAACAAGGACAATATATCTGTGTGGAACAACTGTTCAGCACTCTAACAACTGTGCTGCCCCAGCAGCTAATAAGACTTTAAATTATCAGAAGATCATATTCAAAGAACAAAATATAAATATATTACTATGATCTGTGAGTCAGGCATATCGGGATCTTCTTTCACTGTGTGTATTGCTGGGGCTGTCCTTTGACCTTGACTTCTGTAACCTTGACCTCTGCCTTGACCTCCAGAGCCAAACTCACTTTTTAATGGTTCTACAATTAAATTGGTTGAAGTATTCATGAACTTTTTTCATAAAAAAAATATGAATTGTTTAATTATTTTTAAGAAAATCAGAGACAAATATTTATGTGATAGTTAAGATGAATTAGATTTTAATGTTTAATAGTAAAATTTAATTGGTAAACAGATCAAACTGACAAAGCTTGGTGGCTAAACCTGAGTAATTTATAATTGGATACTGTGTTTTCATCAAGTGCTATACAGAAGCCACAGCACTCCCTGTGTCCTGAAGAAAACAGTATTTTTGAGGGATCATTAAATCTTGCCTTATGTCATAAATGGGAAGAACAAGTCAAGAAATATTACATATGCTGTGTATCCATATTAATCCTTAATTCATCTTATTATTCAAATTAATTCCATAGAAAAAAGGTCTTAACAACAAAGGACATGGGGATAAAATGAGTGATTGTACATATCAGTCTAATACTAATTTATGTATAGTATGTTTACAATATGAGCATTGCAATAACTGGCAAAACACAGAAATTACACCAACAGTTATAAACCAAAAGCCCCAAAATCACCCATTGCTATCAGCAGACGACACAACTACCTTGTTTCTGTGGCTGCAGACGACTTTGAGACAACTGTGAACTGGCAGATGACAATCTTTTAACATCCGTCTGATGTTGATCGGGCTGATTCATAGACCGATTATAATCTCCTGAATGACTTTGACCTCTGTGATCATCAGGATGATTATTTCCAAGGTAACCCTCTGAATTGGGGATTCGTTGCAATGAGTTTGAACTGGACAACCGTCTGAAGGCTGACTTTCTTTGATCTTGGTCATTATCAATTTGTCCATTTTGCATACTCTGTGGTCCGAGGTTCATGTAGCTATTTGTCACCTGACCAGAAGGTGGTACTTGCAAAGATGATGATTGTTGCTCATGATACAGGGCTGGCATAGACTGAACATGGTCTGGAAGGCTTCTCAGTCGGAAATCTTTCTCCCCAGTAACACCAGAAAGAGGCTTCGATGGCAATGTATTGGCACGCACATCCATGTCAGACATGAATCTATTTTTATCACTAATGCTGTTGCCATTCTGTCCATATTTATTGTTATATTTTCCAAGACCATAAAATTCACTAATCTTATCATTGCGATCCTCTTCATTAGTCAAAGTATTGTCACTGCCATCAAAATTATTAGACAGGTTAGATTCATTAAAGTTGTGACCATATTTGTTTGTAGATGTCTGGTAAGAATTTTGTGCATCTTGCCGTACAATCGGAGCATCATGTGCAGTCGGTTTTAAATCTACAACAATAAACACAGCACACAAGGTCATCACAGTTCACCAGCCCAATGTGAAAAACACACCAATGATGTGTGTTAGATGTGCAATTAATGAGACATTACTCACAGAGAAAGCAAACTGACATGTTAAACAATCAAGTAGACAAATACAGTGTTCCTTAAATCATAACATATACTTCACTTCTTACATTTTTGAATCATTAAAACTTGTTGTAGTTTGTATGAAGTATATGCACATAATTGTTGTGTGCTAAACTCAGAATTTGTGCACAAGGCTTCATCCTGATTTATGGTCTTAGAACAAGTAATACTTGTACAAATATTGAGTAATGCATTTAACACATACAACATTATGACAATGCTACATAAGGTTTTTGTGTCTAGGATCTATTGTGGTGGGATACTTTAGTGTTTAATGTGCAATTGTTCAAATTTTAGGCAGAACTTGAAATCAACCAATCAGAATGCAAGAATGATAATCTAAGCTTGATCAATTTTTGAGTTGTGAAGCAAGATGTGTTGTAATACTGAAAACTTGGTGCAGGAAACAGACAAATTGATAATGAAATGGTATTTTACTGGACACAAAAAATGCAATCATAATGCAAAATGGTACTAATTAATGTATCTACAATGTCAAAGGTGCATATATTTTCAAATGCTTTATAGGAATGGGGAAACAGTCATGCATTATTGTTGAATTAGCTTCATTAATATCTAGCTAATTAACTAAAATCAAATAAATATATATAAGTGTTCACTATATAATGAATAACATATTGATTAATCTAAGTTAAAATAATGATTCTATAACTATATGATATTATTTCCTTGTAGATATGTTATTGCACTTGTGGCTATGATTTAATAAAGGGATATTTAAATTTACTCTTCCAAACTATATAATGGTAACATTTAAAATAAGCTTTTGAGATCAAATAAGTGCAAGTACAATGAAATTATAGAACTTAAAAATCAAGTAAACAGAATAAAATAAAAAAAAAATATTAAAAACAAGAAAAAGGAACATAAGATGCACAGTTTACACAAAGCAATTTCACTATAAAAGTAAACTATTAACCCAAATATTTAACATTAATTCAAACTGTGTCTTACATAAAGTCATGATCTTTATTTCATGTGAAATTCAAATATTGTTATCAACATATGAATATAATAAGTTAATGAAATTTTTCATTGGAGTACCTAATAAATTTTTCCGATGCAATTTCATCAAATGATAAAATCATACAAAATTGGTGTAATTTTAATGCCACATAAGGCTTTTTTTCTTTATTAATAAATTGATGATTTTTATGGTTAAAATGTTGTAACAAAATTTAAACTAACGAAGCACTACTATCAATGTATTGAAAAACTGTAAAAAATATCACAAAAAATCAGCTATTAAGGTATCCAGGATTTGAAAAATTATTTCAAATTATTTTGTGAAATTTGACAAAAAAAAATTATCCCAGAGAGGTTGATGGAATGTTATGTAACAAGCCACAAATTTAGCAAAAATAAAAACTCAAACTAAGTGCAAGGTAACCAATTTACCTGATCGCTTTTGATAATGCTGCTGACCTCTGACCTCTTGCGGTGCTCGATCATGTGACCTCTGTGACCTTTGTGAATATTGTGACCTTGGACTGTCCTGAAAGCAAAAATAAGGAGACTACAGTCACTTAAGTGGCACAGAATCAAATGTTATTTATTGACTAACTTTAAGACAGGCCAGAAAAGAAATTGAGTATACAGTTACCCTACCTATTTTTTTAGTGCCAACACTAAAGTTCCTAAGGGCAAAATCCAAAGTATGTAAATATCTGAGGATCAATCGCACCCTGTGTTTGAAAAAATAGAAATGATTTTCAACCAACCTACCCTATTTTTTTGGTCATATAACCCTAAGCACGACTTTTTTACTAGCCTTACAAGTAGATCAAGTATAACATCTCATAACGACCTAATTTCAACACTACCGCAATGATAAAAGATTAAATTATAAACAAGTGTAATACAGAAAGTCAACAGCATAATTACAGCCCTTTTTAACATCTGTCAATTTTTGTCCTTTGTATAAAAAAGCCAAAACATTTGCTACACACATATGGATCTTTTTAAAGATTTTTTATCCATCTTTCATTAATGAAGAAAATATAGAGTGATAACAATATATTTGTTCAGAGTCAATGGTACAACAAGACAAATAATAACCAAAATAATACATAGAGTCAAAGAACTTTATTTTCTTCGTAATAAAACTCACAACATTTTTTGTACATTTACCTGTGGAAAATGTGGAAGAGATTCTTGAGTTGGTGTTGGATAGTTGAAAAATGCTGGCTGCCTCATTCGCTGTTCGAGATTGTTCTCAGCTGTGATGAGATCTCGCTGAGTGTTCGGTGAATGTGACTTTGCAATATCTTCAACTATCTGATGGCGAACTTCAACTGGCAAGGGTGGTCTTGATGGCAGATCAGGGGGGTAATCTAAAACAGACAAAAATAAACACACGAAATTGGATATAGGTAAATAACTGAACAATTTTTTCAAGTAAATGCGTTCAGCTTTAAGCCATATGGTAAAAGTAACTAACTATACACAGTTACTTAGCAAACAAAAGCTCTTTGAGTAATGAAACTATACAACATTGTCTACTGCAAGTAAATCACAAATCTGGGGCTCAGTTAGACAAAGAGAACATAAATATTATTGATCTTCTACTTTAAAGGCCAAGCCAAGGGTCATATTCATAACCCTAAACTCACAGTCAAACAAACTAAGCTGACTTAGGTAACTTGCTGTTTAGTATTCACACACATAAACATTAAACAGTTACGATAAAAATCAAAACAAAATTCTTAATAACCGAGACCAGTTTTCAAATAAACCTTTTGAATGAATTTAAAATAATTATTTAGTCATTCATATTGAAAATAACCTGCTCTAAATTTAAACATAATGACAAAAAAAATTAAATTTTCAGACTAACTAATTTTCTGTATCTGCGGAAATGGCAGTAAAACATTCTTAATTAAGCATGTGAAAACTAGATTCATATAAAGCAGCAATTTAAAGATAAAAGTTTTATATGTTCAGTTTTTTTTTCTTTCACTATAAATATTCAAAACATTAACACTGAGTATAATCTGTATCACCACAGATACAAAAAAACCTAATTAAGAATTGAGTGAAGATTAGACTTCTTCTTAAGTGCTTTGCATGTCATAAAATACATATAAAAATACAGAATTGCATTAAAAAAATAAATTTTCCATAACTTAGCATTTTTTATAGCATATTTTTGCAGCATTGTGACTTTCTTCTAACTGACCTATGGTTTATCAAGAATATACTTTCAGTATCTTTATTCACAATATTACCTATTTTTTTTTGGTGTATAAAATATAGTATATAAAATTTGTGGTATAAATAAAATGCTCTGTTTACCTCTGACTTGTGATTCATCATAAACATTGACATATGTATGTGGAATATCGACATATAAGTCTGGTCTCTGTTGCTGGTTGGGTGATAATTGATTAGGTCTAACAGCTTGTTGTCGCTGCTGTTGTTGCTGCTGCTGTCGTTGTTGCTGCTGCTGTTGCTGCTGTGGAGGAGCTAGATGGTTTGAATCTCTTGATGTGTCCATAGATTGATTGTTGTCAAATAAATGCTGGTCTGAAAGGGTCCTGAACTGTTCAACACATTTTCCAACAAAAATTGTGTACATAAATTCCTTTGACATTTTTTTTCACAGAATATTTTGATAAATTTCTAACAACAAAAATCTGGTACTCCAGAATTTTACATTATTTCATTTATAGACAACACCATTTATGACCAAACACACTTCATAGGCTTGAATTAACAGCAACTGTTGTACATAAAGGAGTGTTTTGTCCTTTCTAGCAATTAAAATATGCTAACGTACCATTATGTATTAAAACTTCTCCCTGTGAAATTTTAAGTAGCTAAGGAAAGAACTGTCACATACCATAAGCGCGAATAAAATGCATCCAAAATGTAAATGTCGGTAATTAAAACTTAGCAATGAAATTATGCAAAATAAGGGAGGCAACTTATAAATTACTTTTAAGAGGCTCTTTGAATTAAGTAATAAATCTTATAACCAAATGAGGCTGTGGTATGAAGTACAGTTGTTGTTCTTTTGATGAAAACTGAATACATTATATGGATTTTCACTGACATTGAAACATAGCATGCAAGTTATCCATAAATAACATCATGGTAAAAATGAACAGAACAGAATGGTACAGTACAGAAGTTTTAAAGAAGGACATTTGCCAAAATTATGTTACATGAAAATGTTAAGTTAAATGACTGGTAGTCTTTAAAACTAGAATTAAATTGGTTTGTTTATGAGCATACTCCTAAAATTGACCAATAGTACTGCCCAATTTTTATTGTAAACCTTTGTTAAAGACCAATTTTGAATAACATCAAATTTGCAGATTATATGAAAATGTAAAATGAAAAAAAACACAATGACTTCAATCATTTCTGAAAGCTGATTTTACTTTCTGCCACACACTGAAGCTGTGACTGGAAACTGCCAAAGAAACAAAAAATCAGGATTAAAACGACCAAGTGATATGTTCTATATAATGTTGAATTTCTTACTTTGTCGTTTGTCTCGTATCCGGGTCAAACTTGCGTAATCCCCACCCCCAGACCGACTGTTATCATGAACTGGTTCTTGAGATCTTGGCCTCGCATGAGTAGGTTCTTGTGGAAGGGGTCGGTTACTATGTTTCATCGGGTCCATTTTTCTGAAATAAGTGATTAATCTTACATGCTGTAAACTACATGTTACTAAATTTTGAATTTTACAATGTATTCAAAGGCCTCGTTTTTAGCACTCATTTATTGATAAATAAAATCAATTAAACCTCTCGATAAAGGCCAACTATACTTAGATATCACAGGCTTCTTGAAACTGCTAGAATACTTGCCAGACATGTGGTCCAGTACTCGCTAAAAAAGTTATTGGACCTGTTCGATATTTGACTGACATGTCCAATGATCTGGCAACTTTCGTGAAGCCTGATATCATCTATGCTTCAATCCCTCAAGTAGCCTTTGTCCACAGGTTCCAAAGTATAAATGACTTCTTGTTGCAAATGTTAATTTACCACGTTTTATTCAAAATTTTTGAGCTGATATTGAAAACAAGAAGCTATGCTTACCTTTCATAACCAGACTGGTTGTTTGGTGACAACATAGTCATATATGGGTTATCCTCTTTTCTTCTTTTTGTTCTATCAGGATAATCTCCCCATCTACCAAGACCTTCTTGACCTTGACCTTCCCTAGGTGGCATCCCTGACCTTTGATCCCTAGGCAATGAATTATACCCTTGTTGACCCCTGAGTGAACTTAAACTTCTATTATCTGGCTGACCATGCCTCATATCTCTTGGCAAAGTACTAGCTGAAAACTGACTTGACCTTTGACCTATGGAAGACATTGATCTTTGATCATCAGGCAAAACTTGACCTTGACTTGACCTCTGTGAACCTCTATTCTTATCTATTCTATCTGCTTGATAACGTGGATCATACGAGGTATTCAATGACCCAGGACCCTGATTTTGGTCATCTCTAGGCAAAGTTCCAAAACTACTACTTTGGGGTCCACTGTCTTGTCTTTTGTAAGGGTCATTGTAACTTTGACTATTTTCTCTAGCTTGTAATGGGGATCTACCCATGAAACTGTCGTCATGTTCACTACGAGGTGTACTCCCTCCTTGGAATGGAAACTGCTGCATGTCAGGGGGCTGAACCCCTGGACTATCAACATTGTCATTCCAGCTCATTATGGGAGACTTTGGTATAAGTTTTGGCACGTGTCCAGAGCTAAAAAAATAGAAGACACCACTGAATCATGGCTATCCTTAAAATGAAAATTGAATTGCAGATACACAACCCAAACTATTAATGATGGGTAAGTAAGGAGGTGAAGCAGAGTTTAAAAACTGAAAAAAGGTTTTCTTCAATGCTTAAAAGAAAATTTGAATGTTTACCAGACATACAAGATGGTTAGACACACAATTGCTAAAAACTGACCATTTTTATTCAAAAGATATCTGAAACATGCTTCAGTATTTGGTATTTAATTGGATGTAACTGGATGAAAGTGTCATTTAAATAGCCCAATCAAACCATACAACTAAATTGGTAAGACTTAAATGTCATATGACTAAATTATAAACATGGAGACATTTAAACTAAGTATAATTAATTACCCAGGAGCTCTTTGAACAAGGGCAGCCATTCTCAAGGCTTCCACCCATCTGTCCATCTGTGCTTGGTCGTCTGCTGCGAAGTAGAATGTCTTCATGTTTTCATGTTCTGCCTTAAATGCGTGTTTCTTATTAACATCACCAGGACCGCAGTGACTAATATTGTAGCTAGGTAACAATACTGATCCTGGAAAATAAATTAGGTAACAATACTGATCCTGGAAAACAAATTAGGTAACAATATAGATCCTGGAAAATAAATTAGGTAACAATACTGATCCTGGAAAATAAATTTGGTAACAATACTGATCCTGGAAAACAAACTAGGTAACAATATAGATCCTGGAAAATAAATTAGGTAACAATACTGATCCTGGAAAACAAATTAGGTAACAATACTGATCTTGGAAAATAAATTAGGTAACAATACTGATCCTGGAAAATAAATTTGGCAACAATACTGATCCTGGAAAATAAATTAGGTAACAATATAGATCCTGGAAAATAAATTAGGTAACAATACTGATCCTGGAAAACAAATTAGGCAACAATACTGATCTTGGAAAACAAATTTGGATTGTTAACACTTTTTCAGAGGCAGTTGTATTATCTTCATAAATAGGTGTGTACAGGTTGAAAACATTTCATTCCATACTGTACAAAGTGTAGCAATGTGTCAAAATATATCTAGCATCTAAACCCTGTAGGATTTTCAAATATGTCTGAGGTTATTAGTACACAGATGATTATAGAAACAACATAATGAGGTCCTTGTTAGCATGTTTTTCATCATTTCAACATTACAACTTTTGTTCGTATCCCTGACCCTGTCAGCTTGAAGCATATTGTGCAGCCACTTGTTTGTCTATAAGGCCTAAATTCCATAAGAGAATGCCATCCAGTATTGGACAAACAGTCATGATATACACTAATGTCACCAAATGAGCTCCTAGTTAAATTTTAACAATTTTAAATCAAGTATCAAACTACTTCATTTCCAAAATGCAGCTTAATCTCAACCACTGAGTCAGGGTTTAATTAGTTGATAGCATTTTTTACTTATTTTGATTTTATCCAAAGAAAGGACATACCAATACAATTCTGTTCAGAATCATCTTTGTAGAAAAACAGTCCAAAATCTGCCAGAACACACCATTTCTTTTTCCAGAGTTTTAATCCACCACTTTCCTGTAAATTATCATAAATGTCCCACAATGAACGCAAATGTTGTCTTTGACAAATTTATGTTCTACAGTAAAACAATGGCATTATAAAGACCATATTTGGGACCAAATGAAACATTCTTATTAATGAGGGGGTCACATCAATGAGTAAAAATTTTGAGAAATTATTTAAACCAGTCCAAAAATAAACATGACAGTGAAATATCAGGCTGTTGCTTAGGAATTGAAAAGGAAAGAGTTCAATCATATATGTAACTGAAATATATACTGGCAATAATGCTTCTGTGCAAAGCTTCAATAATTTTATCAATTAACACTAAAACATTTCAACAACTCACCTGTTTTTGAAGCCATCCCCGCAGTATCACTTTAGAGTTCTCTCCCCTGGATGCTGATGGTGCTTTGATATTCTTCGACTTCCCACTTTTACGATGCTGACCACCTTTTATCAGTGGACTTTGTGGAGCACTCCGAGTCGGTGATTCCATAACTGAATGGCCAGTGAGTGGGTGTTCAAATGTGGTGATTCTATTCTTATGACTGAAAGAGGAAAGAAATTAACATAATTTAACTAATCCTTTATAAGTAACTTCATAAAAGTTCACAATAATTTTCTAAAGAAAAGTCTACAGTTCTTAGATGTGTATTCAAACATGTAAAATCATCTTTTCTATCCAAAGCCATCAATCAGGCATTAAACAAACTACCTGAATACAATTTTTAAACATACAGTCCAACCTGTGAACAAAGACCAGCAGTAGAAAATCAGCAAAATAGGTGTTGTTCACAAGCGACCTTTGTTTGAAGGGTTAATACCAGTCATAATGTAATGTCAAAATCGATAATGAAATTTGACCCCTAACCTTTGCAATTTTGAGACCTGTACAAAACAAGTATAAAGAAGCCATTATTTTAACACTATCTCAGCATGGCCCTCATATTTCTATTGGATATGATATTGAAAATAAACTGAGACTTTCGTTTGATTTCGTTTCGCCATCCAAATCTATCCATGATAATTGCATTAAACAATATGGCATCAGTTAAAATGGACTGATTGACTGGTTATCTTTTGCAACAAGTAATGCTGTTTGATCTTTTAAACAATGGAAGTGTAAGGGCTGATATTTCTTGAGTAAGTTCAAATAACAAGTTTCACTCTGTTTATCAAGAGGGCTGATCATCCAACAGATCTATGTCTGTTGCTAAGTAATTGAAGCTTATGCCGGATGATCTTACTGAAACAAGACACTGGAGGATCTATCATAAGTTAGTATTTAGACTGGTCACTGTTTGCGGTACAAAGTACCAATCAGGAAATAATAAGACTGGTCGCAGTAGGCAAGTGGTTGCTACACACAGGAATGACAAACTTGAAAACTTCACGGGAACTCAACAAAAATCTGACCCACAATATTTATTGACCTAAATTTTCACTAAAATTCAAAGGAACTTTATGCTATATGAGAGCCAGAAATACTCTAAACTGTACCAGACCTCACAAAAATGTTTGCCCTGGGACAGAAGTCTGTTTTAATTCATGTAAGAGCTAAATATGAATTGTGTTTATCATATGTACAACATTAGCAACTTGCCAGACATTCAAGGTAAGTAAAAAAGTCAATGTGGAGAAGCACAGCACTGTCATTTCTTTCACATATATGTGTATAGCAAAAGAAAGGAATTTTACAGTTTGGACAATCATTGTAAAAAACTTAGCTGCATTAGCAATACCATATGACACTGCATTTACAATACTTAATAACACTGCATTACATCAGCAATACATGACAATGCATTAGCAATGCTAAATGGTCTGAGAAAAAAAAATATAATGCATCATAATGCTCATTGTTTTATCTTTAAAGAAAATCTTAAAACAAAATTTTAGCCATTAAGTCAATAATGTCATAAAATGTCAGACAAGATGTACTTCCTGCATATAGAGTGCAGATTTACTTTTCATTTTGATGACAAAACCTATTATAACATGCCACCAGTCTGTTCCACTTTTAGGCCATGTGTCATAAATAATATTTACTTTTGATACAGCAGACAATTCCCAAATGGTTTTCATTCCTTGACCAAACAGTACATAACAGTCTAAAGCTAAGATTTTTGCTGATAAGACTGTGTGATCATGTTTAATGTACTGGGTAACCACAAAGTGACTACAAAACTGCTAACTAAACCCTACAAAAATAACTAAGTGATTGTTTCAAGAACTTTTAATACATGACCCTACTGAATAAATTAGTTTATATATTAGCTATCCATAAACTAGTTGGACAGCTTCCTCACATGAGACATCTGGTCCCAAGAGGGATTTCAACTCACATCAGTGAGGGTGTAGGGATTATTAGTCATACATAGGCCACAACCACTCAACCACGTGTCCTAAGTTAGCCTTTCAAGCATGAACATGGTGATAAAAAAGTCAATATTGACACTGAGTTTTTCCCATGATCTCTGTAATGAAACATAATGAGGGGTATACATCATAAATCTGTATTCTGTGAAAAGCTTCATTGTTACAACCATTTTTCATTTAAATGTGACATTTATCTGAAATTATCAGCTAAAGTTAACCTGAATCTTTGTGACTTATCAGTTCCTTTTCAAAATGGATAAAATTAAGCAGTCAACAAAAGGTAACATTTACCAAGACAAACAACTCTTTACAAAAATAAGATCGATGAAAATAAAACACTATGTATGAATAATCTTAGTGCCCTTGTGATGCCAACAAGCTATTTTATTTTATTAATTGATTATTTGGTAAGAATTCGGCACAATGTAAACTAAAAATTACTGGTATAAAAAACTTAGACTCTTTGACAAACTTGACAAACTTCAATGAAAGACATTACACACATTAAGTTATGAACCAGTTTAATAATCATGTAATAATATTGCAATTGCAATGGTTATCTGGATTTTAAAATACAGGACTGATATCATAAGAATAAAGACAAAACAACACACTATGTATAAGAATAAACAGTATAAGAATAGTCAATTCAAAGAGAGAGAAGTCCACTAATGGTCTCTGGACTCAATTAATGATCAGTTCATCAATCAGATAAAAATCATCATTTTTAAAATTTCAGTAATTTGTAAACCAATCGATATTGTTATCAGAAATTGCCAAATCCCATAAACTTCAATACAAGACAGGAATCTTTTGTTTTAATCCTAAACATTTATCTACACATATCATAATTTGTTTATGCCACTCAAGAAGAATATTGACTGCTTTAATGGGACTCAACTCCAGATGAGGTTAAAAACAAAAATCAAATTTTTAACTTTCAATATTTCAGTAATTGGGAAATAAATTTTCGAGATGGGACAATGGCCCTTTCGGATGCCAAAATCAATGTGACATTTTGAAAACTAATGTGACATTTTCATGTGACGATTACTGAGTAACAATTAAAACAGTTTTCATAACTATTTATAAGCGTCTATCTGCTAGGTGCTTGCTTGCATAAAGAAATACAAGCGCAAAACATCAGATGACACAGAGCAGCAGTATTTACTTCATACCCACTTCATTTTGTTCACAAAAAGATTTTTAAAAAAGTCGGAATGCACTACGGGCGCATCAGGTACCAAAAACAATATGACATTTTGAATTTTAATGTGATTATGGCGCATGGCGCATGCCTTTCCCAATCACTGATATTTATTTTAAGATGCAGTTCATCATCAGCTGTTAACTGCTTCACTTACTGTAGGTAGAGTGAATCTCCTGAATACTCCTAGACATTTACATTGGATTAATTTTTTGTGGAAAAATTTATTTGGATTGGAAATAAATCACTAAAATTCACAAATTTAGTATAACCCTACAATGTTACCACATCAGCGGTGTTTATACTTCATTGTACATACCCCTAGACTTACCCTGAAGGATGTTTTCATTAAATTCAACATAGATCACTTGAATTACTTTGCATTATAAATGTTTACATACAGTCTTGCCACAAAATAATTGCTTATGTAATATTGTTTACTTCAAAAGCCATGCAAAACCCAAAATGTAAATTTAATCACAGTGATTTTCAAATCAAGACTTAGCATAAGCCCATTTTCTCATTTTTGCTATCTAAATTTGCTTAAAATTTTTGTTCAACCAAATACAAGAAACCAACATGTACACAATGTTTTAATTAACTGAATTTTAATACATATTTACTTGTTTACATTAATGTTCACCTTGAAGTTGAAATTCAAAGCAACATTGTTTCAGTGCTAAGTTTTAACTAATTTACAAACTTTATACTGAGAGATGTAGGAATAAAACCTTTAGGAAGTCCTCTCTTAATTCATATTAAGAATATACAGTAAAACTTCGTTATCTCGAGGAGTTATCGGAACAGACGAAATGCTCGAGATAAACCGAGTGCTCGTAATAACGAGGTTTTTGTTTGTTGACTGAAAATAAACTGTGCATCATGCGCATAAATGGGCGTGTTTACAATATTAATACGAAATGCTTACGTAAATTGTTCTCTATGATGTCTAAGGTGAATAAACATGATAGTTGATTGCTGAAATATATATTGATCATTTTTTCTAAGTACTTTATCCACGATTTTTTCGTGTTTTCAATTGTACAATGTCATGTCCGAATATCGTGTCACTGACATGCGGTGAAACGTCATAGTGACACATCGTGAAAGATACATGTGTTATGTACGTCTGTAGCAAAAAAGAAGAGCAATCAATGACACACTGTTTTATTAGTATCTGCTTCTCAAACTTGTCATTAAGTTCTCAAAATTAAGGTCTTGTGATTAAATTCTCAATAATTATTAAGTTTTATAACATTAGTCTTCGATCTTAAAAATTTTACTGCAAACTTACAACAAACAAATACATGTACATGTTTCATTGTCATTTTATGTCACAACATGTGAAATGCAAAGTACCCGACTAAGATTCGTTCTTTTATTGTGCAGCTTTAACGACGTGTGAAAAACAAAGTACTCGATTAAGATTTGCTCTTTTGTTGCGTAACTTTAACGATGTGTAGAAAACACGGCGATCGCCGGCGCGCAGGTGCGAACGATATCCAAAATGACACCTCTCGAGGTAATCGAGGTAATTAACGCTTAAAAATAAGTCAAGGGACCATGATTTGTGCTCGAGATAACGAGATAATGATGCTCGTAATAAACATGGAAATTTATATACAACTAAGAACAAAAAATGACGGGACTTCAATATCTCCTCGAGATAAGCCTAGAGCTCGTGATATCGATGCTCGTAATAACGAAGTTTTACTGTACTTATAACTGACCAATAGGGAGACTGCATTCACAGAGGTTCATGCCAGCAAATGAATATAATACGAATTTTAGACCTGAATAACTTAAATTAAGGCCCAAATAAACAGAATAAACAACAGCATAATTAGGAACACTCAAGACAATACATAAACAAAAACAAATTTTATCTTAATCAATTATATGGCAGTTTTCTCTAATTAAGCAAATGTCTAGGTTTGAATTTTACTTTTGATTTGTGATTGAATAAAGATACTAATTTACATTTAAATTATATATATCACATCCTTTTAACAACAAAAACAATTCAAATTTCTTCTCAAAATAAAACTTCAATGCCATATAAAATCAACAATGCTTTAAATATCCAGTTAACTACAACAAAATTCAAGATTAAACTGACAGTGAAGACACAAATAGAAAACACACAAGGAAAAATCTGAAAAAAATCATTTAAAATCGTCAAATTGATGGGAGTATGAGGTCTTACACAGGCAGTGCAACTAAAATACACATACTTTTATGAACATATAGACGTACTTAAAATGTGCAATATGCAAAAACTGCAATATATTGCTTCAGACTGCTAATCGGATACAAGTTTTGTAACATGATTATGACCACAGCAACATTATATCCTGAACATGTTTGCGCTTAATGTAATATCATCGTAAAACTTAAGTTTTTATACAACCATGCTGGCTAAATTTACATATGAGACTATATAAATCAAATAAGCAACCACTTGCACTGATGTTAATCAAAATGAGACTATGAATGGGTGAAAACTCCAGACGCCATCATGATGAGACAACTGGTTGACATAAACAGGGTTGCTTACACTAAAGCATGTTTTGAAGCATACATATTCATAATCTATGAACAAAAAATGTTGAATCTGTAAAAAGTCCCAGCAAGGAAACAGTTTTTCACGACAACATGGCTTCAAATGGTCCAGACAGAAATGATTATACCATGTCAAAAAAAAGACCAAGAAACTGGTTAAAATGAATGTTGGAATATTAATAAGTCATCAACATGTCATGACATAGAACAGAAATCAAAATTGCTTCAGCAACAGTAAAATCCAAACAATTACAAACAATTACAACCAATCATGGTAGGAAAAAATATTTGGGGATGAATTATGACTCAAAAGTAAAAGATATGCAAACAAAATAAGGTGAAAACTTTTATCACCTACATTTTTTGGCCTAGTAACCAGAAACACAAAAAAAATTCTGGTGTGATGATTTTTTGGTGCGATGAGTATCATATTTCAGAATTGTGAAGTGGATACAAATAGTTTCAATATGTAAAAATCTCATTTAAAAAGTCAACAGTGATGACCAAATGCACCTGGAGGCAAATGGACAACATAATTCTACCAATAAATTCAAAGTACTGGTGGAGTAAGTTTAAATTTTATATCAATCAGTTATCATAGAAGTAGTACACAATTTTAATGTCATCTAATTTAATTGTCAGAACCCCTCTTAAATCTGACATGTGTCAATAGTTTATTAGTGCATTTCTTATTATATTCAGACATTAGTGTCTTCTTGTGGTATTTATGATGTAAAATTGGATATGGTTCAAGGAAAAAGAGTTTGACATTGAAGGAAAGCCTTCATACTGATTTAGCTCTAAATCATCTTTTCTAACACTTTTAGTTCAGAAGTGACAAAAACTAAAAAAGATGCAAACTTAATCTTAAGTAGGTTAGATTGTTGAATTCAGATAGTATAAATGTTGTATAGATAAAAAATATTTTAAATTTTTTAACAAAAATAAAACAATGCATTTTTTTACTATGTGACCTATTAAAATTCCATGAACATAGCAGCTTTCAGTTACCATTCAAAACATTGTCATTTAAATTGAAACATCCTGGGTTTTATCTGACAACCAGCGAACTGAAACATTTGTTATCACTGAAATGAAATCCCTAGATGTAGATCAAATGCAGGTAATGTGATAGGCAAACTGAATTATTTAATGACCAACAGTAAAAACTGAACATAAAAAAGCTATTTAGCAAATGCTATTAAAGAAAAATATTAGCAAATTTACTATATTCTGCCATACACAGAGTCATACATAATTTACACTTCTTCAGTAGCCTAATTAAATGCAAATATTTCATGTATTATCAGTATTTAATATAAGCTTGGGTCAACACTATAGTAATGACATCAAGCTCCCATAGTACTGTATGACTACATAACCAACAAGTCTGTCACATGGTAGAAAAAAAAACAGAATCATCCCACAGGGATTTGTTACAAATATAGCTAATTATGGATGCCTGATTAATTGATAAGTGAAGTATTTACAATTAAGTACACTGAGGCACACCAGCTAAAAAGTTTAACAAACCAATATAGATAATGACCAGGCAGAAAAGTTTGACCCTAACTAAGCTAATTGAAGATTTAACAGACAGTATAGATGGCTCTTACAATCATATTATATATACACAATTAGGTTCTTGATTTCAGCTAAACATGAATAGCCAGCATTTACAATATGTTAGGCTCAAAAACCTTAACAAAATTGTGAGATTTTTCTGTTGATTGTCAATAATTGGCATTATTCTATTTATATAATTCTAAAAGAGTACTAGAAATTTTCAGCTGCAAAAACATTAAGCTAGTAACTGCAATACAAATGCACTTATGCCCCTACATCTTTATACAAGAAGGGCCTTTTTCGCAGGTTGATCGGAAAGGGGCCATTTTCCTAAATTTGGGGAATAATAACAGTATATTTGCAAAAAGGAGAAGAAAAAAACTTGATGTAAGCAGAATTTTAGGGGAAAACTGCATGATTTTAAAGATTCTTTCATGAGGGGAAGACACCTATAAATCGAAGGTAAAAAAACAACAAGTAGCCTCTCTGCACAAGATGCCCATCCCCTCTATACAAAGATGCCCCTCCATCTACAAGATATTCCTCCCCTCCATCCAAGATGTCATTCCATCTCCATACAAGATATCCCTCCATCTCCATACAAGATACCCTGCCCCTCTATACAAGATATCCTTCCCCTTCCATAAAAGATGCCCCCTGTACAAGATGTCCCTCCATCTCTATACAACATATCCCTCCCCTTCCATATAAGATGCCCCTCCCCTCTATACAAGATATCCCTCCCTCTCCATGCAAGATGCCCCTCCCCCTCTATACAAGAAGTCCTTCCATTTCCATGCAAATATCCCTACCCCTCCATAAAAGCACAACAAAAAACATTAATAAAGGATATTTATAAATACTATTAGAACTTGTGACAGATGGTCAGCTAGCATTACACAAATGTTGATCAATTCACTCATAGCCTTTAAACATTATGATATAATTCATAATTGAACTGTTACAACATTTCTGTATGACCCATGTGTCCATGTATAAGATCAATGTTCTTCATATTTTCATTCCTTAAATATTTTTCTAACTTAGTAACACTGGTGATACACATTCTTTTCTGTCCAAATATGTGGTATAATAATCCAAACAAATCAATTATAAGTCTAGCTTAATGATGAGATTAGGGGTCGAAGTAATGTCAACCAAAGTACCCATTGGCATTTTCAATCAAGGGTGTCTGTGCTAGACTGACAGTACAAGAACTATAAAAGAATCTGCTAAGAAGAAGGATTACAATTAGTGTCAGGCTTTTTCATTTATACTGGATGCCCACTGGCGATTATGCAGAGCCTGCAACTGACTTTGACCTTTCCAGACAACAGAGACAGTATTTTAGTATAAAACAGTGCTTCTCGTAAATGATTAAGCCATTAACCTCTGCCCAAATAAATGACAGATTGGTCCAGATAAAAATAATCTAGATCAACAAATGTATGCAAACACATATACATGTACCTATCTGCCATTTTGGAAACCCTGTAAAGCTCACAAAGTCCCCCATTATTAAACAAGGGAAAACAAAACTATACATCCCTTCCACCACTTTAATGTTAACTCCCCCCACCATACCCATCTGAAAATTACCACATTTATACTCAATAACACAATTCCCCTAAAAAGCACCATTTAAATTCTAGGATATATGGCCACTGAAAGAAAGTGACAACCAATAGGGTTTTTTGATTATGGACAACATTAGACATCTTATAACTGATATTCTCTGATATATTTTCCATCCATGTACCTATCTTGAATACAAGAATACAAACCTTGAAGCTTTTCTGCACAAATTGGTAAAAACAACACAAGTTCTATGATAATTGCAGTTAACAACATTGGAATTAATAATAACAAAAATTATGGAACGATTCCAGATACACAACTCCTGTAAATAAATATGGGTGGTAACAGAAATCATACCTAAGGAAGAAGTTTCTCTAAAATCAACAAATAAAACTGCCTTGTACTAACACTAAAATAACAGAGATTCTGAGCCCCTGTGAAACTTTTATGAATCTCAGAATACAGTCTGTTTTAAGCTATACTTGAGGCTACATGTGTTTCTTAGGGTTAATGTTTTCTTTGATACAAATGAATCTTTGGGCTAATTATTGTTTCTTTGGTTCAATGTCAGACATAAAAAAACTTTAAAATAAAACATGTCGACTGAAAACTGGTCCACAAAAGGATTACTTGACTATTTGTTGGGGGAGATAAAACATAAATGTGGTTTGAATTATTTCTAGACAATATCAGAATAAGGAAGGGGCAAACACTGGCTCCATCCATCCCTAATGCATAATTTGTTTAAACAATCAGAGTTGTTGAAAAAGCATTGGTGCTGTCCCTTTCAAAGTAATCCTGATTCAATGGCTCGTAACATTCAAGTGAAGGGGCTGTCCATCAGTCCTTGAGAGTAGGTCATAAATATATTTTAATACAATATGTAACCTATAAGTACTGATATTCCAATAAGCCAAATATGTGTCTACAGTCCTATAAGCTGTTACACACAGGAATATACACAGAAAGTTCAGATACATGCATCCAAAAAAATATATTGACACTATAATAAATCTACCCTGCAGTGTTACAGCTAGTGGCCGACCATACGTAAATATACATCTAGTATTTTCATTATACAGTTGCGTATACAACAATTATGTCAAAAGGTCAACAAAAATATGTACTGTATAGATAAAAAATATACTTCCATCACTCAGACTAGACAAGCTGTCATTATGAATAAGAATTTCAAACAGTAACCTTAAACTTCTATTTACAGATAGCAATTCAGACCTTTTTTTATCAATCACCAAAATTTAAAACCAGTTTGCAAGTGTACTTTTACATAATCTATAATAAAACACACACTATTTACTATGATCAATGTTCAACGATATCTTAGATAACTATGTATTCACAATATAACAAAAGCACACTGATAACTTTATACTGTAATATGCTGCAATTAATGCACTAAGCTTCAAAATGAAATGTAAGCTTACATGCTAATGACATTCCATATGGCCTACATTTTACCAAGAAAACATTTTTAGTTGTTTTTTTTTTCTCGCGTGGGAGCAACAGTAAATGCGTAGGTGATTTCAAAGAGTCATAATGATCCCACCAGAGCCAGTCAGATCCACAGCTGGGTAATGCCATACTAGACCCAAAGTCAAGCAAAGTAAATCAGACAAGTTTGACAATGTAAATGGTGATCCTGTAGATGATCTACAAGTAAAGGTACTTACTTAATGAAATACACAGTTCCATCAATTGTAAGTGCTTGCTCCCATCCTTGTGGTAAACCTGAAATTATAAATATACATAAAATCAGCATATCTTATAATATACTGTAAATGATAAATAATAACATTTTTCATGATGATGACAATGATGACAATGTTGATGATGATGATTATGTTGGTGGTAGTCATGGTGATGATAATGAAAATGGTTTGGTGGTGATGATGACAATGATGATTATGATGGTAAGAATGGTTTGACGATGATAGCAAAGAAAATATTGAAAGCAAGCACAATGATGACAATTAAGATGTAAAGATATGTTCAGCAATATTTAACATCAAAATGAATTAAAATCAACAGTTAGAGTTGGATGATGATGATTACAATAAAGATGGTGATGAAAATGTTAGTAATAATTTCATTCATTTTAAGCCATACCATAATTGTTATGTTACACCATTTTACATATAATCTGTTACACTTTGGGGTGTTAAATTCATAAACTATGCACTATTTTTGGACTTTTGCCCAAAATTCTTCATGACATATCATGATATAATAATGAAATATAATAACAATGACAGTTATCTTTCTATATTTGATAATAAATGTTAACACACATATCATGAATACATTTTTTTGTAAGTTAACAAAGTTTATCATATTACACCTAAGCAGATACATATATGATAATTAAGTGACATTGAAAAGGGCTGAATAGAATTTTAAACATCAGTTTTGAATACACACAAGCAAAATAACCTATGATACTTCATATTAAACTATTTTTTCCCACGATACTTAATTGAGTTTTCAACTGAACAAGTATATTGCCAATAAGCACAATAATTCAGTTGACATTAAAACGATTGCCATTTTGGAGTATAATGCAAGGACCTGGGATTTATTTTCAATCTATTTATAAACATTTAAATCTGATTCATTCTGTAGGAGGGACTAAGAATAAGTTGAAAAAGTTCTTTTGCATTTTTGGACAAAAGAATACAATTTTTATCAAGATTCTACACAAGAGTCCGATTTTAGAGTTCTGGACAAATGATTTAAAATCTGTGAAGGATTTAAGACGCTATCGCGAAGACACAAATTTACAGCATCAGAGTCCATACATAATGATTGACCTTAAATATGACCTTGACCTTGGTGCAACAGACCATGCTCTTGCTGTAACACATCCTCCTCTGAAAGTTAACATCAGTACAAGTAAATTCAAAATCCATTCAGATATTGGAAAGTTATTGCTGAGACATGAAAATTCCATACACATTGAATGACCTTGAATATGACTTTGACCTTGGTGCTATGGGCCAGGGTCTTGCACGAAACACACCATTTGGTGTTGGTGAACATCAGTACCAAGTACTTCAAAATCCATTCAATAACTGGAAAGTTATGGCTGAGACATGAAAATTCTACAAATATTGAATTACCTTAAATATAACCTTGGCCATGGTGCTACAGACTATGGTCTGTATTCCATACATAATGAAAACCTTGAACATGACCTTGACCTTGGAGCTTAGGGTCAGTGTCTTACACATGACACATCGTCTTGTGTTGATGAACATTTGTACCAAGTTATAATGAAATCCCTGCAGAAATTTTAAAGATATGGCTGAAACACGAAAATGTGATGGACAGACAGTGCAACTGCTATAAGCCTCCCTTCATGGGCATAAAAATAGCAAAGGGCAATAACTTCTGAAATATGAATAAGAGAGTTATGGTTCATGTACAATGCACTTCTCATTCAGGTCTATCTACCTATAAAGTTTCATACTGATACTTAAAATAGTTTTTGAGTAAATTGCTCCAGACAAA
This sequence comes from Lutraria rhynchaena, assembly GCA_008271625.1. Taxonomy (NCBI): domain Eukaryota; kingdom Metazoa; phylum Mollusca; class Bivalvia; order Venerida; family Mactridae; genus Lutraria; species Lutraria rhynchaena. The sequence continues at coordinate 200,030 of VIBL01000232.1, forward strand.
AATTGTTTACGACGCTCAGGATGCCCACCTGCCCAGGTTTCTGCAAATCTATAAGATGAATTTTTTTGTTGAAAAAGTCTGGCTAAAAAAGTACATGCAGCCATTAAATCATGTCCAAATTAGTCAATGTGTATGGTATGCTTGAACAAAAATCATTCAGTGCAGCAAAGAAATTTTACATAAACAAGGAAGGAATATGGTGGAAGCCTGATAAGGTAAACTCTCCAAATATTAGGGCAAATTAATTATCATATGGATGAGGAATGACAAAATCTGGAGTGTTATTTACTGTCCTCAGTCACTGTTTCCTAGTGCTAAATATAGATACAGCACAGACGGAAGCTTATTTAATAGTCATTTTCATACTATCATCATACAGAAAGTAATGTCACCAAGTTCAAGTCTAGTGAGTTTCTATCATGAGAAACATGTAAAGCTGACACTTGGCATTTCAGAAATTCAACTTCATACCAGTATGGTAGATTTAACTGAGACTTCAAGACTTAAACACCAAAACAACATGATTTGTTTACCATTAAATGAGGTAGAAAATATCTCACTTAATAAGATTTTTCATGTAATTATGTTACTTGTAAATGAAACACACAGGAAAAGATGTCTGTCTAATATGAGAAATTCAATGCAACAAGATGTTTCTTAGACAAAAGATAAATATTTACAATAACGCCTACTTACAAATATATTTATAAATGGTAAGCTGTTCACTGTAATTAAGTTTTGCATGAAGCAATGCCGAAACAATGGTAATTTGGCATAAAGTTAGGTAAAAATTTAAGTCCAAAATTCTAATCTAAATTTGACTGGTTCAAGCTGAGCATGATCATAAAATCGACCAATGAAAATGCTGCATTCAGGAAACATAGTTTGACATCTTCGTCATAGAATATAATAGATAATTGACTTTATACAGAAACAATGTAGACATCTAGGAGCAGACGGAAGGTCAGTTTAACAATGATGAAACTTGGCAAAGCACACAAAAAAGCTAGCACCAGATAAACTAGACCTAAATATGCATGATAAATATCAACTGGCAAAGAATCAAATACATACAAAAAACATATACATAACAGTATGAATAGTAGCTTTTATCAACAAAACATTTCTCAAGGGGATAAAGACTTCAATTTAAAATTATAACAATATTTTCAAAAGAAAACTTAATTACCAATAAACAGAATCTATAAGGGTGTCTTGAAAAATTGTCTATCACTTTGTTGAGATATGTGCCAATTGTTTAAGTAGGTAAATCCACTTAATCTAATGGGTACACACAAGAATATCCAAATAATGTATGCACAAGTAATAAGCGTCACAGAAAAATGCAAAATATTCAATATTTCAAAAATTGTCTGAAGTAAAAAAATGTCATCCAACCAAAAATAACTGTAATTTAGTCCAAATGTTGTCCTTGCAGATTTTCACACTAAATAAACACTAAATTATTATTGCTAATTTCAACTGATTAGCCTTTAATTCAATGTTAACTCAGAGTAATTGAAAAATATGTCTATAAAAATCCAATAACATGAAATTAAGGTAATTTTTAATCTTGAAATAAAATATTCAGCAACCAATAGGTCCAGTCACGTGTGTGAAACAAATCAGATTTACAATATTGTTATAATGTCATTGATACTTAATTATATATCAATTCGTCAATATATTTTTTTGCTCAACTGAGGACAGATTAATTCATTCATGAGTCTGATATGGAATTGAACACGACAAATACTGTAAAATAGTTGATTTACAAACCTCATTGTTTTGAATAAAGATTGTAACTGATAAGTCGGTCATCATGTATTATAGTTTATATCTCAGTTTAACCAACTGATGATGATAAGTTTGTAAATGGATAACTTTAAAAAAATCTATTATTGGGTGTGGGTACTCTTTTTAAATTTGGGTAGCTAACAAAACCCCAACCAGGCATGAATTAGAATAACCTGTATCAAGCTGAGCTCAGACAAATACACACATCCAACAACTTAACAGAAGAGACAGACGGAAACTTGCATACTGCAGCAACTTGCATACTGAACCAACTCACATACTGCACCAACTTGCATACTGCTCCAACTTGCATACTGCTCTAACTTGCATACTGAACCAACTTGCATACTGCACTAACTTGTACACTACACCAACTTGCATACTGCACCAACTTGCATACTGCACTAACTTGCACACATCAATTTGCATGTTGCAACTTAATTTGGGACAAGTAAAGATAGCCAGTAGGACAAGAATAAAAGAGTTATTATACAGTAGAGAGTAAAATAACTGAATTTCAATATTTCAAACAACCAGTATCAAAGGTTTAAATGGCAGACTGAACCTGGAATAAAACCTAATTATAGTGGCTAAATTTGTGAAACACTTTTAACTCTCTTTGTATACATCAATGGCGAGGCATGACATACAAAGCAGAGCATTTTCAATTTTCAAAGCCTTACAACTATCAACATAGAAATAAAAAATGAACTGATTGTCATGTTATTACAGCTGTATTAAGATTTTGCATCATTCTTACCACTATACCTTAAAGCAACTGTGATACAGACACATAAAAATATACACTCCAAACAAAATGTAGTCTACAGTATAAACAATAAAACTTGATATAAACAATAAAACTCGGGCAGGTAGACAAGACATAAAATACAAGATAAAACAGAGTCTAAAAACATTACTATAGTAAAACGCCAATGATCAAAGATAGACATAGTTTATTGTAACACAGATCACCAATTGAGCTTATCTTTACTTACCACACTGCCATAAAGTGGGCGGATTTAAGGCGGACCATGTGTGTGCAAATAACACCAGCCACAAAAATCCGAATAATTTATTGAACATACCAAAGGTGTTGCAAGCCAATAACCTTATAGGATTAATAGTAGTTTAATTCATAACCTAGTTAAAAACTTAAGTTTTGTTAATCAAATATACTATGGGCTATTTTGACCGCTATAGAAAACTTTCTCATTCATTATTATGTAGTGCTGAAATTATGGCAATCTAAAACTACTTAACATATAAACTGCTTAGGTGGAAGCAAGTAAGTATTACAATAGTTAGCTCCCTTCAATATAAAATAACTCCGTAAAATAAGGGTAGTCTCCCTTCCTCATTTCAGGTAAACTTATTTTTTTTGGATCGATGGGTAATCCAATATTCTTTAAGTAACCAAATACCTTAAGACTCCCGCTTATGAAATTAATGACGGTTCGTAATAAAGAGTCTATTGTGCAGATTTCAATATTTCATGCAGATCAGAAGCCGACAACTTGAATCAAGTATATAAATGAAAATATCCCCATGTTTTAACATGTAATCTTTAAAAAATTGGTGGGCTATTAACATTATTTGTGATGTAGATCTATCATAGTACAAACCCTAAAACTTGCTGAAATTATGTTTAAAATCAAATTACATAGTTTTGGGCAATTTTAGGTTTTCAGCTAAATGTCAAATAGATAGAATGGAATAGGACAAATAGCATTGAACTTTTTCTCATTACACAGAACAACAGATTGATAATCATAAAATACAAAGACATTCCTCAAAATAAAAATGGACAAATTAAATTTGTTGGGTCATGACAGGTTGATATGTTTAGCGCTTACAGTGTAGTACATACAAACACCCAACTCAAGCACTAAAAAATCAATTCAATATCAACTGGCCACACCCAACTTTAGCTGAAGAAATCTTCAAGAAAAGACTCATTCAGACTTCACAAACACAGAGTGGTCAAATTTTACCATCAACTCTAAAACTCCTTTGAGATTTTAGACATATTTGAGTTGTTTAATTTCATTGCTCAGAAATTATTGGTGTTAAATAAGTATCTGAAGAGGGCTTCAATGGGACCCTTGAATTACTAATAGTAATAATAGTACAATTAAAGTCCTTGTAATACTGTACTTGAGGGCCTGATATCCAGAATAAGGGCTGATAAAACAATTGAAATGTTATGGAATGTCTTGTATCAAGCACTTGACATTCTGGCTCTAGCAAAATATGTCATGTCCATATTTGCATAATAACTTAATTTTGTAATAAAAAGTTTGAAGAAAGTTTTTGAAGATAAGATATAGAGAAACAGTTTAAATACAATTAGACCTGTGAACAAATACCACCAAACAGAGAGAGAGAGATGAAATATGGCCTTTATTTACAGTTGGCCTTAATTCAGGGATTTATTCAGTTGAATTATTCTATGGTATTTTATGTAAATAAATGTGCACTAAAGAATGGATTTGGTAATGCCTTGATTAGATAAGTCTGTACATTGTACTGACACTGTACTGTGCAGTACTGAAATGCTTAATGTTAATTATTATTGTAACTGAGTTGTTACATGAAAATTTGTTGTACACTCCATACAGAACTCAAGATGAGCACACAATCAGAAAATGAAAAAAATCCTATCAACATTAAAGTATTTGGTGATAAAATCAACAAATAAACTATGTTGAATAATATCAAAAGTGTTTTTTTTTTATTTTTTAACAGTAATAAAAATATTGAATCGTAAACGAAAACTTGACAAAACAGATAAAAATGTACCATTTCTGTCAAAATTAATCAACTTTGAAATAATGTATCACCACCGATCTTGAATAATAAATTCTGGCCGTGAACATATAATTAACTGCCACCCATGTTAATCACTGGTTACATTTTCTGTTTATAATATGAAAGAAATTTTATGCCAGACCATAATATTGATAGATCATATCAATGCAACAGTCAGGCAAAAATGACCATCAATAATGAGCAAATAATTAGTGTCTGACACCTGAGGGCACATAACATAATCACCTGAGTTGACAAACACAAAATTCTAAACTTAGTCATAAATGATGGGAAAGTCTCATCGGGTGACCAATACAAGAAAATAAAGATAGTATCTACCTGTAGTCATTTCCTGTTCTAAATAGGAAAAGCCTAGATCTAATTGTAAGTTTTTAAAATGCATTTTCCCAGATTGATGGAGAAATATAAGTATCTCAATTGGTCCCAGACATTACCGTTTGTTGTGATTTTTGGAGAAAGAAATTATGAGAAAAAGTGATAACTTAAATGATTGCTTGACACAAAATCCTAGAGACAGACACAATATGATAATTCACTACCATAAATAAATGATTTGATCCCTTTTCATAATAGAAACAACATTATAAAGCAGCAACAACAATGAACAACCACCAACGAAAACAATAACAAACCTGATCATACCTTCTGAAGGAAAATATTGGAACTCAAGGTCAAGGTCATGAGGGAGGTCATCATCACTACTGTCAAGGTCATCATCATCAAATAAAATATCTTTTGGTTTTATATCATAGTAACTGAAGTTATCCAACTGTTTTGATTGGGAAAATCCCATTTTCGTGCAGGAAATTTGAACAAACAAAAATTCTACAGAAATAACTTTTCACAATTCCATCAACTGTTTATTCCTTTGAAGTTTGGAATCATATGCAACAATTTAGTACAGTTAACAAGTTTGGAACACAAAGGAATGGATCCACTCCAAATTATTCTCAGGCAAAGCATACAGCATACCAACACAAAAAAGCACCTAAACACAAACGATTGTATCTACTTCAACAAAAAACAGTTCATTTATAAATAGACTCTTGATTTCTCTCAAGGAAAAGTATGTTAATCTTAGGACTGATTTACACAAAAGTAAACCAAGAATTATGGGTACCTGGTAGGTCCCTAATCTCACAGGTAAGTAGAGAGATAAGTAACGACTTTTGTAATAAATCTTCCAGACAAGTCTTGAAGTTCCATGATGAAACTTGATGAAAACTAAAGATTATGTAATCACAAAACTTCATGCACAGATATGAATCACAAAAGTATTATTTTTATCAAGGGAAGGGGTGGCCAAAGGTATGAACACATAAAAACGATAAAATAAGAATTACCAGAAAAAAACATTTCCGAGACCCACCTACTTAACACAATCTTCCTGAAGTAAACCAAGTGGAAGCAATCTGGTTATCTTCCCAATGGTTGACTTGGCTTATCAGCAGTAAAGACAGTGATTGGGTGTGATAAAATACAATAGCACTATGTTTAATATAAACAATAGATGCCTTGATACAAGTGTATCATGTTTAATCTTAATTGATCTACTGTTTCATTCCATTCATAACAAATTAGCCACACCTCTTGTAAAAGCAATTATCTATCTTACGTGCCAATATCACAACAAAATGTTAGCAAGCATGAAACAAATGTTTTCATTCAGTGATGCATTATCTTAAAGATTCACACAATTGTCATAATGTCAGTCATGTGATAAAGAGTTGAACATGCCTACATACAAAAGGTTATTAAAAGGATTTCTATCAGCATTATAAATCTGAGATAGGGAACAAATTCAAACTGCCAGAATCTAGTTGGTTATGTCTGGGCACAGACTAATAATAACTTTAAGTTGGCAGAAAATATCATAATGAGTTGTATACAGAAAACTGTCACAAGTCAAACAAGCTTATTGTAGATAGAACATGGAAAAATCAGAATTGAGATTTGAACTGAAAGATCACTCACATATTTCACAGGGCTCTCTCTACATTTTGGCAAAATGAAATCTGGGTGCTTATGTAAGGGGAGTTTTTGCTACATTTTAAGCAACACAGAATCTCAGCTGATTTAGAGTTGTGTGACATGTTTATTTGCTCTACCAGAAAAAATGCAAATAAAATCATTACTTTTTCGTTCTTCCTTTTCACATTCAGATGCTACATTATGCTATGTAGCAATGACCACGTATACAACGAGAATGTTTTTTCTTGGTTCATATTTTTTTTCTATTACGGTGAATTCTTTCTTCATTGTGGGGAAAAACATACTGTGCACAGGGGAAAAGGGACTGAATTCCAGCCCCCACAATCCGCTCACAGTTGTAACCATGAACCCCATTCAGTACAATTCTGACAATCACTTTATACTTGTATAAAATATGAATAAGTAATACAAAGAAAGCAATAGCAAAACACTGAATTCTCACTAAGAATGAAATGTAGGTGCGCAGTGCAGTGTATTATACACAAGGAAATGAAAGGAATCTATACATATAATTATACAATTTATCGCTTAGTAATTCCACTGAAGGGAGACAGTACAGTGTAGATTTTTATCTTACATACTAATGATAAGGTACAGAGTTTTCAGTGCACACACATTGATATAGCTGCTCAATTTCCTCTGTTGAACACAAATACTAAATATCTTAGTGCACAACAATTATTTAACATGCAAAAATGAAGTCAGCATCTTATTCCTAACAATAGATTGAGGAGATTAACACATGTATTTAGACAGAATTATGTATTCACCTTGTACAGTATTGTATCCAGTCTGGACTGGATCCCCTGTCAATGGATGCAACCAGGTCGTCTGCTGTGTTTGATCACTGAAAAGTAAGCAAAGAAGATTTCATCATATGTGACAGTGAGCTATAATTTGTATTAGTTTATAAGATAACACAAACCATTTGTGGCAAACACTTAGTCTGTGTAACATTTTATTTCACCTGAACCCTCAATATTGAACTGGAATACATCAATTAGAATGGGACAGATTCTATGATTTTTGTGGGTGAAAATGTGCATTTGTTCAGCCAAGGTCAATCTATTTCAATACAAGGCGCAAGAGGGAATTGATCCCTCTTTCAGCACACCCAACGCAATTTAGAAGGGTGGACAACTAGAGCCAGCATCTACATATCATATAATTATATTTTAGCTTGAAATGTTGCTTGAGAATCGACAAGGAATAATCTTAAGTATTTGGCTTTCATCGATACGGCCATCATAGAATATTGAAGTCACCAAGCAAATTGTTAAAAGCACAGGAATACATAAACTTAGGTTATCAGGCAGACTACACATCTACCACATCGAAATCTAAAAAAAACATCCTATCAACTATGTTAAAGAAATAGCACTGTCAAAGGTTACATGCATATTCTGGTTTCCCTCTGCAAATACCTGTCATTACATATTTTTGGCTGTTCTTTTTCAATTCATAATCTAATACTGCAATAAAAGCAAATGCAGGACCAATGCATTCCACTAGACAAAAACAGGTTGCACATCTAACCTATGCAAATTGCTCATTCCACTTTTGGTTCGTTTTTCTGAACAGATTTGTCAGGCTTCCAAGATGGTATAACCAGAAATTTGTCTTAGTTCAACATCTTGAAAACAAACTGGTGAATTTTCTACTGCTCTGACTTCCAATTTTATTCATGAATATGAACGAACACAAAGTTCTAACAAACGATGAAGATCTTATGTTCACAATGTTTTTTTTTTTCATGAAAATTTTATTAGATACTCAAAGATTATAACAAATAGTCCTCTAAGAGTTGAGCTATCATCGATAGGAATGCTATTGGTATATTGATGATTTTCTCCGTTTGATCCTCTATTGATACCCATTTTGAAATATCAATACAGTACAAAAATGAAATGATTTGACAGAAAAAAATCCAAGACCTGTTTGTAAAAGAAAAAATGACTTCTCTGCAATAGCCATGTCTAGAATTATTCTGTATCATTCCTTCATAGGTTACTGGAACTATGTGTAATAGGGTTAAATTAGTGTGCAAGACAATGGAATATCTGGCAAAAAAGGGATGCTTTGAATATAATATTACGCCATTTCCACCAAGACCCCAGAAGTTATATTTGTGCATGCATAACTGACAGCTCAACATAGTACAGTACTGGTAATAGATTACACCCATAATATAGCGCAAAGTAATAATGACAAGGGCTGAATGTAAAGATGCTTAAGCTGTTGCTACACAATATATCATTACATAGTCGATATTTGTTTTCCAATATATCAAAATTGTCAATGTCTGTTGTAACAAATCAATGACTGCTCTACCTAAGAGATTATAATACCTATAACAAATAATTATATATTCTTACTAATGGGTGTACACTTTAAAACAACAGCATTTCCAAGTGTAAATGCAAACCATTATCATCCAAACTTGGTTCTCATCCAGCATAAAATGCAATGGAATAAAGGCAGAATAAGGCAAAATGTTTAGAAGTCAAGTATATGCACCAAACTAAGAATATGCAAAATGTTGGTGAAGAGCAAAACATACCCAAGGTCTCGGAGATATTTCCTCTTTAGTTCATTCATAACCTAAAACTGAACCAGCTTCCCCCATTTTACTCAAGAGAGTGTTGGTCTTAGGATATCAGGTTCATGAATTCAAACCTGTGACTTGACATATATTCTATGAAACTACTTGGTTCAAGACATTATGCATAAAGCCTTTCTTCCTCCAATGTTAACTATCAAGAGAAGTAGGCAGTTACTAGAGGAGAACGAGGTTAGTATTTAGCACAGTCGACAGATTCAGACAGTGTTGAAAACTGGTGTCAAGCCACAAAATTAGAAAAAAAATAAAACTGAGTTCTTTCAATGATATGAATGTAATGATATATGCAGTTGGTCGATAGTACTATAAATATTTCTTTGAAATAAAATGTACTAAACACATAGTATGTCTGCTGAAGCAGAAAACGACAGTAAGCTTGCAGAGAAAAACGAATGTGCGTATCTCATATGTCACAACAGGGTTTAGATCATTATTCTAACAGGTGTTTTGCATAGGTGTGAAAATTTAACGGTCTAAGTCTAAGATACTGTATAAACAATGTCTCTGCGTTCACATCAAATTGATAGAATATAAATTGATCACACTTACTCAATAAAGAAAATACGCCCGTCCCTCGAAACTGAGTAACTCCAATTCGTGGGGAGACGTTCGCCAATTAACTTGGCCGCCATATTAACGTGCGATATTCGTCCTAAACAAAATTGTCCTAACTTGGAATATCCGCAATAATATCACACAGAGCAAAGAATTCTTCCATAAATCCACTTCATAGGAAATTTCCAGTGTAAAAAGTTAAAAATCGATATAAAACACAACGCTAAAACAACTTTAATTAAACTTTAAAAACACCGGTCATGGTTCACCTATGCTAAAAATTTCACAGGTAAGTTGCTGTCACGGCGGAGTATAAACAACTATAGTCTATTTCAAAGTCGTAAAGTTTTAGTGTACCACGCCAATATTATGGTCTGTTTCACAAATTACTTGGGTTCGGTATAAAATCCGTTCAATCTGTAGAATTGTTCGTTCATTTTTTTTTGCCGTTCTCAGCGTCAAGTAAGAAAACATATGTAATCAATGATTTAGCAATTGAATAAATCAAATGAACTCATTAAAAACATAGAGAACGCGTTACCTACAAAGCAGGGTGATTGGCGCAAACTGTCCATTAGAATGATTTGAATCTTAAAATAAAAAAATAATTAATATTTGTTGTTCAATCGTGGTTCAGTTGGTTGTTTTAGTACCAGTGTACATATCTTTGTAGTTTAGATTTGATGACAGCAATGTTTTGAGCGCTACATGAGTCAATCACATGTCGTTCATGTACTGATGTATGTGCGTTGTAATTGTTTGGTAATCATGTTGTAATAATCGCACTATGGATGTATATGAACTTTAAATTCAGAATTGTGCTGATTGTTCTGTTGGTAAATTTAAAGTCAATATTGATCTCTAGCATAAATACAAAGAAATGTCAGCGGTTTTTGAATTTGGAATAAACATCAGTAAAAATGTTAATTCAAAGTAAAAGTGATCGATCAAGACAATGGTCCTGATTTGCAAATGTTTCCGGGGCTATTCCCTCCTGGTGTTCTTTGAGTACCTACTGATAATATCTTTAAAAGAAACATTAAATATGTTATATACACCAAGTGAGGTTATAATTGATTGATATAAATATTGAGTATGACGAAATAAGCAGTTTTAAAGTTTGTTTCCTTACTACAGTAAGTTTTGTGTATTTATAAGTAAGTATTTATATTGTGGTACTTCCCTTTAACATACATGTACGATAACGTTTGCTCTGTATGTTTTGTGTAGACGATCCTTTTGTCTACTCGTATATAGTTTGGTGTAATTCGTGTTTATACGTTTTGTTTCTTCTGTGATTTTAAGGGGTACGGCCATATTCATTATTTTAGACTTTCGTGTAGTTTTAGCATTTCCAACTCGAAATCAATTAGCAACAATTTACCTCCGCTAATCTTAATTAATATTGATCGGAATGTGCACGCAATTATATGAATCACCGTTTTAAACATTTTGTTATTTCTTGCATTAATTGATGCGTTATTCATAAACGACTGTTGACCTTTTTTACACAATGCGTCATTTAATTAGGAGTGGTGAAATAACATTAGGCAGTGACACCAAGAGCGAAAGATTTAAACAACAAAAAACAACAACAACATAGAAACTCTATTATATATACACATGCAAATAAAACACTCGAACGAACTGGTAATCGATTTATTGTGTTATTTTACCGGAACAATATTGGTCAATAAGCGTATTTGATTGGTTACTTACGTAAATTACATTTTGTTAATTAACATCAACGAAGTCAGTTTGACTGGTCATTAAAATAATAAGTGTTTATACATGGCACCTACAAAACGTTGAAAAATGTATGGTCTGGCACGGAATGCCAATATGTTTCAACAACTGTTATGAAGCATATTGTTATGATTCTTTTAGCTGGTATGAATTTATCAAATATTTACTTAACCAACCAATCTCCAGCGTTAGACGAATTTATTACATATTAAACTATAGGCTATAGTGAACGTAATTAAATGTACAGATTTTGTGTTTTTTTCACCAATTATGTGAAATGATTCAGTACTGTATGCATATGCTGAAAGAAATGGTGAATATGTTTGTCTTAGATAACCTGCCAGAAATGATTTTAAGTACTTGATGCTCTCTATGCATATTCTAATTCGTGTAAGTACAGGTTGGTTGTTATGTGAATTTTATTGTATTAGTCCGGTCGAATTGTCATTTAGACGAGAATAGTTTTTTAACGCAGTTGTCTCCCTTCGTTACCTGCGGAACCTGTTTCCGGTTTTTGAACAGGTAAATCTTTGATTATCTTATCGATGGAACAGCCGATTGTAATCCATTTGATTCAAAGTAAATGGTTGAAACAATTTATTTGCTGATTACAAAAAACATTTTCCTTTCTTATCAGTGCTTGCATTATCTTCTCTTGGAATCGGATTGGGAAATATATTAAATATTCCAATATCTGTACGAGGGAGGAATATCCATCTATGGAATGACCTAAACTTTGAGTGGGTCTAAATATTTCTGGATAAGGATTTTACTTATATCTAATAGGTAAGCTCTTAATCGGCAATGGTTTAAATTGTACATTAGTTTTGTTGGCATTATTAGTAATCTTAAAACGTTGATAGTTCGAAAAACATAGTTCAATTTTGGCTATAAAATAAAGAAACACTTTCCCCACCCATATTTACCTTACCTGTACAGTTCTTTCATTTTCTTTATTTTGAATGAGTCGGCTTCTTGGTTTGATACTATTTAGATTTAATATGATATATTTATTGCTTTTATTTCATCTTCCATTACAATAATATTTTGTGATTGAAACAATAAATTACCCAACAAGTGTTTTTCTGCCAATGTATGGAAATCAGTGGAGTGGAGATGGTCAGTGGTTGGGCCTGAATTCAGTCTAACTCTGAATGAAAACTGCTGGTTCTTACTGTCAAAGGATTATTCAGACTTCCAAATTGTTCCTTATATCATCTTTATTCTCTATATACTTACTCATCCAGTTGCTGAAACATTCTCACACTATTGATTATGAGTTTAATTAAAAAATGTATAATTTTATTTGTAACTTGGACACATATGCTTATAACTTGTGTCCTCAACATCATGTCAGTCCAGAGCAAACATTCAAAGGAAAACATTGAATTAAATTGAAATCATGTCAGTTTCAGTGAGTGACTTCAACTTGAAGAATAAGAAATTTTAGGTTTTTAGTCCTGGTTGCTGTTTTACTGGTGACAAGGAAGTGCTTAGAACATGATAATCCTTTTCAGAGTTTTTTCATCTTTAGGGGAAAGGTGGCTTGGCCCTTGGAACAGTCCGAGTGAAATTTCAAAAACAGTGCAAGTCATTCAGACAGGCATTTTAGAAAGTGACAAAATTGCCTGTCTGAAAATAGTTTTAAGATTGTTGTTGGATCGAACAATTGCTGAAATCCTATGATTGATTTATATAAATACAACTAACAAATGAGATTGTTGTTTACAAAATATTGACATCAATAAACTTGCATTGTATTGCTACATGTAAAATTTTTAAAAACTATGGAAAAATTATGACATTAGAACTTAGAATAATATTACTGCTGCAGATGCATGATGATTTTCATAAGACAATAAATATTTCATGTAGTTGAAGAATTCTTTTCTGATCGATGTGAATTTTCTGGGACAAGATTTCGTGAAGGCTGTTAGAAAGGGGGAAAACAGCTTTGAAAGGGGAAAAAGAACATGACAAAGCATACCTTTCCTTCAAAACTTTATTACCAATAAGTTATAACATAGACTATTTCTGACAAAAACTACAGGTCAGCTTCATGATCTTTTTCATCACAAAATAAAATTCAACTGAATGGGAATTTTGTACATTTCTGAGAGATAAAAACATTTTCCTGTCAAGGGAATGGGGATGAATTTAGACCCCAAATCAGACCCAAAATAAACACTGAATTAGAACTGCAGTTTATTCATTCCTCAGAATAATAGAAACAAATAACTTGTGACCCTATGACTTATTAGCTTATTAGTATATTGATAGTATGTCAAAATTGACTTGTATCTGTTCATTTGTCTTTCTGCTTCAATATTACTGATATTTTATTTTTCAGTGCTTTTGTATTTAGGATATTTTGGACACATACAATTGCAGCATAAATATCTGTGACCTTTATATAAACTTTCTTTGAAATGCAAGTGTAGAATGCCCCCTGGTGTACCATACAGAGAGAACAATGTGTCAAGTAAACCATTTTCTTATGATACTGATGTCAACCACAACACACAAGATATACTGAAGACCTTTAGAGAACAGGTATCTTACAAAATTCCCATGCTTTTTTGTAATTCCAATAAATGTTTATAGTAAATTTTCTGTGTTTTACTCATGTATTTCTGTAATACTGGCTGACAGTTAACCTAACTAGTTTAAAACTTTTCCAGTACTTATATTGTTCTTGGCATGTGACTGCCAATTTCTCCTCATAAATAATACAGATCAGTAGTAGAGGTTGAATAGCCTTTGTTGCAATGTCTTCAGTCAACTCATAACAGAGAAATATATGCTGTGCTCAGGGTTCTAACCCACAAACCTGTGTTCCATAAGCCAAACGCTTTACCTAGAGAGCTAAGTGCATCCTTCTTAGTAAGTCCCATTTTCAGTAATCATTTAGATATTTGATAACCCCTGTGTTGTATATTCTCCAAGTTGTCCTCTACCACTGAAGACTCAATATGTACATAATATGATATATACTTGTATAGCTAGATTGTAAGAATTACTTGAAACATCTTATTGACCCTTGGAATTCAATGGGCTTTGAAATTGCATGTGTCATATTATACAGATGAGACATACTGAAAGTAAAAAATTTGAACTGGATCTAATTAATTTGATCAATATAGTTGGGACAGACATTTTAATTTTTCACTGGTGAGGGTTTCTTGTGAAACATAAGGTTTCAGTAAATGTCCCAAATCTTTTGGGAATCAGAAAAATTATTTACTGCCAAACCCTTGACATTATATAGATGTAGTTTAGGGTTATTCTGTGAAAAATGATTTCCTCAATAAGAGTCAATTAAGTTATAGTTATCTATATTTGAACTTTTCATTGGAATTCATTTACATTACATTTTCATCATGTTTCATGTATGAATCCAAAACCACCATTGTTGTCAAAATTTATTTCCTCTGGCTCTTGCTTTGTTGTTTCTTGATTATAAAATATACTTTAGTCAGGCCATCCATTGTTGGTTTGCAGCTACACAACCATAACTTTTAACAGTGGATTGGTAGGTTGGTAGGCTTCATGTTAACATGATATACTGTACTTGTACCAAAAATGAAAAGCTGGAATAAAGAAGCAAAAAAAATGTTTGGTCAGAAATGCTAAATGTTTGTTTAGGTTGGGGACATTTTAGTTAGTTGGAGTTTAAGCACTTTTGAGGATGGCCTCATATTGTTATTCTAAACTATTTCAGGAAGCGCAGTTTGAGAGACTGACAAGAGAGTTAGAAAGTGAACGAGAACAAGTTGCTGATAAACTTCAACAGGTGAGTGTCACAGTAACTTAAAACTGTAGGACTGTGTCAGCTTTCATTTTCAGCTAGTGTACAAAACAAAACTTGTGAGATGATCGATGGGAAAAGGTCTTTGTCTAAGCAGAGTATGTTTGTTTGATTGTGCACTGCATATAGTCTGGCCTTCTTTCATAGAAAGAAAATTAACAAGTGTCTGACTTGGGGGCTTTTTGTGTATTTCTTACAGCCAATTAAAGTTATCAAAATTAATGATTTCAATCAAATTTTTGCAATGGTTTTGATTAAATTGCAATCTCTTTTTTGCCTGCAATTTATACTGTTAACATTGGATCTTTTATTTGTATGTTTATATTGAGTATTTTGACCTTGTGTGGTATAAATTATACATATTATAAAAATTGTGAATTTTGTATGATTTCTTCAAGGGCAATTATGTGACCCTGTTAAATTGCTGAACAGATCAATTATCAAGATCTTCTACCCATTTATGCTTGGTATTGGGACTTTTGAATATTACATGCCTTGTTTTTTATAAATCCAAGAAGTTGTTCTAGTTTTATGTGTGATAAGAGTTATGATAAATTATCTCAGTATTCAATCATATCTAAGATCTTTAGGTAACTCAATCTACCCTGACTGAAATTCCATAGACTCTGAGTTATTAGTACTATGTACTGTTCATTTGTAGATCTCTGGTATTTTGTATCATATTTCAGATAATTATTTTGAAGTCCCATTATTATTACTTGCTAAATTTAACTCCTTGAAGCTCTGAAAAATATCACCTCTGTGATTGAGCTTTTGTTGTTAGTGCTAATTCATGTAATGGTATGTTTTTTCAAGTTACAGTATTTTTATTATGGATGCTTTTCATTGTTATATGACTCGTATGTAAGATATAACACACTATGAAGATGTTAAATGATTTAAGAATAATGTATACAGTGTACAGGGCACATGTTTTCTCCACTATTTAATCAATTACTGTGCACGACTGTTGTAATGTTTGTGTGCACTTATTTAGCATAGCATTCCTCAGTTGAATAAGGTACATTGTTGAAATTTTATTGTTAAAATTTTATGTCAATGGTTGTATGTTTTAGAAAGATTGACATTTTTGGGCCTTTAAAGTTAAATAAAGCCTTTATTTGTGGCATTGGATAATGTGGTTATTATATTCTCCTCTGCTGTTTTGTTGTAATTATACTATGATACAAAAAGCACTCTAGTAATTTGGGGATAAATCTGTGGTTAGCGTATGCTTTGTATTTACCATAAAATATCTATTAAATAACAGTCATGTAATTATTATGGAGTTCTTGATGTTTTATAAAAACTTAAATTTGAAATTCAGAGACAAACTTTTTTTCTAGTTTGAAAAAATACCCTTTATTTTTCCTCCATGTGAGGTGAATAGATTTTTGAAATTCAGATCTTAAGTATGTGATTGGTTATTTCAGAGTTTTTGCTCAATATTGGCCAATGAAAATGATGATCATATTCCTTATCAAGCTTCTGATTGGTTAAATCTATGTTTGGTCTCAAAATTAGCCAATCATACTGCTTTTACTGTGGTTGTTTACTGATGGAAAGTTGTCTTTTTCCATACACTCATTTAAGACACTTTTAGCTGAGGAATTTTATACTTGTTTCTGTTGGTCTTGTAATATGATAATGCCAAACTCCAGTGGGACACCAAAACATCAACATAAGTCAGTCAATAGATAAAGACATATTCCAAATGTAAAGAACTGGCCTCCTGGAATTATTGAGTTATGACAACTTTCATTTTAATCAATATAGTATTTTCTAAGTATGATATTTGGTATCTCATAAAATTTTGTTGATTAATATATGAAGAAAGCTTTGTGACCGAATAAAATAGGTGTAACTATCGATGTTAATAATTTGCTATATTTTTATGGATTTTACACAATATCATTGTATTTGTATCTGTTTAAGTACAGACAATCTATAAATACTAACACCCAATTTAGTGTTATTAGAATAGATATGGTATGACAGAGAATATGAACTGTTCATAAGTCAGAGACTTTTGTGCAGCATATGCCTCAAATTGTGTTAATTAGTTAATTTCTAAATGCTGCAATTCACTTCATGGGATTTTTTCATGTTTGTGGTCTAAAGTATAAATCTATACAATTAACTAATTATAGCTAAAAGTTTTATTCTATACTGGGTTAGTGAAATGATGTTGAAGAAAAATAGCAAAAGTTCGAGTATTGCTAGTATTCATGAGAAGATTCAGGATTCGTTGCGTGATTTTAAAATCGGAGAGCTGACTGATAAATTGTATGCGGAGGAATACAAACTCTATCAAGCTGAAAATGTCAATGGAGCTTCTGCTGAGCAGGTATTTTTCATGTATGGTATATGGAAACAAAAAGTTGTGTATGGCTGTGTAGGAATGGTCAATGTGAATAGAATCATATTTAGTCAGTAAAATAAGGTTGCTCCGTACACTTTAGAGTTGTATATATGGAGTTATGGAATTACAGCCTTGTAAGTACTAAATGGAAGATTTGGGTTGTGTGTATCTGTTAAAATGGTTTATGTGTATGAATTTGTAGATGTTCTGTGTATGAGGTTTTGTATATGTTGAATTCACTAAGGTTTTGTGTTAAAATATTTTTTTGTGTATGAGTTAATAGATGCTGTTTACCTGTTTGTTATTGTAGATATGGTTTCAAGTATGATATATGTATGAAAGTATTGACTTGACTCGTCAGATAGTGTTCTCATGTGTATGACTTATATAGTAAGTGAATAAAAGGTGTTAGTATGAATTCACTGATGATAAAATGGTTATCACTTCTATGAAATCCTGGTCTGTGTATGGTTTATGTTTTAATTCATTGACTACAGACTTATGAATGTTTTGTGTTCAAATCCTTTGGTAGTCAAATATTATCAAACTCTTTTTCAACATGTACAATATTATAAAGAACTCTTTAACTGGGTATTTGATTGTCAGTAGTTATAAATATGGTTCACATCTTGAGGTGCTATTCCTGTGTGTTTAGTTTTATGTCAGATATTTGGTGAGTAGGATTGTAAAGATCATTGGAAATTTTATCATAGTTAATTTTCTATGCAACCATTTGATGTTAAACATGCCTTCTGATCCTTACATCAAAGACTTGCATATATTCGTTGCAATGTTATCAGAAGCAAGCTCTATGTCTAAATGATTTTGTTGTTTAGTTTCACAGGTTGTTAAATGTTGATGTTGGTTCTTTGTGTGATGTTCATATGGTTGCTGGGTTTTGTAGAATTTTGATTATAATATCATGCTCATATTCTATGTGTAATATTTTGGTGAATTTCTATGTTGGGATAATTAGTTTTCGTATGTGCTTAAATTATATTTCAATGTTTGAAACAATACGTTAGTGTGCAGACAACCCTGACTTAAAGTCCATTTAGGTACCAGATTAACCTCTGAACAAAAGCCAGCATTAAGTCCCTGTAATGGTCTTTGTGTACAGGTTTAACTGTGTGTAGTTTATTAATGTAAATCAAAATGTTCATGTTATAAATACTATTGGTAGATTTCTACGTTGAGATGAAATAGTAAGATGTAACATATTTATATGTCCTTGTTATATATGTCCTGTGTCACTTTACTAAAATTACTCAACCATTGTTAATATGCAGAGGTTTTTGAAGTGGAGGGCATTTATTATTTTTTAAAAAATGCAAATCTATGTCACATGATTTTGAATGTGGCAAGATATTTTACTGAGAAAGAAACAAAACTTTTAACATTTCTGTATTTTTATTTGCAATTACTGCTTTCTGTAATCTAGAGAATTACTGGAGCCCATGTTCATATAAATTCCTTTGACTTTTTAATGAATATTTAAGTCAGTACATATTGTTGGACTGTGATATACTATCTAGTCCAGAAATATTTCCTAGTTTGTCAGTCTGCTGGTCCAGTAGTAGATCATTTTCTTTTGCATACACAGGTAAATTACTGTGAAAATGATTTTTTGATATATCATTTTGTATGATTGACTTCAGAATAATATTTGCTGTAAATTAATGCTTGTGTAATGTCAGTGTAAAGTATATTTACTCAAATGTTTTACAAAAACTTTTCAATTGTTACTAAATGTATTTGTAAATAATCTAGCACCAATAGTTCATGAATATTTTATTCAAATACTCAATATACCGCAACAATTTCAGTACTGTAGAGTCATACATTTTTATATGATTAAAAATTTGTTATAATTAGTTGTCACAAGTATGAATGTTTTGGAGTTTCTGTGTAGATTATTGAATTTCAATGAAGACCTTTAGTTAAGGGAAACATTTTTTATGAAAATTGTGACTTAATTTTTATCAAAGTTATAAAAATTACTAATTTAATTCATTGTAAGAATTTATGATTCAAATATTCTGTTCAGCTATGTATTTGTATACTTGACTTGTTGACTATTTGCAGATATAAACCAAAATGTACACATTACCCTGTATTGTAAATAATGTCAACATTTGTAAAGCAGTTTTTGTCAACAAAAGTTTTGAATGATAAAAGTTTGCCCTGGCAAGATAATATAGATTATATAAATGTGGTGTTGACTTGCATTAAAAGTTGAAATTTGGTCTGTTCGCTTGAGTCAGTCTGTCTGAGGTCATTGAAAGGTAACTTGTAAACACAGATTTTGTTCAACCTCCATGGGGCAGGTCAACTAATTCTTGTTTATTTTAAGTTATTTTTTATTTGCTCATTACTTTGTGGGATATTTTCTGCTATATTTGGTAGAGATTCTCATGTTGGTATCCTAATTAGATGGTTGGCTGATGTATAGCAGTTACTTTGATAGTTACAGCCAGCTGTATCACATGATATTTCCAGATGCTTACATAAAACTCCATTCAATTCTGTTAATTGACCAGCTGTTTTAATTAAATCTTGCAAAAAATATTGATATTTTCCACAGAGAGAGAGAGGGAGAGAGAATGTACCAATTAACAATTTATATAAGATTCAAGCTTGCCTATAATGAATACTTAGAGGCTCAGGTTCCAAACCTCATTCATTATGCACGTGACACATTATCCTGTGCTCATGTTCTGTGCCATCCAGCCTTGTATGTAGCACTGGGCTGGTCTAGCTGACCAGTCACATATATGACTGTACTCATCTTCAGTACTTATTCTACATGATGTAATAATCATTTACATGAACTATTGAAATATTACATTTAGTCACAAAAATTGGACCTTAATTCACTTTCAATTTAAATTCGTGTTTTAAATTGTTAGTCTGGGTCTTTAACAAGAGTAACCCTAAGAATTAAAGGGTGTCCTCATATTTAGACTGGGAAATAATTATATCATAAGCCTAAATTATAACTTTATTTTATTGGCTGTTTCTGTTAACTTGTTATTTGAGATTTTATTTAAGAAATGAATTAATGCCTTTATTGTTGATCTTTGTAGAAAGGGGCTGGGTCAGCATTGATAAGCAAACGAAGTTTTCATGTAGTGCTCAGATATGACTTAATTATGGCCCATACATGAAGGAGTCCGTAATGAGGGACATGATGGTAGTGGTTTAGTTTACAACAGGATATGAGTAAGCAGATTAGGATGAACTGAGATTTATAAACCCTGAAACGTCAAGATTTAGAAATTACATAAAATTAAATCACTGTATTGTGTTGGTTATGAATGAAAGGAAATCTTGACTTCATGTGTAAATGAACACTCCTACATGTATTTTAGTGTCACTCAGATCCTTTCAATTTATGTTTTTATTGATTTATTACTCATTGACAATATAATCGCAATATTAATATGCAATAGTGATTTGATAAGTCCTTACATGTTATTCTGGTTTGAAATGATAGTTCATTTAGTTTTTGAAAAACAGCCTGAAATTAAAGCATCTGATTGGTTATTTTGAATTTGAATTGGCCAATCAGATAGCTGCTATTTGAAGGCGTGCTCAACCCTCTTTGATATGAATTAACATGATGAACTATACTGTGTAGATATGAATTGAGCATTATGCTAGGATATGAAGTAAAAGTTCTTGACCAGAACCACTGATGGGACTACAGAAAAGTGGTCTAAATGGTGGGGTAGTCTTTGTATAGAATTTACATTTACTTGTACAGTGAAACTGTAATTTGCTGTATATTTTTTCAGCTTTTGACATTTGCATTTTAGTCTCATATTAAACTCGATGATATTAACATTGCACTTCTGGGATTTATTGCCCTGAAAGTTGAGATCAATCTCAAACTCAAGTATTCATTCTCATATTTTGAATGAATTAAATGGATCAAATAATAACCAGCCAATGTCAAATAATGGCAAGACTTAAACCTTGATTTGGACATGATAGGATCTGTATCAATGGTGATTGGGTCTATTTATGACTCACTCTTCAATTTCAAATGAAAGGAACATTATGTTTTGAATTCAGAAAAATCTTAATTTGAGCTTTGTGAAACTGAATCTCATATAATATCTCATTGTCAGTATGCTATAATTACCATAACTGCAAGCAAGAAATGCTTCACACCTCCATAACAAACTATTTTGTTTATTTTGTACATAAATTTATAGTTTAAATTTATTTCAAGTTTTACAAATGTTAGCATTGATGAATGAGTTGTAAGCAGATTGTTTTATGAAAGGTAATTTGGTATGACAATGGTGGCAGTGTATCACAGTAACATTTGATACGAAATTGAAGTATCGATTGTTACTGTGGCGATAACATTTCGTATAATTTTTGCACACCTTTAATTTCACAGTTTCTTCATTGTTTTCTTATAACTTGGGGTGTTCTTTAGCTATTATCTGAATAGGGGTATTGTTTATGCTTGGATGTTTGACACATTACAGTGGTCCAGTCATTATTTCTACCTTATGATTAATTTGTTTCGGTCATTTTCCCCCATAATAAAATTATTGCCTTCTTGAACCGCGATTGGTTGGTGTTTAATGAATCAGGGATCGAAATTGAAACAAGGGACATTTATTTTGTCATAAAACCGTACTGTAATTTGTGTAAATTAAATAAAATCCTTACAGTAAGCCAAATTGAAATTTATTGCTTATTTGTAGTTTTGAGGCTAACTTATTTTCATGCTTCATTGGTTTCTATGTAAACACCCCCAGGTCATGTTGTGGTTATATGGTATGTACCAAACCTTACCATACGATTCAGTACACACATACCAAATATATGATTAGTTTTGACAAGTCATCCATGATGTAAAAATTGTCATTCAATGTATCGTTACCATATATTGACCAGTTTATATAGCTAATTAATATTTTATGTTTGAAAAATAAATTATAATTGTGTGATTTGATGTATGTGTGAGAGATTTGTATCAAGTTGATGTAAAGTTTACAATTTGAGAAAATAGACTTACTTAAAATGGTATCATTTTTTTGATAGATGAAATTGTTGGTCACCCTGTTGAAACTTTTAACAGTGTGCAATATATGACCAACCACTAGTGACTCTGTGTTTATTAAAATGTTGGCTACACAGCCTCAGGCGACTGTATGTCTTGCTAATTGACAAATTTTGTATAATAAAAACTAATCATTTAGAAAAATACATATACGGGTAGGGTTTATGGTGTATGTTGAATATATCATTTGTATGCGTTAGTGTGTATTTTTACATGTGCTTTATGGAGTTCAATCCTTTATTTAAAAATAGGATTATGAATGTAATTCTGTTATTGGATTTATGAATTTTCTGACTCATTAAGTTCCACTATTGGATTTGTTGAGAATTACGTATAATTGGTAAGTTATTTGTTTTTACTAATATTTAAACTCCTGATTCCATGTGTAAATGTTTCTGGGTGTACTTTGATCCTTGTATTCACTAACTGAGCTGTAATGAATGGTGACATTATTTGTTTGACTTTCTTAGGCTGTCAATATTACGATCTTTTGTCTGGGACATAAAAATGATGTTGGCAATTAGTTTTTAAATTTGAATTTCTAGTCCAGAGAGGTTTAAATCTGAGTTTGGAAACCAGTCTCACAATGCATCCCTGTTGTGGGTGAGTTTTAACTCTGGGTGCATAAGACAGTTCAATTAGATGCTTCATTTCATGATGATCTCAAAATCTTGTTTTGTAACCTAAGTTAGGTCACTGAGGACATGTACAAATTACAGTTCAGTAAGGATGTGGTATAATCATCATCTATATTTACACCTTTGCTTGTTACAAGATTCAACCAATGAATGATTGATGTTCCGTAAATAATTTCCTAATTTATCATAAATGTGGCATTGCTATTGATGAGTCTGGCTCAGTTCTTGACATTTTTCAGTCATGTTTGAAATACATTTTTTACCAATCATTAGATATTTTATGATTTAAGATGTTGAAGAATTGCTGTCAGATATTACTTTAGTTTTGTTCATTCATTATTAAAAAGCTTGTAGTTCTTTCAAGCATTGTAAATGTTTTTACAATGTGACTGCCTTTAAATTGTTGACATTTTTAACTACCTTATTTATGTTTATAGTACTTGTTATAAATTGTCACAGGACTTAATTATTAGGTAAATAACATACACAGATGATGAATATAAACTTTCAGCTTCTGAAAATCTCTTCATGATTTATAAACCAGTTGGACTTGACCTAATACAAGAAAACTTCATGTGGAGAACCCTTCATGGAAACCACCTCATTAATAAAATCACTTATTTTCTGATTAATGTTCTTTATTTAGATCTATGGTCTTAAGGGGGTCTGAATTGAAAAAATGTCCCTTCTTGTTTTGAAAATACCATTTGTAGTCAGCATTTATGTACAGTTACGTCTGTGCTGCTTCAAAACTGTGACACCTCTTTATGATCTTTTTCATGTCATAAAACAATAATCACCCATAATTGATTTGTACCTCTGAAAAAAAATTATTGGAATGATTATTCAACGTAAGTCAATATATGCTTTGTTTAATGTCAGTAATCCAATGTGTAAGTACTGTAGTATGCCTATGACTCACGATGTTAGTTTAGTGTACAGTGAAATCATTTTGGTTTTAAAATATCATTGTGGTTTTTTAAGGGCTCATTTAAGCTGGATCATTTCATGACAGATGGGTGTAATAATGAGGTATATGTTTACTTGATGTGCGAAAAAATAACATTCTAATTACTTTATAGAGGTTGTGTACAATGCTTTGTATTGCATGATTATAGTTCATTAAAAAAATTCTTTGTTATGATGCGTTCAAGCTCTGAAGACTGTGCATATAATTAAAATGTAACCAGATAAAATGAAAGTTAAAGTATACATTGCATGTCTCATCAGAAATGTTTTGTGTAAACAAGGCATGGTTTGTAAATTCAAGTGATTAACATAATATGATAATGGCATGTTTTAGTGAAATTAATAGAGGAATTAGTAAGAAATTGTGCTGTAATATCATAAAAGAATTTAGTATCCTAACATTTGTCCCTAGCAGCTTTGAAGCGCCTCCCTGTCTTGTTCTGATAGTTTATTGCAAATTATTGCTATTACCTGCCTTGATGAAATTTACCAGTTATCTCCCTTATTTTACTTATTGATTTATCACTTTCTCTTTCCCCTTTAAACACATTTAAATAGTTTTATACATACGAAATTTGTGTAGTTGTTCTGAAAACATTGATCCCTATTTTTTCATTTAAATTATTATTGTCACTCATTTTATCCATATCAACAATTGTTTATACTTAAATCCGTTGAAACTAATCCAAATGAAAATTGTACAACAATAAGATAAGTTTTTTTGTTCCAGTATTTTGCATGTTTTTTTTTTTGTTACTATTGTTTGTTTTTGTTGTTGTTATTATGCAGAAAATATTATTATATTTAACTGAGAAAAAGAAATTAGCTACTAACTGCATGTATGTGGTTGTCTCCCTTAAAATTTATTTGAATGCAAGGATTACCCCCTTGTACAGATTGTTATTTTTACAACATTCAACCATGTTTCAGGGTAAACCATTTTAATTCTAATGTTATAATTAAATGAACAACCCCAAGATAAATAAAAAATGATAAATGACAAAATCTGATGCTGTATTCTCAGTATTTTCTGTTGAGAATGTCACGATTAGTTTTTTTTAATTATATCTCTCTTCTTTCTATCTGTAAAGCCACAGCTTTTCTTTTTTGTTTAATCGAATATTCTAGTTTTTCTTTTTTTTAATCATTAATTAACCTCAGTAGAATTCTTCAGCAAGCATATAACTTTGCTCATAGTGACCACTTGTGGTCACATTTCTCTTGTTTTGGTACAATTTGTAGTAAAATTTTGTATTTATGGTTGCTGTAAACCATTATTACTCACAATGCTCTTCCTGAAATCCAGCTGCACTGTTATCATACCCTAACTGTCATTTTTGCCTAACTGCAACATATTATCATTTTTGCCTAACTGCGATCAATCGATCAATCAATTAATCAATCAATCAATCACATGCCAATCATTTCCTGCGCTATGTTTTCATGCATATTCATCTCTTGTGTATTTCTCTTCATTACAGTATAGAATAGGGTCTGAAACTGTCAGCATGAATAGCATTACTAGCACAGATGACACGTTTCAATGGGGTGGGCCCCAGGATGACTCGTTACGTTTCGGAGACGAGTCACACGGGCTCATGGACTCGTGCTTGTGAGTATTTATTCGGAACACTGCTGACATATAACCAAATACTAACAAATATTAGACTACTGCTGCTTGAGCATAACTGCATGCTTGTTTCTTTCTTCTAACATTATAACCAGTGTATGTTGTTTTATATGAATCAATATAGGTAATGACTTTCTTTACAGTAGGAGATTATTATTATGTACAGCAGACTCTATATAGAAGGGCATCTTCACTGAACATCTTTAGTTACCTATGTGTGTCTGTTTCTATCATTGAGGGCTTCACAGTGAGCAGTTTGAAAGGATTGTAAGCTTCTTAGTAAATATTTGCCATACCTAAAGCTTTTGGCATAATAGATGATTATTATTATTAAACTTGATTCAATGATATTGTTAGTGTTGTTTGACCTAAGGTATGTGTACACTAAAATGGGTAGTTTGCTGAAGAACATTTTAGAATTCTCCTTTTTTTAATTAAGTGAACAATATAATGTATACTTGTTGAAATCAAGTGATATAAAATTTTCAGTTATTTAGAATGAAATAATGAATTATCTATATGAGTTATGTGATTTCTTGTAGTGTTGACATAAACATATTTTTAATTAATTAATTTTGTGCTCAGACTAACATTTTACAATTAAGATGGTACATTTTTTATTGCCTGGATTTGCCTTATTTCGAAAACATTCTGATTAACTCATACAGGGTTATATAGTTAAGCAAACAGTTGTTTGGATTGTATGTAATTTTGAGTTCATTTAAGTTCAAGAGCTTTGATTTTTTTTTCTTTTGAAAATCCAAGTTTCCTTTTACTTCAGTTTTATTTTGCTCGTGCATGTTTTTTGTACATTCAGTACCTTATGATTGCTGTAAATCATTTTTATGAAATCATGACTCACTCTACTTTTTAAAGCCATACACACATTTGATACTTAAAAAAACACATCTGTCGTAAGTGTGGTTATTTTATCTTTTCATCTTTTAACAATGACATTGTCTACAGTGTCTTTTGACCTTCACTTAAAATAAGTTTTCTGCATCACCATGTTATAACATTGCTGCCAAGAATTTAAATACCTGTCCTTCAGATGTCTCCATTTTGTCACTATGACATGTATTGGTATGAAAATGCATTGTGTGCATACGACCATAACATGTACAGCAGCTTGTAAGGTTATAAATAGCTGCCTTTGTTATGTATGTAACTTAATGTTTTGTGGTTTTCTTTGTGTTGTTTTGCCGTCTTTCAGTGACTTAAAGATCATTTTTAGTTCATCCTTATTAGTTTTTTCTGGCTTTTTAAACCTAATCCTTAATGACTGACTAAGATGATAAAAATCTCATTTCTTCCTGTTTCCAAGCCTTGAATCAGTTTAAGCTTCCAAAGGTTGCTGGACTTTTAATTGTTTTTGCCTTAACATGTGTATAAATAGGTTCCAGCTTTAGTTGTGGCCCTCATCATGCTGCACTTGTACTTTTTTCTTATTGACTTTCAACTCAGAGGTTTTGCATGATGTAATACTACATGAAATATAGTTTTGTAACCAAAGCCACTATGGGAAGAGAAGAAATATGGCATGAATACACTGCTGGCTTCTTTTTCATAGGTTTATTTGGTTTATAAATATGTATTTGTGAAAGGGCTGCTGTTGTTCACATGGTGGCTTTTATCCAGTGGTGGACATTAAATCAGTATTGACCATTTTTTCCAGCATTTTTTGCCTAATGTTCACTAGGTTCTTCATATTTCTCAATATTAAATCTATTCCAGTTTTTAATTTAAATTGCTGCAGAATTTAGCTTCCAGTTGACATCACAAACCTGAAGTTTTCATGCAAGTTTTTAAGGCAACTATTTCAGCTTAAGGCGTTAAATGTCTTGACTATGCTTGTTTTAAACGCTTAGCAGTTCTCTTAGTACAGGATCAGTTGTTAATCATATTTAACTTTCACACCTGAGATCCCAAAACTCATATTGGTTGATTCTGCAGGAGTTATTTAAGTTGACCTATGGCATCTGCTGTCTTTCATTTTTAGCTTTCACACCTATGGTGATCTCAAAACTCTTATTACTTGGTTCTAAGTGAAGTCTTCAAGTCGACTAATGGAAAGGCGGCTTTATTAGAATATATGCTCTAATCTGAGTATATTTCTTGGAAAAAGTAAAAATAATTGCACAGATATTTCCTGGAGACATTCAACTTGATAAATAGCATTGATTGTTACTTTCTCTACCAGTTAACTGGGATGTGGACCCAATTTGAATTGAAATTCATGTCTCCAATATTTAAACAATGAAACGCAGGTTGTTCACTGTTAATATGTTATCTGATGTCTCAAGTTACCTAATTTGGTTGTTGACTTTGAAGGATAATGTTTTGCTAGTTTTTGTATTGTCATCTTTTGCCTTCTATGGTTGTTTTGTTTTTGAAAGCATACAAGTTTTTGTACTGTTTTATAATGATGTATTGTTTTAAACATCTGAGTTTTCCTATATGTTGTCTTACTTATGTATAATCATCATATCACACATCATTATCATCAAGGGGAGTTGGTTCATTTTTGTATCTTTGTTATAATTCAGACACATATTACCCCATATTCAGGGGGGCTTAAAACTTTTCTTTGTTGCCCCCCCCCCCCCCCCTTGTTGTCTTTGGGCCAGAAATATGCCACTTAGAGTTAGTTGCTTTAGCCCTCCCCCGCTGTCATTGCTTTTCTGAATGATAATATTTAGAGCTAGAAAGCTTACATTTGAGTTATTTTTTACCTCATCCAGCACCAATTGTGCTGCATCTTTTACTTAGTAAAATTACCTCTTTTAAGCAGAAAGTTTCTAATTTTCACTTCCAGTATGTAGGTAAATCAAAGATTTTAAAATTTTGGCCTGCCAATGAAAAAAGCATAAGTCACACACAGCATGTAGACATCCAATGAATGAAAACAAAGCTGTTTTTTATTAGCCAGATTTTTCAACAAAAAGCTGAAAAAATTTGGCTTATAGATTGTCAAAAACCTGCGTGGGAGTCTGGCATCATAAACTATTTTTGCCCAGAGCATTACTCAAAAACCATAGCAGGTATTGATATGAAACTTTATTGGTAGATAGACCTAAAAGAGTGGAAGTACAGTGTACAAGAACTATAACTCTCTTATGCATATTTTTAGAAGTTATTGCCCTTAGTTATTTTTCATGCTTTTTTTCCGAGAAGTATTGCACGAAACGTATTGCAGGTATCAGTATGAAATTTCATAGGTAGATAGACCTCTATGAGGAGAAATGTAGTGTACAAGAACTGTATCTCTCTTTTTCATAATTTAGAAGTTATTGCCCTTTGTTATTTTAATAATTTATTTTAGCTCTGTTTTGAAACAAGTTCTTATATTAATCACACTTGAGTCCGCTTCCTGGACACTACTCCAGTACTATGTTTGAATGACAGTATTGTAAAAACCGTGATCGATCTTGGCAGACCTGTGTCTGTGTTTCATACATGTGTCTGTGTTTTGCTTTGTCTAATATCAAAGATAGTTTCAACTACTTGATAATGTTTATGCAAGAAAAATTTTCGTTTGATAAAACATAACATGTTACAAAATCATTTCAATAAAATCGATATACAGACACATATAGCTAATGTATGTTAATGTAATGTTTGTTTTTATGATGTAAGTGCGGCCACAGAATTATTGCTTATTTGTTATTGAATGGTGTTATAAAAGTACAATAAATAGACCTCTTTAAACACTAATGTGGTACATATCAGTGACTGTGATGAATCATCGAGGGTCTTATTTCTTTGTAGAAATATTATTACCATATA
This sequence comes from Lutraria rhynchaena, assembly GCA_008271625.1. Classification (NCBI taxonomy): domain Eukaryota; kingdom Metazoa; phylum Mollusca; class Bivalvia; order Venerida; family Mactridae; genus Lutraria; species Lutraria rhynchaena. Next base: position 229,848 of record VIBL01000232.1, read on the forward strand.
ACTGAATAATTGCTGCATACAGATTGGGTTTTAAGTGTCTTTAGGTTTAATCTGAGACATTATATCAAGCAGTTTTAATGAAACACATGATGTTGTGTTGGATGTTCAACATAATTCATGTTTTAATGTTATTTTTTGTACATGGTTTAATGTTGGTCAAACTGTCAGGGTCACATTTCCAGCTTTAACATTGGAGGAAGTCCCCAGGGTACATTTGGGAAGGACCAGCAACCTTTGATCTGTAGCTTACAGAACAGCTTCCTCACATTTGAAATTCATCTGGTCCTCCATGGATGGGATTTAAATTCACAGTGATTAGGGGCTAGTGATTACTAGTCAAAGACCATAACCACTCTAGTATGTACTTTCCCCTGAGGCATCTCAAATTTTTTAAGGGTTAACTGTTCACTGCGGTCACTTGTGAAGTATGGTCATTTTTTATTCACAAATGTTGATATAATAGACCAAATATACCTCCTCATAAAGACCATCTGTCTAGTTCAGCCATATTTCTTCTCTCCCTTTGATGGCCCTAAAATTTCACAGGTTTTACTGTACTTTCATAAAAACTGTTTATTATAATAATTCATTTTATCCAGATTTTTTCCATTAGTTTAAGAATATTGTTGTTCAAAATAGTTTCACCTTTTATTAGTTATTAAATATGTAATCTGGCCTTAATCTTGATAAAATCTATTACACATTTTCACATATTTTCCCTGCATATTTTCATGACCAAACAATAGCTTTAAGGTCTGAAGTAAGCCTGATTGAACCCATTAGCACCTAATTTAAAATATGTGCATGACTCTAATTGAACTGAAATTTTAACTTTATGTATTGTTTTTTTTTACCTTGTGAATTTGTGAATGATAATGATATTTACTTTTCTGAGTCATTATGTACGACTACAGTAGAGTCACTGACCCCTTTTCCATGTGTTGTCAATTTCTGAATATTCTGGTCAAATTCTGAATAGTGTCAATGATATGAACGCTTTTGCAATGCATTTTGAGGTTAAAAATCTTGTCAATGACTCTTTGTATATGTTAATATGAATTATTTCTGACACATGCACGGTTGACTCTCTGGAATGTCCAAATGGCATTTTTATGCTCTGGCTTACAGGCAGAAACATTTGTATTAAGAAATAGCCAGTGACAAAAATGAGGAATCATTAAATTAGCAATCCTATGCGATATTATTCACTGATAATTGTCAGATAATTATAGGTGAATCTTGTGAATATATAACATTGCGTTGATGTTTGTATGAATTATTAATGACTGCAAATATCAGGGGTATTCTTAAAGTTTATTGACTTTACTTAGAGCTTTTGTCCCGAGATAAAAGAGTGTTAAAGCGTAATGATAATTTGATTTGTTTTATTGATATCAACTTTATGTTCTCATTATTCGAGTAAAAACCTTCCTGCTGACCTCAGTTGGTAGAGCTTTAGGTCTTTGGACCTCATGTCTCGAGTTTGAATCTTTGTCGTGGCACATGTGCCCTGCAACGATTTTATTGAGGAAATTATGTCTATATGGATATTGGTCCTCCTCCGAGAATCATTCATGTGGAGAAGTTGACCGTTAGTTGAGGAAAACAAGGTTAGTTATGGAACAGAATCCTTGATAACTGGTATGATTAAATGCCTGCTATTATATATAGCTCAACTACTGTTAGAAATGTATAGGCATAAAATCCGAAGAAAAACTATAAAAATGTTTTTGTTTAATTCCTTTTGTTATAGGATGTACTTAATTAAAATGTGATGCTATATTATTTGACATCTAGAAGTTCATGTTTAACGTTGTCAGGAATATCAGGATACATTTGAAAATTCATAAAATGAAGTTTTCAATAAAAGTTTGCCATGGGCTATGTAAATTTGTTGACAGTTTTGATTATCAATTAGGCCAAGCATATAATTACAGTGCTCCCTCTGAAGAGCAACACTTGTGTTGTCCTTTGGAGGAAGTTGTTGTTTGGAGGGAATTGATACATTGATTCATTCAAGACAGGTGCTTTTTATTGTGTGTATGTGTCCCTTTTACTGTTGTTTCTTGGAGGCAATCAGTCTTTGGAGGTGACATTAAGGGAGGGAACACTGTAATAATTATGTGATGTAAATTAATCAGACCTAACTTGTTTTGGATAATTTCACTAATATCTGTTAACTGAATAACAGTGTAACTATGTTTTTAAACTCATATTTATGCTTAACTTTTTCTGCTTTAAAACAAATCATAATTTTATTCCATTTTTAGGGGAACAAAATATGACACAGAATTGACTCAAAGCTTGAATTTTCATTGACCAATTTTATAGTTTTCTCCTGTACTGGAAATTTATATTGGCAGCCATTGTATGTAGAATCTACACGCTGCACTGCAGCCTTTGGCTAAATGTTTATCCCCGGCTGGTATAAATGAGCATTAATGTATTAAGTTTTGTTCAAATCCAGTGTTGTAGTTGAATTATTTAAACATATTTGAACGTCTAAGATCTTCACTTGAGATAGCTCCGTCTATGTCACGGCTTATTTCCAATATTTACTTCAGTGTACATATGGTCTCAATCTTCACAGCTCTGTACATTATACGCAATGTTTTGGTATAAACTCTTATACAAAGATGGGTATTTTTAGATTCGGTTATGCATGATCGACTGTGTCATTTGTCGTCGTTTGTAGACTGGGGAAAAAAGAGATAGACTGTAAACTTTGCTATTTGATACGTCACCTCACAGTGTCCGGGGACAGTGTAGTTGTTTGAACATATATTTATTTTACTGTTGGATTTTTACTGAGCTGTTGAATTCTCCTTCAGTTGTTTATGGTATTGGAAATTACGCCACCATAGATTTTACAAATCGTAACATTGGATTACTCAGTCTTTTGTGGTGAATATTTTACCTATAATATTAATAATGGTAGGTACTTACAGTATGATTACCTTAAACTATGATGACCTACATAGCTGTATTTTGGTATTATTTCTGTATATGTATATTGAACTAGTGATTTTTTCGTTATCAGTTTCTGTTATTGTGAAGTGCGGTGACATTTCAGTTGATAAGATACTCACGTTGTTTGATTTCATTTTAATGTGAAACATGAATTTACTTGTCGCTGTTATAAATTATCCCGTATGTTGAACCTATGTATAAATATATTGTTAGTATGTATAACTGGTATATATGTATATTCTGAGCCTCAGGTGGCAGCCATGATGTTTGTTAAATGTTCGAATGTTTGGGATGGTAATGAAGTATGTACTGAATTCACAGATGCACATCGATCATACTTAATGGTTGGGTGTATGTATAACATGACTAAACAAGATTATTAATAACAAATGAAACTATGTTCAGAATGCATGAATTTCACTTTCATTACTGAGAATACCCCCAGAGATATACCTGTATTTTGATCTGATAAATAACTTACTCTGGAATACCCTGGTATTCTAACAGTGCCTGCTGAAGTTAATTGCCTTTTGTGATGACCTTGTATTACTATTATGAGTACCTCAGTTTAATCTCATGTGGTATTTTTGAGTCTCAGTGTCCCCACTCATTGTCTATTTTTAGTTTAATTTATTGACTCCATTCAAAAGGATCAATTGTCACTATTTAAAACTTTCCTTAATCTACGATTCATGTTGCTGCATAAAAAAGGCTATAATTTGTGACCTTCAGGATGCTGTTCATAATTACTGGGAGATAGGGGTAATAATTTAAGGCCCCAGATGTTAACTTGCAAGCATGCTGTTCCCTGTACTAATTCACTCTTCAATTTGTACAGATAGAGTTAGGTGGCTTTCAGTCCGATACACTAATAATTATGGATCTTCAACATATTCCCACACTGTCAGCTTTATCTATGCCAGGTTGTATTGTATTTGTATGACTTGGACTGCTGTATCTTGATTAGAAAGAATAAATATTCATTGTGTGCCTGGCACACAAAATTTGTCATTAATTCACTTCAAAAATGGATTTTGTTTGGAGCCAGTACTGTTGCAGTTGTGCCTATAAATATTTTGTGCGGATCACTGGCACCAAATATTGATGCCCAAGAATCTCATTTGCTTGCTTTTTGTGAAATGCATGAATAAATAACAGGAAGATTTCAATGTCTGCATCTTCTAAAATTGCCTCAAATTGATCAAGATTAATCTATACAACTCAACGAGATTATGATTTTATGATTCACTATTGCATAATTGTATGGGGTTACATTTTCCTTTCATGAAAAGGAATTTGTGTGCTCTGCTGAAGTTTACCATTCAATATTATTTCTCTGGTTGGCTGTATCTGTCCCTCAGCACAAATGTTTAGTTCAGATGGGCTTTACCTAAGTTGTAAAGATTTTAAGCATTACTTTCGTTATTCAGTCAATTAATGTAAATTTAATTTTGATTTCAATTATTGTGCATTATTTGATTTACCAGTGATCTATTTGTGCAAGATGTTCCCCAACTTCACTTAATCACAGTTTAAACCAGCACCAATTCACCAATGTAAGACCATTAGCCGTGTGTTTTCACAATTGGTCAATCATAGTTTTCTAATAGTTTTAGGTCAGATGACTATGGCTGACTGATGTGGTCACACATGGGGTTCTTAATTACCTCAGGGTGGCAATATTTCTACAGTCATGGCTACTGACCAGTTGCAGTGCATTCAGATGATAATACTTTTCACAATTTGCTAATAAAAGTGCATAATTTATGGTTTAGTAAAAGCTGAACAAAAATTTCTGTGACCCAGCATGTAAGCATATACACACTTTTCTAGTATGTCAGCTGTAATAAATTATTTAATGATGACTTTGATATGAAGTATTGTATCACATACATAAATAATGTGATACATTCTTTGTTGCCATCAAACAAGTTGGGATAGTTGACACATAATTGACTTGCTAGTTCTCCTTGTTTCACTGTAGTCATGCAGCCTTACCTGCCATCTGAGCCACACTGTGTTTTGCAACCAGTGACTTAGTACTGTCATGTTGTGCCAGCTTGTCCAATCAAAGGTCAAAACTTTGAGGTTTTGTTACTACTGGGAGTCTCAGCATCTGATGTTGTTTAAGTGAATGGATTCTTTGTGATGTTGTAGCATGTTGGGAATTAATGATTTTTATCTGCTCTTTGTTGAAGATAAATTTGTTTTATATAAATTAAGTTTGTCATAAACTGGTCAGCTGTAACATTATCAGTATTGCTGGATTCTGTATCAATACTCATCTTGTTCTCCACAAGTAACTGCCAACACTTCTGATGTCATAGTTCTCTCTGATTTTATGATATTTAGTCACCAGTCTATGTTTGGTTCATTGTATACACCTTAATGTAACATGAAAATTACATTGTAATCATAAACCACAATGTTTGAGGTGAGCAAGCTTGCGTTTTGTTTTGTTTTCCTTATCTAACATGTAGCAAGGGAAGTTTATATCTTTCCTTTTTCATTTTTTCGATAACTTTGTTGTACAGTTTACTGTACGTTATTCATAGGACTTGATAAGACGGAGAAAGAAAAAACTTTGTCACTGTAATCCCCCCCACTGTTCGACAAATTTTGTCCCATGATTCATCAATTGTGGTATGTCTTCCATTTAAATTGTTAGTTGATAAGAATGGAGAGAGGGGGGGGGGGAGTCATTTATCTCAAATGTCAAAACATTCCCTATGAAATGTAATGTAGAAAGATGGTGTCACTGTGCACAGGTTTGCTGTTTAAGATTACCAACTATTGATTTATAATCTTTATATGCAAAAATTAATCACCAAATCAGTATCTGTTTATATTTTTGATTAACCAATCAGAAAGCAGCAAATTGTATGTTGTTTTTGCTTTTTATTTAATAGGAACTTCAATTCAGTTTTAAATTCTACGATTCGATTTAGTTGCTATGATAAGCTTTTTGTGCGTAGAAAGTGTATTGTTTCAATTTTATTGTGTGTATTTCCTCATACCTTAGAATAAAGTTTGGTGTGTGCTTGTGTTTATGGCAGCAGTCAGACAATAATACCAACAACATATGTTCCCAAATGCTCCTCCATCATTTTTTGAAATTGTTGTATTTTGGTATTTGCAGTAACTAAATATTATTGTCTGATTGAAAATGTTTTGTTATTAATAAAGATGCAATACTTTGTGAATGCTTTGGAATTCTATTTGGTTATATTAATTGTTCAAAATTTTGTGTTTCTTCCACAGCTGTATAATAATGGAGCTTTTTTGCAATGTAATAGATAGTAAGCCTTAAATTAATGGGCAAAAACAGTGAACTGTTCAATTATTAGTTTTGTTACAAGATTTGTCATGATATCATTTCTGTCACAGTTAATACTGGCCATAAAGGCAATAAAATATTATTTGTTTTACTGTGAGTCAGTAATTAAGGCTACTAAAATATGGACAGTTACACTCAGTAATTATATACATATGTAAATATTACTGTTTTTGTTCACGATTGAAATTTACAACCTTGTTATGGTCCTAATAATGATGCTTTGTTTATATCCATAATAAATAATAAAATCCATCACTGTGTGCCCCATAAATAAAGTTCATATCATTTCAGTAAGAGGTTGCTGGAATTGTTATCCTTGATTAATTTACTTTGCACAATTGGCTATGGCATTTTGTGATTGCCTGAATCCTGTTATGCTCTTCCAAAGGTGTTCTTAATATCGAGGTCTTACTTTACAAGACTCATGAATTTCCATGCAGGACAAATATTGCTACACTAAGTACAGAACCTCCTCTGTTTCCCATTGTATTGATTTCCAGGAATAATACCACTTATTACGTTCATAAGACATCCATATTAGTATAGAGAACTGTCTGATATTTTTTTTGAGAAAATTTGGGACACTAAAATGTATAGTGTGGCTGATGCTGGTGATATTTTAGTGTGTACTTCATGGATGATTGTCAATTTGATCAATGGACAACACAGTATTGGAAAATGTACTGGAAACCTGGGTGCTTAATGTTTTTTTTTATAAAATTGAGGGACCTCAGGATACAGTTCTAAGTATTGGAATATACACGGGGTCTTGTTTGCATAACTCTTGTGTACTGAATTTGTTTTGTTACATGTAAATTGGTCACATTATTGAGGTTGTCTCATCATCAAATAGAAATAAAGAGGAAATGATGAATTATTGTCTATAAAAAGTGGTTGTTGCAGTTAGGTGATCTTAATATTGAAGTGATTACTAAGTGAGGTTTCACTGTACTGGAATATGATATGGAATTCAGCAAATTCATGTGGTTTAATGTGCGCTGTGTAAGATTATAAATGTGTGTAGTGTAACACTGGTAGTAGAATTGTATAGTATGGCCAGGAGTACTCTATAGGGGGCACCCGAGATATTGTCCTGTGATTTGTTATCACTTACCTTGTTTGACAAGGCACTACTTTACCAGTGACATTAGGAATGTGAGAGATTTATAATTGATGCATAGCTCTAGCATGTAACCTGACTTAGGATACAGTTCATACGTTTATCTTGATTGTGGCTTGAATTGAACAGTGTTCCTGCTGAATGAATAAATAAAAAAATTGGAGTGTGTTACACAGTGAAAAAAAATCTGGTTTTATTTTTGTAATGGAATGTCGGGAACAAAGTAGATCTGAGGAGATAAATACATGCTTTTTGTGTTCTGTTACCTTTCTAATGTGTGTAATCTCACAGTGAATTATAGTGGTTGGAACTTCATGTATGTGTGTGTGTGTGTTAAATTAGAAAATAATTATTAACTTGGAGTTTAGTTGATAATTGATTTAGATTACTGTTTTCCCTGTAACATATAAAATTGGTGATTTTATAGTGTAATATGTTGATTTCACCTCAGTGATTCATAAAACAAGGTAAATTATGCAGGTAAAGTACATTTTATGTTTACTTCACCATGTAATTCTATACAGCACAGGATGGACATAAGTATAAACATTCCTGGTTTTATAGAGTATTAGAAAGACAATGAACTATTCCTTGACCAGAGGAGTCTATCAAACATGAAAACATCATTGGTCTGGACAAATATCACTGACCCACAATTTATATTGACTTTGGTTTTCTTTATAAGTTACGGTACATGAATTTTACAGGACATGAGGGCCAGAAATTCTTAAGTCAACCAGACCAGGACAGAGGCCTGAAAGTCTATCGGGCTGTTGTTAAAATACATTAAATTAATTAAGTAGATTCATGTCTTACATAGACAGAAGACAGTTCAGTGTTAAAGATTAGAATTGAATATTGATCTGCTTCTTAATTCTTAAGTATGAATTAATTCAGCATTTTAAGTTCATTAAATTTAGAAAGATTATTCACCAAGAAAATTAAATTTATTACCTAATAAACTCCCCATCATTAACTCATACTGTTTTTCTGTCTGTAAGTTAATTAGGGCATAGGCATTTATTATGGCATGTTTGGTACTTGGCCTCTGATAATATTGTAGTAAAAGTGTATAAACATTTTAAAATAATGTTCTTCTATCACTACATAACCTGGAATGTTGTTGTTAACTATATGTAATCTGGTTTTATACCTGCCTCAATTTTTTCTCAGAATGAAAAATGATACCAATTTTGTTATTGAATGTAGATAGTGTTACATATATGCATCATTATCACAGGTGTTATAAAGTTGGTCTACTCCGTCAGATGAACATTCAGTTAAACCTGTGAACAAAGGCCATCAATGGGTGAGAAAAATGATGACTTTTATGCATAGGTAGCTTTTATTCAAAGGTTTATTTGGTCAATGGTATAAACAAATGCATATTTTAAAAGTGGTGGCAGTTCACAGGGGAGCCTTTAATTTTAGGCAGAAGTTAATTCAGGTTGGACTACAAGAAATTATCTATGTAAATTAAGTGTATGCATAAATTCATGCACTTAATGTAAGAACACAGTTCTGTTGATGTTTTTTTTTTTTTGGTGTCTGATGAGATATTAAGTTGACGTGCATTGATTATTATTGGCGATATGTCAGTCACATGCGCAGTATGGTGAGAAGTAGGTCATTATAAGATATGTGTTGTAAGTTACATTTCTGCAAAGCAAACAATGCATATAGTAAAACCTCAATATTAAGTCTACCTTTGAGGCCAAAAAGTAATTGGTCTTAGTGTTGTATTGATCCTATCATAAACTTGAAATATGGAGGAAATAATGAGTTACTTCCCATGTTTGTTTGTGTGATGTCCTCATGGGCGGCAAGGCTTACTGGATTTAAATAAACTTTATCTATCTATGAAAACCTGTCTGAAAATTAATGTTTCAATGAAGCAGTCTCAACTTTGAGGTGAGGTTTTTACTGCTTATAAAACTATTATTGTCTACATACAATTGACTGACTAAAGTTGGTTTACTTGATTTCAATTTGATCATACCTTATCCCTCTGGTAGTTTGATGGAAAATCTGATCCATTTGAAACAAGTCAACCACTTCAGTACAGGGACCAGCCCTTTATTAAAGATCTGTTTCTCTTCCTTCTATCGGGAATGTAAATATCGTCATAAGTCAATCAGCTTGCGCAACATTCACTGCTGCCATGAAGTATTCTTTAATCATCTAATGTATCTTACTGTGAATTACTTCCCTTGATTTTTATTTGATATTGATATCAATCGAATATGCATGATATGCCGGCATTTTTGTTTGCAGAGTCCCTGACCATAAAAAAGTCTCAGTTTATCAAGAATCAGTAATTTCTCCTCATTCTGTCAGATTAAACCACACATTTTTGTTTGCTTACTAAAACCTATCAGTTTAGGTTGGCAAGTAGACCCTAAATCTACAGATAACTCTCTTCTTGTTGAGGTCAATGATAGGAGTGGGTCATGTTTATTTGTTAATGCTTGGAATGTGGTTGACTCAGTGTTATGAGATAAAAGAATTTGGGTTCCTGTGAGAGTTTTCAAATTTAGTTTTGAGCATTGCCATTGATTAACTTTTGATATCACACCAAATCAACCTATCAGAGATTATCCATTGAGCACTGATCTCTTTAGTCAGATTTATGCTTCACCTAAGTTTAATTGCTGCAGATATTATGGAGTTACTCTAAAGTGAAGGTGTACTGGCTATTTGTTTTTTAGTGAAGGTGTACTGGTTAATTGTTAAGTCAAGGTGTACTTGCTATTTGTTTATTAGTGAAGGTGTACTGGTTAATTGTTAGGTGAAGGTGTACTGGCCATTTGTTTATAAGTGAAGGTGTATTAACTAATTAGTAAGAAAGTAAATCTGTTTGAGAGCTGACTCTATTACTAGTGTTGAAATACTGCTTCGCTGCTTAACATAAATGTCAGTAACCAAACTCCCGTCAACAATTGTTTTGCCCCCTAATGCTCGGAACATCCTCATGGTGGTGTGGCAGGTAGTGGTGATCAGTCACTAATCCATCTAAGATGGCTGCCAAGTTGGTTTATTACTATACAGTGAGAGTTAACTTGTCCAGTGGCCTTCCCAAGTGAATGAATTGTAGCCTTGTGGGCCTTTCCATTGATTCTGAGGTCGCTGAACAGTTTCCATGTTGACTGAGATGGGAAGCCTACACAGCCAACTTCTAACGTGTAGAGTGTATGACCAGGCTTGTTTGAGAGCCAGCATTGTTGTTCTAGGGCAGACTTACTTGTTCAAGAGTACATTCAAATATCTCTTCAGAGAGGAGGCCAAGTTGATAAAGAACTGGCAACATTGTCTCAGAGAACAGACTCAACCATAACGGAGATGACTAAATTGTTAATTCTAAAACAGGCTTAATATTATTAGATAAAATACAGATAGTGTTTAAATCATAGACGCATAATTATTGTTCAAATTTTCTTTGCATACATTGTTAATTTTACAACTGACAGTTTTATTGTTATTGTTGTATTATTTTCATATAAAAATTTCATTTTCATAGTATAAAACCAGATGGTTGTTCTGAAAGCTTAGTGCTAAACTGTCCCATCTGTTTCTTGGGAAAACATTATTTATTGTAGAAAACCATCAGTTTGTGGTATACTTGTTAACCGTGTGATGTATGTATTGTCTGATCATTTCAGATGACTGTACACTTGTAATCATTGGGCTGTGAGATAGTCGGCTTTGTAAAGAGTATCTTGTCAAACTACTTGATTATAGGCGCTTGTTTTTGTGTTTGATTACTGGAGTGTAGCATTCCAAAATACTTGGGGCATTTAAGTAATACTATACTATATGCTATAAGAGTTCAACTTGCCTTTAGGAGAGGAATGACGAATTATATTATTATGAAATCATACTTGTTTTGTTCTACACCTCAATAAGCATCTAACAGTAGTCTTGACTTTCCTCATGAAGACTGATTCATTGGTGATATTGTTTTTGTTTCATTCTAATCTTACTTTCATTGGATGATAAACTGTCACATACTCATGACTTGTGACAATCATCTAAAAGGTGGGGAGTAAAAAAAATAACGACCTGTTATATATAATTTGTTCTGGCTGCTGTGTTATTGAATGTATATTTAAATATTCATGTGTGATGTTTCAAAAGTTTTGCAGTAAATTTCAGATTCAGGTGTCAAGACACTTATTTATTGTATGGGGGGGGGTACATGACTTGATCCTTGACGGTGTTTCATTAATTCTTCTGTAAATCAGTTTATTCTCACGGTGTATTGAGTGTTGAGTTGCAAATTATCATTGTAAGTACAGGTTTGTGAATACCAAATAGGGAAAATTATAGGATTTTTACTGGAGATTTGTTAAGATTGTTAATGTATGTTTTTTGTATGATATCTACTGAGTAAGAAATTATTTGACAATCAGTAGGTATAATTGATTGTAATTTAAATTGTCAATATTGAAATATTGAATATCAGTCAGTGAGAATAGTTTGAAATCAGTATTGACTGGTTTACTTTTTTCCTTTTGCTTGCGAATCAATCAATTAGCTTATTACTTTGCACAAAAAACTATGGCCTGTTTGTGTTGTAGATTTTCATGTAATTTATGTTGTAGTCGTGAATTTATTAAATTCTATACAGGCATGTAACTAAGGCATCTGCCTTGTTACATTAGACTTTTATTTATCGTTTACTGTATATTTTGGTACCAACCCTAAAGTTTCTTATGGCAAAATCCATGGTACGAAAATAATTGGGGGGTGAATCATATATTCTCACAAAAGGGGTTTACAAAAGGTAGCAAAGTTTTTCAACCAACCTACCCTAATCATTTTGGTCAGGTAACCCTATACATGACTGTCTTTTCTAGCCTTAGTTATGCTCCAAAATTAGGATGCAAAATCAGTTAAATGAACTTTTATCTAAATAGATTTCTGCCAAATCTCTGTCTATTTTATTACATTTGAAATTTAAAAGTAATTAATCATTATAGTCTAGGTATGGTCTCTCAGGAGAACTTCATTTACCTTGCATTTTCAATATCTCCAAGCTTTTGCACACTTAAAACAAAATGGTGTGTTTATGGGAATCCAACCATATACCTAACCCAATCCTAACATCCATAAAACGATGCAGTATAACCCCTGAAAACTGGAATTCTGTTAAAATCAGAATTCTCTTAAAATCAAATTTTTCAAGTCCCCTGTTTTTTTTCTTCTCTGAAATCAATAGTTCTCTGAAAACCAGAATTCTCAGAAAACTGGACCCTTGGCCCTCTCCGGAAGTGGTCCAGTTTTCAGAGGTTATACTGTATTACCAAAAGAATACTTGATGCCTACCCTACCTAGCAGTTTTCTATTGTTGCCCTACACACACATTTTTTTTGGCCAAATTGTATTGAAAAATGGTTCTAGTTCATAGGCCAAAAAATGGCTTTGTTTTTCAGTCTTGGGTTCTGCTTTCTGTAAAAAATATGTGCTGACCCTATTACTTATTAATGTTAATGACTTAATTTCAACCAAAATAAGCAATACGGTCCTGAAGTATATTGCAAAAAGTTGTGTATTTTCAATTATCCAGGTTCAAGAAACAGATCGTACTATTCTGGTCTGATAACTTCTAACTCATTTTACTTGCTAATGAAAAATATGAATAAGATGGATGCTGAGAGTCAGGATTAATAGAATCTGACAAAAACAGGGGGGTGCTTGAGAGTTTAAAGTGCCTTATTTCAGCATATGTTCTAATTAGTGGGTGGGGGTATTTATGTAACTGTGAAATTCCTTAGTAATAAGTATAAGTTCTGCAAAAAAAGCACTTAAGAGTAGATGATGAATTTTCCAAAGTTCTTACATTTTTTCTTAGCTCAGTGTTGCATTTTTGCACATTTCTGTGTTAGTTTATACTGTTAAAAGTGAGTGAAATGGTTTAGCAATGTTTTTTGAGAAATTTTTCTGCTTCAGTTCAAACCTGACTTTGATAGTTTTTGCATTGATTCTCGGATGGAACTTTCGGTGAATAATATATATTGAGAATTACTCTGAGTTACTGAACATTAATTGATCAAATGGCGTGGAGTTTTTCTATGAGTATGAAAACATGATTGTTCACTATTAATGTTTGTTTTCATTTAGTTTAGTGTGGAGTTAGGCTGACTTATTGAATTATCACCTTGTTTTCCAGGGACTATGGGGATCAGCTAGTGTGCTTAGTTTAACTGGACGTATTTTTATTGAAGGTGTTTGGACAGTTGTGAACATCGCTTGTCCCAATGAAAATTGTGGATTTTTAATTGTGTTAATATTGATTCCTAATTGGTTCCTGGGACATTTAACAGCCTACTGGTTGCTGTTAGTATAATGTTTATCATAATGGAACCATTCTGTATTATTTTGATTTTTGTGAACTTTCTATTGTAATACTAAATTATTTCATTCAATTTCTGTCTATTTTCAGACAAGAATTAGAACACCGCCGTACTATGAACTTTGGGTAAGTTAATTCTATTTGCTTAATTTTGTGAATATTCTTTACATAGTTAAGATTATTTAAATCTATATTTCAATATTTTTGTTGGTAAGATTTTAGTGTTTTAAAGTTGCATCCTAAAAAATGGAAAAGGTCACTGCCAAGCAAATGATGGAACTGAACCACAGATATTACAGTTTACAGTCAAACCTTTGAACAAAGCCCACCCTTGGAAAGACAAAGTGTTGCCTTTATTGAATGGTAGCCTTTATCTGGAGGTCATGCAGTTTGTTCTAAATAATTAGTGACAGTTTTTCAAAGAATGGCCTTTATTCACAGGTTCAGAGGTTGCCACAAGCACAGGTTTGACTGTATAGGCAAACTCATGGGCTATTTACACCTATATGCACCATCTTTTACTCTGACAGAATTGAAAGCTATATAATCCATTGATTTTAATAGATATAGTTAATACTAAGACAACCTAAAAAGATCAAAAGAAAAAATGTCTTTAATTGTCTCATTATTAAGTTGAACTATCGGGGTCTAGTGCTGAAAACTGGTCTGGAAATAAGTGATTGTTATATAGGGATTTTTGTAATACTGAGGTGGACATATACAGGGTTTTAGTATATATTTCCTAAGACCATTTGTTTTAAGCTTGACATTTTTTACTTTTTGGTCGGAACAGCACTAAATCTCTCAGCCAAAAGTAAACATGGTCAGGCTTTCATGAAGATATTTCAGAGATTGAGACTTGATTTTGTTTGTTAAAAAATCTGTGTTTTTAAGTTAAGGACTGGTCTAAACAGTCATATGTAAAATGTATTAACCAGCTTCCAATTCTCTGCTCAGTTAACTGCAGTAAAATACCAGTTTATATCAAACTGTGAATAAGGGTCACCATGTAAATGAAAGCCAATCTTTTGCACACATTTATTGATATTACATTCTAAATTAACCTCTGAATAAAAGCCGCCTGTGTATAAACGCCATATTTAAGCCATTTAGTAACTTTAAATGTTTTCAAATTTGACTAAATTTCAACAGAAAATCTCAATGTAATAATAGAGACACGCCTTTATATAATACTTTCAACAGATAAACAGGTGCTTGTTTTAAACGTTTAACCACAATATTATCATTTCTGTGAACCTTTAAAATTCACATTTAACGCATGAGATATTTGTATTTATGTATATATATATATATATAGTACACTTCGTCCATGATGTAGAGGTGATTAAGACATGTATTATAGCATGTTATAATGCAAGTTTTAGTTTAGGTCTGGGTGAGTCAGTGTTTAAATATTTTCATGATTTTTATTGAAGTAAAATGTACCTGTATTCATACAAATATGTACTGTATTGTATTGTTTGTGGATTGTAGTTTAAACATATGAAAGAAACACAATGGATTTATGTCAGGATTTTTATGTTTACATATTTTAAAATGCTATGTGTTAAACTTACAATTCAGTTTATTTAAGTAGATGTAGCATATTTTATACTATATCTGGCTAATTTAGTTAATAAACAGTCTACACAAAGATTATTCCCAGCTTAGTTTCATCTACATCAACAATTAAGTCTCTGATTTGTTGGGTATTGAGAAATTTGACATGCTAGTATACTCATTGATTGGTTATCATGCTCTGTATTTGATGCCCTGGATTCTGGACTTCTTGTTTGGGGCTTAACATTTTTTTTCTGCCAATGTTAGACATTTTTTCATCTCTGTCTATTTTTGTCTTGCTGATATTTTTGTGTGATCTTCATTACTGAACTAAAAAAATACATTTGAAAAAAAGGTTCAGTCAACCTACTGGCCCTATATTTTTTGGATGTTAACATATAAATGTATAGATAGGTTTATATATTTTTTGGATGTTGGCACATATATATATATTTTTGGATGTTAACAGAAACCAGGTTTATATATTTTTGGCCTAACACAAAGTGTAGCCCCTGTGTGTGTTAAATATAAGAGTCTCCTACTGATAACATTGTATGAAAACATTCCAATGTTTACGTTTAGAAATTCCTGCATGTATTTTAACCATATAGCTGATTTATAGTTGTGGACACTCATGTTTTTGAGTTTTGTATTATGAAACTTAATCTGGCTGAAATTCTTTCACATGATGATGAAATGTAGGTTTACAACAGATAAAAACAAGGGGTCCATTTCATGTGTCTTTGCTAAGTTAACAAAGACTTCTTACCCATAAAAAGATTTAAAAAGTACTTTATTCTATTGATTGTTTGGAGTTCCTGTTGTCAGCTGTTAAAGGTAAACATCTGAAATATTTACCATTAGCAAGAATTTAAGCAAAAAAACTACTTTGCTAAAATGTGTTTATGAAACAAGCATCTTGGGTTCTGGAGTCTGTAGTTGCTTTGAATGCACAGGCATTGTGATCTATATTTTTAATGTTAGTTTGAAGGATATAAAAGCATTGTTTTCTGTCAAACCTGTGAATGGAAACCAACATGTGAACATCATCCACTCTATTGTATACAAGTACATGGTATATAAGTAATGTAATAGACCCATTAAATTTGAATAAAAGCCTAATGCAAATTAAGGCATGTTTTTCTTTTATCCTCTTGAGTGTATATTGGATTGTTGTTCATTTCTTAGCATTACAGTCCTGAAACTGTCTGATTGGACACTAATTCATACAGAGCAGTTTGTATGTGATTTTTGTTCTGTTTATTTGGTGTTGAAAAATCTTAGAATCAGAAGCATGGCATTCAATCCAAAATAGTTTTGTGTATTGGTTAGAGACATAGAGTAGAATCTCAATTAGTGACTTCATCATTACAGACCACCTGATTGTATGATCCATTTGTTTTTGGACTGGTTTTATGTTAGTCTTAAGGTTGTCTGTAAAGTACTGTATTTCGATCCTGTTGTGGTTATAAATCATGGTTGACATTGGGGTATTGTCTACTTTCAGTGAAGACAATATGAACTATATGCCAGAAGACCAGTACGGAGGACCGGGTCATGGTCCGTATAGTGGAGATTATAACTCTTATAATGGTGGACCACATCATGACACATCTCTTCATTCATCTCATGTTTCCTTGCAAAGTACTGGAAGTAACAGAAATAGAGCCCAGGTAAATATCCCCATAGGCTGGTACCCAGCTGTCAGAATATAAATAGAGCTCAGATTATGTCTATGAACTGGTTCCCAGCTATCAACATACAAAGAAAACCCATTTAAACACATCTTAATATAGGTTAGCTGGTACCCATATTTTCAGAATATAGATCGTGCATAAATGAGTTATACTGGTTCCCCACTATCAAAATGCAAAAATTTCCATGTGATCATCTGTAAGCTGGTACCATGCATTCTTAGTGCAAATGATGCATAGATATTTATCTGTGTATGCTGGTGCCTAGGTATCAGAATACATAATTATTGAGCACTGATAAATATGTGTGAAATCAGACATTGAATATAAAAGAAATACTTAATGATTCCCTAATTGTAATATGTAGTTAAATTGAAAAAAAGAGATTTTGTTTCATTTATGATTAAGTTTGTGAGAATCAGTTATAAAGTTACAGTCATTTTTCTCCTTTCTTTACAGCAACTAAAGTTGAGTAACCAGAATTTAGGAAGTCAGCGATCCATACCACAAGAAATGCATAATCATGACAACTATGCTCCATATTCTAGTCTACAACGGAACGATTACCGCGAATCACCCATCCCATCAAACAGTTCCCCACATGGACAGGGAACACCTACCAGGTTTAATAATTACGATAATTATGAGGATAGTTATCGTAACAGCCCTGTAGCTTATCAGCCTAATACACATGATTATGGTGATCCAGATTTTTATGACGAAAATCCGATGCAGCAACAGCAGCAATATTATCAGCCAGATTCTACTGATCACAATGATTCATTTAGGTTAGATTGAATTTTCCCACCTTAAAATTGAGAGTTCCTAATTTTTACGCCTCTAATTAGAGAGCTCTTCCTATTTCATTTTCCCAATTCCCTGTTGTTTTTTTAGATAAATGTATGCCATTGTTAGAACAGTTGATACTAATATCTTGCTAACATAAGGAGCCCAACTGAAAGATTTCCTTTTTTGTTTTTGAATTGAAGAGCTCTGACAGTACAACATCTTTCATAGAAAGAAAATTATAGCTTAATTCTACAATTTATGATAAACAAGTGTATATGTGTATGTCAGTAGTTTGTAGTTAAATTTAACATGTGTAGTTTACAATCTCACTTAATGGTCACACACTTGTTTAAAACACATTCAAAATTGGTCGGTTTTCTGTCTAATATTCTTATCCATTAGTTTGTAATTCTTTATTATCATTAAATGAAATGATGCTTTTTTAATTCAAACTTGATATATGCGATAGATTCAGATTTATGATATGTTAATTTTGTTAACTGATAGTAAACATTGTATTGAGGTGAAACATGGCGACAGTTGGAGTCTGTATCTATCTGTGTAACATCTTAATTTGTACATACAACTTTCCATGCTGATTTTTTTACATGTTGCATTACACTGAATCATGTTAAGCTTATCCTACCTGTAACCCCTTCAAGCTACCCCTTTTTGATAATTGCAATTATGACTTGATGCTTGTTGAGCCTAAAATGTCTCCCTTGATTTGGCTCAGTAAATTTTGAAGTTTTTCAGCTAAACATCGTATACATGTTGACAAAATGATACGTGAGGATTCTGTGTTCACAAAATGCCTAAACAACCAAAGTGATGGCGGAATATTATATCATGCTGCATTGGATTTGTTAATTATAAAAATTATGGCAAATTTATGATGTTATTGATACTGGTAGCCTTGAAATAACTTCCTTTGGGCTTTTGATGTGCATTATTTTAAATTGGATAATAATTAGCTTTTGTTTTTTGTTGTTTTTTTTGGTGAATGCAACGGTAATAGAATGATATTTCAAATCAAACATTTTGTCGATTCAGTTCCTGATAAGTTTTTTAAGTTGATAAATTTGAATTGAATTTTGGTTTAAAATGTGAAGAAATTTTAAATGAAATATGATAAAGGTTTCATGCATCATAAATTTTCCTTGTATGGTCATGCATGTATGCATGGGTTTATGCTAGCTATAAGCATGGTGGTATATAGTTGGCTTATTTAATCATTTTTTAAAAAATGGGTTATCCTTTTTTCATTTTTAACTTTCCATTAAATTTCTATCCAAGTTAATAACAAAAATACTTTTAACCCATACTTCATTAGTTCATGTTGGTACATGGAATGAAAATTTCACTATATCAAGTCTGTTGGCGAGAATGGCATTGCTCAAATTTTGAGGGATAAATCTGTTGATCATATCAGCTCAAACAAAAGTCTCTGATTGATTAGTTCACTTTACTATCTCAGAATAAGCCAATGGAAAAAGTGTATTTTGTGACTGGTCTCAGCTCTTTCTTTATATATTTTGGTTGTAAAAGTTTACTTGATTAAATTAAATTGTATCTCTGCCTTATTTCACGCTGACATTTAGTAGCCCGAATTATGGACATTTAGATGCAAATATATTCAATTCAATATCCTTGATTTTATTCAGTGTTTCAAGCACTTTGATGCTTGGTGTGTCTTATATTAAATTGCAAAGAAAGTAATCCTGTTCATGGTTATTTGTCTGGTAAACTTTTTGTTCAGCATCTGTTTCATTAATAGGCAGTTATTAGTCTGAGGATGTAACACTAAGCTTTGAGTCTATTCTCATGATCAGTCAAAATACTGTAGCATCTGATTGGTTGATCCTGAGCGTCATCTAAAAATCTGACTGAAGGCATTGCTTCATTCTGAAAAATGATTTTAATATTTTTGTTTTAAAATCTCTAGCTCTGATTGTTTTTTTTCTGCACTGAGCCTTAAATTTGACCAATGTCAAGCAGAATTTGGAGCCAAAATGTCTGGTTCATGGATTTCTAATGTTACGTATATAAAGTTAGGAATGTAGTCAATGCTTAGAACCTTTTATAGCTAATGTTTGGTGTTGTGTTTGTCACTCAGTGTTTTTGTGTAGATATATTGCACTAAATAACGAAATATATATCATTAGGTATGACCAGATACTGGATTTGTAAAGTTATTGTAACTTGTCACTTGAATTTAAGTTTATATCAGGCTGTAGATATTGTTGTTCTGATAGTTTTGTTACATGTGAATCTGGCAAAAAGTTTTATTAAAATATTGCTTGGATTTAAATTGGGCTTCCATACAGTAATTACAGTCTTTGAATTTAGCTGCAGACCGAGGACCGAGTCCATGAAAATGGCTGTCAGTCCAGAAAATTTGAATGTTCAGTGGTCTGACAGTCCAGTCAATTTTCAGTAATAATTTTTATCATATTTCAGAGCAAAAAATTTTCTGACTTACCACTGTTATTGTCTATACAAAAAAAACAACATGTTTTGTACTCTCCAATGGAAAACATTGATTATTAACAAGATTGTAAGTTGTGCTAAATTGTTCAGTGAAACCTGTGAACAAAGGGAGAGAAGAAACATGACTTTGATGCACAGTCGGTCTATACACAGTGGGTTATTTGGTTGCTAGCTTATATCAATGAATGTCTGATATAATGTGGCTATTGTTCACATGATGGCCTTTATTCACAGGAAGCTGTTATCTAAGTTTTAGTCTACATTATGTATGTGTATATGTATTTCAAAACTAGCATGTAAGTGATGTTCTGTTTGTTAAGATTATAACACTGTATAATCAAGCCATTGGAGTAGTTGCTTTTAATTTGTTTATTTTGTCTTTTAATAGGTCTTGGCATGAAATTGTGTTTATATTTACATGATGTCTTGTTAACTTATATACCCACTCACTCTAATAAATTGTGAAGACTTGACGAGACATTGTATTTCCTTTATTGTTAAATAATGATCCACTCAATAATCATTTGTCTGGCACATAAATTATACTGCCTTTGTGATTAAATTAATTAAACACTTAGATAAGTTAAGAAAAAACTTTTTTTTATGTTAAACAATTCATGACGTGTAATCCATGTTATTTAAGTTGTATTAAATGCATCCTTTCTCTCATAGATTTTTAATGTAAATGTAGAATGTAATGAAATGTTTACAAAAATGCTTTAATTTATGGCATACAAAGGAAGCTATCTAATCTGAATTTGTCAGGATTTAAAGACATAAAGTCTATACAAGAAGTGTTTTTTATTTTAGACAAAACTAACTTTTTTATGAAACATACTGAATAAAAAATGATACCAGTATTATTTCTGAATTAGAGAGATAAGGATTAGAGAGGTTCTGATGTATTGTCTGATATTTATTGCACTAAAAAAAAGTGAATTTTGTTTTACACTGTTGATTTTATCTAATCTAGGGGTGCCCCAGATGACAGATACGGAGGGCCGCCAGTTGAAGACAGCTTCTACAGACAGTCCCCTATGTTAGATGATAGGTACAGGGGACCACCTCCAGATGACCCTAGAAATAATTACATGGACAGTCCTAGGGGTGGTTACCGTGGAGACAATAGCTTTCAAGGTCAACCTGATAGTTTCCAAGGTCAACCAAATTATAATGGTCAACCGCCAATGGTAGACAGGTGGGAAACTTTGCTTCTTTGTTGACAGATTTTTTTTAGCTTTAGCTAAAAAATAAAAATATCATGAAACATATTCTTCTCATGAATCAATGGAGATTACTAACTTGCTGCCAGTACTAAAAAATAGAAATACCTTAAAATGATTTTTCTCATGAATGGATGGATGGATTTTACCAAACTTGGTTTGTAGCATCCTTCGGTCATCACCAATATTCCATTGTAGTATTCTTTGATGGTCCTTTATCAAATTTATTATTGTTCCCCTTTATCTGCCGAGAAGTGTACCTTTATTACGTTTTTAGTAACGTGATACATTTATTCTGATGAGCGATGCAGGACCACCAAGGCCCTCTTATTTTGTTAATTTGCTTTAAAAACTCTACCCACTTGTTTTATGAATATGTATTTTGCAGATATGGTCAACCATTGGATGACAGTTACCAGGGTGGAATGATGCCACAGGAAGAAATGCAACATCCGGATGATCGCTATAGAGACCAGATGGAGAACAGTTACCATGGTAATCCAGATGAAAGTTTCAGGGGTCCACAGACTCAGGATGACAGGTCTATACCAGTATTGTAAGATTTATGGAATGAATGTAGTAAATGTGGTGTGCTTAACGTGTTCTTGTATTTAATTGAGGGTGGCAACATACTGTTCAATTGAAAAAATTACATTTTAGTCAGAATTGTTGACTAAGCCATTGTCAGGTTTAGCAGAGAAGTTGTCTTATTGTTAGGTGTGTGTGAAATTAAATTTATTGTATGTCTGGAGATTCTGTTATTACTTCTCTGTCCTGACAAGTTTTATTTTTATATACATTTTTATATAGTTTCCCACTTTTTTATAATTGTTTTTTAGAAATTTTGCAGAATTGAAAGTCTTTGAAAGGGTGAAATGAAAGGGTTTGTTTTCATAAGGTATGATAATTTATTATCAAAATTTCAGATTTCGTGATTTTAATGATGATGGATACAGAGGAGATCCAAGTGATCGCTATGACGACCAGCCAACCAATCAAAGCTTTCAACATGATCCCCACGGCAGCTATCCCAACATTAATCGTGATTATGTGGATGATTCGTACCAGCAGGACCCAGATAGACGACATGAAGGATTGCCTCAGGTTCAGGATGATCCCTTTGCTGATGACCCTTTCAGACAGAAGCAGCGTAGTCTGTTACAATTACGGGATGAGGAACAGTACCCGCGTGGCCCATCCCCAGGGCCCGGAAGTGATAGGATGGGTAAGCTCATCACATCATCATGTGTGTCATTATATGATATGATGTAACATATGTTAGATTGGAATAGTTTGCTATTCAGACATTTATGTTTGATGTGATTGAAATCATTATTACACATCTCTCTATGAAGTGCATTATTAAATTCTTTGGTGATTTCACTTCAGAAATAGTTTAGTATTTATACTGCATCCTTCTAATCTTGCTGTTATGGGCTCTTATATCTTAACTTCTTTTCAAAGCAAGATCAAAAGTCAGCTTAATTGATTGAAAATTTATACTTTCAGAGAAAAGTCTGTTGTTTGCATGAATTCAAATAGAATAATACAAGGGTTGGTTAAAGTTTCACCATGCATCTCAAATACCGTGTTACAGCTTGTATTAAATGTCATCATATGCTGCCTAACTATTGGGTTTTGAAAAGTTAGTTCAGAAAACAGCCAATCAAATGCTTGAGTTTTCTCACCACAGGTCCTGGTGGCTATCCTGAGCGTCCCCCACAGTATGACCAGCTAGATGGACAAGACCCACCTGGTCGTTATTTTGATGATAGTATGGGTCCTCCAAACATGGGCTCTCAGCAGCATATGGATGGATACCCAGACGATGGGCGTAGGACCCCATCTAATGCTGGAGGAAGTAAGCATCCCTTCTTACATATAAACTCAAGTTATTCAACTTTTTGTTCAAATTTTCTATATCTCATTGATCTTCATACAATTTTATTCCATCACAAAACTTGAAACTACCAGGTAATACATTTTTTGCTTTACCTTATTTAAAATCCTGGATTTCTAGAAAGAGCCACATGGAAAAATTCCTTTTACTACTGAAATTACTTAGCTATAAACCAATTATCATGGCTTACATCTATACATCAATTCAAACTTAATCACTAAAGACATACATCTACTGGTAATGATTTTTTTCTTTCCCAGGACTTTTTAATCTGACTATAATATTGTTTATTAACAAGGGAGATTACTGATAAAACAATTTGTGTATAGAACAGAACAATTATTTTATTTCAACTTAGGCATAACAGCTCAAGATCATAACCTCTATATGTACCATTATAAGTACATGTGTGTTAAATAGATTACTTGATTAATATTATGTGTGATGAATTAAAGAAGAACAATTTAGTACATATTTAATGGAAAAGAATGGAAATAAATCATACTTAACAAATTGAAGCAAATTTAAGGATGTTGTTATCATATCAGTGTACCAGTACAATGATATTAAGTGCATTATATGTTTTGTCTATCCCTTAGTGTAAAAGTCTTAATGCAAGAAATACAGTATTTGTTAAGAATAGATTTATTTGTTTCAATTAACAAAAATAACAATGTGTGCAGATTAGGTCTAGTTTGATAAAATCTGGGAATGAAAATATGTCATAGTTAACTGCATAAAGGGCAAATAAAAACAAAGTGTAAAATATATAGATACATTTACCTATTCCATTACTATCTATTATTGGAATATACCTTAGAAAGGTGAAAGTCCATGTGTACTTGTGGTTGTCGTCAACTTAAGATTTCCTACTTTTCTTGTAGCAATGAGATGGCGATCTCCAGATCTTCAGGAAGTGATTGATTTCCTGAGTCATCCAAGTGACATGATAAAAGCCAATGCTGCAGCGTATCTTACCCATCTTAGTTATATGGACGATAGTATTAAACAGAAAATTAGGGGTCTGGATGGGATCCCCTTACTGGTTGATTTGTTAAACAGTGAATTCCCAGAAGTACACAAAAATGCTTGTGGTGCATTGAAGAATCTGTCTTATGGTAGAAGTAATGAAGACAACAAGGTATTTGAAAATGATAAAATCATATTTTTTTCTATGGAGTTTAACACCACACAAACAGCCTGGGTCATTCGGCAACTTTTCCAGCTTTTATCATTGGTGGAAGACTTCATGCAAACACCTGGATAGAACCACTGATCGTGTGTAAGCTAGCTGGACAGCTTCCTTACATGTTGCTTGTCTGGGCCTGTTTGCAATTTGAACTCACCCTCTTTGTAGACAGGGGGTGGTCACTATTCACAGTTAACAGCAGTTAACTGTTAATCATTTTATGATATGATTTTTATTGATAATTCCAGTATCAATGTTATTGTATTGTTTTCTTTTTTGTATTTCAGAAAACTGTGAAAAATGCTGGTGGTATTCCAGCACTTATCAGACTGCTGAGGAAAACCCAGGACGAGGATGTTAAAGATTCTGTCACTGGTGTTCTGTGGAATCTATCATCAAGTGACGTAAGTAACTATCATACCATTAGTCATGTTTGCCAATGATTGATTGATTAATTGATAGATAAATATGATTGATGGATGTCCAAAACATTGTTCAGTATTATCAATGCCTAATGATATTTGTTGGTGTCATCATAAAAACTGTGTTGAATATCCTTGTTTATTCATAGTATGTATTTTATTCTGTTTTGGTCCTTAAATATGGGATAGTCTGCTCTGTATGATAATGTAATCCTTTTTACACTATTAGTTTCTACAATAATATTTAGCAGTTGTGAATATTAATGAAAGCATTTCCTTCGGGTGTTATTTCTATCTCCATAGTAAAGAGTTCGTTCATTCAGAAATTCATATTTCAACATTTTGGGAAATCAGAAAGGATGGAATTTTTTCCTCTTTTTGGTAATCAAAAATTTTAACAGTATTTTATATGTTTTTAGGAATTGAAGAAGCCAATAATAGATGATGGTCTGGCTGTGTTAGTTAATGTTGTGATTATTCCACATTCTGGGTGGGAGAGAAGGGGCCAGTCCCCTAGTGCACCCTGGACTACAGTGTACAGGAATGCCACAGGTGTTCTAAGGTAAGGGATGTTATTATAATTTTCCAATTTTTGGCCGTGGGCTCAACATAGATGCCACAATAGTGGTTCAATGTATGTACAAGCATAATTTGCTATGAGATATTTTTATCTATTTTAGGCCTTTGACCTTTAAGTGTGACATTGACCCTTTTCCATAGAGATGTGTTTTGCACAATTCACACTATAAAGAATTACATTAACTTTTCCTCATGACTTAGTGCCATTATGCCTATAGTCTGTTTTTCATTATGTACAATGTTTTGAGTAAATTTGTGTGTAAAAACTTAAGTAAAGTATTCTTATGAGATGCATAACCCTAGTTACTTGAACTTTGGTTAATTGTTATTGAATATATTGAATTTGTTCATTTTTCAGAAATGTGAGTTCTGCTGGTGCTGAAGCTAGAAAAAGATTACGCGAGTGTCATGGACTAGTTGAATCATTAATTCATACTTTACGGACTGCAATAGATCAGAATAATTTGGACAATAAACCTGTAGAAAACTGTGTGTGTACATTACGTAATCTTTCATTCAGAATACAGGAAGTGGAGGACCCAGACTTTTTCAAAAAACGTACAGCAACTTTGAAGAAACAAAGACAGCAAACGAAAGGAGGTAAAGATTCGAGAAGAGAGTGTTTTTATTCTAGTGAAATGTTTATGTGTGAAAATTAAAATCTTGAAGTTGATTGGTGATATTTGATTCATGTCCGATGTTTTGGACTTGTTTCGTAAGTCTGTACAGATGATTGGTTTTATTCATGCTTCAAATGTACCTACTTGTTTTCTTCATTGCTTCTAGTGTAGTGGTGATATTGCTCCAGTGTTCCAAATTTTCTGATAATCCTCATAGGTTTTCATATGAATCCATTTACTTCAAATTTTTATACTGTTTGTGTAATTGGTATGTTGTCAGTGGAAATGTTTGAGTTTAAGGTAGGTATTTTGATTGGTGTACATCATAATTTGACAGATTGTCAAATATTGAAACTTCAAGTACAAATGTCTGTGCAATTTAATCATAGAAATCTGTGTGGTGATAAATAATTATGTGATTATTACAATTAGGATGAGAGTTTTGCTTGCGTGTAAATCAACCTCATCTCCTTATTAACAATCGAAAATCATAATAATGAAAACTTAATATAAATCACTTAAGATGAGAAGTGATAATATTCAATTTTTATTTGTTGATATTTAAATGATGCAAATAGTACATTTGAATTCAAACTAAATTCCAGCAAACTTGATTTTCTATGATTTTGCTCTCAATGCTTGAGAAAATTTTTGACATATCTGAACACTGAAGTATATGTTGTAGTGAATGAACACAGCATCCAAATCCTCGATACATCTTGATTTTATTATTTAGTTTCAAATGGAAGAATTTTCTCAATTTAAACAAAAAATAGAATCAGTGATGTGGAAGTTTTTACATTAAAGACTAATGTTGGACAATCCTGAATATCTTTCTTGAGAAAAACATTTTCGTACCAATTCATACAAGGCTGTTGGCTTATATTATTCAAGAAAAAAATGTGTAGAAAGTTTTGTTATTCTGCATTGCCCAATGAAAGTTTAAAAGCTATTATAAATGCTCCCTCCTCTAAAAAAGCCATGAAGACTTTTCTAAAATAAGTTTTTCACCAAGATTTAGCTTATTTTTACACATTTTCTATATTTATTTTAATGATTGCTTTTATCCACTACTTACAAAGTAGTTACCGAGGCCTCTGATTTCTGTATCATGTGATATTTTGTGTTTCTTTACTTGATGCAGCTAGAAACACAAATTATTATGTTTAGGGTTACTTGACTTAAATAGTTGGGGTAGGCAGGGCAGAAAATCTATTTTTTTTCATAAACATACCTTTTATGAGAATATGAGGTACATTTCATCCCCAGAATATTTTCATACTTTTGATTTCATTGTTAGAAACTTTAGGGATTGCAAACAAACAGCACCTGTCAGATAACTAACCATGACTATTCTTTTTTCTGGCCTTATCTAAGACAAAAGTTTGTATTATTCTTGATAAAAACTCCTCAGCTATTTGTCTATGTCTCTGCTAAAACATACTTTCTACTTGAATGCAGTGTGGTTGTAATTCACATTTTATAAACATGATATCTTCATCATTTTGCTCCGATGGGACTTATTTTAATGTTAATGTTCTCTTAATTAATGATTACAGAAAAAACAGGATGTTTTGGTAGCACTGGGAAGAAAAAAGGCACCAAGGGGAAAGGAAGTCAAGCTGTTGAAAGCATGTAAGTGGCTTTGTAATTTTCTTTTGCTTTTTAGCTTACTAGAACCCAAGGTATGGGAAGGGGGGATGCTCTGGCCTCCGCATTGGTCTTCTCTCTAAGTACTGGTCAGATTTCCTTCAGTATTCTTGTGACATTCTAATGGCAATTTGCTCATATTATATCAGTTGACCCCTTTTAGAGATAAAAATAAAGTAATCTTTAAACATCTTCTTATGAATCAATGGGTTTTTAGTATTTTTAGATGGTCCTCTGTCAAGTTGGCTCAAATAAAAAAGTGGTTGGCCTCTTTTAGGGACCACTAGAGATAAAAACAAAATACCTAAAAATAAACATCCTCTCATGAACCAATGGATGGATCATTACTAAACTTGGTTTGTAGCATCCTTAGATAGTCTTTTGTCAAGTTTGCTCGAATAAATTTTGTTGGCCCCTTTTACGGGCTGCCAGAGCTAAGTATAGAATACCTTAAAATGACTTCTTTTCACAAACCAATGGATGGATCATCACTAAATATGGTCTGTAGCATCCTCCGGTCATCACCAGTATTCCATTGTACTATCCTTTGATTGTCCTTTATTAAGTTTATTATCATTCCCCTTCATCTGCTCAGAAGTGTGCCTTTGTTACCTTTTTTGTAATGAGTTAGTTTACATTTATTCTGGTGAGTGATGTAGGGCCATCATGGCCATTTTGCTGTGAAATTACAAAAAAATATGAAATATACTTTTTCAGTCAGTTGCAAAATTTTTATCTGAAATGTATCTTTTGTATGTTTTCTTATCATATCATCATCAGTGTAGTTCTTACAATTAGAAATTTTATTCTTCACTTTTATCAAACTGTTGGACATATTTAATGCTGAATAATATCTTTACTATACATGATTGGAATACGGCATCCTTGTATATCTTGCCACAAAATATATTTATAGTTCTGTTGTTTCAGGGAGATGCCAAAGTTGCCGCCTACGGCTAATGAATACAAAGGTTTATGGGGCGTTGATGCAGTCCGATATTTCCTGCTGTTGCTGTCAGCCTCAAATCCTATCACACTGGAGGCAGCTTGCGGAGCAATACAAAACCTTGCTGCTTGTGATTGGAAGGTATGTCTGACTTGTATTGTTATGTTCATCTGTGCTTTGGTCACTGAAGCTGTATATGTATATGTGATAGTTTAAGTATATGTGAGTGTTATTTTACTCACAAACAGGTTAAGTGATCCAGGCACCTCTGGTTTGATTTGATATTATGTTAAGTGCCATATTATTTCTGATTTGATGGCTGAAACTTCACCAGTCCAGTGTTCCTAGTTGTTTGCTCATACTAGCCAGTTCCCCTGCATTACATGAATAATCAACATATTTCTTTTGTGATTTGAAGATTGCTGATGAATGACTTTGAATATTATATTTTGGTCATATTGTTGCTGAGAATTGTATAGAATTTGAAATCTACATTCTCTAGTTGCATAGTTCTTTATGCCCTCTACTGAGTTAATTCTCTTGGATGTTAAAAGAGTAGCATCTTTCAAAGGCCAGGATTTTCTCATAAGTTTTCAGTATTTGAAGCTTTTAAAGTCCTGTTCTGTGTCAGCTGTGTGAAAATATTCACAGTATCAGTATAATAATAGCTGATTGACAATTTTAGATGTCTTAGAAAAAGAGATAATCATCATTTTACTGTGTTTAAAAAAATAGAATGTATATTGCAGACATGCAATAGTAATTTTTTGTTTATAAACTTGTTTGCTGTAAAACTTCCAGCCAGCTGTTGAGATCCGAGCATTAGTTAGAAAAGAAAAGGGGCTGCCAAATTTTGTAGATCTGTTAACGTATGAAGTGGAAAGAGTTGTAGGGGCTGCAGCTACGGCTTTGCGGAACCTTTCAATAGATGAAAGAAATAAGGAACTTGTTGGTTAGTAAAACAGACATTTCTTGTTTATTCCAGATCTAACAATCCCCAGATTAATGTCTAGAAACCATTACTATGAAAACTTAATAAAATGCATTAATTTTTGTGTCTTAAGTTTCATTCATTGATCTTAATCTCTTAATTAAACTCATATTCTGGAAACATAATTGGAAAATAGTTAAAATAAAGTGTACATCATTTTCGTAAGCGTGAGATAATTATCAGCAAAATGTATGTTTATAAATGATCTTGTGATCATCATGTAACTTCATATCATTCCATTATTAATAATTTTCTTTACTATACGTAAAATGACTTCATACCAATTTCACGGTACATTCGCTTATCAACATCCCTCCCTTACGTAACTCTGTCAACTCTCAGGAAAAAAAATCTTGACTTATCATAAATGATGTAATTTTACAAATTTTATCCATGTATTGTTCAAAAAGTCACATCGTTGTATTGAATAAAAGTTTTTATCACCATGTTTGGTACTGTTAAATTTCAGGTAAATACGCTATGAAGCAATTGATCAGTAACCTTCCACAAGAGAATCGACCAAAGGAATTATCAGATGATACTGTGTGTGCTGTGTTAGCATGCTTAAATGAAGTGATGCAACATAATCAAGAATTTGCCAAGTGAGCAATACATTTATTTGTCAATATTTGTCTCTCAGATCTTTTTATAATAGCATTTTTAAGCAAAAGGGAGTTGTTTCCCAGGGGTGATGTTTTCCCACAGAATTCTAGGCATTGGGTGCAAATGGGGGGCATTTTGGTAAAATGAGTAAGCCTAGTGAGAAAATCTTAAAAGGGTATGAGGTTTTAAAAAGAATTGGCTTTGAATGATATATCTTGAGTCAAGGTTTGATTATGTAAAATGATTGTACGTGTATGCTGTTAACTGTCCTAACATAGCATTCTGATGCATTTTCAAAATAACTTTGTTTTGATAATGTACTGTTGTAATTCTTATAAGTTTAAATTCATTCATATACTTGAACTTTGTTTCAGATCTTTTTGTACTGATGGTGGTTTACCTCGTCTTATGTTTTTGACAAAAGTAAATGAAGTTTACAATCACAGAACAAAGAAATATGCAGCATCGGTGAGTGTGCAAATTTTTAACTGTGTAATTCTCATGTTTTATACCTTATCTTTGCTTATGCTTGCTACTCTTTTTGTTTATAGTCTGGTCATTCTAGTTTTATATTTGAATTACTTAACATAGCCTTTAAGATAGAACACATTTTTGACGTGATAAACTAATTTGAGTTTGAATGGATAAGTTGACAGCTACTTGTGGAGCATAAGGTTTGTACTAATGCAGAATCCAGAAATACTGGTTAGGTCAACCGACAGCTGGTATTTAACTGAAGTACTGTGGAAAACACTTGTGGAATTCAAAAATCTTTAAAAAATATTTTATTATTTTATAGGTATGTCAAACTCTCTGGGAGGTGAAAGTTTTACATAAAGTGTATCAAGAAATGGGATACACAGAGAAAGATTTCAACCCTCCAGTAATAGCATCAGGGTAGGTAACTCCTTGTTTACAGTATCATTTACCTATTTATCTGTAGGTTGAATAAGGTCCAAAACTATTATTGGTTCTCAGCAATGCACTAGTGTCAACATTCTAAACCAATTTGTTTTCAAAGTGTACTGCTGCTGTAATATTGACTTCAGGAGTGTGATTATTTATGTGCATCTGCATCATGTGAAATGGGTTCAGCCATTGGGAATATCTGAAGTGGTTTGAGGCGGGGGGCGGCGGGAGGGTTAAGATCATTCGTTTAGAATAATTGTTGATCCAGTATGATCGCCAGTAGAATTGTCAGTAGTCATATTTGTCAATTTGTCAATTGTTCTACTTTAAGAATTCTTTCTGATGACAAAAAATCGCAATTCTGTTTTAAACTTAATGAAATGTTTATTTTTTTCAAACTCCTTTCAGAGCTCTATATAATTATATTTTTATTATTATTATATTTTTTGTTGTTTTCTACATTAGGCAACCTAGCAGCAATTTTTCAACACCATTCAGTACCATGAACCGACCAAAGTATAGCCAAGGGTATGATGACACGACACTAGCATCACGAAGAGGGAATGGTTACACAACAAACCATAATACAATGGGAAATGATCCAAGAATGGTTCAGGGCATCAGTAACCCAGCACTTGATCAAAGAGGTATAAACATAGGTGCAATTTTATCTTTTCAGCAAGACCTCAGCATTTAGACCACTTTTTGAACAAAAAAAGCCATTATAGATGATGATACTCAATGAAACCAAGTTTCTGATGTCACATTTTGGAACATCTAGAATTTCAACATACTTACTTTATAACTTTCTAGAACAAAGTCGAGAAATGAAGATCATGTATATTTAAAATGTTTTACTGTTTCAAACCAAAGAATATAATGTGAAATATTTTTTCATTAATTTATAAATTAGTTTTATTTTCGCAAGAAGTGCCTCTCAGTATTGGGCTGATTCAATCTTTACAAAACATGTTTACCATCATTATTTTGTTCATTAACTTGAAAGATGTGAAACCATTTAGTTTTGGCTCAAAATTTCTGAAAAAAAATTTGGTTGTTTGAACAATTGTTATCTCTGTTAAGACTCTTTTTGAAAGCTGTTTGCATGTACTTTTTAAATATTCGATACAGTTCAGTGTGATACTGTTAATATTTATGCATGTGTATGTTTCTGTGATTTCAGATATGTATGGTAGCAAACAAGGTCGTCTGGATGCTGTCCCTATGAATGATATTGGCCCTGGTTATGCACCTATTGATGAACAGAGAAATCAGAGAAATAAACCCCCAGCAGGGGCTGTCCCTTTATTTCCTAATATGTCGCCAGTATGTACATTTGACTTGAAAGTATCATCAGACTTAATGTTGATTGAAAACAATAATAATTTGATATGAATTTGACTTCTGTTCTCTAGAGGGAATAATTATATTATGATAAAACATAAGAAAATCAATTTTTCACATTTTTAACCTTCTTGGTGTTCTTTAGAATAAATAGCAAACAAGTTTTCTATGTATATCTTTTTAATATTCTTATTTATTATGTTGAATGACATTTTGGATATTCACCTAAAAATCACCATCAAAACTTTATTGAACTTTTATATTTTTACTCTAGGGTCAGCAACCAGGAAACCCATCACAAGAACCTTTGTATGCCAGAGTGAATAAGAAGAATCGCCCAGCGAGCCCAAGCCAGGTGATGCTGGGACAAGAACAAGGTCAAGAAGGGGCTGACTCATGGGTATAGTGTTAGTGATCATGTGATCGGTACAGATAGTGCTTGTATACTGGATATAGACAAATCTTCTTACGTTATATTTAGTGTGTATCAGAAGTTTCAGTGAACAATGTGTATACGGACAATGCTTCGGTATTTGATGTGGAATCTACTACACATGCATCTGTAGGACGGTTTCAGTGATTGAAATGTTTATGGCAAACTCTTTGCTGTATGATATTGTTACAATTTAAACTGACATTATAACTGTCATCTTTCTATGTCATATACATATAATTCATTAGTGATGTACTGTACAGCAATATATGCTTCCACATTAATTATTGATGATGGTAGTATATCTATAATATGTTAATTAATATGCTAGGTATTTTTTACTTCTATGACATTTTAAAGAAAAAGCCTTGCATATTGATGCAACCAGTTGGCAAGTCTCTGATAGAATGCCTTAATAACTGCGACACTGTAGTAGACTGGGGATGATGTTTCTAGCTTTAATTACATATACTGCAATTAATTGCAGATTTGTTATGTATTGTAGAACTGGCATGTAAAGCCATGTACAGCTGGAAAAACTGTGTAACATGTGAATGCTTGCCCCCTCACTTGCAGTCAGTTTCATTTTGGCCTAAACTGTGTGTACATTCCATTAAAGATGTTTTATTATTTTGTTAATCTTGTTTAATATGCTGACTTAATAGTAGCTTATCAGCATGAAAAACTTATGTATTGAATTCTTGTTTGTTGGTTCATTATAATTATGTTGTACAGTCTACTTTGAAATTGTTTACTTTAGAAGGAAACAAGTCTACAGTACAGTATACTATGAAAATGTTTACTTTAGAAGGAAACAAGTCTTGCAATTGTTTCTGAGGTAGTTTTTGTGTGTTTATGACTCTAGCAATTCTTTAAATATACTAATATTATCAACAGACATGTTAATTGTAACAGTTACACTATATTTCAAAACAGTTTAGTTGAGCCCTGAGTTTTTACAAAAAGACAACAACTGCAGTGCCAGTGTGATGTTTTTTTTACAACTAAAGTGTGAACATTGTAAATATGCATTTTTGTCTAACAGAAATTTGATTCGTGTTTTTTAGATTTTTTTTCAGTTGATGTTTATTTATACAAATAATGGGGTGTACATGTGTCTATAATGGACCTTATTATATCCAAAAAACTGTTTACAGGAATCTCGTAGTAAAAAGAAAATGAACGCTATAAAAATCTTGGTGAAGTTGATAGTTGTATTGTTACACCTAGACTAGCATTTAATTTGTTTTGTATTTTGATTCTATATGAAATTGATGTTACATGTTTGTTTTTTAAATTATTTTCTGAAATAGATGTCTTGTCCTTTTTTGATGAAATAAAGTTAAATTTGTTTATTTTTAAAGACACATGAGGCATGATAGATCAAGATTAGTTACACCTGGTATTTTTTATCATGCATTAACAGTTTTATTATGACCATTTTATGTTGTTGTTTTTTTCATTTTTTCTTCATATATTTTTTTAATATAAATCATGTATATAAATATATATAGTTCCTATTCATTCAGTTTTTATGGACAGTACTTCAGATGAAATATTGGTGTTTGTATATTTTTCTATGTAAATTTGAAACAGAATAAGATAAAATACTTGTAAACATTTATCATGCCCCCTGTCTTTGTAACATAGATGTATGCTGTTAAAAACGTATCATGCCTTTTTGATAAAATTGTATATGTATATACCATGTTCTAAAATAAAATAAAAAGATAGGGAAACT
The DNA here is from genome assembly GCA_008271625.1 of Lutraria rhynchaena. NCBI lineage: Eukaryota > Metazoa > Mollusca > Bivalvia > Venerida > Mactridae > Lutraria > Lutraria rhynchaena. The sequence goes on from VIBL01000232.1 coordinate 264,710, forward strand.
TTAATGTATTCTTTTTGGTACTCCAGTTTACTTTGTCCGCATGTTTAGCTCAGTTTGTCTACAGAACTTGGGTTGTTTTAATCAGTTCTGTATGGCTTTGGATGAAGACTTTATGTCTGCAGCCATTCATTTGTCACTGCTGATTCAAGTATAGAAAGTTGGCTGGGGAAAAGGCAGATAAAGGGCCTGTTTATCTAGTCATAGTTTTTGAGTTTTGAAATCTGGTTGAGGTACATGGTTCTGCGTTAATATGCCTGGAGATATTGTATCCCAAGTCACTACCTCCACCGTCCATCATTTTTGTGATATCTAATCATTTGCTGTTTGATGAATAAGTTAGTGCTCTCAGATAACCCAAGATCATGAAGTTAGGAGGTGACACGAACATCAATGAATTGTCAAAAAGACGTGAAATTCCCAAACCCAGAACAGATATTTAATTAGAGACTTGAATATAATACATTGTCTACAAAAAAGTGTATTCACAAACAAACATCAAACACGAGATAAAACATGAGTTTAAGGCAATAAAACAACCCCAGTATTATAAAATGGGTGAATGGAGAGTAACAGAAAAGTATAAGTTACTGTAACAGTGTTGTGTGTATATATCTGTGTGTGTGCGCACGCATGTGTGTGTGTGCCCGTAGTAGTTTGTGTACCCGTCTGCCCAATTAGCTCAGTTGATAGAGCAGCTGACTTGCAAGCAGAAGGTCACGTTCGAGCCCCGCATCGGGAACTTTATTTTCTGCCTCCTATTTCATTACTATCAATAGAATTACATTAAGTCTGAAAAAATATATCAATTACAAAACAAATTGTTATACTATATTAATGCTATTATATATATATTAAAAACTTCTTTTACATACATTTTTAGATTATACGATGTCTTTTTTGTCTTAGCTATTTAAAAACTCATGAACTTTTCTTTCGTGTCTAGGTATTCCACTCACACCAAATCTGTTTGTACATGAAGTAAATGTGAAGAAATTTGAAATCTAGTAAGAAAACTCTTAAATCATGAGGTACTAAATTTAGACATTTTCGCGCGCAAAATTCGAACAACTTTCCGGGAATGTGTATTCCCCGACCCTAGCGCCGGGAAATAAGAAAAATAATTGATATTACGACCCTATGGTTTTATTTTTTTTATTTTTCAATCTTTTTTAAAAATACATAAATATATTTAAGATATCTTGTATGAAAATATTTTTTTGAACCATGTGAAATTCATCAAAATTTCGATAGAAATTGTCGTTTCTGAAAGCTGAGAGCTTTGCTTTTAGTTTGAAATATATTTTATAAAAATTGATATAATCAATTATTTTTTCTTATTTCCCAGCGCAAGGGCCGGGAATACACTTTGCCCGGCTTTCCCTTGAACACCTGACTTAAATATTTAAACCACAATGCATTCTATATAATCAATCAAAACATTTCTTTAGATTAATACATCCTACATACAAGTTTAATGATCAAGATAATGTTCAATAAACAAATATAAAGCAAAAATAGTGTCCATTATTGAACAACCTTTCTTAAAACCAAACTGTACACTGAATCTTTCAAAAAATGAACTCTGTCAAACTGAAAACTGAAGTACAGAGTGTTCAGAAAGAATGGTAACAGTTTTGTACATGTTCAATGTCCCTGTAATTTTCAGATGAATATATATATATTGAACAAAAGAAGAAACTTCCGATTTTTATACATATTTTTAATGTAATGAAAAAAATCAATATGTCTAATGCGCTACATATGTTCGGGCGAACGATTACGTGTCAAATAAAACCATTTGTTACTAAATTGTACGCATTACACACAAAAAACGTTAAACTCGATTTTCTCGTGTAAGCACGGGTTAGTATAATCTGTATTTATAAAATCAAACCTTTCAGTCTGATTTTAACGACGTTGTTGTCAACAAGAAAAAGACGTTGGAAAAAGAATTTTATTAAGTTTTTTTTCTTTTTGATATGTCTAGAATTGCACAGAGCCCCTAAAGTGACATTCTACACTTATATTTTAGCTTGTAGCACTCTTTTTTATTTCGATTTTACGAAATATATGTTTCGTAATTACGAATTAAGACTTTCGTAATTATGAATTAGTATTTCGCTTATACGAAATAGTATTTCGTATTTATGAATGAAAAAAAAATAAAAAAGAATGCTACAAGTTAAAATATAAGTGTAGAATGTCACTTTAGGGGCTCCGTACCGTTGAAATGCTTAATGTTGGTATGGCGACGAATGAGGTTGCTAGGGTTGGCAGTTCTAGCCGTTCTAGCTGTTCAATCCGTTCTATTCGAAAGCTTAGGCAACGTTTCCGAGCAACAAGGCGTACAGAAGATTTACCACGTAGTGGACGTCCGCGCGTCACGACGACTGGTCAAGACCGCGCGAATGTCACGAATACACACCTATACAATCGTTTTCAAACTGACACTGCCCCTGCTGCTAACACCCCTGGTACACATAACAATCGAATATCTGCCCAAACTGTACGCAATGTGCTAGCCCCCTATGGTTAATACCATTCTGTCTCCTGCGTATTTTGCCATTTCCGATTTGTTTTCATCATAAATCCACACACTTCCATATCCACCGCTTTTGCCTCCGATATATATGTATTCGAAAACAACAAATTATTGTTCAACATGCCATTGAAAAGAACTAAAGTAACTTTATCTACTAGTGTCCTTTATCTCAGTATGAAATCTCTTTTATTTTTCACCACCTTCAGAGCTTCAAGTCTTCTTGTCCACAATACACAACCTTCCTTGAATGTTTTCTAAACAAGACATAACATCCACTCGTAATAGAGAAGGCTGTGAACACTCAGTCCCGACGCCATGTTGGATATGTCACTGTTGTCTGTGCTCGTATTTTAGGGCGATGAATTTGGCATGAACACACAACCATTAGTCCCAGCATTTTACTCCTTCAACACACAATCGTCATAAAGAATACTATTGATTTGACACAAAAATTCATACGTTGAAATATTAGCCCCAGAAGATCCGACAACCGGGTTCGTTTTCTTGCTACTTCGCCTTAAGAATATTTGTAAACAAACATTGCAAAATGATATGTAATGTTCAAAATATAACACCAACACATTGGTCAAGCCATCTGCTTTTTGATAATCAAATATCCCTTATGAGTTACACTTGAATTCAATGAAGTAGCAACCAAGGTAAGAACATGACCATGTTTACTTTTTATGTATTATTAACGGGAAGTGATTTTACAAAAAGTGAAACCAATATTAAGACAACATTTTGGACAAAAAAGCAGTATTAAAATGAGGTGGTCTCATTATCTAGTTGAAATATGGAGGAAATCTTCAAAACCGTTCCAAAAATAAATCATTAAATTACTGTGTCAATGAGGTAATAATATTGATGTAATCGTGAGCTTTTACTGTATTACTTGTGTATATTATAATTATATTCTTGTCCGATTAAATTTCCTAGTATATCATTAAATGGTTTATAAAATTCTTCCAATATGAGTCTGGTCTTATTCAACATTTCTGGAATTTTACGTTTGCTTTCATTCGCGACAGTTTGTCTAGCAATGTCTTCTACCATATCTTCAGGCAAGGATTCTGAAAATATTTAAAAAAGCGAAATATGATTAGTGTGATAGGGCTAAAAATGTAGGGTCGGTAGGTCATTTTTTTAAAATATTTTTTTAGTTTGGAGATAAAGCTCATATAAAAAATGAAACCATCGGCAAGAAAGAAAACTGAACAAAATCTAAAAAATCTAGAAAGGGCAAAAATAGCGAAAACCAGGAACTTTTTAAGCGTACTGTATAGTTACTGGTAGTTTCTGATGACATTTGTTCAAGTCTTCTCCTCGGCGTTTTACATGATCTTCTTAATTAATAGAAACATGTATAAGCAGAAGCAAGCAACCGACTTCGCACAGGAATTGCTGAATTTGTCACATGATAGAGTAACACCAGAAATCTCATTTCACCAAAACGTGCAAAGCCTCCTTGAACAAGGATCTTAACGTATTATACGAGTTTCATACAAGTAATTAAACAAGAATTCTACATACTGATTTCTAAAAACGCAAACATTTTCTTTAAAGCAGACGCCATATCCTTAGAACGATCTTCTACTCTCGTTATAAATATTTGTTCCCTAGGAAACAACCGTAAAAAGTCTTCCAAGTAGGAATGATGTATTCCTATCAGAAGAAACGCCTGAAATAAAGATGTTTTCTTTTAATAACACACATGTTCTAAAGACGGGAGTGAAATTGTTGGACATGTTACTTCAGTGTGAGATTATGAAAATCTTGTTTTTTTATGTTATCTTCGTGTTCAGTGTATATATTTTGACCAATCACATATTCAAGCATAGAATAGCCTTATTTATGTCGATTGATTTGCCAAATGCACCCGGAGATCGTGATACACTTGTGTAATGATGCAATGGATAAAAATATATTCGGCTATTTCAGAGGTATCTGATCAAAATAGCAATTATTGCGGTTGAAAAGCCGAGAGCTTACATAACAATTCACATATTTTTTAATTATTCCCCGATTGAATTTAAAAAAACTTCGATGTATTTAATGGACGTTCATGCTGCTACAAACGAATGCAATAAAACATCGCAGTGAGCACCGTGAAGCATTTTCCAATGGTTTGGACGGATATAAAAGTACCCTTTATGTACAAGTCAGTGTTGAAAGCTCTCATCTATACAACTATTTACTAACATGTTCTGTTCATCAAACGCGCTTTCAGTACGTACTGCGTAACATGACAACAAATGTGAAAATAACGTATTGTTGTGAACAGATGCAGCAAAATAGATTTATTATGATCACAGGTACGTTAATATAAGACACTATGACTTACTGAGCGTTGATACGACTCTAATGTATACAGGCACCGTCTCAAATTTGTTGCATTTCTGCAAAAGCGGTCAAATTCATGAATAGTCGCAACAACTTTAGTGTGAAATAATTCTGGCGTTGGATGCGGATCATAGTGTTTGTAATCAGAATATGACCTGAAATGGGAATACAACACGATATCAATAATTTCTACGTGAACTAAGATATTTTCATTCTCATTGATTATTTTATGAGCTATAAAGAAATGCACGAAACTAAGGAATGCGTGACCTTTCGACCCTATACTATCGACCCCAGAAATTTTTCGACCAAATGACTTTCGACCGGGCTTTGTCACTGAATTGTCGAAATGTCTTTGTGTCGAAATATCTGGCCATCGTATAGAGCACAGTGTTAAAAATCAGCTGTTTAAAAATAACAATAGTGTAATGCATTTCCGTAATTTACTGTGGTAATAACACATGAACACAAGCAATGGAACAAAAGATGTTTTTTTGTCTATGACACAGTCCCAGGCTAGTTCAAAATGTCAAACAATAAGGGTCAGCTATGACAAGTGTCAACCGTACACTGAATTATGAATTATAAATGATACAAAACTGTTGTTAAGCGGCATTTGAAACAATTCAAACGATGCCATTCTTAGAATATAACGCTTGAAGTTAGGCGACTCAATCTTTTAATGTAGGGTAGGCAGGTTGGTCATATTTTTTTTCATAATATGCTTGTAAAAAAAACAAAAAGTTTTCTCTCAAAATCGGTATAAAACTTTTTGGGTCGGAAGATTTTTGAATGAGTCGGTCGCGTTACTGCAAACCAACAATTTAACAAGGATTGCCTAAACGATATAAATTGTTTGGTATATGATATAAATGTGTTTCATTAATGTTTTTAATGAGTCAAATACAGTGTCAAAAATATTGAATCATGTTACTAAACGATTATAAAAACAATCCATTGTTCTGTGGAATGATTTCAACAAATGTCCTTACCTTGTTACAGGATTCCTTAGCGTCACAATAATTTTACTCCCCGGGTACAAATGGTGAATGACATCGGCGTTTGAAGTAAACCTCGAAAGCGACGATTTCCAGTATAACGTATTTAACCACGCTGTAGTGGGGCTGAAGTCGCCTAGAAAACATATCATTGGTTAAATACGATTAAAATGCATGTGCTCAGTCATACATCCGGACAAAAGGACATTCGTCGAAAAATGCATACATCGACAAATGTTGTCGAGGGACAGCGGACCAAGACGTTTTATAGCAACTGTAAGATGTTGCAATGGCGATAAAACATCAAACTCGCAACATACAAATAATTTGTTTGTGAATACAATTGATTCGTTCAATTACAGTTGATCCTCGTCGGTGCAATTATTCGGGACCGTTAATATCTAAAAGTTCTTTCTAAATCAGTCTATATAACACAAGTGATACCGGTCGGGGCCAATTCTGACCCCAACGGCATCATTTCAACGTAATATTTAGAAAACCCCAATACAATTCTACACATTAAATATCTAAGTTCTGGGTTCTGGGCAATGCGCTTTTAGCTAAAACCGAATTAAGGGACTTCCCTATTATCCAATAAAACAAGTGGACCAATTTTGACCCCCGGGGCATAATTTAAACAATATCGGTAGAAGACCACAAGACAATTCAACGCAAAAAATATCTAGGCTTTTGGTCAAGAAGAGCTTCAAAGGTTTTGCCCGATATAATCAATGTAAAACAAGTGAACCCGGGGAGAATAAAAACTGAGTAGGGGACCACAAGACAATGCAACATGCCAGATATCTAAGCTCTAGACCATACGATTTGTAAAGACATTTAAAGGTTTTCCCGGTATAATCTGTGAAAAAAAGGCATCATTTGTAAAATCTTCATAGAGGACCATCTTAGTATAATTCCCGTGAAGTTTGAAGTAAGCAATTTCAGTGGTTAGTGATTTTCAGAGGAATTTTCATTGAAGCAATTGTTGACGACACACATCAATAGACACACGACGACGGACAACGATCAAGGCGATCACACTTCGTGCTCATGGTGAGCTAAAAACTATACTATAAGAAGTAAAAACTTGTCACGCTTCTAATCGAAATTAAGGGTTAACTTGGCTCATTGTCGAAATATTTATTACGATTGATGAACTCTTTCAAAAGAGGTAAACCTATAGCATAGAAAAGTACATATACATGTAGTTATATTTCAAATACTCGCCCATTGTGTTCAGTGTGTATACTCTGGACTGTTGGACTACAAGTGACGGGTTCGATTTCCGGGCGAGGCAATATGTGATAATTTGACTTTTTCTCATTTTCCATTTCTGAAATACACATTATGTTGGAAAGATAACAATATCCTAAAGAACGTGGGACAATTAAGTTAGTACTGTTCAGCTGCACTGGAGCACTGGTTATGTAAATTGTTCTCAGTGAGTATTTTCTATTACTGAAAATTTTGACCAAACTCTTGAGCCATTTAACTAAGATACTAACCGAGTATTGCATCATGATACATATTTGTTCCGCTAGGAATAATGTCTTTGGTAACAGCTTCATCGAAATACCGAAGATATTTTGACAAAAGTGAATTTCTCGGACCTAAAATTGAAAATTATTAATGTCAAAAACTAACCACGAAACAAATTCATTAAATTAGTTCTTTTACAAAATGATTACGAAGACGTTGAGGTTCAATAATTTGGAAAACAAGTGATGAATGAACAGTAAACCTCTTTGGAACCAAAAGTAACATTCATACGTTTTTGAAGTCTCATTATCAAATTTGGTTTCTCCGAGGGTAAGTTTAATGGTGGGCCCACAAAACTACAAATATATGTGTCGGTTTTTATATATTGAGGAACATAAATTGAAACAGAATCCGAAAATAAGTTGTCGCTATCATTGGATATGCTTAATATTGAAGAGGTGGCTTAGTGAGGTTACACTGTATTAAGTTTTTGCAATGTCAAAAATTGCCAAAAACGACCTAATGAAAAAAAACGGTAATTGACGCATCTTGCATTTCTTCATTTTGTTTAAAGGAGTGAGAGTAAAACGTACTCGCATGTCTGATGGTACTGCAAATCCTAGATACAGTTTTGATTGATAGGTATAGAAAAAGAGATGCTTTTTTGTTTAATAGGTGAAACCCTGTAAATAAAGCCTGTATTGCTCCTGTTTTGTAAAACAGAGACAGTTATTAGGTGAAATGATGACTCGTTTTGATATATATTACCAAACCGTTGTCTAGCAAGCCATTGTATCTCTTTCATCACATTTGAAGATATTTGCGGGTGTCGAATCAGACGTTGATGTATATCCGTTGAGCCACATTTTCGAGGTCCGACTGAGTGAAAGTATGGTAAGCAACGAATTGTTGAAGAATTCTTACCGCCAACAGCTTCCCTCCAACATGGATTTTTGAAATTCTTCAAAAAAGGCAAACTTTCCTTAAAAAAGGAAAATTGATATTAGCAATTCTCATTGGCTATATTTACAAGACTTTTAAAATACTTTTACGAATACCATTCGACATTTGATATAATTGTAATCTCCAGGTAATGCGAAATACTTTGAAATAAGTATCAAATAATTAAATGATCTATTAATTTGTTGCTAAGAAACGATTTAACAACTAGGTGACCTGACCTAAATTCATGTTCAGTAAAACACGGTTGCAGTGAAATTGTATGTAATAAAGTATGAAGTATTTTTCCCAGACACGCCGTTCTTTACTTTAATGTGATAGGCATGGTGAAATATGGCCATAGGGAAGAAATTATTCAAGATCTTAGAAATTCACTGTATATCTTCTACTATACATGATCACATTTTTACTATTCCATAAGTCAATATTACGTTATACTCCAAAACACCACAGTTTGATATTGAATTGCGTCGCATTACGTATTGCGTCGACGAAGCCAAACTGTTCTTCGCCTTCATTTTGTTACAAATTCAATTATTTTAATAAATGCAAACCAATCAGATAAACCGCCGAACCTACATGAAAGGTTGCCATTAATAGCAAAATAACTAAAGCATAATTACTATCAAATTTTGTACAATAACACGCGAGATTACACCAATTAGCCCAGAGCAGCAAAATCTCAATATCAATACCGCCAATAGTTCTCTGTTCTACAGACCGCGAATCGAACTGCGCTAAAGAGAATGATTTGTTTGTAAGTGACTTATTGTCACTGGGTCTAACGCCGCTTTTCAACAATTTTTCAGTTATATACGGCGACCGGTTCACCTAACCTCTTTTCCTGGACTGTATACAAACCAGTACTGACTTACCCTACCACAAGAAGCCGGCAACTTCTCCGTCATTTTTGTCATATTTTCATAGAATGGTATGACCTGCCGCGACCGGGATTCGAAACCTGATCTCCGGGTTACAAGTCCAACGCACTAATGACTGGACCACGGCCTCAGCCCTAAAGAGAATGAAGACAGTTGATATTAATAAATGTATGATGAAGTACATTGTTATTCGATCAGCTAGAATCAGTAGAAGCTTATTGAGTCGACTAAATCTGGGAGACAAATGGCATTTATTGTAAAAAAATCAACCGATTAAGTACACAGCAATTAAATAAGTTAAAAAAATTACCGTGTTCTCTGGAATATTGTCAATTCTGTAGAGTGACGTCTCTTGCTTCGATGCAGAATCATGCAAACCATCTAAAAACGTTTTTATGTTTCTCTTCGGTGATCTTGTCACAGAAGATATATTAGCAGTCTCGTCAACATGCAGATCTTCGTTTAAATCATTTATCATTGGCCTTAATGTCACTGGATCCAAATCAATAATAAGATTACAATAAATTTTTGTTGGATATTTAGGTATATTTGTCTCTGTTAAGAAGCAAACATTTGGTTATATTTTTTTTAAATATTTGTATGTACAATGTATATCTAAACATGCATTCTTTGTGTATAAAGATGATGCCAGAAGTTGCATTTTTATCCAAACTGGTCAAAATGACATGGTCTTACATGACCACAGTAATAGGATTTAAATTAGTTTGGTGGACCCAACCTCACACCTATGCCCAATGAAGCAAACTAATAAAATTACATAACTAAATAGATTATTACAAAAATAAAAGACATTTTAATGAACAGCAAAATATAAATTTATACCATGTTGCAAAGAATTTTACTTCTGATGACGAATATTAGTGTTCGGCGGCTTATCTCAGTCGGAACAAAAGAGAAAACCAGAACAATCATGGACAAAACCGATAAATCTCACTTCTACAATCCCATAAATGGCTTATAAACATATATTCTTAAATGCTTCTGACCGCTGTGCAATGAAAAATATTGAAAAAAATGATTAACGTAATCCAGATTAAACACTAGACAAGTATTACCTTCCACAATCTCTCTTATACACTCTAGATATAATACCTACAATACGCTTTGTAAACTGCTTCTTAAAATCATAATTAAACTTCGGTTTACGAAATTTGTGAATAACATCTTCGCAGTATTTTGGTTGATAAAATTCCCTGATTTAAAAATGTTTTGGATGACAATAGTGTTTAAGATTAGTTTCACGTTAATATAATATACAGAACGATTTGCGTAATTTATTATATTTTTTAGATCTTGTTTGCGTAATTTCTACGAAAAATAAATAGATTACGTTCATTAAAGTCTTCAACCGTATACCAAAGCAAAGAGAACGAGTTGAGAAATGTTAACGGCAAAAGATACGAGGAACAACACCATCCAGAAATGGACAATTAACAATATCAAAATTATATTAAAGTAATCTCTTTCATCATACATTTTTGTAAATTTGTAATTACCAATAAAACTCAGGTATAGATATGATACCAAAAGGCCCGAGTCATTAGGAGTGTGTTTGTACATGCATAAAAAACTTTATATAATTTATCGAAACGGTAATATCGAAGTCAAATAAATCGTCCAAAGATCGTGAAGTTCTATGAAATATTAGATTGTTTTTCGACATACAATGTAATTTGTTTTTCCACATGTACATGCATTCACTTTCATAACAAAAGAGGAAAATGTTAGCACCAACTGGAAAAAATATCTTGTTTAAAAAGATCTCAGTATGTTGAAGATCTTCAAGGTAGAAACTTTTCTCAAAGAAGAAATGATCCATCTCCAATCTCAAACAATGAGAGACAATTCGTTCATTACTTTACAACTTTGCTGAATGGCAATTTCATAAGAATCGAACATTTGAAAACTGTGTCGATGAAGTATTAGATTTCTGTGAGTCTACTTTGAATAATGCGGATGCCAAAAACAAGATCAAGATTGACAGAGCATACCGTGTTGGGAAATATGATCGATCCAAAAGTAATTATATTGTTGCCAAATTGTACTAATTACGGCTACCGTTTAACATAACACTTAATGAACAAAGCTTTGTGTTTGACGAAATAATTGAAAAGATATTAACAGGAATGTTCGATATAAATGATACTATTGACAAATCTCCAAACATGTTCCAGAAATTTCTTTTAAATTAATTATGTAAGCATAAACAAACAGAAAATCAAAGCTAAACGGTCTTTTTGTTTCAACGAAAATTGTGAACAAGCAGTATCTCTTCTTTATTTCTTTAAAAAATATTAGTATAATCCTCTTTTAAGAATTGTACATTATTTTTAGAAGGTGAAAAAGATTATTGAAAATATTGATTAAAAGCTTACCGTAAATTTATATGAATGGAAAATATTATTTTTTGGAGATAAGTAAAACTAATCCACGAGACTTTCGGAAATGGAAGGAATTATATATCAGAAGAATAAGATCAATGATCATAACGCTAAATATAAACTGTTCAGATATTTAGATAAACCTATTACTGCTTCTGAATTAATTAAACTAGCAATCCCCTTCATAAAAACAAAAGCTTTGAAAATGATTATAGCGTCGCTGATTTTTTTACCAACTCATAGCACCGTATATGGTAAATATGTTCATTCACATGTATGTGTACATGAAAGTGGTGTTTATCCCGATGCTACATGTAAAGGAATTATTGTCCCCATCCACAAAAAAGGCGATAAAGCACACTTAAATAACTATCGTGGGATAATATTAGTCAATACAACTTTTTTCACTAGCTCTCCCTAATAGAATCAATTCATGTGACGAAGATGCAAAACATGTTAGCGAAAAACAAACAGGAATATTTTGTGTCTACGTTGATTACGAAAAACTTCCGACAATGTATTATACACAGATCTTTGGATAAAACCCACTGAATCTTGAATAATAGATAACGAAATAGTTGCATAAAACTGAGGGTGATGTAAACCCAAAGTCCACGGGGCAGAAGTGTCATACTGGTCGAGAAAGTAAATACGGCTTGTGACCGCCACCCCCAAAAATCACGTTGAAATCAGACAGCAATTAGCCTTTTTTTCTAGCCTTGAGATAATGCAAACGGAAAACTTATTTCGTTCGTTATTCGCTTAATACGAAAAGAATCATCTACTCACCATCAAAGTTGTTAGCTTTGTTCCGCTGCAGCATGAACAGCCCGCCCCAAAAAATGTTAAAAAGAACTGCCAGAATTGTAAATCCAATACAGACTCCTCGTTTTGCTGTTAACATATTGGTGCACTATAAGACAAAAGTGTAAAAGGTAAGACTTTGTCACAACTGAAATTTTACATACAATGTCCAATCTATAAATTTGACTTGACAGATCGTGGTCGTGCAGATAAAATTTCCAATTTCATTATATCCATATTAACTTTTTTTCAATGACAAAATGGCACCATTCATTGAAGATATTTTCTGAAATATCACATATCCACATAATACTTATTTTTCATATTTTTCGTTTTGTGCAACGAAACATAGTGAGAGCCAAGCGAACGACAAGAGATATCAGAACTTCTATCGGAATTTTACGCCTAGAGCGCACCAAGTGAGTATCACGTGACATAGGTGTAAACATTGACCTTGCTCTAACGGCAATCTACGGGGACCTATTATTGCAAATCGCGGTGCTTGTAACTACTTCTTTCTATCACGACTTTATAATTTAATTTTAATTAAGTGCAGTAGTCTAGTCTAAGAAAACAAGGTTTAACTTAACGGTTTGTTATTACAGTGTTTCCGCTCTGAAAGTCACCTCGCGAGAACGGTTCTCTGTGATGGCATTTTAATTTTCCTCTTCTGCAATTCGACGAATTTTTCGCTAACTCCTTAAAACAACAAACGGCAGTCAAAAGTTCGCACCGGTACGGCGGAATGCCTCCCTTGACACTGGTAGAGTCCGTTAAAGTCGGAAATCTCAGAATCACCAAATCATAATTTATGCATGAATTCGTCATGGTTTCCGCTTCTTACCTTGAGCCGCGGCTGTGGTCCAGTGGTTAGTGCGCTGGACTTTTAACCCGGAGATCCGGGTTCGAATTCTGGTCGCGGCAGGTCATGCCCTTCTACGAAAATTTGACAAAAATGTCGATTTACGCTAAAAAAGATCCAACTAAATCCGAGGAAAAGTTGACAGCCGTCAAAATTAGAAGAATCTACATTACTGTGGAAAAATCCTTTCCTCAGCTTTGGGATGCTTAATTTTTTTATATCGGAACGGTACGATATAAAAATTTATCTCGCTAAATAAAAAAAATGGAGAATATTTTAAGAATTACCGAGGCTCCAGCGACTGATGAAAGTATCGAAACTTATGAATATCACGAATACGAGCCTATTACGGGTACTAATTTAAATAATCCCGGGGAAATTCGAATCAATATCGAAACCCAAGATTTATTTACCCACTCGAGTGAAAGTTATTTGTTGTTTGAAGGAAGGTTGACGGAAGCTGATGGAACGGCTTACGCGAATGGCGACAACGTCGCGCTGACGAATAACGGTCTCATATATCTTTTCAACAACATCAAGAGATCGAATCTGTCTTTCATCCAGGGCAATCTAGTACTATGATGGGATTGTTGAAATACCCAGACGACTTCTTCAAAGCTCAAGGTTTGAATCAACTGTGGTACAAATATTCAACTGCAGCCGCTCATAGAGGTAACAATGTCGGATTCGGAGTTCGTCAAGCTTATCTAATTCAATCTTTGGACCCCAAGGGCACGGTTAGTGTTAGAGTTCCGTTAAAACACATTTTAAGATTTTGCGAAGATTACGAAAAGATTCTGTACGATATGAAACATACATCCACCCTGACGCGGAAATCTGACGACAACGCGATCTTTAGAGCTAATGGGGTAGATGCTGGTAAGGTTAACCTTCACTAGGCGTCTTGGTTTGTACCGCACGTCCAACCCGCGGATGCAGAAAAGTTTCAACTGTACAAGCAGATTGAAGACAAAGCCAGCCTCCCCGTAGGTTACAGAATGAGACAATGCGACTCTATAACGGTACCTCAATCGACTAATTTCACGTGGTGACTTTCCATCAAGTCGAGCTCCAAAAAACCTGGTTGGAATATTATCGGTTTTCAAACCGGAAAAGACGGTGATCAGGAGCAGAACCCAGCAATCTTCGATCACGCGGGCCTAAGGAATATGTACGTTATGCTTAATTCCGATAGGTATCCCGAAGTTGACTATCAACTTGATTTTATTAAGCAACAGTCTAGCCGCGCTTACGAGGATGCCGCTGCATTCAGGTCGAAATTTTACAGTATGGACGAATTAGTATCTAATCCCAACATCACTCCGTCCGATTACAGGACCCTTTACCCACTGTTTGTGTTTGACGTAAGCAAACACAGCGAGAGAATGAAATATCAGTCACCGATATCCAGATCAAAGCGCAGTTTAACGCTAACGTACCCGCAGGCACTGAAGCTTTTGCCGTCATAACAAGCGACAAGCTGATTACTTTTAAATCCGACGGAAACAAGATGAGCATGATTTATGGGTAGATTAAAAAATATAATTAAAATGTCTGAAAAACAACAACCCGAAGAACGTGTCTCCTTTGCCGGTATTAAACATCCTCGAAATCCCGCATTTAATGAGCTCACAGAGTCTGATGAAGAGGAGTGGATTTTCGAACAATGTTGAATGAATGATGTTAAATCATACGTTGGAATTAAACATCCTCGAAATCCTGCATTGAATGATACTGAGCCGGTTGAAAATGATTTCGAGCAACGAAAGATAAATTAAAAGAAAATGGATCAATCAACAGAATTGAGATTAAAGAATTGAAGCGGATTGCACGCGCGAATAGAAGGGGAAAAAGAAGGGAAAAAAGCCTGCGGCCAGTTATATTTAGAGACATTGAAACGAACGATGAATTGACTTGAAGAATGAAGACGATGAATTTGGTTTTCTAAAAAAATACGAACAAACCCGAAGCGAGCTATACTGAAAGACGTTGAAACGAACGTTCCTAAAATAGTCACAACCGCGGCACGCAACGTTAAAAAGGTGGTGAAAAATCGGTAAAGGCTGAGACCGATTGGATAAAATGGTTAACGGAAGCGCCGCAGTCCGTTGTGAGAGTTGCTCCGGATTTATAAATTGTTATAAGTCGATGCGAGTTCCTTTCGTGGTATATGCCGACTTTGAGTCTTCTCTCAATCCCATTGATACTTGTGAACCAAACCCTACAGAGTACAAGAAAGCTCCGGTCACCGCACAAACAGATGACAAAGACGTTGATTTAAACTTTATTTCTAAGCAATGAGCAATACAAAGAATATATACAAAATACACACGTACGGGAAACCTAAATTCACTCCGTTGGTGTTTCACAATCTAGGTGGGTACGACGCTCATCTATTTGTCAAGAATCTTTGGAAAAGAGAGGGGTCTATCAAATGCATCGCAAAAACGAAGAAAATTACATTAGTTGTACGAAAACGATACAAGTCGGTTCCTACGAAAATAAAAGCGGTGAGGAAAAACCACTAAATCATCAAATTAGGTTTATCGACAGCTTTAAATTTATCTCTTCCAGTTTGGACAAACTCGCGAGCAATTTGACGAAAAACCAATTTTCGAGCGTATCCGAGTATTATCGAGAGGAGCGCCAACGAAATTTATTACTCAAGAAAGGCGTATATCCGTACGGATACATAGATTTTACTGAAAGATCAAAAGAAACGAAATTGCATTTGAAAGAAAGGTTCTATTCGAGATTAAATAACGAAGGTATTAGTGACGAGAAATACGCGCATGAGGTATAGAGGTATGGAAGGCGTTTGATATGAAAACTCTGAGAGATTTGTATAATAAAACTGACGTTTTGTTGTCGGCGGAAGTCTTTGAAAGTTTCACGTGTGTGAGAAGAATTATGGTTTGGATCCGGCGTGGTATTATACATCACCGGGATTATCATACGACGCAATGTTGAAGAAAACGGGCGTGAAATAAGAATTATTGTCAGACCCTGATATGATGCCCATGATAGAAAGAGGTATCCGGGGAGGCGTAGCTATGGTTTCAACTAGATACGCGGAAGCGAATAATCCGTACATGAGTGAAAAAATTAACCCGGAAAAAACGAGTAAATACATAACTTATTTAGACTCCAAAAATTTATATTGATATGCAATGAGTAAACCGTTACCTACTCACAGATTCAAATGGATGGATGAAACCGAATTGGCAAATTGGTAATATATACCTTGTATTTTAGAAGTCGATTTAAAATATTCGGATGAACTTCACGATTTACACAACGATTATCCTTTGGCTCCGGAACATTTAATAATAAACAAAGTACCCAAAGTAATCCCAAATTTAAACGACGAAGAGAAATATGTGGTTCATTACAAAACTTTGAAGCAGTACGAAAAGTTGTGGTTGAAAATTACAAAAATGCATCGTGGAATGAAATTCGAGGAAAGCGTGTGGATGAAGACGTATATCGATCTCAACACGGGTCTTAGAACGAAAGCAACGAGCGAGTTTGAAAAGGATTTCTTCAAACTGATGAATAACAACGTTTCCGGTAAGGCGATGGAAAATATTAGAAACAGAACGGATATCAGGTTGGTCAATGATAGAGTGAAGGCGAAAAAATGGCAACGAAACCAAATTATAATGGAAATACAATCTTTAACGAGAATCTTATCGCGATACATATGAAAAAGACCCAATTAAAGTTTGACCAGCCGGTTTATCTCGGTATGTGTATCGTGGATTTGAGTAAAACAGTCATGTACGATTTCCATTACGATTACATCAAACAAAAATACGGAGAAAGGGCTATATTGTTGTTTACCGACCCGGACAGTTTAATGTACGAAATTGAAACAGAAGATTTTTACAAGGACATTTCCGGAGACGTAAAAGATAAATTTGACACGAGTAATTATCCCGTTGGTCACCCATCTGGAATTGAAGTAGGGGTAAACAAAAAAGTGGTCGGTATGTTTAAAGACGAAGCGGGTGGGGAAATTATACAAGAATTTTTTGGGCTTAGAGGTCAAATTGTACGCGTTTAAAATGCTCGAAGGAGAAGAAGAGAAAAAAATGTAAGGGAATGAAAAAGTCTGTCGTGGAAAAAAGCATTGAGTTGAAGAATTACAAGACGTGTTTGTTTACGGGTGAGGAACAATTGCGAAGGATGAATATTTTGAGAAGTCATGGTCACGAAATGCAGAGGAAGTAAACAAGGTCGCGCTAAGTTGTCAAGACGATAAAAGATTCATTTTACCGGATAGAATTCACACATTGGATATAGGTCATGAAAATAGTTAACTACATGTATTTACAAAAAGAATATGAATATCTCAGTCGGGAAAGTGATTTTACCCAATAAACCACTCAACAATTTCGAATTGATGAAAGCGGTAAAGAAATTAAAAATACCCAATTCCAGAGGCGTGCTCATGCGTGACCAACTACCGAGACGACCGTTAAAAAATGAGTGCGGGATATTAAATCTAGATGACACGAATCCGAATGACGAAATTGGATCTTCCGACGAGGTACGCATTGGGTTTGTTGGATTAAAAAGGGAAACGAAAAATATTATTTCGACGGCTATGGAATACAACCTCCCTCGGAATTAGAAAACTACCTAAAGCCGACAATTTTTTACATCGTGGAACAAGTACAACCGAAGAGAATGGTAATTTGCGGTCATTTATCTTTGTACATTTTAAAAGAACTAAAATAAAGCCGCGTGTTATATAAAAATACCTGTCGATAAATTTGGACGGATGTCGAAAACGAATTCGAGCGTAAATAACAACTTTATGAGACTTGGTGAAATCAACATGTTTGGAAACAAAATTACGAACCTCGGTATCCCAATGGATGGAGAGGATGCAGCGAACAAAGCATTTGTGTTAAAACGGGGGAATAAAATGGTGCGAGATTATGATTTTGAAGAGGTGAAAGATATCGTAGAAAAATGAAAATGAAAAAAGATAATGCTGGAAGGTATGTAATTGAGGTAAAAGTAGAAATCGAAAAAAAAGAAACTTATCAGAGACCTGATCAGTGGTATGTTTGACTCCCTAAGATCGTATTGGGGGGGAACCCCATTCCTTAAATTGGTGGAAAAATGGGAGGTGGAGGTAGATGAAAATTATCATGTGGTAGAACCTGATGAAGAAGATGTAATAATAGAATAAATATTTAAAAAAACATTGTGGATGATAGGCTTGAAGAAATTAAAAAGGAATATGGTTTGATAACTGGATATCCTGATGAGATCATAGATAGTTTTACGAGGAGGACAGAGGTTGCAAAATTAAAAAATACAAACTTTTCAAACTTTGAAAAGAAAACAGAATCATCTGGTCACTCCCATATTTTCACTCGAGCTAAAAGAAGACACCAAATTAGAGGGTAGGTTAGTCCCAAGTGATAATAGTGTTGGGCAAGTAAAGAAGTACTACGATGAAAAAAAATCCTTTACAATTATTTCATAAAAATCTTTGAATTGACGAGAAATGAGTATATTTATAATTTAAACTTATAACAAGAAGCATTTGTGGAAGGTTAAACGGGGTGGTCGTTATATCAAGCTTATCAAAACAGAATAGATAGAACCCTAGTTTATTTGAAATAGTTACAGATCAACCTCGGCAAAAGGGAGAAATAGTAAAAGAAGTAAGGAGAGAAGCAAAAGGATTCATTGGAGTTTATGTGGGTGAAGAAAATAATTTACCCCTATTTAGGATAAATAAAAATTGGGAAAAGAAAGTATCACCATCTACAGTATTTTTCAATCAAAAACCTCGCGTTGGACACTCGGTGGTGTATATTAAAAAAGGTGGTTATATAAAATTGTTTCATCGATCATTCTAATTGAGAAAAAACTCAATTATAACGACAAATGGAATTAAAATAAATTCGCGTTTTATAAAAAAATGCGCGTTGATAAATTGGGACAGATGCCGAAAGCTCACGTTTCAGATTCTGACGTGTCTTTATCTTATATAAGTAACAATTTTCTGAGAAGGGGGAGAATCCATATGTTTGAAAAAAATGATTACGAATCTTGGTACCCCCACAGACGTAGCAAGGCATTTGTGATAAAACAGGGAAACAAGGTAGTGCGTGATTACTGTCAAGATAAACAAAAAAACATGCATTGAGATAGAGAAAAGAATCATTAACTAATATCGAAGATAAAATAGAAGAGAAATTAAAGGATGATATCGAAAAAGGGGTAGAAAGTCTTAAAAAAGAATTGGAAACGTACGCAGACGAAAACGAGCTGGAACGGGCAAAAACAGAAATTGGTAAAAATTTTGTCAACAAGATAAAAGAATATTTGAGGGAATATATCAACGAACGAAATTTGGAAACCAAGCTGGAAAACCTAAAGAAAGAGTGGACGTTAGATGAAGAAACCTTCGAGGATAGAATCGAACGGAAATTACAGGGAGATGTAAAAAGCAGTGGAAAATCTTAAAAAAGAGTTGGAAACGTACGTAGACGAAAATGAGTTGGAACGAGCAAAAACGAAAATTGGTAAAACCTTGGTAACGAGAATAAACGAAAATTTGAGAGATTATATCAACGAACGAAAATTGGAAGCTAAACTAAATAAACTGAAAAGGGAGTGGACGAGGGATGATGAAACCATCGAGGATAGGGTCGAACAAAAATTGAAACAAAACAAAAATGTCGAAAAGGGGGTTGAGAATTTAAAAAAGGAATGGAAACGTACGTAGACGAAAATGAACTGGAACGAGCAAAGACGGAAATTGGTAAAGCCTTTGTAACGACGGTAAAAGAACATTTGGGGGGACATGTCGACGAACCAAAAATGGAAACTGAACTGAATAAACTTAGGAGAGAGCTGGCGGTGGATGGCGAAACCATCGAAGATAGAATCGAACGGAAATTACGGGGAGATATTGAGAAGGGAGGGAAAATTAAAAAAAAAGAATTGGAAAAGTTGGTAGACGAGAAAGATCTGAATCCCATCATCGAAAGGATAAAGATGAACGTTGGTAATGCCGTCGTAGGAAATAATACCAAAAAATCGATGTTAGCGCGGATACCATAATTAATATAAAGCAAAAACCGGATAACCGAGTTGTTATCGTCAATAATAGAAATAAACGATACAACTTTTTCACATCAGCCTTTGTTAAAACGCCAAACATAAATATTATTTATAACGATGTGGTAGAGTACCCCGTCATTGTAGGTGATGAGCATTTGTACGGCACAGAACTCCTTAAAAAGACGGGTGTTTACACGCTCGACATTAATTTGTCGTATACGAGAAAAAATAAATCTACGGAGAAACAACGATTATTACATGCGGACCTTGGTGGGGGAAACAAAAATACTTTGGGACCGCCTCGAAACGAAAAAAAAGAAGGATTAATAAAATGTGGTCATTTGATATTAATTATCCAGACACTAGGATAGGAATATACCCTTTCACGTACGACGAATTTAAGTTTACCGCTAAAGGACACATAAGGTTGTATTATAAACCGTTCTAGCTGATTCGGGAATTCCCCCAACTCGTAAATCGATACATTGACGCGCGTATCGATTTTGTATTTTAAAAAAGTCTCAAAAATAAAAAAGATTCGCGCGCGAACGGAAAAAGAAATGATTGAAAGTTGGGGAGCGCGATTGAAATTTTGTGGCATGATTGAAGGGTGGGAACATGATTGAAGGTTTGTAGCATGACTGAAGGTTCGTAGCATAATTGAAGGTTTGTCCCGACAGAATTTGAGCTTTCTTTCTTTTTTACACAATATATACCATGCAGTCTGTTTCGAATGGTTTGAGTTGAAACCCAAACCCCCTGTTGCATTCTGGAATTCTTTCTGGAGGGCCGTGGCGTTCATGAAGCGATGACGTCGGGCTAGTACCACAATAAAACGGTCTTCTGCCTGCGTAGTAGCCTTCTGACGACCTCCCCCATGTCTGTGGATAACATCACCCTGCATTTGGAAGCTGTTCCACATTCTCGCTACAACGGTCTGTGAAACGCCAAGTTGGCGTGCCACGTGACGTTGTAACGCCCCTGCTTCCAGCATCCCGACCCGTCTGTTCGTTTCTTCCACGCTAAGGCGTTGTCTTACACGATAATCAGCCATTTCAAACAACTTTCAACAACTACAAGTGTAGATTTGAACCATGTACACAAAGTACATGTCAAGGTGCCTCCCACTTTTTCATGGGTATTGCTTTTCCCGCGCTAAATTGGCAAGCCTGTAAAGACAGAACCGGTAAGACAGGTTATTGTTTATGTAGAATACACGCACTAAAATAAGAAAATACAAGTCTCTTCGTGTGTAATCATAAAAACTTCCATTAAAAATTACATCAACTTTAAAAGTGATCTTTATCAAATTTTGAGTAGTATATTTATCCAATATTTGAAAACTATCCTCATGGTATTGAATAACATCGCACTCGTGCCATAACAGCACCTTCTGAACATATTAACGTGATTCTTAGTGCAAATTGGAGTACACTTTTGTGTCGGACATCAACGACAAGGTTTACCAGTTCTCGAATCTGTTTGGCTGATTAGACCTGTTAATCAAACCTTGGCCTAAAGTCAATCGTCTTTGAGCATTAACGTGCATTTTAATGATACAAGCTGGGATTGTGATAGTGCAAAGTAATTTAACTTAGTCGTGATACCACCACACATGTGACTGTTGTGTCAAAATATATTGATTTATTGCATTGTCCAACAATCATTTATGATGAAGATATAAATACAATGTATACATTAACGTTCCGCTAAAGACCACCCAGCGTTCTGACAAAGGTAACGAGTTGGTCTTAATAGTGAGTTGGTCTATAGATATATACCGCGTAATTCATAAAGCTACCAAACTAGTGTTTGTTGTCTTCGCATTATATGATACTGCAACACATACAAATATCAAAATACAAATAGTGAACAGCTTTATGGATCTATTTTAAATTGAAACTAAAAGATGTC
Source organism: Lutraria rhynchaena (assembly GCA_008271625.1). Taxonomy (NCBI): domain Eukaryota; kingdom Metazoa; phylum Mollusca; class Bivalvia; order Venerida; family Mactridae; genus Lutraria; species Lutraria rhynchaena. The sequence continues at coordinate 286,987 of VIBL01000232.1, forward strand.
ATGACATAAAAACAAACATTCATCATGGCTTCAATTGAATTGCAACACAACATAAAATAACAATTCAATTATGCTTTTGTGTAACATAAATACTAAATATTTGCATATATTGGTATAAAATACGGAATAATAATGATTTGTTGTAAGAAAGTGCTGAATTGCTTTGTAATTTAAGTTTGGTAACACCCATTGGTTTCATGTCTACGATCAGACATGCCGACTGTACCGACTATCCCATTTGATTCTCATTAATTACACAACACTTACACTTTTTAGACGCTTCTTCACTACAAACAAGTTACACGTATCATAAAGTAGTCGTTTGTCGCAAATTATTCCATCTGTATGCAGTGCAACCTCTACAAGGGGGGCCCTCTCTTCAGCTACAATCTCCCTTCAACAACAGCACGATTCTTCCCACTGCGTGATTTAACTATCAATTTTAACCTCTCTAGAGCTACAATCTTCCTTCAACGACAGCGTGACTTTTCCCACAGTATGATTTAACTTAAATTTAACCTGTTCCTTCCTTCGCTACAATCTTCCTTCAACAACAGCATGATTTTCCCACTGTACGATTTAACTATTAATTCAACCTTTCTAGAGCTACAACCTCTAAATAACAACATGATTTTGTTTCTCCCGACAACCACAGTAGTACTTTATTGTTGTAAATATATTAATCATTGTTTTCAATCAGAAACAAGGTAGCTTGAGAAGAAGAATATTAAAGGTAACCATTTTTGCCGTATATTATTAAATTTCGGTTCAATATGTAGAATATATATATATATAAATCGCTCGGGCCAAAAATACGTTACATTACATTATAAAATCATATTTCACTCCGACATGCCTGTTCAAATCACCACACATAATATATTCATCACCGAGTGTAGAATATAAAGAAGTGTCAGTTTCCAGTAAATCGAAGTAATCCACATCAATAATAAGACTGACAAGAGAGTCTTCATTCCATAAATATATTCATATAAATAAATAAAATTGCAAGTTATGAAAAATACTAGTATATGCTACTAATACATGGTCAAGTTTTAGCCAAATCATAGAATAATAATGAGTATTAACCACTGAAATGTCATCTTTAATAGATTCTTTATAGTATAATAGAACTTCAACAAATGTTTTGCCTCTTAACCTGTCTGTGCTGAAAGTGTCCATAACAGTTCCTAAACACATACCCAGAAAGATATACTAGTATGTTAATGCCGACGCATACAGAATACTACATGTATATCTTTATCCATAATAATATTTACACACTCGCCACATTCTGTTTTGGCCCTTGATAGACCATTCTTATTCCATGGCTGAACTTTCACTTCACTCTCCACAAACTCCAACTCTCACTGCTTTCCAGAACAGGTACAAGGTGTCATAAGCTATCCCTGACTTTTTGCCCTTCTGTCTGGCCACTTTCATCTTGTTCTGGTCCCGTCTGAACTCACAAATTGGATATGTCACTGTGGTCTGTACGCGTATTTTAGGACAATGAACTTGGCATGAACACACTATTGTTAGTCACAGCATTTTACTCCTTCGACACACAACCGTCATAAAGAAAACTATTAATCTGACTCAATAATTCATACGTCGGAATATTACCCCGGATGATCCAACCACCGTGTTCTTTTTCTTTCTATTCTGTCTTCTCTTACCTGTCACTACCACGGCCGCCTTTCCTCCTTTTTAAGTATTCAGGAATATGTTGGGGAGTTAACCAATATCAATATACAACTGGAAACCAACGTAGTTGTCCTTCCTGGTATATTTTACTTTTGTAAACAAACAATCCCAAATGATATGTTCAAAATATGCACAAACGCATTGGTTAAACTATCTGCTTTTTTGATAATTAAATATCTCCTATGCGTGAAATTTGAATACAATGAAACAGCAACTAAAAATTACGTATATTTACTATCGAGTTTGTTTTTTCTTATGAGACGTGTTTGATTACAAACCAAATTGAAGTTAAACCTCGATATTAAGACCACATTTTAGACAAAAAGCGGAATTAATATGAGTGGTCTCATTATCGAAATGAAATAGGAGAAAATTTTCAAAACCGTTCTAAATGTTAATGAAATGATCTTAGAATTGATGTGTTCGTTAAGTCAACTTCTACTGAATTACTTGTGTATATTATAATTATATTCTTGTCCGATTAAATTTCCTAGTATATCATTAAATGGTTTATAAAATTCTTCCAATATGAGTCTGGTCTTATTTAACATTTCTGGAATTTTACGTTTGCTTTCATTTGCGACAGTTTGTTTGACAATGTCTTCCACCGTATCTTCAGACAAGGATTCTGAAAATATTTTAAGGATTAAAATAAGATCAGTGTGATCAGGCTGAAAAAAGTAGGGCCGGTAGATTAGCAAAACATTTAACAAATATTTTTCATCAGCTTGGAGATAAAGCTCATATGAATTGAGACTATCTGCAAAGACTTAAACAATTCTAAGTTGGGCAAAAATTAGGATCTAGTTAGAGCAAACAGGAACTTTTTACGCCCAGTGTATAGTTGCTGGTGGTTTCTAATGATAATTTGATTTACAGATACACGCGTAAACGGAAGCAACCAATTAAGGACAGATATCTGTGTACAGTAATTTGTCACATGACAGAGTGACACTAGAAAGTCCGTTTCAACAACACGTACAGAGTCTCTCCCACAACATTTTGAAAAGGAGCGTACGATTACAATAACCGGAAAACAAATATGCCTCATTGTAAAATAAAAAATATTCGGATGGAATTGATTTCAACATAATACGGTGTATATGCAGTAATACATGGTTATGCTGTACCCCGATGTAGTGAACTACAGGATACAGTGAAGTAATTATTCCCCCATAGACCCACCGTTCTTTACATCATTGTGATGGATATACTGAAATATGGTTAACATGAAGTTATTACTCGAGTCTCCAGAAGTTCATCGTGTTTTATTGTAATTGGACAGGACACCTGACATTATGTACATTAGCCACGAACAAGGATTCTACTTACCGATTTCTAAAAACTCAAACATTTTCTTTAAAGCAGACGCCATATCCTTAGAACGATCTTCTACTCTCGTTATAAATATTTGTTCCCTAGGAAACAACCGTAAAAAATCTTCCAAGTAAGAATGATGTATTCCTATCAGAAGAAACGCCTGAAATAAAAATGTTTTTTCATTACATACATGTAATGCTCTAAAAGCAGGTGTATAATTGTTGACATGTTACTAATTATTAAAGCTTTTTACAATATCTTCGTGTTCAGTATATATATTGTGACCAACTACGCACTTAGAAGGCGTAGAATAGCCTTATTTGTGTCGATTGATTGGCAAACTGCACTTGGGGATTGTGATACGTTGTGTAACGATGCTTTAGATACGGCAAATATTCGGCTATCTCGTAGGTTTCTTATTGATTTGCAATTATTGCAAGAATAGCCTTATTTGTGTCGATTGATTGGCAAACTGCACTTGGGGATTGTGATACGTTGTGTAACGATGCTTTAGATACGGCAAATATTCGGCTATCTCGTAGGTTTCTTATTGATTTGCAATTATTGCAGTTTAAGTTAGCGTAACTGGCTAGTTGGTCATATCATGATTCAACAAATTATATACTTAAAAACTAACCATAACTGGATATATATATAGACCCACTATAAAGAGCCCATTGCAAGTAATTTGAAACAAATACTATATTTGGTTAGTTTTCTATAAACCCAGGTCATACGTAATTTACATATTTTTAAACAACGATGGCCACTCTGAATATGAGAGTTTTTTATAACGTCCTTCGTTCATATTTGACTTAAAAGAAATTCCGTAGCCTGAACACCGTTGACAATCACATTATAAGCCATAGATTATAAAAAAACGGGGAAAATAGCCGATTGGGAGATCGAGTTGAAGACCGCTGTAAAATAAGTAGTAGCGATGTATCATTTTGTTATCAAAATACGACTTTAAATTGTGATTGGTTCTTAAGAAATATGTTTACTTCGTTAATGTAGTAATTTGTAAACAGGCCTGTATATGTGCAAAAGCATTACATGATTTTTATAGAAAAACGTAATTCTCAAAAAATGAACGTCCTATGTCCGTAACAAGTTACCATATTTTCTACACTACTGTTTGGTTAAGATTTCACTATTTCACCAACGATGTGGAGATTAGTTTAAATTAAAGGTTACGTTGAAATGAATTTGGTTTATTGATTATGTTAATGAAATATCGAAACAGTAAAATTTGTTGACTAAGTCTTACAGTTTAATATATAAACAATTTAAATATACCCATAAATCATGTTAAAATGTATTTAACGCGTAAAAAACGTTTGAATACGTAACTTTAGTTGAATATATACCAATTTAATCACTTAGGTTAATATATTACGCAAGCGATAACAAATTATACATCGATTGATATTAATTTGTACCTCTTGGAGCCCACTGCAGCGCCTCACACAAATGGTTCTCGCTGATAAAGTGAAAGCGATAAAGGGGTACAGTGTTTTCAGCAATGGGACAATGTTTTTCACGTGTTGGTTAGACGTTTTTGTTGCATGTTATGGAAGTAAAAATATTTAATCACTGTAAATAACTTAATTTTTTCTTACGTTTTTTTTTTTGCGTAATAAGGCACATACACCATATTAAGAGCCGAGAGTTCAAATCACAATTCACATACATGTAATTCTTAATTATTCTCGGGCTAAAATCAAAACGTTATCACAAGTACGTCAATTTATGATATCGTGACTTACTGAGGCTTGATATGATTTTAATGTATATATGCACTGTCTCAAATTTGTAGCATTTCTACAAAAGTGGTCAAATTCTTGTATTGTTGCAACAACTTTAGTGTGAAATGATTCTGGCGTTGGATTCGGATCATAGTGTTTGTAATCAGAATATGACCTGAAAAAGATATACAACAATATAATAATGATTACTATACAAACTAACTGACTGAATGTAACACATCCAACTTTATTTGTCCCCCAATACAGTTCACAAAAAATCGGGGAGGTAGTCGCTGCTTATGTAATGAGTATGGAACATGTAATGTATAGCCTTTCGACCCCAGTACTGCAGTGGTGTCGAAAAGTCTCGAGGTCGGCATGTAACCGAACAGAGCACTGTGTCGCAGATATATACAGTAGAAACTCATTATATCGAAGTCGCTTATATCGAAATCCCGCTTATGTTGATATAAAGTCCCGAATCTTTTCCTTCCTTTTACATATCAAAAAAGGGCATTTATATCGAATTCGTTGGTCTCGATAATTTTGTATATCGAAGTAGATTTTCTGTCCCAAACATCGATTTTTAACGAAACAATGACTAATTAAGTCGCCGGTCAACACAAAAGAAATTTTCGCACCTGCCTTGTAACAAACACCTATTAATTTCTCAATGATCGGATTTTTTGTATTGAACTCCGAAATCTATATTCGATTAATGACAATTACGTAAAAATGTCAGTATTTATGCTCGCGATTATAAAATCAGTTCTAGTAAATAAGCTTGTAAGTTTTTGTTAATGTGTGTTTTCTTTACGTAAATGTTGCATATCTTAAATACATAGAAAGTATAAATGCCGTGTTTTGTTCCTATCCCGTACACAAAATAGCACGGTAAAATGATTATCTCAGCACACCGACGATCGCTGTAAAAAAAGAACCTAGTTGTCAAATTTCTCCGATTATTTATATTATTTAGTTCGTTTATATCGAACAATTTTACGAAGTCACTTGAACTTCGATATAACGAGTTTCTACTGTATTGTCTTTTATTACCCGATTAAAGAAATACCCATGGTAATATGCATTATAGTCAGTTAATTTTGACAACGGCAATAGCACCTAAACTTAACCGATGGAATAAAACATTTTCTTAAATACAAGGTTTACACAGTGCTGTGTTATGTCTATGAAACGGGCACAGGCTGGTTCAAAATTTCAAACAATGAGGATCAGCTATAAGTGTCAACCGTGTACTGAATTATAATTGTCACAATACAATTACTTTAACAACATTTCGGAACAATTCAGATCAGGCTTCTAAAATATATACAAAATGTATGTATATTGTGGTCACGCGACCCAAACGTTTTAACGTTGGATAGGTTGGTCTTATCTTTGTTACTTTTATATGCATGTACTAAAAACAATTGAACAACTGTATGCATTTCTTGTACCAACATCGTATTGTCCATTGGGAATGTAGAAAGTTTGTATTGTTTGATATTTCATTTACCGCTTGAAATGTCGTCATAATACAAGTAGTAGTGGAAAGTAGAAAGGATCCTTGTGTCATTGAGGCTTTCAAAATATTGAATCTTGTTACTAATTGATTATAAAAATACCCTATAATTAATGTTTCATGTTTAATGATTTCAACAAAAGTCATTACCTTGTGACTGGATTTCTTAGTGTCAAAATAATTTTACTACCCGGGTACAAATGGTGGATGACGTCGGCGTTTGATGTGAACCTCGACAGTGACGATTTCCAGTAATATGTATTTAACCACGCTGTAGTGGGGCTGAAGTCGCCTAAAATATATACCATCAGTTAAAATACAACTGAAAATACACGAAGTATAAAACCGACTTGAAGAAGGACTATCGTGGCAAAGTGTTTGCATCGCAAAACAGGGCCAAGAGCCAGCAATATTTTATAATAACTTTACGAAATCGGAAATGTGATAACAAAATAAAACCTCAAACTTGCAACATATAAATACATGTATTTTATTTGCAAATACAATTGATTTATACAAGCTACAACTATAAAAATAATAGTCTAAGGGACTTATCCAGACCATAACGCACTTGATGACTCCTTTTATATTCTGTATAAATCCGCCATTTTGAAATGTGGTTAAAAAATGAGGGAATGTTTGGCCCTGCTCATGCGAAACGGCATAAATAGTACAGAGTAACAATCAATCAGATTCCGGCATTTTTAGTGTTTTTGATCAAATAAATAGTTTTCAAATAATCCTCCAACGTGTGCATGTTGACTGTTCAATGTTCACACTCGACACGAGGTTTGAATGGCAATCAGAGTCTATTTATTTAGATTTATTTATTTTTCTGATTCACTCTGCGCCTCCACACTGACGTCATCACCAATTTCATCATCTTCATCATCAGACAATCCTGTATCAAATAAGCCTCGAAATGAATTCTTAGCACATCTGCAAACACCGATGTTGTATGTATGCCTTCGGAGTTAAGTCTGTCTACCTGAGCCATGATTTTTATGTAGTTTATTGTTCCGGAGTGGCAGAATGTAGTTATCAATTAAAATTGCTAACAAACGCCCTTTCATCATAAAGATATATGGGTTCTTCCATCATTTCCTGAGCGTTCTTACCCATTATCGACTATCTATCTACTTTGCACTTACCTCTAAAAACAGCAAGTCGAATATAAAACTTAAACCATTCAAACATAAAATCGGCGATCGTGTAAATAATTTGTCATCTGAAAAAATGTGTTAACTAGAGCATACGATCAAACTTACAGCAGAGAAGTGTTTCAAATTCATAAACGTGACCGCAGGGGTACACTACCTTTCTACGAGATTTACAAGATGAGGATATAAATATACTGAACAAAAAAAAGAAACTTCCGCTGTATTTAAGTTTAGATATACGTAAATATGGAGAGACGGGTTAAACTGTTTTATTTGTGTGCCAAGAGTATTTCAATGTGAATTGGTGTGTAAAGTTTTAATGCCCTACGTTCACGGAAAACTGATGAAATGGTTAATTAAATGTGGTAGGGGTTATAAATCAAAACCACACATCAATACCGGGTATGGCCACCTTGAGCATCGAACATTGCCTGACATCGTTGGCGCATAGAACTGACAAGTGCGTTGATCTCTGCCTGTGGAATGTTATTCCACTCCTGGATTAAGGTTTGTGTTAGTTCATTGATGTTCGACGGTGTAAAGAGGCGAAGTCTAGCATGCCGGTCAAAATTAACCCACATGTGTCCAATGGGATTCAGATCGGGACTTTTGGCGGGCCAATCATTAATGAATGCAATATTTTTCGTCCAGCGATGGTGTGCACGTACTCAATTAACACGATTTACGTGGTGACGTCGTGTCAATACACAGCTAACGTAAGGACGACGTCCACGTAGACCACCCTCACGCAGACGATTGCGTACAGTTTGGGCTGATATTCAGCTGTTATGTGTACCAGGAGTGTTAGCAGCAGTGGCAGTTTGAAAACGATTGTATTGATGTGTGTTCATGATATAGCGGTCTTGACCAGGCGTCATGGTAAATCTTCCGTACGCCCTGTTGCTTGAAAACGTTGCCTAAGGTTTCGAATAGAACGGCTACAACTGCCAACTACCCTAGCTACCTCATTCGTCGCAGTGCCAGTATTAAGCATTCCAATGGCACGTTCATGTTCATTTAATGCTATTCTAGGCATATCAAAAAGAAGGAAACTTCTTTTTTAACGTCTTTTTCTTATTGTCAACGAAGTCTCTAAGATCAGGCTGAAAAGTTTGATTTTATAAACACGAATTATACCAATCCGTGCATACACGAGAAAAACGAGTTTAACGATTTTGTGTGTAATGCGTATAAAAATTGGTTTTATTTCACACATAATCGTTCGTCCGAACATATGCAGGGCATTGGACATGTTGATTTCTTTTTATAACATTAAAATATGTACAGAAATCGGAAGTTCCTTTTTTGTTCTGTATATAATGCACCTGTAACGGAAGATGGCTATGTATTTAATGTAAATAATATTGTATATACATGTGCTGCGATGAAGCTTTTGTTATCTTTATAGCGTAGTGTATAAATCCGTAAATTTCATTTTAGCTCCCTATACTTACACCTAATTTATTGTCTGCCGTATTCTACCATCTTTTTTAAATCTAATTTCCATATTAATACAAGATACATTATACTATAGCTTTTTTATACATTTGTACTAACAAATGCGATATGGACATAAAATTATCGATGTTGACTCTCCGGCGGTTAGTGTACAACTGGGCAAAATACTTTGCTGCACGATTTATGCCATTTCGTATGAGGGGTGGGAACAAAAATTCCCTCATTTTTACCTCATTTAAAAATGGTGGATTTATATAGAATATAGAAGGAGTTATCGAGTGCGTTGTGGTCTGGATAAGTCCCCTAGACTACTAAAGATAACGAACTTGATATGCTTCTGGGTGAAATTAACGGTTAAATTAGTTCATTGCCGAACTATACTTTACGGTTGATGGACTCTGTCAAAAAAGGCAACCCATAAAACTGGAAAAGTAGTCATATTTCAAATATTCATCCATTTTGAGTGTATAACTCAGAACCGTGGAATTAGAGCTATTGGATTCGATATCCTGTCGAGGCAGTATGACCGCAAACTTTTCGTTCATGGTCACTTAATATGTTTCTAGAGTCTAGAGTCCCTGAACTAACTAACGAAAATACTAACCAATTATTGCATCATGGTATACATTTGTCCCGCTGGGAATAATGTCTTTGGCTACAGCTTCATCGAAATACCGAAGATATCTTGATAGAAGAGAATTTCTCGGACCTAAAAATGAAAATTATTATTGACAATATAAAAAAACTAACCAAGAAACAAAGTCATTTAATTATTTTTTGGACAACAAATGATTCCAATTAGGTTAGGGGTAAATAATTTGGAAAACAAATTATAAATGTGCAGCAAACCTCTTTTTGGAACCAAAAGTAAAGTTCAATCTTTTTCTGAGGTCTCATTATTTGTCTTCCCCGAGGGTAAGTTTAGACCCACAAAACTAGTACAAACACGCTTTAGCTTTGCTACTGACTGTTCTAAGGCGGTACACTCCGCGAGACTATGCTTTGTCCACCGTTTTTATGTGTTTCTATGCGTTGGATGCGTTTTGGAGAATGTAGATTCTTTTTTGCATGTGTTTTTACATTGAGGAAAACTGAGAGCATGTCCATTATTAAGTGGTCGTCATCATTGGTTATGCTTACTATTGAAGTGATGGTTTGCTGAGGCTACGCTGTACTCTGTTGTTGCGCAATAAGTATTCGCCAGAAAAAAACCGTCTGAAGTACGGTAATTGACACATGTTATATTTCTACATTATTTTGCTTCAACGAGAGAGAACCAAAATATATTCATATGTCCGATGGTTCTGCGAATCTGCAGATATCCATCTAAATTCGTAACTCCACTTTTGATTGACTGGTACAGAAAAAGAAATGCTTATAAATTTTGTTTAAAATGCCTATAATGTTCCTGTTTGGTAAAACATATTATATATAATATATTACTAAATCGAATTCTTGCCAGCCATTGTATCTCTTTCATCACATTTGAAGATATTTGTGGATGTCGAATCAGACGACGATGTATATCAGTTGATCCACATTTTCGAGGTCCGACTGAATGAAAGTATGGCAAGCAACGAATTTTTGAAGAACCCATACGTCCGACAGCTTCTCTCCAGCACGGATTTTTGAAATTATTCAAAAACGGCAAACTTTTCTACAAAAAAATAAAGAAAATGACTATAAGAAATCCTATTCTATTTATAAGAATAATTTTTCGTTTTAATGAAAAGAAATAATTGACGAACACCATGTTGGACAACATTTAATAATTCACTTCAATTCCTTTCAATACGACATATCAGCATAATTATAATCCCTAGAATATTGAATAAATATCAATTAATTATTGTTTTTTTGTTATGTGACTTATTATACGCAGATGATAATGTGTATTGGCCGTCATAAGAAAGTAACCAGTAAATGATGTTGGTATAAAATAGACAAAGCGCAAATAATCGAAATGAATTTCATTCTGAAAGTAGCTGAAACAGTTCATGATAATGGTTTATTGTTATCCATTATTGACCATTAAAATGCTGCATATTAATAAAATTTCAAAGTCAGTATATTAGGCCAAAATTGAAGAATTTTTATGATGGTTACTTTCTTGTTTGTTTGTTTTATGTGAATTGTCACTGGGGTTTAACGCCGTTTTTCAACAATTTTTCAGTTATATACGGCGACCGGTTCACCTAACCAGTTTTCCTGAACTGCATACTAACCAGTACTAACTTACCCTTCCACTAGTAGCCGGCAACCTCTCCACATATGAAGGAAAATCGACATTTTTGTAATTGTTTTATGCTTATCGTAATTATTTTTAGCTTTACGTATAGCCGTTTTATATTCTGATCCGGGTTTGACAATGTGTATTCTATTACTATCAGTTTTACAATGTCTGTATTTATTTAAACAGTAATAAAATATTCAAATATACATTCAATATATTTTACACAGTCATTAGTCACAGTAATTAGTCAAAACATTACCGTATTCTCTGGAATATAGTCAATTCTGTGGTATGGCTCCACTTCCTTTGATGCAGACACATGTAAATCATCTAGAAACGTATTTATGTTTGTCTTCGGTGATATTTTTACAGTTGATATATTTGGAGACTCGTCAGCATGCAATACTTCCTTTAAGTCACTCACAATTGGCTTTATTGCCTCTGGATAGTAACCTGTAATAAGATCACAAGTAGTCTTTGTTGGATGTTTAAGTCTATTTGTTTTTGTTGAAAAGCAGGCATTTGGTTAAAGTTTTTTATTATCTTCTATGTATATCTTCACACGAATTCTTAGTGTACATGACATCAGATGTTGTACGTTTTATCCAAACTGGCTAAAAGGACACGTTCTTGTAAGACCACAGGAACAGGAGTTTGTACGCCTGGTGAAACAGACAAATACAATTACATAAATGAATGGACAGTTACAAAAACCGTTTCTGAAAAAAGATGTTCCTCTTCTTTTTACTAGAAGATGTACCAGTGTACATGATATCAGAAGTTGTACGTTTTATCCAAACTGGCTAAAAGGACATGTTCTCGTATGACCACAGCAACAGGAGTTTGTAAGCACAGCCAAAAGGACAAGTGATTTTCTCAAGAAACACAAAGTCAGTTATTTAACTTAATTATGCAAAATGGATGCATAAAACCCACGGACTTTGGTATATGAGCTAAAGGAATTTTTAATTTTACGCGGTTCGAAGTAAAGCGTGAAATACTTGTCATTGCGTAACGTATACGTTGTACGGTAATGGATATTGGTCAGTTTTGGATGCACGTGATGTTCGTGAATATTTTGGGCGTGTATAAATAGAGAAATGTGTACAAGGGAATTCATTCTACCATACAACTTCACACAAGCTAGTACATTATATTGTGTTCTAATAATTCTATCGCATACGTAGTTCTACGCTTGAATGAAATTACAGATTTTAAGACTATAGATGATTCACATCTTCTATTTTTCCAAAATTTCAATAGACATTATGTAAAAAACGAATGTCTCAGACAATTTCACATGTATGATGCTTTGTTTCTTTAATTTTGCCCTTATTTACGGTGACGTTTTTAAGTAAGAAAATTTTGCTCTTAAGTCAAAACTACTTAACATTATACTTATGTTTTTTTTAAATCTTAAAATTCAACGTTTTACAAATAATTTGTTAAACGTATGCCTACAAGGAATGAGGCCCGACATTCTTGCGATCCGACAGGTGCACTGTTCCCAAGCGGCACTGACAAACGGGCACAGGGTTTTCAGAGTTTCCATTTAGCAACTCAAATGTTTTATCTCTGTTTTTACATGGGTGAGTCGGTTCGCTTTCGTTTTTATGGTTTGCAGCGGTAAGTATGAATTGAAGACATTGATCAAATTTAGAAGTCTGTAGGCATACGTTACATGTGTATATATCTTGAATTATCAAACAAATACAAGCGTACGTGCATCTGCATATTTTTGTATAAATGCAGGGTTCTATTTGAATCAAATTTTGCGTTCAATACCATGTACGTTGCTCATTTATATAGTAATTATTTTCACATCTGTTACAGTATGTACGTATTTTGTCACAAGGCTGCACTACTACTACTACTAAATAAACCGCTTGTCTGGTATTGCATTTATTAGTTGAGTTTTTCTTTCGTATATGGTGTGTAGAAAAGACGAGAAACTGTTACGTTAATACCATTTAGTCATTTATGAAACATTACAACGTATTGGCATTAAGTTTTTTTTTGTTCGTTTATGAATTGCTGAAAAGTAAAAAAAGCAACGTCTGCTTTAAGGTTACGAAATACCTGAAACATATTTTATCAGTTGAGAGAGCATAAACACAATTTGATACCCGAACAGCCATTAAAAATACATGGTTGAAATCATATACATACCACCACTTTAGAAATCGTATGACTTGAGAAAAAACTACTTCGGGTTCTGTTTATGTTTTACATACACGGTGAATCATTTAATACATATAAATAGGATATCAGCATACGATGCATGTATTTCTATAAACTAGTTAATAAATTATTAATCGTATTGGAAATGATAGCAAGTTTGAAATCATAAGCTTTACATACACATTGTAATATTTGTCGTTCAGCACACGTAGCTTATTTTTCTGGTCAATTAATCATAAGCTTGACTTTTTTCTAACATGAATATAATCAAGGGGACTGTATCTTTCGTTCGTTACACGCTTAGAAAGAAAAAAAATCTATTTACCGTCAAAGTTATTATTCGATTGCAGCGTAAACAGCGTGCAGCAAAAGATGATAACAGTAAGTACTAGAACTATTAATCCAGTAAAGAGTTCTCGCATTGCTGATGGCATATTGGTGCTCTACAAGACAGCGGGGTGAGATGTCAAAACAGTACAAAAAACTTTATCACCATTTAAATTGTGCGCAATATGTCCAAGTACAATTTTGACTTGAAGGAATGCGGTCGTGCCAATATGATTTCCAATTTCATCACATCTATATAAAATTTTATTCAACAACATAGAGCACGCCATTGGAGATATTTTCCGACATATCTTAATACACATTGTACTTATAAAATTTCCAATTTCACCATATCCATATTAATTTTTATTCAACGTCACTATAGCACGCCATTGAAGATGTTTTCTGACGTGTATCAAATACACGTTGTGCTTCAATTATCTGTATCTCTCAACTACATGCACCAGTGACCATTATAGTTAGTGAATATAAAATGTATTTTATTGTTTGTTTTCTGAAGTGGAACAAAATGATGCGGTAAAATCTCCCATGTCTGAAAATAATATGATAACTCAAGTTAACATGTTAATTGGTCAATATTCTGACACAAACAAAACTACTGTTAAAAATTCAGACACACCGTATGGCTGTTTTCGTTGGGCTCAATTTTCATGTTGTTTGTTAAAATGATTACATTACAGGGACTTAAGTTCGTGGGTTTTTTTTGAAAAATATTTTTCTTGCCTGTTTATTTTCCCTTAATAGAATAACAGTGTGGGGAACCGACGTGACTTTTATTGATGAGGACCTGGTAAACGTGCTATTTTTAGTAACAACTCGCTCGATTCAGGCAGGTTTTTTGCTATTTCCAAAACTAAATAAGCTCATAAGTGAAGTGAAAATACTGTCAATTGACCCTCACGGGTCAAAAGTCAAATAACATACGACAAATATTCATTGATAATATCATACTTGAATATTCTTGTCAAATTTGACAGCCTGTCAAATTTGACCCCTGAGATTTGCAAATTGGCCGAAATGCAAAGATAGAGCAAACATTTAAAGTGCTTGTCTTGTCCACAACTTTCTTAGATATAATATGTCGTATTTTCCAACTGATGTAACACTTCTTTGCTTTAAATACATACTGCAAAATCCTATTTCGTCCACACTAAATTTCGCTATTACCACATGATAATTAGTTAGGGTTAGGGCTGGTATAAATGTCTCTGATTTCGTCCATCAGGCGATATATATCGCCATTAAAACGATAATTATCCCGTGGAACTAGCCAAATGTAATGTAGACGAAGTAGGATTACGTAAAATACATGTCAATACACATATGCACATTTCAGAAATTAACATTGTATTATTGTCCGTCATGTAGTGAAACTAAGAAAAGAGTAAAGGTGAAGAGGTAACTTAATAAATTCAAGAAGTCAACATTATTAGGCAAACAATGTGACACAAATGTTAAATTGTATCAAATATGTATTTGCTCAAACAATTACATATTTTCGAATCTTACACAAATTTAACACAGAAGTTAATTCTCCGTTTCGGCTCAAACCGGAAGTTGTTTTTTCAAGTAGCACAATTTATGGTAAACCGACCCACGAAATCCACGATAAATTTTCAACGAAAATTAGTGAAACGATTTATTGAAACAGAATACCGTGGTTGCAATAATGTGATAATGTGATCTTGGCCATTGAAGATACAAATGGAGTTAGTGTACTAAGTTCTTACAGCACTTCGAAGCAACCGATATTTCCATCAACACGTGCAGACTAGCGGAACTAAAAGCTAACGTTAGCTCAGATGATAATGTGCTGGAATTTCAGACTAAGAACTACTGTTAAAACATACAATGATGTCGTATTAAAGTCGTTTTTTAAGTTATGGCATATTCACACTATTTTATAGTTGTTATATTGGTTAGTCTATTGTTTCGAAGGACAATGGGGGTAATTAGAGGTAATTACCTCATAGACTTACATGACTAAATATTTCGGGTATGTCAGATGAATCTTGTGGTCGCATTTTCTGCTCTAATTTCTATATGATAATATTATGTTTACCTCCGATTTACCCATCTCCAAATTTTGTTATGCGAACTATGATTTTGTTCCCCCTGACACTAATTAGCATGTACATGCAGATTGCATTGTTCATCTCAAAGTTGGAGCTGATCGGCAAACAATGAACGCGTGTACACCTATTTAACACTTCATGAATTGAACTACAAGCTCCACAAGAATTACAATGGTGTGACGCCCGTATCCATAAGTTTAAAGAATCATAATAATCATGACAGATATGTGATTGTCAATTAAAGTAATGACATCTACGTAGGGTCAACAAATACGCATTACATATGACTTCGGCTGCAGTTACTAACCAGATACTATGATACTCGTAGGTTTAGCTTGAAATTTGAGTATAAATACTCACTACCTCTGGTATTGTTGGATTGCAATCTTAAGTAAATGATGTCAGCTTAACAAAAAAAATTTTTGGGAAGCGTGATTGACATAATTTGTACAGAAAGCCTACCCATCCGAAACAATGTTAAAGTGGATGTGTTGTGTTTTCGAATATATACTGAAACAAAAAAGAAACTTTCGCGAGACTGTAATGGGGCTGTTTCCACATATGTGTATAATAACAGTTTTTGTTCGTATTTGTAAATACACAATAATTCAAATTCAATTAATCAAAGTTCATTTACAGTCTGAAAAGTATCAATTTCATTGCATTTTTCAATTCCGTTTAAGTCAGGTGCCGATTCTATTTGTTTTGCTTTAGTAACGAGTATGCACACCGCGAACATTGCTGACAGCTTGGCAGTGACGACGCATTGAGTGGATGAGATTATTAATTTGAACCTGAGGTATATTATTCCACTCTTCTAGCAAAGTTTCACTGAGCACTGAGCTCATTGACATTACCGGGGGGGGGGGAGGGGGTTGACGTTTGCCTTACATGTGTATCAAGATTATCCCAAAGGTGCTCGATGGGATTTAGATCCGAGCTTGTTGAGGGCCATTCGTCTATGAAAGTACTATTGTTGTTTCGTAAGAACGCCGTAATTTTGTAAGAGAGCAACAACGTGTGAGGCAAGGACATGGTCTCTATACTTATGAGCGTTCAAACTGCCATCAATAACCACTAATTGGGTACGACACCCATACCCAATTCCGACCCAGACCATCACGGACCCCCCGCCAAAACGGTCCCGCTGAAAAACGCAACAGTCAGTATAACGTTCATTCTTACGTCGATAGACCCTGACCCGTCCATCACTATTGAACAATGCAAACCTGGATTCATCTTAAAAAGAAAAGAACCGTCCGCCAGTCTTGCCTTGTCCAGTTGATGTGCCTATCAGTCCACTGAAGCCTGTCACGGTGATGACGATCCGTTAATATTGTTCCGACATAGGGACGACGTGCACGTAAATTGTTCTCAGCCAAACGAATTTGTACTGTTTGAGCGGAAATCCTGGGGTTATGAGTACCTGGGGTGACAGACGCTGTAGCTGTCGCAGTTAAAAACGATCGTAAATGTTGGTTTAAAATATAGCGGTCACACGTGGTCTACCGCTACGTGAAAGATCTTCCGTGCTTCCGATCTGCACAAGCCGCCTTCTCAGACTTCTATCTGACTGCAGAGATGATCCAATGCGCGCAGCAACCTCTTCTGTTGAAGCTTCTGCCTCCAGCATCCCAACGGCTCTCTTAAATGTTTCGCGATTCGAGACATCGAAATTTTGCCCAAATTGTATCGATATAAAGTTGTTTAGGTATTTTTATGATTATAGTCGTCCAGTGCAATAATTTGCATTGAAAAAAGTTTACGCACGTAAACCAGATATGTCCATCCCATGCGTGTACGTGGAAATGGAGTTTTTGTCAAAACATGATATCGTTCGACATGAGGTGATTATCTGACCGGTTTCCAAAACTAGCACGTCAGTGTTAACTTCTACATACACACATTTTTCTACATTATGTGTTTAACCTTAAAGTTTACGATCTACTTTGCATAAGTTTCTTTTTCGGTTCAGTGAATAATAAAAATTGTTATCCATGAAAAATATATTTACACCCAAATTACAATCCTACACATGGGCCAATTCACTCGTGAAACGTTAAAACGAATTCACTCGTGAAACATTAATACGTAAAAAGTTAGTTTCTAGTTACATGCTCCTTAAAAGTAGGGTAGGTAGGTCAGGATTTTTTAATATTTTTTATTATTCTTGAAAGCCACTATTGTGATTATTTATGCACCGAAAATAAAAAAAGTGGATATTACGTTCCTCGGAACGATTGAAAAATCTGAGGTGGCGGGGAAATATAGGGTAGGTCGGGTAACTAGAAATAAGTACTTCTTACGCCTTAAAATGTCATGGGACATTAGCTGCTGTCTATAACGATTTGCTATGAACTTAACTTCTATTGTCAAGAGGAAAAGGTGATGTTACAATTAAGGATCAGAGACTCCATTTTCAAATTTATTTAGTTTCCTAAAGATAATGAATATGTTTTGAAATATTCAACGTCCCTCTTGTTATATTATTAATATCAAATAAAAATTTGGATATTCCTTTTAAATGAATGAAAAAACCTCACTGCCTTAAACATTGAAAGCAGTACAACACGGTAAGCGTCGTAGTGAATTTCTGAGGGACCCCATTAATGATTTCGTTTTACCCATATGTCACTATAATGAATAACAATGAAATAAAGAAGAACATGTTCAGGTAAAAATAAAACTTCCACTGGATCCGATTCTTCAAAATATCCTAGTTCAGTACATCGTATTATTAGAAAAAATATTGAAATTTCATTTTTCAGGTACACACCAGGTTTTCTACTTACAACCGCGTGACGCCTCTTATCCATACAATTTTTGGCCATTTAAAATGTGAAAATAACAAATTTAATAATTCTGTATTCATCTGCACAAAAGTTCCATTCATTAAACTAAAGGAGAGGTCGGCGATGATGATTTATTACTAAAAATAGTACGGCTGGTAAGCAAATCGGCGGCTAGCTGTAAAGATCAGACAAACGCTGTGGCTATTTCGATTGAAAATCATGGGAAAAAAAGATAAAAAAAGTCATCTTGGGGTACTAGTCATTGTTTTTACCGTGTGTGTAACTATGACTTACGATCCGCAGACCGGGAAGATATGAAGAGTGTGTGGTGTATTCCTTTCCCTAAACCCAAACAACAACATCCGTCTACATTACTAGTAAGTTTATTTACAAACTTGTCTGATATGTCCCGAGGTCTTTTCTATTACGAAACCGTAATTGTTCTAGATCTAACATAATAAGTTCAATAACATGACCGGTGTAATTTCGATTTGAGCTAGTTTCAAAAACCGCCTCAAGTGTATACAAGTATCTAAAACAATTATTAGGGACTTTGATAAACTTTTTTGCTGCAAATCTTATTAAATGTGCCGATCCGAAACGGTTCGATTCCAAATATTTCACCCCGACACCTAGGTAGTTCAAGACTTCCGTTGGATATTTTTCTTAGTTTTATATCGGATAGATTAAGCATAACAATTTCTATGTTACAGATTTCCTGCACTAATAGTAATATTTCAATAGTTATGGAAAACGTCATTGTCATTGCATGTCAGTTGATAGTCAATTACTGTCATTGATATTTGAAAGATGCACAGTTTATTTTACAATATTTGCCTTGTAATGTTGTATCTTACAGCTGAATTTTAAGATTAGAAAGATATTAGATATTTTGCATATCATCAAAACTTACAACATCTCGCATGATACTTCCAAATGAGATATAGATTGATATATTTGCTGATAATGTTTTCAGGCCTTCATTTTAAATTTCAATTACAGAGAGAGAAGTTTTCATTGAAAAGGAAAGCGCCTACACCAAAAGCACAACCAGTATAAAAAAAAACACATGTTTGAAGCCTCGCAAACACTACTGTCTCTGCAAGATGTTCCCCAACATGAGTTGTCTGATATTACTGATGCTCTTCTTTCTCCTCAGAACACAGACATTGGTTCATCAGATTCTTCACCCATGAATGTAATAAATTTATTCCTTTCAAAAGTTTATGATTTAAATTTGCATGTTCAGTTTATTTTCATACTCATTATTGCGTTCGATCTAATAATTTTTCCTAGTGTACAATTTTATTTCTACTTTATAGACAGGGTAAACATTTATTGATCAGTGATTTAGATTTTGAAATAATTATGTTTACTTATGTAATATTATTATGCTTTAAGATCTTAATAAAATGTTCTTATTTCAGGACCATCAACTTTCAATCCAATTTGAGCCAAATACTGTGATTGCTGTTTCAATTCAAGACAATTCGACCCAATCGGCCCAGATAATGCGAGTACCAAATTCCATAACCTACACTCAGACATTGTATGTAATGATGTATTAGCTCCAAAATGTTCACAGGATTTTGTTAGCTTTTATTAACAGTCCACTTAAATAAATGATATAAATATATTTGCATTTTGAGTTGCTCTTGATATGGGTATAAGCATTTGTCAAGTGTTTCAGTTTACTAGAGATCATTATGGGATTATTCCTATTTTTAGAGTCTCAAATGGTTATATTGTCTCTTTCGAAGACGGGGGATATAGAGTTGGCATCTGTCCATCACACGTCAGAGAGTACTTGAAGGATTTAGTTTATACTTAACACCATGGTAAAACATTAGTGACCAAGAACCATAACCTTGCCTTGCCTCATTTTTTAATTATCTCCATTTTATGTTGAAATTATGCTTGTCCAGAGCATATCTTAAACACTATTGAAGGAATTGATAGGATTCTTCTCACATGGGTGGGACGTGCAGTGACAAAGAACCATAACTCTATCTTGCCCATTTTCTTCCCTTTTATATTGAAATTATACTTGTCTGGAGAAATTCATGAAGTATTGAAAGTATTGAGTTGCAACTTAATACTTTGATTGTGGTAAATGAGAGGAACAGTACTGCCCAAGAACAAGAACTATTGCTCACCAATTTTTGAATTATCTTCCGTTTTGTATTTACTTTATCCTTGACTAGGGAATATCTGATAAACTATTTAAGTTTCACACATGAATAGAGGCTATCGTTAGGTGTAGTAACCAAGAGACGTAATTCTTCCTTTATTAATAACCTCCCTTTTCCTGTTGGAATAATACTTCTCATGAACATAACTCATGAAGTATCGAAAATAATAGAATAAGTTGGTACTTCATACATTGAGAGAGACCAATGAGAGGAAGTTCAGTAACCAGGAACAATAATATATCTTACCAGATTTTTTGTTTACTTTTGTCAGTGATCATGTGTGCGCTCCCTCATTTATATATTTCAGTTTCGTTGTTGCCTAAATTGTGTCTACGTGCCATTAAAGATGTTTCATTATTTTGTTAATCTTTTTTTTGATAAGGTGACTTAATAGTAGCTTGTCGGCATGAAAATATAATGCATTGAATCCACTTTTTGTTTGTTCAACATATTTCATATAGTCTATTTTGAAAATAATTAATTTAGAAGGAAACATGCCCTGCGATTGTTACTGTGGCAGTTTTTGTGTGTTTATGATTCTAGCAATTGTCATACATTGAATTCACAACCTGTTTATTAGGATAATTTTACGCATTTCGAAACCGATTTTAATTGGGCCCATAGTATTTTTTTTTAAAAAAAACTATATCTTTCCTCAGTTGGCGAATATTCATTCATAAAAAACTATTGGGTGCACATGTGTCCATAATGTATCCATAAAACTGTTTACTGGAATCTCGTAGTTAAAAGTAAATAAATGCTGTAAATATCTTGTTGAAGTTGATAGCCGTATTGTTACATTTAGATTAGCATTCATTTGTTTTGTATTTCGATTCAATATGAAATAGATGTAACTTGTTTGTTTTTCTAAATTATTTTCTGAAATATATGTATTTTCCTTTTCTTGATGAAATACAGTTAATTTTGTTTATATTTAAGACACATGAGGCATGATAGATCAAGGTTGGTTACTCCTGGTACTTTTATGTATTTACTATATTCCTATTAATTCAGTTTTTATGGACAGTACTTCAGATGAAATATTGGTGTTTGTTTATTTTTCTATGTAAATTTGAAACAGAATAAGATAACAATACATAGACATATGTATCATGTCCCCTGTCTTTGTAATGTAGCTATATGCTGCTAAAAAATTATGCCTTTTTGATAACATTGTACAGTGTTCCCTCCCTATATGTCATCTCTCGAGAACGGTTCCCTCTCTGAAATGGCGATTCATTTCCCTCCACAGCAATTTCAACGTATTTTTCCCTCTAGAGAACGACAATTCTTAATAACGATAAACTGCAGTCAAAAATCCGTACCGATACGACAGAACACCTCTCCTATGCGACACCGGTAAAGTCCGTTAAAGTCGGAAATGAACGAATCATAATTTATTTACGAATTCATCATAGTTTTCGAATCTTAAGTGTTTAACCTTTGAGGAACCACGAATCTGTAATTGACTTAGGCATATATAAAATTGTACGTATTACTATGTTGGTTTGAGTAAAAACGTAAACAGAGGCGACTGAATACTGACTTAAGTATGGGCCGTACTTTTACCTTTGATCTGTATCGATTGTTTTTCACAGGATGATTATGCATTGTTTATTTCAAAGAGCTCATATTCTCACGACCCATCAATTATGTTCGTGATAATTTTAATTGCCATGATTAAGAACGCCTTGTTCATTTTAATAAAACAATACAATACAAAATTGAATTTCAATTCATGAATTAGTTCACAACTGTTTGGAGTGGAAACAAACTGAAGAAAAAAGTCATTTTAACACTCCTTTCACGCTTTTATTTCGTGCCGAGTCATTTTGCAGATGCAAGGTTTTCGTACATTGTAGATATTGAATATTTGCTTGTACAAACAAACAAAATATAAATCATGAGTCATAACACATAATTATGTACACTTCCATACAAACGACTGGAACGAACCGTTCCCTCTCCAGAACGGCGACCTCTCTAGAAAAACCAATTTGTTTGTCCCCGCAAAATGTTGCTCAAGAGAGGGAACACTGTAGATATATACACCATCTTCTAAAATAAAAAAAGATTTTGTACACCAATTCACTTAGCCCACATGGTAAGTTCAGTAAAGAGAACATTAGTTCTACGGGCCTCGGGTTTGTAGCTAGAACCCTGGGTTCTAATTACTGTTTTAAATGAATCTACAACCTCGTAAATTTTGGAAAATAGAAAGATGAGGGATCTGACTATTTAGAGACAGCTTTTGCATTTTGAAATCTGGTCGAGGTAAATCGTGACCTTTATTCCAGAAACATATAACTTCATTTTTTTCACTTTAAGATAATCGCGTTTAAAGATTGTGAGGTCACTAGAAAATGAATAGTTAGACGTTCGTGGCACA
The DNA here is from genome assembly GCA_008271625.1 of Lutraria rhynchaena. Taxonomy (NCBI): domain Eukaryota; kingdom Metazoa; phylum Mollusca; class Bivalvia; order Venerida; family Mactridae; genus Lutraria; species Lutraria rhynchaena. The sequence goes on from VIBL01000232.1 coordinate 310,112, forward strand.
GCGATTTGGCCTCTTCATGTTAGAGCTACAAGCATATAAGTTAGTGCATATTGTAGAACGTTCTGAGAATAATCCAACGATAGCAAAAACTCCATTTATGTCAAAAACGAAGGAATTCGATTCTGGAATTAAGGTGACGTAAATGTTTCTGTGTCAATACGACCATAGATATTGTACCCCTTGTCATTACCCCCACCTTACATTATTTTTTTGGAAGTCTTTCATCATTGCTTGTGGATAACAAGTTAGTACTTGTAGATAACCCAAGACTGTTACTTTAGAAGATGACACGAACATTAATAAATTGTCAACAAAACATGGAATTTCTGAATAATCGCCCTTCACTACTGTATTCAGAGGATTTTGCAGGAGGGTTAACAAATATCATAAAAAAACTGGAAATCAAAGCAGTTGTCTCTCTTGATTCATTTTTCTTTTGTATTTCCACTGGTTTTCAACGTTGTCAGAACAGCCAGGGTCTTTTTGCGACTTTCCGCCTCGCGTAAAATTTGTCCTGTCAGGGTGGGGTTCGGATTCACAGCACCAAGGATAACTACTCAACTACGTTTTCTTTTGTAAACAAACATTATTAACCGAAATGTCGAGCTGATAATGTTCACCAACGAGTGTAACCGTCTGCTTTTGGATTATTTAGTATCACCTATGTGTTACATTTGAATGTGATGAATCAGCAACATAAAATAGCGTGTTTACTTTTTTGCATATTACTTAACATTAAGTAATGCCACATGCAATCCAATAGTCATATCTAAATCAAATCATATTGTATCATGAATTATTATAATTTTCTTGCATTACTTATTTACATTATAATTATATTATATATATTTATTTATTATATATTATATTATTATTATATATAATTATTAACTAGGCAATCTATCAGGATGCTAAATGCAGTTACGTCAGTAAATTCTGTATCCCGGCTGTTCGGTTGTACTCGAAAGACCATGTAACGTTTGCGGAGTTGATTCCGGGTCACGGGAAACGCCCGCGACCATCCCGAAGTGGAAGGCCACATGTGACGACCACATCTCCATAACAGGCGCCTGACTGCAGCAGCAACCAGGAAGCAGCATGGTATTCATCCGCAGACTATCAATTAAGTAATCAATTAAGACAGAATGTTCAACCGATTCTCGCGCACAGACCGTACTTAGGTCACTAACTTCATCGGGCGGCAGGGTGTGACTGGTGTCACCATCAGCTGCGCTTCAGCGCGGTGATTTGAGATCGGTACTGTTTTCCGGCGAATCTCGATTTAACCGACGGACGTGACAGTGTTTACCGCCTTGTGGAGAGCGTTATGCCGTGCGTCATTGAGAGGGACCGTTTTGGGGGCGGTTCAGCCTTAGTCTGGGGTGGGATTTTAAGCTGTAACAAGACTGGCTTAATTGTGAGTAACATAAACATCAATACCCAATGATTTTTTTACAGTAAAGATTCTTCCTGTCATTCAGCGCCATGGTCCGAATGTCGCCCTCATGATCGATAATGCCGATTCCAATCGGCAGCAGCAACTCGACGGTTTTTAGCGGCTAATCACGTCAAAGTATTAGACTGGCCTGCGAATAGTCCCGACTTGAAACCCTACAGAGCACATGTGGGACGAGTTAGAGCGTAGTGTTCGGACAAATCATGCAGTAAACACAGTAAATGAGCTTACAATAGACTTACAAGTTGAGTGGGACAATTTGCTTGCGCCGTTATCCAACGTTAAGTCAATAGAATTTGCCGGCGAATCAGGAAATGCACTGGATAAAATGGTGGACAATGAGATACTGATTCTTTCCCTTAACTTACGTACCCTTTTTGTTGCTTAAATCCCATTAAAATGATTTTAACTTTTCTGCTGTTTAACCGAGTCTTATTGATGCATGTGTCATTTTTGAAATCGACCCCTATGTCATATCGTTCAAATTGTTTCAATATGAAAGTAACATATTGTCGTCAACAGATGCAGCAGAAATATATTTAGTATGGTCACAGGTACGTTAATATATGACACCATGGCTTACTGAGCGTTGATACGACTCTAATGTATACAGGCACTGTCTCAAATTTGTTGCATTTCTGCAAAAGCGGTCAAATTCTGGAATTGTCGCAACAACTTTAATGTGAAATAATTCTGGCGTTGGATTTGGAGCATAGTGTTTGTAATCAGAATATGACCTGAAGGAGGAATACAACACGATTTCAAAGATTACTACGTAAACTAAAATAATTACATTCTCATTTATCAATATTTGAGCTATAAATAAACACATTTTCATTGGTCAATTCATTGCTCATAGTGTCATGATAACGTACAGCTTTCAAACTGAATTATTGTAACACATCCATCGTCAGTTGCCCCCAGTAGGACTCTGCTTATGGAATTAGTGTGGAACAGAGTGATGTCAAAACTTTCGACTCCAATACTAGTTGGAACTTATCGACCCATTTATGGTCCCATTGATTCGGCTGCGAAGCATCTAAGTCTTTTATGATTTTGAATAAGACGCGTGATTTACTGCGGCATGACACGATTTATTTTGCGAGTCCTCAATATAGATACAATTAAATAAAAACATACATCAGCTTAACACTTCGGGACCTATTTTAAATTTCTCGTTTGTTGCAAAACATTTTTTTGCATTTTTTTTTTGTAAATGGCAATAGAAGGGAAATTACTTCACGGGTTTTATTTTGCATATTTTATTGCTATCTTTTTGTTTTACAAGTATTTTCTGAAAGCTGAGACGTTGACAGTGGTATATGCGAGTGATAAGGGACAACCACTCTGGATAGAGATTGCTTCTGTGAAGAAAACATTGTATACAATAGTACAATCACGTTATAATAAGTCTTACATTTTACATTACGAGGTGCAATATTTCTAACATATAAGAGCGATACTGGTTTACACAATATCTCAAGCCCGAATTTAACACAGGGTGTTTTAAAGTTAACAGTTTATTCTTTCCACATTTCTGGGAAAAAGTTAATTTGCCGTTCCTCAAATAACCGAGGGGGCATCCATAAACAAACATGAATGTATATAGACCGTCTTATTGAAACAGAATCATTTCGCATTTCAATTTTCGTTTTGGTTTACATAAAAGCCCGTACTGTCCGTTTCGTGCCGGAATAACAATGCAATTGTTATATTTATTTTAAAATATGTTGAGATTTTGGAATTTAATGTGTCATATCTATTTTTTTTAAAAAAGGATACATGCTCAAAATGTTGTTATTTTGTAGAACTTTTTTAATTGAGGCACTACCAACACAACAGTTTTACTTAAACACGGTCAATTTTACAAAGACAATCTGCAGACGTTTTGAGTACATCCTGATTTTATAGAAATAGATAAAAACAGCACCGTGATGACTTTAAACAACATTTTCAATTTTATTTGTCCCCGAACACACCCCTCTTCATTGGATTGAAAGAGACAGAGTAAAATATAAATTATTTAACTAATCTTTCGCTATAAGCGTGTTCTACAGTATATAACTACTCGACAGCCAAATTTTGAATTAACTTTAAATGTAGGTTCAATGACACAGATTATATCATATTTTTTTTAACAAAACGTCGCGCTACTTCGGTAATTTAGAACTCGATGAACGATATACCTGTACCGGCTACTTTAACAAATGATTTTAATGTTCTTTACGAAATTTAACCCATGCATGGTCTGATAAACAAACAAAATAAGATGACGATCTTTTTGTGTAATTTGGTTTGCTTTAGAACAAATGATTATTTATTACCAGTTACTAGTATTTAGAGTGATTGTCGTGAATATAAAAACAGTCGTTGTTACATATAGTTAAACGAGAAAAATAGAAAAATTATGTGGATTTGAGATATTTTAGAAAATGTCATCTTTATTTGACACGGTGTTTGTTGTTGAATAAAATTAATATGGATGTAACGGATATAAATGTGTGAACGTTAACTGTGTTATCTGTCAAGTTAAAATAATACTTAGTTATAGAGTGCAAAAAATGTGACAAAGTTTTATATTGTAATCTTTTGTCTTATACAGCACCAATATGTCATCATCAAAGCAAACTCTTTTCATTATCTTTACAATTTTGGTAGTTCTTATGATCATCCTTTGTTGCGGTCTGATCATACAGCCGCAGAACAACATGCTTAATAATGTAAATGGTAAGTACATGCTTTTTTTTAATTCTATGTATATTACAACTGAAATGTGTAGTCCTTTTGAATTATTTTAATCACAATGAGTTAGACACTAAGATAGTATTACAGTAAAAACGGTTATAGTGAATTCTTGCAGATCCGAATAATTACTTAATTTCATTTAATACATAACAATGAGAGTAAGACAGATGTGTCCGGGGAAACATAAATTCTTCACTATATCCGAGTACATTATAACCGCGCTTTACTGTATCAGGATGTCTGTAAAATCAAAAGTAAGGAAGATATAATTACTAGTAAGGAAACGGATTGTACAAATTTGTTGTAGTACTCATTCTGTTTAAATATTGCATGATTTTGATACAGGCTTGACTTCGGAGACTTTGAGGACGATGAGTGGTGAGGAACCGTTATATGAGGATAAAACTTCAAATATATCTTCTGTAAAATGGTCGCAGACGAACCTAAACATGTCTGTAGATGTCTCTATACCTGATCAAGAGACACCGTACCACAGAATTGACAGGATTCCCGAGGAAACGGTAATGCTTTGGCTAATTTACTGGCTGTGCTCTCCGCGATTTAATGGAATATTTACAACAACTGCTATTTGTCTTCTTGCTTTCATTTGATCGAAGGTTTATAAAATTAACTGTCTCCAATCTGTTACCGTGCACACTCAATTCATTAGTGGGACATCTTTCTAATTAGTGGGACATCTTTCTATTAAGGACTTGTAGTCAACCAGGGTAACTAATATGTCTCTTCTCGACATTGAGACTGTGGACAACATCCAGTCGTTTACTAGTATTTCCGATTTCGTGATTTCGGACATTAACTGTACCTCTGTGGGTTGTTTTGGCATCAATTATTCAAAATCCAAAATATTTCATAGAATATACTAATTAAAGTTATCTCGCAAATAGCAATCAAACAAACCGAAGTATTTTAATTCATTGTCCAAAAATTGTGCTTCATTTGAAGCGTGACTATGAAATTGATTCAATCTACAATCTGAATACAAATTTAATACTTTGCTTGCAGGTGTTACTGCGTAATACAGGTTTTAGATTACCTTTAATGTGTTGAAGTTTTATGTGTATATTGGTCTCAGCTAAAATTAGATTAAAGATACAAATCTAAGGGTTAAGATGAGTATATTAGTTACTAAAATGCATTAATTGTGTTCATTCGTTTTCCACCATCTAATACATGAAAAGAAAGAACCTTTAAAACGTGATGACAGATACAACAATACTTTATACGCATGTATACTTATTTACTTTAATTAAGGCAAAAAGACGCACATCCGGCTAAATTTTATAAAATACATTAATTTGCGTTTTAATTAAATAAATGAACATGTTTGTCTTTGTCTTGATGGCTGTTAATTGTCACAAATTTGCAAACTCGCCGCACAATCTCTTTATTTTCTATCTTTGTAAAATCTGCAGCTTTAATATCAGCAAGTTGTCAAAATCATTGTCTGGGTGACATGATCCTTACTGATAGCAATTAATTTATTGGTGTTCAAATATGTTCTACATTTAATTAGTCAAGGGATATGACATTCACTAATTATCATTCTTACACTTTTTATTAAATTTTTGTTAATGTGTGTTGAGAAACGTAAGCATAAAAATAAAATAAAATGACAGGTTCAATACGCTTTAAACGAAAAAGTTTTTAAAAATGTTCATCTTAAACTTCGACCCTTTGATAATTTGTAAGAAATTTCGACCGCTCTTCGATTTTTTAAAGTTTAATAGTATTGTCATTTATTTTTTTTTAAAAAATTAAAAATAAATGTTATTTTGCGTATATTGTTTGACATTTCTGCATTCAATGGATGTCACGAAGTTTTAATAGGAACTACATAAACACATTGAACAAAAATAGCAGGATTAATTTTACTTTAATCAACAATAATTACCAGTTTTACCACCATTTACAAACAGTTGATTAATGTGATATCAATTATTTTCTTGCCAATTTCGATATCGGTTTTCTTAGTCTCAAGACACTAAAATACTACCCAGTGTCCGAAGGAATCCGAATGCGACAGGTTTTTGCAAGGGAGGTAACTTACTTTCTGAAAAGGTTAAACTGGTCCCCGTTACATGTTGCAGAACACCAAAGGAACAGGTATGGACTAAATTATCTGGCGCTCTGATAGGTCAATGCGTTTGAGCCATATGATTGGCTCTCCATTTCCGTATATCTGTTAAATATAAAAGAAGATGTTACCGATGCCTGAATACTTTAGATACAAATTGCACCTTTTAATCAAAATATAACAGTGAATGCTAGATTTAGTGCTTCTACATAACATAATGTAGAGACCCTGATGTTTTGATCTATTTTTAAATTACGCGCGAAATATGCATCAAGTGAAAAAATGCGAGACGTTTCGAATGCGAAAAGTCTCGCGAGATCCCGCGGGTAGAATTCTGCCCGGATATCGACCGCAATTGACCAATCAGCGTCCAGAAAATTTCGGGCCGTACCTGTTGTCTCTGTACACCAGAGTCAACGGGTACCAGTTTATGAACAGGTCTGTTCATGAATGATAGGCGACAGGGACGAATAATTGTAAGACAATGTTTTCAATTAAATCGCCATTGAGAGCATGTACTATGCCTAAGATAAGAATCCACGAACAAGCTCTGCTGATTGAAATAAGCACATGGACTTGACGTTGCCAGAAAATCAAACTACATTGATATGTTTGGAGAAGCAATACTGGGATAAACTAAATGATAAATATACTTGTGATAAGTTCTTGTAAAAAAAGTTGAATCACATTATTTACATCATTCTTATTTTGACAGGAAAAGTTGCCGTTTCTGAAGAACTTCAAAAATCCCTGCTGGAGAGAATCGCTTAATGATAAAAATTCCTCGAGAATTCGTTGTCTGCCGTTCTTTCATTCAGTCGGACCTCGGAAATGTGGAACAACTGATATACATATTCGACTGATTCGACATCCACAAATATCTTCAAATGTGATGAAGGAGATACAATGGATTGCTCCAGATAGATTTTCAAGTACATTGAATCCTTATTTAGCGACCACCTCAGTATTACGATCGGCTCCTTATAACGAGCTCATATTTTCGGACTTATTTTCAATATTGCCCCTAAAACTTGATCATGAAACCACCTCAAAATAAATATCGATCCTTGCTTATTCAGGTGGTCGTAATATCGAGGTTAGACTGTAATTTGGTTTGCAAAATAATCTCCATTTAGACAAAAAAAAACAACTTCTGTGTGGTATTTCACAGAATAAAACAAATCATCGATATTTTATACAATGTCTATTGAGCAAAATTAAACATTGATTTTTTGACGAATATCTGCCGATATCTTTTAGTCTAAATTTCAACTTGATAATAAGACAGCCTCAATATTAAGACCGGTTTATTTCCCAAAGGTAGTCTTAATATGGAGACTTTATCGTTTTTTATTCGCATTTCAATATGTAAAACGGAAGAAACTCGAAACTCTTTTTCCTTGTTTGACTTTCAGATAAGAAAGAAGCACTTCTGTCTAAATATCTGCAGTATTTTGATAACGCTGTGACCAAAGACATTATTCCTAGCGCCAAAAATGGATATCACGATGCAATAATAGGTTTGTGTTCTTGCTATAATTACGCCTGAAGTATAATATATTATCTTTTAAGTTTTGGTAAGTTTATGTTGGTGCTTTAGTAGAAATTGACGGCAAATTAAAAATCCTCCGGGGACAGTTAACTTAGCCTACTGATTTACTGTCAAACCTAGATAACCTAAAATTTCCATGATTCTTTAAGTAACCATTTTTTCCCCGCATGTTTAATTCGGAGATGATAAGCTTGATTGAAACATTTGCGGTCAAATTGTCACAGATGGATACGCCCGGATTTCATGATATCAACTTGACTGAGATAAAGAAACGAGAAGTACACTAAATTTCACAGTACTAATATTCGAGTTCACAATAACCGCGTTTTACTGTATTGCTACGGCACAGTGAAACTTCTCTTATTCGGATCCCTATTAGAGAAGTTCCACTGTACGTTTATTAGCAATATCGTTTCTAGGTGATTTCAGTCCTACTACTTTGTTCTTCAATAAACATTACTGGAAGTCTCCAATTCCAAATTTCACATCAAACGCCGACGTCATCCACCATTTGTATCCAGACAGTAAGATTATTGTGACACTAAGGAATCCTGTCACAAGGTAAGGACATTTGTTCATTTTATCTCTTAGAGTTGTTTTTGTAGTTGTTTACGTAATTCTCGTTTTGTCAATTTATATTTGGATCTTTATAATGTGATATCGTGCAGGTATAATGTCCCTAAGACCTAGAAAAGTAATCATGTTTAGAGTTACTTGATGAAATTAATAAGAATGGTAAGTCGGAAAACTTTTTTCCTAATTTGTAAACAAAACTTTCGTACCTTTGGATTTTGCTGTTAGAATCGTTAGGGTCGGTGTTAATATTTTAAAGCGCCGAGCGAATGAAAATTATATGCACATAATTATACATGTATTGAGCAGTAGGAAAGCATTTACTTCAAGCTTTTGTAGAAAATAATACTAAAATAGCTTTCATAATCTAGGTCATACTCTGATTTTAAACACTTTACTCGGAATCCAACACCAGAATTATTTCACACCGAAGTTATCGCACAAATTGAAGAATTTGACCGCAGTTGCCGAAATGCATCATATTTGAGGAAGTGTATCGACGCGATTCGGCTTCCCAAATCGGTAAGTTAGAATATTATTTTATTGATATAAACGTCTTCTTTTGCTTTGTCTGATAAACATAAAAGTCTTCCTCCTCATAGTTATGTAAAATATAAAGAGTATACAGTGAAAATACATCGTTTTATAATTTGTAATAATAAGCCTTATATAATATACTTCAATTTTATTTCACAATGGCAATATAAGGCTTGTTATGACAAATTATAAACGATGCATTTTTCACGTAGTGTGGATCTTCTTTCAACATTGTCTTCTATATATATATAGTTTTCATATGAATGCAAATATGAGTGTCAAATACAGCTAATGTTCCTTCAACCAATATTCTCGGTCTTCGTAATGCATACGGTCAACTAAGAATTTTAGGTACGAATCTCTGGTTCGTGAGTTCGAATACCGGGCATATCGCATGTTCTCTGTGAGGATTTGGTTGAAAACATTATTATGGTGTTCTAGTCTTCAGATAGGTGTTAGAATTCAAGACCCATTATAACAAGCCTTATATGAATAATGTATATTTTCTATATGCGGTTGGCAAGCACTGACTTGAACAATTATTTGGTGAGGTATCACATCTTATACTTTATCTAAAACAGTACATATAACACTGCGTGCATAGCTGGTAATACTCTGTAGAGTTAAATGTTCCAAGTAAGCATTGTACACACCATTAATATTTTGTGACGTTAATTACTGTGATTCACGCGGAGAGGTTGGCAGTAGCTCGCAAAGGAAAAGGTTAGAACTGACACAGAAACAGTAAGGTTAAGTGCACGTCTGTTTATAATATAATTGATATACTAGTGAAAACAGGCCATTATGAAGAAACACGGCCTTTGTGATAAAATATTATACTCGGCTATTATATGATTCAGTCATTCTGACTGGCTGTCCAGCTCGGCCATTATGAAACCGCTACAAATATTTTACAGTTAATTAATAAAATTGTCAGGCTAATATGACAGTCTTCAGCCCAATAACAAGGTCATTATAGAAACAATTATTAGCATTATAATAATGAAAAGCATCTTATTACAGGAATTTCTTCTGATAGGAATATATTATGTTAATATAGAAGATTACTTAAGGCTGTTTCCAAGGCGACAAATATTGATAACCAAAGTGGAAGACCGTCATAAGAACATGACATCTGCTTTGAAGAAAATATTTTCTTTTTTAGAAATCAGTAAGTAGAATTATACGGTTAAGATTTTTTAGAATTATGACTTAGATCGGTTCGCGTAAAGACGGCATTGATAATCGATTCTGGAGGGAACGTCTATTATCCTTGTACATGAGTGCTGATATAATAAATTTGGGAAATTTAATGGCTGTAATGATTGTGTAATTGTGGTTTTAGACTTGTCTTTGACTTTGGGAGGGATGGGTGACCTCTCTGGTTTCCCAAGTACCAATACATTTAGAACTTTAGTAACTGTTTTTTCTCCATTCCAAGTATAACTTAAATGTTAGTTTCTGTTTATATCTACATGTATACGTATTAAATAGTCAGGTCTCGTAAAATATCGCTGAGTTGGCTCGGACAAGATGCAGTAAACTTCATTTATAAGAGTTATATGGGGACCGGGAAACACAACTTAGAATTGTGGTGGTTTCATCATGTAGATGAATGATAGAAACCAATTCGAAATAAGTGATCATTATTTTTGGTAGTTGCTATACGCGTTAAAAATACGCCAATATTCACGGGTAGCAAATTTTTACCTCTGTTATTAAAGCTTTTAATGTTTCAGGATCTTTGTCCGAAGAAGAAATCGCAGACATCGTTAAACTAGTTATACAAAATCGGAGAAGACATTACATACCAGAAATGTTTAATAAGACTAGGCTCATATTGGAAGAATTTTATAAACCATTTAATGAAAAACTAGGAAAATTAATAGGACAAGAATATGATTATAATTTATATGACTAATATATGTGTCAGAACGCATAAAATTTACGTTTAATACGGGATGGGAAGCTTGAACCACAAGATCGTTCTCAGAGGAATATATCATTCTGATATTTATATAGTTATCTCCCCGCTAATGAAATCGGGAGGGGGATATTGTTTTGGCGTTGTCCGTGCGTCCGTCCGTCCGAATTTCGTTTCCGCGCTATATCTTGGCAACTACTGACTGGATTTCAACGAAACTTGGTGAGAACCTTCAGTACCAAGTGGAGGTCTGCATGTCGTCGTCGTGTCACAGTCCGACGATTTAACACTGAGTTATGGTCCATGATTACTATGGTACGATGTATATAAAGTAAAATCCATTTCCGCGCATGACCAAACAATTTAATGGTTTTATCACTTTTCACACTCTGTCTCATGCTATATATACATGCTATATATACCACTTACTTCAGTTTGTATGTTTGACGGGGATATAAATTCAATGAATTCGCTTGTTGTTTCATGGATATATTACAATCGGCTTGTCCGAAAGCTTTAATGAAGGACAATTGATATTTGCCTAATTTGAAATCTACGCCCAATTGTATCAACTTTGATTAAAGTTAACCACTGGGTTATACAGTTGAATTACGAAACTTCCGCATCTTTTATTTATGTGAAAAGTCAGGAGAAAATATATTGAGAAGACTGCACCCGGTGGAGCGTGATCTATACTTATTTGAAATGTTAATGAAATGATACATAATTATATACTGGATTGAAGAGGCTTAATTGTGTTATTTTTTAAAACTTACCGGATAAATGTATCTATCAATACGTGTACAGGTTACAATAACATAAATACATACGTGATAAATAAACAGTATTACCTCGACGCTTCGTCTGTTTATCAATTTATATTCAGTTTATTGAAATAACCAGCAATAATAATCAAGTGCCTTTTGGCCGTTTACCACACGGTATAATTTCATGGTATAAATATAAATACAATCTGATAAACAAACAGCGTCAGAATACTTCGGTATTTTTTTTCTTGGAGTCATAGCTCGATCTCTATATTTTGCTAATTCTACAATCTTGTTCCTATATTTCGACGACATTAAGGTGAAAAATTGACTAATATTAGGCCAGGAAATAGCTCTGAAATTATTTTCTAATATTACTGTACGAACTAATGGAAAGTGGTTTTCCGATTCAACGACATTCTGAAAGCTTAATCATTGATTCTGAGTCAATAAGCGGATTTACGTGTTTTAACTGCCCCAAGGCAAACAGTACAAAAGAATGTGATTCATGGAGAGATATTAAGCATTTTTAATGACTAACATTCACGAATTAAGACTTGGGGAAATGTTTTTGAAGTAATATGGTATCTTAATTTCAATCGTTGACTCCAATGTGGTGCATTTTGGAACATTTTGATATGTCCCTCCCAATGGTGTCCATTTTGCAAACTGGTACTATTAATATATTTGAGTCCAAAGTGAATCAAACAAATAGGAAATTTTAAGAAAAAGATACGTTATAAGCCTTTTTTAAGCCGGTCCCCGTTCCATGTTGCATTACAAAATACTAATTCGTAATTACGAAATGTTATTTTGTAAATACGAAATAAAAAAAGAGTGCAACAAGTTAAAAAAATAATTGTAGAATGTCTCTTTAGGGGCTCCGTATGATTCAATTGCCTGTCAGTACTTAGATTAATGACAAAGATAACAAGATCACGAGTCTTTACCCAGTGGTACTCCGTCTTAAATAATACACTACTACAAGAACAAAGACATTGCAATAACAAAGATTTCAAAGCCGATATTCATGTACTTAGATATACTGTATTTAATATCAGAAATGGGTGAACTTAAATTATCTTAGCTAATCTTCTGACGTACGAATAATTCAAGATGATTTTCGTCCTATTTTGGAAGGTTTTAATCATTGTAACGTACATAACTCAGAACGAATTGAGTGATTATTATAGTTTTTTTTTTTTTTAAAAAATAAGGTATTAAGATATTTTGGAAAATACCATTTTCAATAAAAATAAAGGCGAAGGATTTACAAATGTAAATATAAAATCGTGATTGGTATAACCGCAATAGATCAAGTGAAAATTACACTTTGACGTATCGTGTAAATTATAAAAGTGTGATAAGGTTTAACTTCTTACACGATTGCCTGAGGGGCCGCCGATATGTCACAACGAAGACTGGAACTTTTTGTTTGCCTCATAGTGCTTGTTATCATTTTTATTATTTTTTACTGCGGACTGATCACGTTAAAGTGGAACAAAGCGCTTTATAATTTTGGTGGTAAGTGTATATTTTTTTCTTTCTATGTGTATAACGAATGAAAGGAGTATCGCTCTAGAATTACAATGTATTTTAATCCCTTAGAGATTATATTACTATAGAACACAGTTTTAGTGAATTCGCGCTAACCCGAATAACTTGTTCATTACAGTAGAATACGATGATAGTTAATAATTGCTTACCCAAATAATTACTTCGTTATATCCGAATTTCACTATAGTGTATTCGGGGAAACATGAGTCTTTGCTGTATCCAATTCCTTGCTCTATCCGAATTCAGTATAACCGTGTTTGACAGTATCTGGATGATCGTGAATCAATAGTATGTAAGACATAAGAATCCTGATTGTGTAAATACAGTAAAACTTAGTTATTGAGAGCATCGATATTACGAGCTTATTTTGATGAGTGTGTGTAAAGTCAATTTTTGTGTTTAGCTGTAATTATTATTGAATTTCCTTGTCTATTATGTGCATAGTTATCTCGATATCTCGAGCACGAATGCAGACTTTTGATTTAATTTTAGGAGTTAATTTACGTTGATTATCTCGAGGTGCATCATGTTGAATAATACTTGCGCCTAGTACAGTGTTTTACGTGATGATGAGCGCCGGGTAAACGGAAACATTTTTAACTATTCCTGTGAATTCGCTCGTTAATACATATTATTCAGGGTCATTTCGACCAACAAATACCTCGATATTACAAGCACACTGTTTCTATTGAGTATCTCGTCTGTTCCGTTGACACCTCGAGATAACGAGGTTATACTGTAGGTAAAAAGCAACTGTCATTTTCTCATACCTTTGAACATTATAATGGTGGTTCATTGAAGTCTCGGATCCGGTGACATCAGTAACAATGGGAAATTGTCCAAGTGAAGCAATAAATGAGGATGAAGCGTCAACTGTATCTTCAGTCACGACATCACAGACTAACCTGAATGCGCCTCTAGCTGACTTACATGCCTCTCTATTGATAGAAGAGACGACATACCACAGAATTAATAATATTCCTGAGAAGACGGTAATCTTACAGCTAATTTAGTTTCTGAGCGCACCTTGATTTAGTTTTTATAGATTTTTAGATTTAGTTGAATTTTTACGACAAACGTCACTTGTCTTCCTGCTGTAGTTTATTTCGCTGACCGCATTCCGGTTGTCCTTTACCATTAAGTAAAACATAGTCAGAGTGAAGAATCGGATATAATGAAGTGTTTTTTACACCGTGCTAGCCATTCTTTGTTTCATTGTTATGTATATAATAAAATATAGATAAAATGAAGTAATTATTCGGGTTCACTATAACTCTGTTCTGCTGTATATTGATTGAAGGTGTTTAACACTAACTGCTTTCAATCCCTTTCAAGCGCTGTTTAGTTCATTAGTAGAACGTCCTATAAAATTTACGACATAAGATAATACGATTATCATCAACAATGTGACTGTATAAATCATTCACAGTTGTTATCACCGATTCGCCACTGGGAACATAGAGGTATAGTGTAACCTCACTGATCCGTACACCACTAATCTATAAATCATATTGATTCGACAATTTCGCTGATATCGATACCCTTTTTATCATATATGTACATGCGTTTTTTTACAGAAAATGTTGCCGTTTCTGAAGAACTTCAAAAATCCTTGCTGGAAAGAATCCGTTAACCATAACAAGTCATCGAGAATTCGTTGCTTGCCGTTCTTTCATTCAGTCGGACCTCCCAAATGTGGAACTACTGATATATATCGTCGACTGATTCAACATCCACAAATATCTTCAAATGTGATTAAGGAGATACAATGGATTGCGTCAAGTAGATTTTCAAGTACAGTGAATCCTTATTTAGCGACCACCTCGGTATTACGTCTTCTTATAACGAGCTCATATTTTCGGACTTATTTTCAATATTGCCCCTAAAACATGATCATGAAACCACCTCAACATAAATATCGATGCTTGTCTATTCAAGTGGTCGTAATATCGAGGTTAGACTGTAATATGGTTTGCAAAATAATCTCCATTTAGACAAAAACAAACTTCTGTGTGGTATTTCACAGAATAAAACAAATCATCAATTTATACAATGTCTGTTGAGCAAAATTAAACATTGATTTTCGACGAATATCTGCCGATATCTTTTAGTCTAAATTTCAACTTGATAATAAGACAGGCTCAATATTAAGATCGTTTTATTTCCCAAAGGTAGTCTTAATATGGAGACTTTATCGTTTTTACTGGCATTTTTATACGAATCTTTGTTTGACTTTCAGAGAAGAAAGAAGCACTTCTATCTAGATATCTGCTGTATTTTGATAACGCTGTGACCGAAGACATTATTCCTAGCGCCAAAAATGGATATCACGATGCAATAATTGGTTTGTGTTCTCTTTATATGTCTAAAGTATAATTTTTACTTATAAATGGGTCAGTTCATCTTGATGTTAGAGCCGTAATTAGCAGCAAACGAAATACGATCCGGGTTAGTTAACTTAACCAGTGCTCTTAGGTAGCCTTGTTTTCCTTTTTTCCCTTAAGTAAGCATCTTTTTTCCCGCATGATGTTTGATTTAAAGGTGAAAGACCTTAAATAAAGCATTAGCGGTCAAATACCATATCGCCTCGCCCAGATATCGAACCATTCACTTCAGCCATTCCTTTTATTACCTGAACAAACCATACGGACATTTGAAACGTTGAATATATTTATCGTTGGTAAGCTTCAATTCGAAAGCGTCAATTTATCGCATTAATTATGCTGTCAATGGTCTACTGTAACATTCAACAGTGATATATAATAGCCAGTTGCCGGTTTTATAGCCTTTTGCGTTTGTCATGGAATATTTCTATCCATAAAATGCATGCTTTGTAGTGGACTTATTACATTTGCATTTTGATATTGTAATACATACAGAAGAACTCAGTAATAGTGAATCCTTTGGCTTGAATATTTACTACACTATATCCAAATTTCACATTATCCACTAAATTGAAATAAAGTAACTCTTGGTTGGGGAAAATAGTCATTTCGCTATATTCAATACTTCACGGTCTCCAAGATCATTGTAACCGTGTTTTACTGTATTCCAACTGTACCGTGAAATTTATTATTCTGGATCCCTTAAATCAAATTAATCCCGAATATTTGTGTCTAACGATTTTTTCATTCGATATATTTTTAAAAAATCTTTATATATTTTTGTCTACTGGTAGATTCCTTACTAATCCGGAAATCCTCCCAATGCGGACTTTATCCAAGGCCTGGACAAGTCCGTAGTGGAGAGGTTTCTTTACGAGCAATATCGTTTCTAGGTGATTTCAGTCCAACGACGTTGTCGTATACTAAAAATTACTGGAGATGCCCATTTCCAAATTTCACATCAAACGCCGACATCATCCACCATTTGTACCCCGATAGTAAGATTATTGTGACACTAAGAAATCCCGTCACAAGGTAATGATCTTTTACAACTGTTATCTGTTATGTTTCTGTTTTAATGATTGATTCCTTACTGTATGCCAACGTTTATTTCGGTACTTTAAACTTGATATTGTGCAGGTACAAAGTCCATTCTTATCAAACCATTCTTATCGGCATTGGAGGGCGAATAGATTTAGTCATAAAGTCTTCAACCAACTGGTCACAGAGAACATAATGCTGAGCTTAGGGTTCGAACACACAGACCCAAGTTCTATAGACACAACACTCACCCTTTTGAGCTAGGCATACGCACATCTTACGCTGGGAGATCTTAGTTTTCCAAAATGATGTTTAATTAATTCAGCGATGATGGGCGCAAGAAATTTGATTTGACATCGTCATTAAATTTAAAATGTTTAAAGTTATGATAATATTTCAAAGCGCGGGTGGCGAACTGACCAATGAAAATGAGTTATAGCTCATAGTTATATTGACCATTGAGAATGCATATATAAATAGATTTAGTTGTTGTAAATATTAATTAGGTTTTCCTACTCTAGGTCATACTCTGATTTTAAACACTTTGCTTGGAATCCTACGCCAGAATTATTTCACAGTAGTGTTGTTACAACAATAAAAGAATTTGACCGCCGTTGTAGAAATGTTACACATTTGAGAAGATGTATCGATGCTATTCCACATGACAGCTCGGTATGAAAGTGTATAAATTAGTTGGTATAAATTCATGTTTATAATTCCATTCGCCTCAACTGCTAAACATTAAAGCATATTTTCGTATGAATAGTTTTATTACCAAAACAAGAAGAAAGCCATAATTATACATGTATCTCCCTCTCGTACAAGTTCCAAGAAGAGAAAAAATCACACAAACAGTACATGTACCTGTATACATCAATAAAATAAAGTGGTTAATATTTTAAAGATTCAATAACTTCCCATAATGGTTTCAGTCCCTCCTCCTACAAAATCACAACAAGTATTAAGTCAGTCTATATTTGTTTGATATGTATTTCTTGTGCGATGCTGTCATCGCATTGAGCAAAAAGCTTAACATAAAAGAAGACTCATGCTTGATCCTCTATCGAGTTCCATTGATCCATTTGATTTGCTCTAAAAAGTAATAATGAAAAACATTTCATTGCAGGCGTTTCTTCTCATAGGAGTGTATTATGTCTACCTAGAAGAATACATAAGGCTGTTTCCGAGGCAACAAATACTGATCACGAAACTGGAAGACCGTTCTAAGGATATGATAGCTGCACTCAAGAAAATATTTTCGTTTTTAGACACCAGTGAGTAGAATTTCCCGAAATGTTTCGGAGATGTACCTTTAACACAGCGGAACCCAAAATGCGACAATCCTCTCTGGTTGTACCATTTAAAACTTTACTGTTTTTTTCTGCAATTGCTTACCACTGCTACTTTACTATTTCATTTCCAAGCTATATAGAAAAGGGGCGATATGATAGCAGAAAGAGCCATTCTGTGTTACCATGTCACGTGATATGCCATTGTACAGAAAATTCCATGATAACTTGATTGATTACACATGTATATATGCAAATATATTATTAATTAAGTAGATTTTTAGCGTTTTTACTATATGCCATTTTGATTGTGTAATAATGTTTTTTATGTTTCAGGACCTCTGCCCGAAGAAGTGGTTACAGACATTGCTAAACAACCTGTATCAAATCAAAATAAGAAAGGATACTACATTCCGGAAATGTTTAATGAGACCAGACACATTTTGGAAGAATTTTATAAACCATTTAATGAAAAGCTGGGAAAATTAATAGGACAAGAATACAATTATAATACAAATAAGTGAAATATACTAGACAGCATTTTTGCTTTTTTTAGTTCAGCATGCATTAGCTGCATTGACGTTTGAGTAAAATCGTGCGGGGAAGAATTTATCCTAAAGAAATTAGCACGTGCTTAGAACTTAGCTGTTGTTTGTATTGATATATATACAAACGGGTTATCTGAACGTTATATGATAATATGATATGATAAAAAGTGAAATCAACGTGTGTTAATTAGTGCAACCACGTGTTTATCAAAATACGTGCTTTATTTGTAACATGTACATTAAGATATTAAGTGTTCGTCACGTAATAAAAAGATATTAATAAATATGTTTGAAAACATTTCCAATGTACTGAAAATTGATATCTTGTCTGAAAATACTAATCTTTGCATATTTATTATATGGAAATATCAACGTGTTCTAGATAAAGCAAGAAATTACCTACTGACTCTCTGTTTCTTCCATGCATACTGGTAGCATGAATACACATTTGTTTAATTTATCTAAAGGTTTAAAGTTGCAGTAAGGTTAAATTTTAGCTTGTGCACAATACACATACATTTGTAATTGCAAAGCCTGACTAAATAAAATATTTGCATTTCGAAATGATCAGGGTTTATGGTATTCTATGCTGTGTTAAATGTCGCGAAATCTTCTATCATTAAATGTCGCAATTTTTTGCCGCTAAATGTCGCAAACCTACCGGTAATATCTCAATGTGTGTTTTCTTGTGAGAATATTATCTCAATCAGTGGGTGATAAAATATGTTCTTACTTTAACATATTGACCTCTTTCGTTAGAGTCATCCTGTTTGAATCTTAAACCTTCTGGCACTGTCTATCATTTTTCAGTTTCACATATATTCACTAGCTACAAAGAGCAAAATGTTGGAGAAGTTTTGAAGTTAATCGGACTCCAAATTGAAAATTTGGTGCGGGCCAAGAAATCCAAGATGGCGACCGCAATGGCCGCCACTTGACTTCTTATAAGCAGAATTAAACTTTGATGCAACAGGAACATAAAAGAGCATGTTTATACTTGAAACACATTTGTCACAGGTTTTGATAAGAAGCGTTATTACGAGTCGGGTCAATATCTTGATACCGACTTGTTATATAGTAATGAAACTTGACAAGAATATCTTTATCATAGCCCGTTTATTAGTAACATAGTGACCAAAATCACCCATAAATTCCATTTTTACATTCAGAGTCATACGGAGTGTGGTTTGTAAGATTTCATTGAAAGTTTGCAAGAATGTACGTACATGATCAACTTGAATATACAATCACTGTCACGCCCTCATAGCCAGAGTCATGGACAATTGTTAAACAAGTCAATTCAACAACGGATAGATTTCACTGAGATCAAGATCAAGGTCACCTTAACTAAAAATATTAAGTAAGTCCGGTAAAAACTTGTTTCTGTGGAACACTAGAATAGCTAGACTATTCGAAGATTACTATTGTTCTCATCCTAATGTCATCGGCGTCGGCGGGGCGTGCTATAAGTTTGATTTAGTTTTCGTACAAGTCTAGATTTATCTTTGTCAAAATCGTTTTGTTTTAAAACAAAAAACTTGGTCACTAATCATAGCTACACCAGGTTAAACTTGTGACATTTAACTATTGATGTGAATTCGATTACATTATGACCCTGTATTTTTAATTTTTCACCAACAGAGGTTTTTAATACAAATCCTGGTACAGTCTCGGATATCTGCATTCGTATGGCGATGGTCTTGTTTTGTATGATTGTAGGAGTTGTCCGGTTATCTCAATCTTTAGAGCAATGGACTCAATTGCTGTCGCGCGTTCGAGTCCGTGTGGAAACTATCTTTGGGATTTGCAAATGCTGTTTCAAGTGGGGTAAACTTTGTCTTATTAGTGGAACAAGGTGTCCGAGCTTTTGCATTTTGTCAGTGATATATGACCTATATGCATGTGATGTTTTCTTGCGTTTATGTATTCAATATTACTCAAATTAACATACATTGTGTCATTGAGTATCAGCAAATTACGATGAATACAATTCAAATTTAAAAAACAAACTTAGGATAAAAAACATTTTCATTGCAAGTTTCCGATTGAAAAGTCGGCCCATTACAAGGAGAAAAGTGTAGTTGTTTCATAAATGACCTGTGTTGATATATACATGAATATAATTTTGTTTGTACCCTCTGGCGCTCCCCAGGGTATCCTACCCAAGGGAATACACCCGGATGACTTACTCCCTTACCTTCCCATTCCCGTATCTAGCCCGTCTAATACGTTTTTCCTGGTCATCTCCCTGTTTTTGGCTGAAATTTTTGGTGCAAACAGACAACGATCAGAGAGCGGGAACCTATCAGAATCAACGAATAAAAATCAATGGACAATTACTTATGTGTGAAAACAACAAAATCTGAGAGTTGATCTGAGGGATGACTTAAAAATGAACATTACAGACAAATATATGTAAGGTTAAATAGTTGAATATAGAAACAATTTAAACAAATAGCCAATGCACACAATCGGTCATAATTTACTTTCATTATTCTTCAGACTAAAGTATGATACCTAAAAGGATCAAACAGACAATAAAGTGAGATGACTTAAAGGATCAAACAGACAATAAAGTGAGATGACTTACAGGATCAAACAGACGGAGGAGCTTTGCATGACCGTACGACCATATACACGCATCATATGGGTATTCGTCCCTCTACACCGAGTGGCGAGAGAAACATAGACGTAATACGTCTTGTAACGAAGGCCTGTAGAAACCAACTTGAACCCCATAAAAAATCTACCTTTTATATGACAGTCAACAGTTCATTAAATCTGGACAAAATTCGTCCAAATCATTCAACCAGAAGTTTAAAAAGCGTTATTTTGATTCACCAATATCACTGAAGGAAGTCATTCTATACACTGAGAAGCACACATGTTTACCAACATACGCGTAATATTACCTAAGATAGAATAGTTACCTCCCTTAGATTTACGAAATGTGCTTAATATAAAACAGGCAAAAAAATTGATAAACCATCGTTGCCGTGAGAAGCAAGGTATTATATTTTAGCGAGACGACGGTCGTTGGTTCAATCCAACCCGAGACACGTTTTCCGTGTATTTCATTTATTTATTTCTTCTCTGAAACGTTGTATATTACATTTCTTCTCAAATATATAAAATCATTATTTCAAAGAAACAGAAAGAAAAAAGGTCTTATATTATAAAGCCTAATTTAAAAAAGTATTGTCATTCTTTATCAGAAATTTGAATGTTGATACTTGTATGCTTATATCATAAATAAATCAAAGACTTGTACAATATGGGCCTTTGAATAAATCAGTTGGTTGGTAGTGCATGAGAAACAGAACTTGTAATACCAGTGATCAAACTATTTTTTTATTGAACCATATATGGATTATTGAATATAAATCACCACCCGAATACACAATTTACCAGAGCTTGGGGCTGGTGTGTTAGCACAACGACTGTAATACTGAAGCATTTAGCATAAGCTTAACTTTGAAAAACCAGATTTCATGATATTTACCATATCTTTTGGTCTTGCAAAGTAATACATTTTTACTTGAAAAAGGCTTATTAGGTAATTTTAAACAGGTGCTTTTTTACCTTTTATAACAAGGTTGTCACAGAATTAGAATTCTGTATAAATATATCTCCTGAGAATTAGTTACTCCCTACTGTTGTTTGTTTGTAAAACTCAACATCTTAATTCATTTTTCATGGAGTAAAAATTATAGTTTTCATATTACATTTTATGTACATGTTATATATTTTTTCAGCTTCTCAGTGTTGTTTATGTGTTAGTGGGCTCCATGTGTGAGTGTTTAAGGTCTCTGACTTGTAATCACTAGACCCTCACCACTATGAGTTTGAATCCCACCAAGGATAAAACCTCACGTGTAAGGAAGCTGTCCAGCTAGCTTATGGAAAATTAGCCAAATGGTTCTACCCAGGGGTAAGTCTGGGGTCTTCCTTCACTGTTCAAGCTGGAATTCTCCAAATGACACTGGCTGTTGGTGCGACATTAAACCCCAGTGTATTTATGAGTCAGTTTCAGATCTAATTCTATCAATACATTCCATACTTCCATAATTTATTATCAAGTCATATCATAATTTATTATAAGTCATGCATTGTGCATTTTATTTGTTGCCTGTTATGAAAATAAATGATATGTAAGTTCGTTCATGTGTTTGTTCGTATTGTCCTCAGTGTATTATCATACATTAGTTTATCCTCAATGTATTATCATACATTAGTTTGTCCTTAGTGTATTATCATACATTAGTTTATCCTCAATGTATTATCATACATTAGTTTATCCTCAGTGTATTATCATACATTAGTTTGTCCTCAGTGTATTATCATACATTAGTTTATCCTCAGTGTATTATCATACATTAGTTTGTCCTCAGTGTATTATCATACATTAGTTTATCCTCAATGTATTATCATACATTAGTTTGTCCTTAGTGTATTATCATACATTAGTTTGTCCTCAATGTATTATCATACATTAGTTTATCCTCAATGTATTATCATACATTAGTTTATCCTCAATGTATTATCATACATTAGTTTATCCTCAATGTATTATCATACATTAGTT
Source organism: Lutraria rhynchaena (assembly GCA_008271625.1). NCBI lineage: Eukaryota > Metazoa > Mollusca > Bivalvia > Venerida > Mactridae > Lutraria > Lutraria rhynchaena. The sequence continues at coordinate 333,165 of VIBL01000232.1, forward strand.
TATCCTCAATGTATTATCATACATTAGTTTGTCCTTAGTGTATTATCATACATTAGTTTATCCTCAATGTATTATCATACATTAGTTTGTCCTTAGTGTATTATCATACATTAGTTTGTCCTCAAAGTATTATCATACATTAGTTTGTCCTCAGTGTATTATCATACATTAGTTTGTCCTTAGTGTATTATCATACATTAGTTTGTCCTTAGTGTATTATCATACATTAGTTTGTCCTTAGTGTATTATCATACATTAGTTTGTCCTTAGTGTATTATCATACATTAGTTTGTCCTTAGTGTATTATCATACATTAGTTTGTCCTCAATGTATTATCATACATTAGTTTATCCTTAGTGTATTATCATACATTAGTTTGTCCTCAATGTATTATCATACATTAGTTTGTCCTCAATGTATTATCATACATTAGTTTATCCTTAGGAAATGATTTTAAAGATTTTTTTCGATATATTTCATGTAGGCTATGGTAATACTATTGAAAAGTAGAAGACTCCATTTATAAACAAATTATAACATTTAATAGAAAGACAAAACGGCATACATACGTACATGCAAAAGTACTTGTAATTAAAACGCGAACATACATAAAACAATACACTTTAAGAAAATATTTTATTCATGGTTCTCATGATAAAATGCAAACGGAATTCACCAATACTCTCCCAACGATTAAAACTGTATAATCCTATCAACTCCCCTGAAATACGCATTGCAGCATTTAACGGTAGGGATGCAACATTTAGCGGCTGTTCAAATAAGCGATATTTAACGTTAAAATTGTACGGAGGCCCCTAAAGTGACATTCTACACGTATATTTTAACTAGTAGCATTCTTTTTTATTTCGTATTTAGGAAATAACATTTCGTAATTACGAAATAAAAAAGAATGCTACAAGTCAAAATATAAGTGTAGAATGTCACTTTAGGGGCTCCGTAAAATTGTGACATTTCACAGCAGAAGATTTTGCGACATCTAAAGCGGCGGTTGCGACAATTAACGGTAAGTGCGACATTTAACGGCGATGTGACATTTAACGGTGCAACAGTGTTGCATTACAAAGTATTTGCCTTTACTTTTTCGACAAAACTTATTAAGTTCATACTGTAATCAACTGATGCCATCAAATAATCGAACTGAATTCAATCCGTCAAAATGAAATTTGACAAGTTTGCATAATGTCGTGAAACAATACAAAATCAAACATTCGTCCTAATTTCCCAAGCATAGTTTCAATATTTTTATTAGTTTCATGTCAGAATACAGTCTGTAAGATGACAAAGTATACACAAAGCTCACAGTGAGAGATAGTTCGCTCAATCAACGTATTTTATGATGAAAATTGCTGCCACAATACACAGACCATACCTCTTTGTTGTATTTGTTATGTACTTGTTTCTATTAATAATTGAAACTAGAGCATAATTTATTTACTCACCATTTTAATGTGAGTAAAACAAAATTACTCGTATGTAATTATTCAATACGTCGGTACTCGATTGATTTAAATTGTACATAATTATACGTGATAACTATGAATATGTACGTTTACTTTAACTGTCTCCGTGTGAAATCGTGGGTTTAAAGTCTAATGCTCTGAATAATCTGTTTGCCCTCCTGTTTGTGTGAATCACAAATTTATTGCCTTAGCTTTATTAAATGTTAGTAATATTTTTTCACGTGATTATATTGTACGTATCATGTTCGCCTCTATTCTGTAGGCCTATCACGTCCTCCTTGATCAGGGAAATTATCTTTAAAGATTATATCATGTCAAATAAACTTGAAGCTTTATTTCTTTGTAATGGTATTGTGAAATATGGATACAATGAAGTAATTATTCTGATACCCAGGAATTCACTGAACCGTGCTCTACAGTAAATGTTTTATATATATATATACATGTAATTCATTTCGCACGTTACGTTATTCCAATTCTACATGTATGGATATACGTATATATTGTAAATGGTAAATTTATTCATCAGTGATGGGCACTTTTTTCGACTAATTCAATACACTTGGTAACAGAAAAATATCTGTGTATTCAACTTGTCTTATCATGATGTAGTATTGAAGAAAATGAGAAGAAATGGATTTCATGATGAAGTGGTCTAACTTAAGCCGTGACTTTTCTCTATATCTAAAATAACAAGTATTTATCGTTGTAAGCATGCATTATGACAAAAAACAAGCACATGAGGTTACTTCTAGCAGATTTATACAGTAAAGAGTACAGAATCATTCAAATAAATAAAACTGAATGAAATTTATGTGTATGTGTTTAGCATAATCTTAACACTAGAACTACTAGGATACATCTGACGTCTGATGTTGTAGGTTGTCATCTCCGTAATCCATTCTTGGTAACGAAGCCTTTCCTTAGTGCCCTCGCTGTCGTAGAAGATACATCGATTTTAAACATTTCATGACTAAATGGGGGTAAAATATTCAACCAACGACTACACTTAAGATAAAGAGTGTATAACGCATTGTGCTAGAAGTTCGTAAAGAGACATCCAGAGCTCCGTATCGCTTGAGCACTTGCGACGCGATACCTGTCGCGATTTGGGTAGGTCGATAAGCAACATTTTTAAGATACATTTTTAGTACAGTAGCATCCTTCAATGGCCATTTGCTAATGTGCTTAGAACTTTAAACTCTTCTATAAGGAAACATGATTTAACAATAAACTTATGAGTGCATTCATTTAACACTTCTTATCAAGTTTTATTTTCATTTTCCATTCAGAGACAGAATGCCTTCTGTAATACTTACTTTATTTCGTTTTTACGACGCACGCACCGTCTACACACCACTGAAAAGCCGAGAGGATTTTAATTATAACTACACAGTAAATCCGGAATAGTACCATTAGGATCACATTTGGACGAAAAGGGGTCTTACTAATAGGTAGTATTGTGGAATGTCTGAAAATCGGTCCCCAAAAAGGTGGTCGCCATAATTGATTAGTGAATTAATCGAATGAACTTCCTACAAGCAATGAAATAGTTTTCAGAATAGTTCTAAATCCGATCGGTACCATCGGGTTTCCACATCAAGCAATATACCGGGTTTTCAAAAGATGCGGACTTCAGACAGTGCAAACGACTTTCAATATTAAATGTACCGGTATCATGTGCATTTATAAGGCCCATTGTTAAAATATCGAAATGAACTTTCAGCAAATGCAACATTAATACAATAACAATAATAGTTTCGTTTTATTCGATCCTGTATTTTATCGAAAAATATAGAATTCTAATCGAACATTTTGTCTGAAAAGTTTGTTCATGTGGAAAACACAGAAGAAGATAGGCTACATTCGCTTTGAAGACTGGCAAAAAATTATATTAATAAGTAAAGCCATCAGCGAATGAGAATAGAAAATAAGTCTGCCAGATTAAAGTACATGAAACTACTGGTTGTAACCTATTTCGTGAAGTTTTGAACATCAGTACCTTATTGTCCGACTCTGATCCGCAGGGTGAGCCTCTTGCGGCGGTATATATGTAGCAGCCTCCCGTCTCAACATCTTCCTCATCAGCACAAAGTAAGGTAAGACACACATTTTCATCCTCCTCATCCTGGAACTGAACACAAAAACAACAATTTAAATTATAGGAGTTTTCTTTCCGATGAAGTAGTTTTTTCGTTCAAGGAGTTTTCTTTTTCAATACGGATTTTTTTCATTAAAGCTGTATTCTTTTTCGATAAAGGACTTTTCTGTATCAATAAGGAAGTTTTCATTTTCTGTACAGATTTTTTTATATTCGATGGAAGCATTTTTCTTTTTGGCACAAAATTACTCGAAGAATTTTAACATTCAGTTCAATATCTGAAACCAGAAGGGCTACTTTCTGTTTGAAAACTCATTTAAATCATTCATACTAGACGCCATTATGAGAAATGTATGGGGTTAAGGGTCATAGTAACGGAATCATCGAAGTGAAGAGATAAGTTATAAACTGTTAAAGTTAAAATTGACTAATGATCGAATTTTATTATGCTTGCACTCTGCATAAACCACGTCAAATGTTGGTGTTGTTTCAATAAATGGGGCTATGTCACGTGAATACTCACTCTACAATGGCCAGATCCGTCCCCTCTAATCATCTTACACTGTGCATCCAGCGAGTAGATTTCTCCTGGCTGTTTGTTTTTGTGTAAGTCCCATTCAGTCTCGTTGTAGATATCGGCGTTATCCACGAAACAAAGTCCACTAAAATGCATTGATTTTGATTGAGGTTTGAATCAAGTACAAACATTCAAATTGATGTAATAAATCGAAAATCTGTGCTATTCTCTTTTCCACGTACACAATCCGTAACAAAATCATATGTTTAATAATAGATGTTGGTTTTTTTTTGGTTTTTATGTGACTTAATGTCATTGGGGTTTAATGCCGTTTCTCAACAATTTTTCAGTCATATACGACCGGTTCACCTAACCAGTTTTCATTGACTGTATACTAACCAGTACTAACTTACCCTTCCACAAGGAGCCGGCAACTCCTCCACATATGGAGGAAAACCCGCCGCGACCGGGATTCGAAGCCGGACCTCCGGGTCACAAGTCCAGCGCACTAACCACTGAACCACGGCCGTGGCCTTAATAATTGAATAAACGCTGTATAGATAATTAATTTTCGGACACCATGTGAATGTTTTCGTGTCAAATGCCGGCAAGTTATATAAATAAACTATAAAATTTGACCATCCTTAAAAATGTTGGTTTTCAATTACGTGACTCAATCCTTTAACAGCAGGTAGGCAGCATTTTAGTTAAAATTACAACATTCTGCTTGTACTGGAAACGAAAAGCAGGAATGAACAGTGAAAAAGTCAGAATCGCAGTTTTGGGTTTGGGGATTTTTGAATGCAAACTAACACTTTTTTAATGATGCCCTAATGTTGATGCAATAGCATGACCGACATGGCTGGCTGAAATTAAGTTACACAAGTTAGAGGCGATATATGACTTTGAAACCCCAAATAAAAAAAACAAAAGTTTACAATACATGTATAGGCAATATATGACTTTGAAACCCCAAATAAAAAAAAACAAAAAATTACAATACATGTATAAATACATTTTTAAAAAGATGAAAGAATGATTAATTGAAAATAAACCGATAGTATACTATGATACATGGATGAAACATACACACGTAGAACTTACAAGAAAACTTTTAAAAAGGGTGTAAACTTTTTTCAATAGAAGTTTCTAAAAATTCTCCTGTCCGCAGAAAACACATTCGGCCGAGTGAGATGCCAGATACTTATTTTACACTCTGTACAACAAAATAAACTTACTCTCCGATAAACGACTTGAATGCAGCTATTGAGCAAGATGAGAATCTCCATGGATTAACAGAATATTCACTGGTTACATCAAAAGAAGCGGTGCTAGATGCCATAATGTACTGATCGTCTTCCGGGCAATCTATCGATGTTCCATTGCCATCATGGGTCGCATTGAGACTGTATTACATGTATACATGTTTATTTAGTATAGCTTGGCCAAGATATCGAAACCACCTTTTGTGACCAAATATACCTTGATACCATAATGGTCTCATTATTTAGATTACATTCAAAAACTATTTTAAAAAAAGGTATGTTCAATGACTAATGGTAAATTTGGTTACTAAAAAATACCATTGTAGTGCCGAGTAGAGCTTACACCAAATAGCGCGTACATGTAAGCTCTATTCGTAAGATGACCTGTTCCGTGCGCCGAATGGCACTTACGGTAAGCTCTATTCGGAGACAAGGTGCGATATCAGATATGAGATAAGTGAGATATCATTGTAAAACATCGTTTAATGGCTTTAATCATAAGTACGTAATGTATTTCAAACGGGAATTATTATAAGGATTGATCAAGTGAACCTTAGTCATGTCATCTCCATATTAACATAAGGCTAAACAATGAGTTGTTTATAAACCAATGACACATCGAAAATAATTTAACATTATTCAAAGAGCGTCTGCTGAGGAAAAGATAAGCGTTCAAGTATTCGTTGTGGTATAGCACTTTGTTTTTGTTGTAAAACTAATTTAAAAACGGTGTAACGTACTCCAGATTCCGTTGAGATCAATTTCAATTTGTCTTATTAATATGCATCTTGTGTTTCAAATAGTCATTGATCAATGTATTTTCGTTGTTCATGAAAAGTCACCCATCTCCGTGAGTTTACAGGATCCTTTTGTATTCAGTGTTGTCTGTATTTCGGCTTATCTAACCAATATAATGTATCTGGGATATGCATAAGCAAACAGTAGCTATTTTCAGCAAAATCTACAAATTCCAGTGTTTCGAAACTTTCATGTTTTTTTCTCATTATGATAACTACTAAAGCTTTATTTTGTTTCATTATTTATCCGTTAAGAATGAAATATCATACTTATGCCCAAGTTCGTGAGCTGCAATGCTGGTCGTTGTAAAAAACCCAGCCACTTCTTGAATGGATATCCGTTCCGCTTCGCACACTCCTCCTATAAAAGCCATTCCAGCAACGTAAGGGTTATAATCTATAGACCACAGTTCATACCTGGAACAAACAAAGACAATCACAAATGCATTTTAACGACAGTCAAGCCAGTCAAGACTGTGGGGTGAGTGGAGACCGCCTTGTTATCCAGACTAGCAGCTGTATTTCCAATATAAGACTTTGAAGTTTATTCTTGATTCCGAATAAAGGTTACTTCTGATAAAAGCTGATTTTTACCGTGGAAAGGAAGCTTTTTATTACAACTGATGACTGGACTTCGCAAAACGAGAAAAATAATAACTTCATACACTGATATCGATATACTGTATAGCGCAATATATCTGCGGTGTCAAATGTTAGCGTCTTAGCGTGTTTTGAATTGACGGGGTCATAAATTGGCGCAAACGCTCTCTGATCGTTAAATTTAAACTCCTTGACAATAACATGGGGTCATGAATTGGTGATAACAAATAAAGAAATATATCATATAATAATGATTCATCTAGTACATTCAGTCTACGTAATATATACAGTATAATTATTCCATATTCATTATCAGACACATTAGGAACTAGTTTACCATGAGTTGCCTATCTTTCAAATAATAATTAATGGCGATGTTCTAAAATGGCGGTGCTTTAAATTGGCCGTGTTTTGAATTGGCGCCACTGACTCTGACCGCCAATATAGCCAAAATAAAACCCCGCCAAAATAAGTACTGATATAGTCTCTTTGTAGGCAGTAAATACAGGAGGATACGTTATGTATCAAGATACAGAACTCATGATATAATACCAACCGTGATACATTAGAACACATTTTAAAAAATAAAAACTATTTTAAATTCTGCATTTTCTTTTCTTTGCATACAATACATGAATAAATATGTATGTATACATGGATATACTACGAAGTTCGAACATTTTTATAGCACTTCCAAAATGAAAGAAACACAATTACATAAATTAAACTACTTACAATATTTGGTAAAATGGTGTCAATATGTTTGTCAAGAATAAAAGGAAAAGGGTCACTTAAGATTCGTTTCAATAAGAAAAGCAAATGCCATCTGCATCTCGATTGATCCAATTTTTCGATGTTATATCGACTTTGCCATTAACGTATCAATACCGGTATCAGGTGTACAAAAGTGTACTTGTATTGCGATGCACCATCGACTTGACCCTTCTATTTAGACATACCCTCAACCGAAGAAACATAGGACCAAGAACATAGCCGAACATTGCTCAAAAACTAGTGCAGCGACAGTCATGGGATGCACCATGAACAAAACACACGCATTTATTTTTTCCGACTAGCCACAGCGAGTTGATTATTAGATAAAATTTGTTTTTAATAATTATAACTGCTTGCTGTCTGTATTCAGATTGTTGCTCACACGAGCATAAGCAAATATACATTGCATGTAGTTATTCATAGTTTTAAGTTAAAAAATCTCCTGTCGTGGCAAAGATATGTCAATGAAACGGATCCGTGATTTCACACATTTTAATCTTGTTACATCAGAATGATACATATGCCATTGAATATGGCCGATAAAAGTTCATTTGTGTGGCGAGGGATTCAAGTTTCTAGCGCAAGTATTACATATCAATGTGTGTATAAAATTTCAGACCTCGTGTAAAAACTCGGCACTTTTTCCCTGAAAAGTATCCATCAGTTTACTCACCCAGTGAACACCATAATATGGTCATTGTGTGGTAAATCAGTAAGTGTCTTAGCCCAGCCAACCAAATCGTCCAAGTATTCTTCAGCTATGGCATTCACCTTGGTTTCACCTTCGTATTCCCAAGTAGTTACATTGGAAGACGCCAGTTCTGTCTGTAATAATACGAAATATATTAATTCCTCGTTTTTACAATAACTGTGTAATGAAGTAATTATGACCATATCTCAGAATACCAGGTATGCAGTATGTTTCACTAATAGACCCTAAACGCAGCGAGTTCGAATCCCATCTGGGACGAGACAAATTTCACAGGTGAGAAAGCTGTCCATTTTGCTAATAGAAGGCCGTTGATCTTCCCTGGCGTGTGCCTGGTGTCACCGTCAAATCTTTAAAAGTCCCTACATGGCTTCTGCTGTTGGTGTTATGTTAAGCTGTAGTAAAAAGATCTAATGAACAATCATGTACCTGATCGTGGTCACGAATACCAAACTTGGAAGTAGCAAGAATGGTATCATTAACCAACTACGTTCACTAATTATCATGGACTGTTGCAATCTCTATCCAGAGTTGTTGTTCGTTATCTCTCCCATACATCTCTGTCAACGTTTCAGCGTTTTACAAGATTCTTGTAAAACAAGAAATAAAGCCACATTCGGTACACAATTTACAACTAAGTGAAGCAATTTCTTTTGCACAAAACATTCGAGACAAATTACTATTTCTTGACGGAGTGTGTTTGTTTACTTTCGGTAATTAGGTCACAAAGTTAAATCGTTTAAATGGAAACGAAACGCACGCAGACGTTGAAGGTAGCCTGTAAAATTATGACAACAAATGTACATTGACAGTACACAAAAGCTTGATTTTGTGTATCAATCCCAACAATTATAACATCCCAACATTTTGGCGCGAGATAACACAATTAAAATGAACTTCACTATGCGACCACCTCAATATTAAGACCACAATATTATAACGACTTATTCTCATAGCGGGTTTCAATACATCCGCTCTATCTCTACTTGATAATCATATACATTCAATATAAAGTCTATTTTTTGTTCCAAAAATGGCTTCAAAATGGAGGTTTATTTGCACATATTATATCGATTATTACCATCTTAAATTTTGAACCAAGCAAACAAATATAGTTTGTATGACTTACCTTACAAAACAGGAAACCGGAAATGGTGACATACATGTTTAACTCCGTATCTTCAATCGATTCATACCTCAAACTGACCTGTTCAATAAGAACGCTTGTTATTACTGATTCAAGGCGGTGACCTTTTTCGAAGAATTTCATGTCTATGTACATTCAGTAAAGCCAGGTTGCAGTGAACGCGGATATAGTGGAGAGTTGAACAAGACAAGACACACCCTTCTTCATATGTTCATATATGTTCAGATTCGAGCGTTTTCATTGTACAGGGACAATGCCTACTAATTTATCAATATACTAGTAGGTCGTAACAGACTCTAACAATAACCAGCTTTGAATCCGGACTGTTAATATTTTCTTTTTTTCAAAATCATTTCATATAGTATGTTTTCTTGACTTCACATGATTAAAGATGGACGACCGATTACGAAGTGAAAACAGCGGGCATTCTGGGGTTTATATAACAAAGCAAATACTATTACACGTACACCATTTACGATCTGTGCCAGTAGCTCCCTCATAGAATATTCGGTCTTTTCTTCGTCTGATGAGGAATCATGGTACCTGAAATTAGCAGTGTATATGATATCAATAAACTTCAAAAAGTAAAACAAAAAATGGTTCGAATTCACTTTTCTTCTCAGAAATGAGTTGTTATCTTCAGACAGATTTCACATACGGAAATGGGCATATTTTGCAATATCTGCGATCTTTACGGGAGACCAAAAGGTGTTGTGTAAAACGTCCGTATTGAATGACATTCTTGTGGGAAATAGTCAGCTAGAAACGCGTGCCTCGCAAAGCAGCAATTCCAGGTTCGTTCTAGCAAAAGACTTTTAGAAACGCTTCGCTTTGCACATTTATGTGATGTTTTGTCGTTATACAAATAATGTACAATAAAACACTACTGAGTCACTACCTCAGCACAAAAAAAAACACCTTTTTATTACGACCGCTATTTTCTTATCGAAGTTTTGTGTACTTCAACGCAGTCACTCACGAGAACACCTCTATATTAAGACCGGTTTATTTGGTCGTGCTGGTGGTCAAAATGTCCATGTTCACCTTATATGAAACACACAAATATAGTATGTATGTACACTTGTATTTAGTCACAGCAAAACTCATAAACCATGATCACAATGAAATTTTGACATCAATGATCTTAATACCGCATTACAATATATGGTCTTCATCAATACCAAATAGGAAAACATCTTTGAATAATTTAAATGCGTCTGTAAAACTTACTCGTCCCATAGAAAAGGATCAACAACAACAAGTATTTCCACGGCAAATTCTGTAGATTCTTGCTTTTGTTTTTTACGACGGCCCCTCAATGAAAGAAGTTTCTGAAGGACAACATTTGAAGTAGGAAAATATTGCTTGAATCATACCAGAAACAATGTTTCCAAAATTACGAATAAAGCGACTGGAATCATTGCTCAGTTATAAATGCGCTTCCTTAAGGTGTAAATAAAACGAAGTGCATGTACGGTAACCCTGCGAAGCGCATACACAGATTTACGTACCCGAGCTCGCATATTGTATAAACACATGCGCGATATAAACACTACAAACATGTGTAGTTAAAACGCTGCGAGCACATATGTGGTATAAACACTGTGAACACGTGCGCGGTATAAACACTACGAACAACTACATAGTATATGCACTACAAACTCATGCGGGCCTCGGCCGTGGTCCAGTGGTTAAAGCATTGGACTTGTAACCCGGCAATTCGGGTTCGAATCCCGGTCGCGGCAGGTCATACCCTTCTATGAAAATTTGAGAAAAATGTCGATTTTCGTCCATATGTGGAGAAGTTGCCGGCTCTTTGTAAAAGGGTAAGTTAGAACTGGTTAGTATGCAGTTCAGGAAAACTGGTTAAGTGAACCGGTCGCCGGTGCCAAGCATGTGTAATTTAAATCATATTCACAATAAGTGAGTTTCATATATAAACTTACATCTAGTGTATCTTCAAGATCAAGCAACGACCTCAATACATTTTTGTCGCGAGAGTGGTCTAAAAAAGACAAACACATTTACTGTTTTAACTCTGAAATGTTCGCTTAAGTGATCAATGCATAAAAACACAATCAGAAACCTCTTTGTCATAAAGACCATTTATTTCGGTTCATTTTTCTCTATTTTGGCTAGAAGTTGTGGCCAGCTTACTGTAACGACCATTTTCTGCTTGAAATGATAGTCTTAATATTTATTTAGAACTTTGCAATTATCTGACCCTCCATTAACCCCTATAGGATAACTTTATGGATACCTGAGATTTCTTCGACACTGTATGATCTTGTGTCTTCGTTGTCTGAAAATATATAAAACATATGTTTTTAGCCTAGTTTCAACAGCATTTCAGTTATACATGCATATTATTTTTCCTGCGTTCGGTACAGGTTCAAATTTGTTCCCTGCCTGTAACTGTCCACTTCATGAGAGGTCAGAGGTTGAGGAGGCCTGGCTTTAGATATAATGCCTCATATTATATTTTCCGCGTCCGTGGTCCGAACAAATCAACCTGAGGTGAGAAGACAAACACACTCGCTGTTATGATAAACGGGATGTAAAAATGCGGCAATTAGGAAGAGCTTAAGATGCCATCCCTTCCTTATCTTGGTTGGGGAGTCTACGTAGAAGTCTGTAGGGAAAAAGCGGGGGAGAAGAAAATGCCACCCACCGGACGTTTTATAATCAGCCACGAAATATCCATTTGTCTGCTCATCTGTATTTGAACTTCGGACATTGGATATCTTTTTGAGGATATGTGGAGATCGTGTTGAGAGTGTTCTGGTTGGCACAACTTTAATGTGAGGTTCCGGGAGGATATCATATGATTCACCATCGATTCTCAAACTTCCTTCCTGCAATTAATTTTTTATTATTGGCAACACTGCATGTCGTAAAATCGGCAAAGCACAGGATGTAACGTTTTTTTTTCTAAATGAAAAGCCAATTTATGGGTACAAAATGAAATATGTTTTTGTTATATATTTCTTACCGTGTAATTAAAAATATTTCCATAATTCAATCTACATAATCTTTAAAAAGTTTCTCAAGGAAACATTGCCAATTATAAAACTGTATACATGTAACTAATGTACATGTAATAGTGAAAAGCAAGATAATTATTCTGCAAAAAAAGTATGCGACTTAGAAACGAACATACGCATAAAAAAGAGCCTGACTTGTTTTCGTGAACTTTCTCTTTGCTCCCCTTTGCGAATGTCCGTCAGTACAAAAAAAACGAAGAGGAATTGTTTTGATTGAAGGCATAACCTGATTATAGAAAATATCACTAGTAAAAACAAACGTACAAGTGTTATCTTACAAGGACCGGAATTCTGTTGGTTACACGAGACCTTCATCGCAGCTCCCGTCCTCCTTTCATGATAAAATTTTGCCGTCTGCAAGAAATCATTAATGTTACACTCATAAGAACTACGTACTTAAATACAACGAGTCACCAATCAAATCCGAAACTTAAATTCACAACACAAAACACATTTAATCAGAAGGCAATGCTTTTTAATAAAAAAAATAGAAAACGTATGATTTAGCACCAACTTCAAGAAACAATCGGTGCCTTGTGTTTTTGTTCGTTACATATGGACGACAAACTCGATGATAAGATCACCGTGTTGTACAGTCACAATGATCTCATTATCAAGTTGAAATATTGTTTTTTTAAACGGTCAAAAATAAGGCTCCTGTTTTATAGTATTGTATAGGTACAATACGAAGTAAAATAACTGTTAGTAGAAAATTAAGATAATATGTTTAATTACATTTATTAAGCGTTTCTTGGTGTTCCGACTTGCAGAAAAATATCTATAACGCCGGTATATGATTAATTTGCTAATATAACTTTGAAATTACCCGCACTATTTTTTTAAGAATGAGGCCAAAATTGACTTCTTTAAGATTCGTTTATGATATACATGCCTCATCCTGAAGTTATGTCTCTTTAAATCCTTGAGATTGTAAGAATGTAGAGGCTAAGAAATGTAAAATATAAATTTTGATAGCCGACTTACCAGAGTAGAGGCTGAAGTTTTCCTGACGGCCCTCATTATTCCGTCTTCAGACACCGTTTCGAACACATGAGCGTTGGCATTTAACCTCCTGTTCTCTCTGAGTGAAAGTTTGACGTCACTTCCTGCGTTTCTTTTGAGATTAAACTCAAGAGCCTCTGGAAGACCGAGATTAAAATGGCGTCTCTCATGGTAGTTTAAATCTTCCAGCCACACAAGTTCGTCCTTAGCTGTGAAACATTGAATAATAACTAACTAGATTGCTGGAAGGGACCAGAATTTTACCTGAATAAAACCAAAACTTGCTACATTTCACTTAGAGGATAATCAAAATTATTATATCTTTTCTCAATTCAAGGGCTAAAAAACATAAATAAGTAACATTTTTTTTACCATGAATCAATCCCGCCGCGAGAATTATCAACACGCAATAATTCGAAACGAACATTTTTGTCAATCTTCAGTTGACCATGCAATACTTAAAAATGATGCGTACAGTCGAAATCTAGATATATACGTTTGCCAAATGCTTGAGGGGGCACTTTGCATACAGTATCCAATTTTCGAAACGATCGTGCTTCAAATACACGATAAAATTCTTATCTGATTTATAAGAATTTCGAGGAGGTAGAACAGAGGTCACTGTAATTATAAGTTTCTGTATATATGAATTTATATTACTTCTAATGTTTTGAAACAGTTATTTTACCATGAAATTTCAGAGTATAGTTACAATTCAAAATTCCAGCATATTTCAGACAAAATAGTTAATATGCAGCACATTATGCTTCATTGACAAGCGCCATCCAAAGTAAGGGAGCTTGGATTATAGGTGTAAAGAAATGGATTCGACATTTATACAATATGCGAGTAGCCTTCGTGGTTGAGTGGTTATGATATCTTAATAGTAATCTCTAGCTTCTCGCCGCTATGAGTTCGAATCCAATCCTGTACCAGACAAATTTCATTTGTGAGGAAGCCATCCATGTAGCTGTACGTCTGGGGTCTTCCTTCACCGTTGAAGCTGGAGAAGTGGCTACTGACCCTGGCTGTTGGTGATGTGGAACCCCAAAGAAATAAAGACACCAACAAAGACGTCACAGCCCGGCGACAATAAAATGTTATGCGAACATTTGTTGTTGTTGTTTGTGATGGTGCTGAATGTCGGAGCTATAGAGCTATAATTGAGCTATAATTGACTTAAAATTGACCTATAATTGACCTATAATTGACCTATAATTAGATACATGTGTATATTGATTATCCTACGGGTATATGATTTATTTCTAGACATCTGGAAACTCTTTTCGACTGAATGAAACTAATCATCAGTACGAAGTAAATTCAAGTCAACAATGGGGTCCGGCTGTATAAAACTTGGAATGTTTTCTAGGGTAGTTGTCAATATATACAGATAGTATTAGATACCGATGTAAACATTAAAGAAAAAATACTTGTACAATATTTACTTTATCATCCTTTTAAAGTAAAGCATAAGTGACGAAGACGCTTAAATTTACTCTGTACGAACATTGGCGTGCGTCTGAACCCTCGATCGGTCTGAGATAATGTAGAAAAAGTCATGAACTTCACCTGAACTGTAAACCAGGCGCGAAAATGCAATTTGACTTCAATTAAGCGTGTAAATATGATATTTAACCGCTTTAACTGACAACTGGAGAGTCGTGACTGTGAATTCAGGTGGACATATGAGAAAAAATAGTCGTATTTTTCTGTGTTATCTACAGCATCTCGGTTTCGTTCTCGGCTTTTCCTTTCTTCCCAACCTAACTATCCTTGGTCTCCGCAAGTAGCTACCGATTGTTCTACAAGAATGATCAGAGGTGGAACACAAGTGGCATCAGACACAATGACCATAATAAAATAGTAAAGAAAATCATGACAAAACGTGCCTCTGGGAAGCGGGTGATCTCACATACGAGAAAATTTAATGAACAATTTATGCTATGCCACAATCACTACTAATTATAGCTGCGTACCACTTCTCCATTTTAATCGAATACTGTTATTGAAAATTCGATCGATACATAGGATCGAAGCTTTCTGTATGAAAAACTCGAATATTAGAGTGGAATTTCGGCCAAATAGCTAATATTGTGATATTACTTGACCGGAAATGAATGTTTGTGAGTTGTTTTATGACACGTTTTACAATCAAATACAAAAATTAATAAATGGATCTCCTTTGAGTAAGATCGAAGCAATGTCGAAGATAAACGAAATTTTAGCCGTAATATTGTAAACACAACACTAAAACTACAATTTACATATATTTTAAGCAGTTTTTGTGATATCAGGGGTCCTTAGTGGTCCTTAGTAGTTCTTAGTGGTCCTTAGTAGTCCATAGGATCGGAGCATTGTCGTAGAAAGACAAAATATTCACAGTAAAATCATATACACTACACCAAAACAACAAACCAAAATATTTTAAGCAGTTGTGTTTGTTATCAGGGGTCCTTAGTGGTCCTTAGTAGTCCTTAGTGGTAATTACCGTTATCCCTTTTAATCCTGCACTGTCGTGTGAATGTGTAGTTTGGTGTTACTTGTTCATTTGTTTTCATGTTAATGAATATAAAAGCGAAAATATCTGTACATAACTATATTCATGTATTCATAACGTACTTGGAGGTAATTTAGATCAGTAGCTACTGGTATATTAGATATAGATCAAGCATGCTATATGAATAATATTGTTTTAGAGGGCCAGGTTCATTAACGACCCCAAATGACTTTGTGTCAAATTCTCTCAAAACTTTCGTTTTATTGTTCACTGTCACCATGTACAAAGAAAACATGATTCGTGTATTTATTAATATAATATATTAGTATACATGTCCATATATTCCACAAACATCACAAAAAACATCATATAATACATAAAAAATTGATCATTTTGAATCGATATAGACAACAAATTGATCAATTGGGCGGATACACTATTCTGTGAACATTAATTCAACTACACTGATCAGTGTGGTATTATAAAGGCTACTTTATGTGCGGTACTGTTTTGGGGATTTTTGAGCTCTTAATCCCCTTAATAACCTTTGGGGACTTAATCTTGTTAATTAACACTAAATGTGGCAATTAAAATATATTTGCAAAACAAAATAGCCACCAGATGTTAACTTCAAAGGTCCTGTCCAAGTTTTCCGTGCTTTTCCGCGGATTGCATCTGCCCAAAACTAGGGTCCCTTTTCCATGTTGCAATGCATTAAAGGGTCTCTGTACAGTCAGAGTCAGCGGGAACCAGTTCAACAACCAGTAACCTACTGGTTCCCGTTCACATCGCGCTTTCTACTTGTTTCCGTTTTGGACCGGAAACTTAAAAGCCCGCTCATTTGTACCTCAAGAAAAGCGTGCGATATGACTTTTGAACTGCACTCGCATAACATTGTATGGAAACTTGTGTTTAGAAACTCTAAAGTGCATTAAAATATTCGTAATTTGGATAATTGATGTCAACTAACTCTGAAAAATCATCGTTTTACGTGCGCCAAGACTTCTGTGTTTTATTTCGTGTTCCACTAACGCCAGAATTTGAATTTGACCCAGCGAATTGCGCGACATGGAGATTTAATGCTAATGAAGTGATACCAGACAGTTTAGACATTTTTCATGTGTTGATTGACATGAGTTGAGATAACGGACTGATTCCTACATTTTGTGTGGTGATATTTCTTTAACGAAACAAGATGTTTTAGAAGATTCTGTTTTTGTGATGTGAACAGCTGAGGTTTGAAGTTTAATCAACACACTGGCGGACAATTTCAAGTAAGTTGTTGTTATTGTTCTTCTATTCAACTTGAAGTGGTGATATTTCTAGGTAATGGCTAATCATTAATGCACATAATTGATGTCTATACATCATAGAAGTATGGTTCAAGAGGAGGTAACTATGCAGTGACTATTGATATATTATCTGCAAATATCACCACTTATTTCTGTGAATTACTGTGTGATATAGTTTCAATCACAAATTGACGATTCTGCTCCTTTGGTCTAACTTGTACTTGTTATAACTGTATCTTGTGACTTTAACAAAAACTAAAATAATTGTTTATTTACTTATTTTCTCATTTTTGAAATAATGGACATGAAACTATATCACATACTATTTAACGATAACAGAAAATACTCTGCTGTGACATTGATGTGTTTTTTCTATGATTTATTTAAAATACTTAATGCTTCTCCTTATGCTATCCTGCACAGTAGATGGTGACAATATTGTCACCTCAGCACAACAAGGTTGTTGAAGAAAAAGTCTTATTATTTCTATTTATTTGGTGCAGCAAGGTTTTATCTTGTTTAATAAGTGAAATAACAACATGGTAATTGTATTAATACAAAAAACAACAAGAAGATTCAAATTGTTTTAAGAAAAAAATCTTATATCTTTAATTTGACCTCTTTTACTTGAAATGAATCATAAATACCTTAATTCTGTTTTTGGCACAAAATAAAAAGGCAACTAGTAACTTAAATGTTTAAATTTAAATTAGTTTTTTTCACTGTCATAAAAATCCATATAGTACTGTAATTATAACACATTTAATTCATCTACAGTAAGTCAATATAAAAACTTCACATTCCACTGTAAAATATAAAAAAATGTAACTTGTTGATAGATTATAACTTATATCTCTACTTGATATCAAGGTTGTATTTACATAGATATTTACTGTACTTCTACTTTAATGTACTTATAAAAAAATGATTATAGTAAGTATTAATGGTTTCAACATAAAAATGCATTTCTTAAGTTGCTCTACAAACTGACAATATTATAAATTTTCTGTTAAAATTTAAAACTATCATAAACACTTAAATTTTTCTTCATAAAAATATACCCAAATTTTATATTGTCTTTTAATTGTTTATTTCATTTACAGCCATATTGTAAATGCATTTATTTACTTGTTTCATTGAAGAATGTTCATAAATTATTTTAATAAAATGAACTCAAATTTTATATTATCTTTTTAGCTCACCTGAGCACTTAGTGCTCAGTGAGCAATAGTGATCAGTCCGTCTACTCCAGCGTTCGATGTCCACACCTGGGGGTTGTTAACACTCTAGCGGTCACACTTGAGCAAATCTTCATTAGATCTGGTCAGAATGTTTGACTTAATGATATCTTGGACAAGTTCGAATATAGGTCATCTGGGGTCAAAAATTAGGTCACCGGGTCAAATAAAATGGAAATAGTGTTAACACTCTAGAAATCACAGTTTTTACTGTATCTTCATGAAACTTTGTCAGAATGTTTGTATTAATGATCCCGTAAAACTTCGTGAATATGGGTCATCTCTAGTTAAAAACTAGGTCACTAGGTCAACATATCCGAAAACCTTGTTAATGCTCTAGAGGTTGCAATTTTGATTGAATTTTCATCAAATTTTGTCCGAACGTTTGTTGTAATAATATCATAGATAAGTCCGAACATGGGTCATAATATCTTGAACAAGTTTGAACATGGGTCATCTGGGGTGAAAAACTAGATCACCATGTCAAATCATAGGAAAACCTTGTTGACCCTCTAGAGGTCAGTTTTGATTGGAGGTTCACCAAACCTTGTCAAAATGCTTGTCGTAATGATATCTTAGTTAAGTCAGAACATGGGTCATCTGGGGAGTTAAAAACTAGGTCACCAGGTCAAATCATAGGAAAACCTTGTTAACCCTGTAGAAGTTGCAGTTTTGATTGGATCTTCTTCAAACCTTGCCAGAATGTTTGCATTAATATCATGAACAGGTTTGAACATGGGTCAACTCAGGACAAAAACTGGGTCACCAGGTCAAATCACAGGAAAACCGTAAAAGTTGAAATCTTTACTCAGGTGAGCGAAAAAGGGCCATCTTGGCCCTCTTGTTATTGTTTATTTCATAACTTTACAGACATATTTTGAATTAATTTATTTACTTGTTTCATTGAAAAATGTTAATAAATTATTGAAAAAATTATAAAACATGCAAAGTAATCAAATCTCTGATAATAATAAATTATGATGTCTTCATATGTTAGATATTATTACATTTCTCATAAATCTTTATCATTTTCCTGCCATCTGTCTTAGAATATAGAACAGAATTCTTTTTATATGCTACTTTTGTGATATGAATTGAGATACAACTTTGTTGCACCAAACAGAGTACTTTAGCATTGGTGTAGAAGCGCTGGTAAACTACTAAAAGTGAAATGGGGGTTTCGGGGTTCAATGCAGTATTGTGTCTGCTGTTTTGGGAAAAAAGTAGCTGAAAGGAATGCTGAAATAGCTGGTTGATTTTTCTGGTGTCTGACTCATTTCTACACCCCTGCTTTCGTTAGCTCACCAGCACCAAAGGTTCAGAGTGAGCTGTTAGGATGGATGGATACTATGGCATCCGTGGTCTAGTGTCAACAATGGTCTTCTCAGAAACTACCAGTCAGATTTACTTCAAATTCGCTGTGTAGAAGCCTTTTGATGTTCTAACGGCAATTTGCTCATATTATACCAGTTGGCCTCTTTTAGGGGTCACTACAGCTAAAAACCTTTAATCATCTTCTCATGAACCAATGGATGGATCATCACCAAACTTGGTTTGTAACATCCTTCGATAGTCCTCTTTAAAGTTTGCTCAAATAAATTTGGGGGCCCCTTTTAAAGGCCGCTAGAGCTAAAAATAGAAATACCTTAAAATGACCTTTTTCTCATGATTCTATGGATGGATTATTACCAGACTTGGTTTTTATCATCCTTAGATTGTATTAGGGGCTACTAGAGCTAAAATAGAAACATCTTCTTCTCATAAACCAATGGCTGGATCATTCCAAAACTGGGCTTGTAGCATCCTTAGGTGGTCCTCTCTCAAGTTTGCTCAAATAAACTTGGTCAGTCCCTTTTTAGGAGCCGCTAGAGCTAAAAATAGAAATACCTGAAAATGACTTTTTCTCGTGATTCTATGGATGCATTATTACCAAACTTGGTTTTTAGCATCCTTAGATTTTATTCTATAAGATTTGCTAAAATGGAATTGGTTGGCTCCTATTAGGGGCCGCTAGAGCTAAAATAGATATACCATTAAACGTCTTCTCATGAACCAATAGATGGATCATCCCAGAAATTGGCTTGTAGCTTCCTTAGATGGTCCTTGGTCAAGTTTGCAAGAAAATTTGGTCAATCCCTTTTAGGGGCCACTAGAGCTGAATATAGAAATACCTTATGGGTCATCAGGGGCGAAAAACTAGGTCACCAGGTCAAATAGAATGAAAATTTTGTTAACACTCTAGAAATCACAGATTTGATTGGATCTTTGTCAGAATGTTTGTATTAATGATCTTGCAAAATTGTGTGAAGATGGGTCATCTTCGGTCAAAAACTAAGTCACTTGGTCAACACAAAGGAAAAATTTGTTAATGCTCTAGAGGTTGCAATTTTGATTTGTTTTAATGATATTTTGGACAAGATCAAACATGGGTCATCTGGAGTCAAAAACTAGGTCACGTCAAATCATTTGAAAACCTTGTTAAAGCTCTAGGGGTCACAGTTTTAATTGGATCCTCACCAAACCTTGTCAAAATGATAGTTTTAATGATATCTTGGTTAAGTCTGAACATGGGTCATCTGGGGACAAAAACTAGGTCATCAGGTCAAAACATATGGAAACCTTGTTAACACTTCAGGGGTCACAGTTTTGATTGGAGGTTCACTAAACCTTGTCAAATGCTTGTCCTAATGATGTCTTGGACAAGTTCGAACATGGGTCATCTGGGGTCAAAAACTAGGTCACCAGGTCAAATCACTGGAAAACCTTGTTAACACTCTAGAGGTTGCAGTTTTGATTGGATCTTCTACAAACCTTGTCAAAATGGTTGCCTTAATGATATCTTGGTTAATTTACACTTGTTCTGGTGAGTGATTCAGGGCCATTGTGGCCCTCTTGTATGTGTTTAGTGAACTGCGACAAGGTTGAATCATAAGATACGACCTTGTTGCACCAAACACAGTTAACAATTTGAGATAAATTCTTTGGGCAAATTAATAATAAAAATTCAATATTGTTATATGTATTTAAGTATGTTAATTTTTTTCTACCAAAAAGTCAATTTTAAAAAAGCATCAGATACAACCTTGTTGCACTGAGGTGATGATATGTCACTTTTAAAAGGATAACTCTGTACAAGGCAGTGAAATCACTAAAAGGGGATTGTTGCCAAGGGAGATGCTGGGCGACCGGGCTGAGACTTGTACTAGACTAGGTCAAGAAAGTGTGGGGGAGAAGACCAGGTGGGATGACGACAGTCTTTGCTGGTCTTAAGATGCATTCACTGTTCATTGGACTCTGGTTGTGAAGATGGTGTCTCGGGGGATTGTGAGATGACACTTGCTGTCATCTCAGGGGGAGTGACCTTGGCTTTACAACCTCTAGAGGTGTCCATCCATAAACTGATGAAGGGTATTTTTCAACAGGAATGGACTGAGTAGTATGTAGACATTTGCAGGGCTCTCTATCTCTCTTTTGGGGGACTGGGGCTGGGGGGAATTTTGCATCATTTTCTGTTCAAGGGGGAATTTCAAAAGCCTTATTAATATAACATAACCTCCTTAAATTTTTTTCTCAGGTGGGGGGGGGGTTGCCAAAAAATAGGGAAGAAACTATTATCCAGAGCAGGGCGCTGAAAAAACAAAAATTCGCCAGTCCAGGCCAAATTTCAAGTTCCCTGAAAGATTTCAGTAGATAAAATTGGTTAAAAATTGATCCACAAACGTTCTATAAATTTCAGTCCGAAATCGCTAAAATGTAAAAAAACTCACTGTATTTTGTTTGCACGATTCTCAATACCCCAATAAATATGTCAAGATAATCAAAAGCCTGGAGCGATCATCTGCTAATCCCATCAATGGATGTCTGTCAATAGGGGTCACTTGTAATTAATTGGAACATGTGATAGGTAATAGAAAACAATTAATGCATTGATCAATTGTGTTAAGTGATGTGTTTGCCGCATGTATTAATACTTGAGTTAGTCTTCAAACGTCGTTCCGTACGTGATTTAACTACTGTCGTTACTTTACGTTACTTCTAGTATGTTACGTTACTGGTTGAGATTTCTAAATTTTCCACGCCCTGTTCTGAAATTCAGCCCCAAATTCGGGAGATTGAGAGCCCTGAGTTAACATACATGCATGCCCAGACGCAGAATTCGAGATCCCAAACCAGATGAGATCTGCAGTTGTGTTGTTGACACCTGGGACACAGCCAATCATTGATAAAGCCTTCATGAAACATTTTATATCTAACAACCCAGCAGTTTTTCCTTCTATAGCAGGGGCCATTTATAGGGGTCTTCCCCTCAGAAAAAAATCTTTAAAATCATAGTTTTCCCCTAAAATTCAGTTTACATCAAGTTTTTTCTTCCCTTTTAGCAAAAATACCATGTCATTTTTTCCAAAAATTTTAATAAGGCCCATGCCCTACTTGTAATTCTCTGAAGATGACATACTGTACAAGGAATTCTCACAGAAACAGGGATCTGATGTATTGAAAATGCATATTACACTGATACTAGGGTGATTCACTATTCACTGCGATATGTTGTAAGTGTGGAATGGCTCTTCGTGCCACAATTAAAAATTGTATTTGTACTGGGGTAGCAGAAAGTGCGTTTTACGACGAAAAACATTTTTTTTTTGCTTAAGGCATTATAATATTTAGGGTTGGGTCATTATTGAGGAGTTGGTTGGGACCGTACAAACATTTTTTTTTAATTTAGGCCTCACAATATGTCAATGGTTTGAAGTCTTACATGTACGGTACATGATTTTTACGGACTTTTATGGACTTTATCCTGTACACTGCTTAAAATAGCGATAATTGAATACTTTTAAGCTTACGTTTGAAATCGTGTTCAAATTGTTATTAGATTTATTTATAGTGCTTAAATGAATATTCATATTCTATGCAACCTTGACTGGAATCGATTTGTTTACTTTACATATACTATGTATAGCTAAACCAAAGCACAAGTGCTTGTTGCATACAGAAAAAGCTAGCTTAAAGCGTCTGATGACACAGAGCGTCCATCATTAGGTGCATGCCTTTGCTAAAGTAAAGAAATGTGTCAAATGACGCAGAGTAGCAGTATTTATATCATACTTCATTTCGTACATGAAAGGATTGAATACGTGAATGTGCCATGTGCGCATCAGTTGCAAAAGGCATTGTGACATTTTAAATTGTAATATGACTATGGCGCATGGCACATGCCTTTCCCGATCACTAATTGTGACAGCTGTAACTGATACAAACCTAACAGAGAATGTTTGATGCATCGGGTGATGTTGCAAGGTTAACAGGTTTTGACAAAGACTACTCTATTTACTGATATATGTGGAAAATAGATAAGTCCTTTTCAGGGCTGGTAACAGTCCTTTTCAGGACTAAATGCATTCATAAGTATCTTCAGTATTCAAATTGTCACACAAAAACAAATTCAATGTCAATGTTCTTTTTGTATATTGATTTATTTTCAGTACCTTTGTTCTTACATTTTGTTTTCCTTATTACACAAGTAAATATTAATATTTGCTTTATAATATATACACAGGTTTTTTTTTCTTCTTTGGCACCCGCCAAATAACAGCCCTTTCCCCTCAGGAATATTTTTCCCCTCAGTTGATTTTTCCCCAACAATCCATTTCCCCCAACAAACACCTTTAGAAATTCTTTTGGAAAAATATTGCCTTAAGGCCTAAATAAAAAGAGGTTTGTTTCTGGTTACCTATGCAACTCAATATTTTACCTACCGACTCAGGAGTTTTTATGGTGTCCGAATTGTAGTATTACATTGTAATTTTCTCAACTCATTAATATTATGGTGCAAATACAGCGTTGCCATTTTATGTAAACAAAAAATAGAAACAAATTTGTCAATACCTAATGTGATTACATTGTAATCTTTGAGAATTAAGTGTTGTGTATCTACCAGTAACAATCAATTTTATCAACAAATATCAACAAAATGTGGTAAATCAATTAGGGAAAGAAAATTATTTATTTTCCAATTAGGCCTAAAGAATAGGTTTGTTTCCGGTTACCTGACCGACCTATCTTTTACCTGCCAACTCAAAAGTTTTTATGGCATCCAAATCGTAGTACTGTATTGTAATTTTCACAACAGTGTAAAAGAAAAATAATCTCTACCTACTTGACCCATATTTTTTGGGCATGTACCTTGAAGCAAACATTTTTTTTTTGTCTAGGCCATAACAGAACAATGTGACCTATAAAAAGATGATAAATTATTTACTGCCTCTATACATAAAGATCAATAAAACATGAACATGAATGATTGCCAGGTTACATGTACAGCATGTTAACCACAGGGCCACAGCTGTGGATAGCTCTAGATAAACTTGTTACAAAACTTTTAGAAGCTTATGAACTTCAATCAAATCTATTTTTTTCAATGTAATATAGTATTACTGTCTTAAAAAAAACACATTATTTTTACAAACATATTCAATTCATCAAGACTGGAAAAAATTCAGTTTTGCTTGTGATGAAGTACTGTCATTTTATGTGCCCGTTTGAAAAACAGGACAATTTTTGGTTCTACCTACAGTGGGCGGGTGTGCAGGTGGGGGCGTCCACTGTGATGTCTGCTCAATATTTTGAGTTTTTTTGCCTACATTTATGAAACTTAGTTACAATGTGTATTGGCATAATGCAAAGACCAAGTTCGATAACCAGCCAATTTGGTTCAGCCAATTCGGTTCAGGCAATTTGGAGTTGTTGCCCTTTAATTGTTAAAAGTTTGTAAAATCGGCCTTGTTCACTTTAATTCATACAAATATAATCCAAACAGCACCAAATTTAGGAAGGTCGTACACAGACTTGATATCCTTCCTAAGTTTGATAGCCTATTTGCCCGTCAATTTGGAGTAACTTTCCCTTATTTGTCAAAATTTCCTCGAAATTAGCCTTGTCTGCTGTTATGTTTGTTTCTTGATTGTGATCGTACTTTACGGGTGTCTCAAAATTGAACAACTCTCTAGTTAGATTGCTAAGAGCTCTTTTATCTTCTTATTCTCTTGTTCACGCATTTTAAATGGAATGCGCCGATTTGGCTTTACATCACCGTTTATGTGTAGTTGGAGTTGAAAATCTTTCAACTTTCCGACTCCCTGAAATCGATCTTCATACTCTGAAATGATCTTATTCACATTTTATTAGATTCCAGGTTATTCACCAAGAACTTAAGTAGTCCTAGCTCAACTGCACTTAAATGTCCCAACAGTGGTGTGCAGACCCGATCTATAATGTGGAAGTTTAATTTCACACTTTTCCCATTAATTTTCTCATTAAATTCTGCAATGTTAAGTACCTTTATTGGCTTTGACTGAGCATATGCATATATTTGTGATTGTACATTTGAAAATCGTGTACATTTTGATCTGATTTTCTCGTATGTAGCACTATCCAAGCAATTCATGCTTGATCCAGAATCAATTAACAATGAACACTTAAATCAATCAATGTCAACATTAATATGTGGTGATTTATCCAATGTGTTTAACTTGAATACAAATTCATCGCATTTCTTGTAATCTGAGCGCTCTTCATTTACGGCATGTGCGGCTTTCATCCCTGATTTGCACATATTCACATAATGACCTTTTCTTTGACATTTTCGGCAAACAACATTCCTTGATTTTATACATTCATGACCACTGTGTCCATTGGTTCCACAGCGGTAGCAGGTCTTGAACCTGGCTGGTCACGGTACTGATCTCACCCTTGGCTGATACCGCACTTTTTTCTTCCTGGCGGGTTTCCATTTTGGTTTTAATTGATTGATTTCATCATGCCCATTAGATGAAGCTCCTGGTTGTTGATATTGGTTCAATCCACAATTTCCCGACATCTCCACCTTGTCTGCATGCAAGGAGGCCAGTTCTGATGACCTTGCAATTTTTCGGACTTTGTCCATGTCCAAAATTTCTTCTTTTAGTAATTTGATTTTCAAGTTCTTTGATGAGCATGTCTCTATGACTTGATCTCTGATCATATCATCAGCACTTCCTTCAGGAAAATCACAAGCTAATGACAGTTTTTTAAGTCGAATTACGTAATTATCTACAATTTCATCACTTTTTTGTTTTTCTTGTCGAAATCTGTGTCTTTCAAAAGCAATGTTCTTTTTTAGACCAAAGTACGCTGATAAAGGATAGATGGTTTGTTGATAGTTGCTTGTATTTTCTATAGAAGTTTCATAAATGTCCTGTATTTCTTCTTCCCCAAGGTGTAATAGCAATGCCTTTTTTCTTTCATCTTTTGTAATTCCGCTTGTTTGAATATAGTAGTTAAATCGCTTCACATAATTCTCCCACAAACTTGATAGATTCGTATGTTGTCCTACAACTTTAAATATCTGTGGCATTGGCAATTCAAAATTTGATGCCATCTTGAATTAGAATAGACACTTTCCTCGGTTCAATTTTTATTTCCAGTTTTAAACGTTATGCAACTTTCTGCTTTTGTTTACATAAATGGAACTAGTGACCATTTCAGACAATAGATTTATGCTAAAATAATTGAGCCAGTAATCGAGGGAAACCACTTCAGCAGTCATTTGAAAATATTGTTAACAACCAATCAGAAGGCTTGTTACTTGAATGGCACATGGTTGGCAAGATGTTGGCATTTTTCTGAAAATTGATTTATTCAAAATACAGTCACTCATGAGCAGGTTTACCCTGACAATAGTCTATTTATCAGGATTTTGTGCTAAAAAAAGTAGTTTCATTATCTGTTTTGTACCCAGGAGACGCACACATTTGTATATTTGGAAATGAAACATTGAAATACAGGTGGAACATGGATTTGCAGGCGTCTCATTTGGTCACACAAAAATAGAATTTCTGCCTGATCAAATGAAAATTGAATATATTATAAACAAGTGATAAATACCGTAGATCGTGTCTGGCTGCCAGACATCTGGTCTGGTATTCACTGAAGTTATTGGACCTGCTTAAAGTTTGCCTGACATGTCTGACGGTCTGGCAACTTTCGGGAAGACTAGATTTGAGTCTAGAAGTAAAGCAGTCATTTCTATCACTGCTAAGATATTAACTAGAATTTCGTTGTATATTTTTTACCTAATTTACTTTTTAAGATATATAACCCTACAGATGGACCAGCAAATTTATTGAATATTTGGCCATAACGAAAACAATTTACATAGTTATATATGGAGTGTCTCTCAGTAATTAATTTTTTATTATAGACATTCATATAGTATAAAAAACTGAAACTCAACATAATTACTTTGAATTTGTAATGGCAGGACAGTGTCTTTGTAAAAAACTTACATTAGATGAATGGATACAGTACCATATAAAGCACAAGGATAGTACATACGAAAAGGAAGTGCTGCTTACCTTCTCATATTATTTATGTACAGTACAGAATAAAATCAGCCAGGCACCTGTTACCAATGTCTGAAAAGAACCACTGAACCATGTGACTAATACAGAAAAAAAACACTGAGCACAAAGTTGTAAAAATTGTGCAAAAGAAAGTGAAATAGTTTCTTATGATATTTCACAAAAAAGAAATAGAACTTGTGCATTATTAGCATGCCATTTTTAACACCAAATGGCTTTTATTTGTTCTATTAATATTTACCTGTGATGGTCATCTAATATACATCGATGACAATACATCTCATGAAAGCACTAGGCTTAATGATAAACCAGGTATTTGGGTCCTGGCAAAGTTCATAGCCCAATTATTGGATTATATAGTTAAGCTATGATGTGCAACAAAAGATTATATTCAGTGTATTGAGAGAAAGCCACTGATGGAGAGATATTGAACCAAGATGTATATATTTAGTCACATGTTTGTTGATGAAACATGTTTGAGTTGTTCAGCAGTGGGCACATCTTGTTGTTTGGCAGCATTTCTTATTGGTCAGGTGTCTGCAAGAAAAATGCAAGAAATGATGAGGAAGATATTCAGATGTTTTTACTGCTACTGGATTAACTACAGTCTGGACTGTTATAGTGACTCGTTGTATGCAATGACATTCTGTCCATAGTGACTCTTTTTCGTGTTGCACAGCTGTTTTTGCTATAAAAGCAGTCTGTATATATTGATGGTCTGTCTGATCTGACCAACAACAGTGACTTTGTCTCCTGAACACATAAATCAGATTTTGTACAACAGTTACTTTTTACAAGGGAGACTACTTTTAACTTTTTAACATTTTAGAAATTTGTTGATTTTTAAAATGATTTTATTTCACTTTTAATTTTATCATGTGAATCTTTTTATACATGTTTTAAATTTTTGTATTTTGTTGTATTTTAACTTATATTCTCATGTAAATGGTGTACAAAAGTAAATTGAACACACATTGATTCTCTCAAAGAGGGTCGCTATAGACAGTCTAGACTGTAGATTGAATTTAATTTAACCTTTGAATTCTGTATATCTGGTATGATGTACCACTTACAGTTTTTTAGATCCTAATAGTCCATAATATTCTGTTGAAAAATTCAAACAGACCATTACTCCATGAGATAGGAATGGCACTCCTTTGTAGTACTCATCCATGATGCTTGTATGTGTACTGGTTAATTCAAACAGATTTGATTTCTGACACTAATCCTTCTGTTATAAAGTCCAAGTGAATTTATGTATAATGTAGAACAAACTATAAGTGATTTCCTTCCATTTGAATCTGAATAAAGAGTGTATTGTTTCATAAGGGTTGTGTATTCAACAACAGTATCAATATCTAACATGTACTTATTAAACATAATTTATTCAAAATTACTTATGTTGATGTTAGATATGTTGATTGTCCAAAAATAAAGTGTGTGTATCTTTGGGTACTGTTGTACATATATAATTGTCAATGACTGTTATTTCTAAGAATTGTAATAGTCAAGTTTTTGTCTACCAGTGTTACATACCAAATATGTATATATGAAGGTTTACATATTATCAGTGTAATCTAGTTCCTAAAAATGTGGAAAATACAGTTCATGGAATGAGGTATCCATCTGTTGCCTTGAAACAGAATCTGTTTTCTTCTTTTTTTTCCTTTCTGTCCATCCTTTCCTCTTTGGTTGGAAATCTGGGTTTTTGTATCCCATCTGTCCTTCTGAACTTTGTATTCAACACCTTCCTAATGTTTTAGCATCCATTTGTTATAAGTAATAAAATACAACAAAGATAAATATCATAGTAAATATTGTAAATAAATAAATAATAAAATAACAAAATAAATAGATAATTTAAATAATAATAATAAAATAAATAAAATTATAAAATAATGAATAAATAAATAATATAATAAATAATATAAATAAATGAATAACAAATAAATACATTAAGTAAGATAAAATAAATAAATCAATTAATAAATAATATAAATAAATGAATAACAAATAAATACATGAAGTAAGATAAAATAAATAAATCAATTAATAAATAATAAATAAATAAATAATAAAAATATAGAAACAATTAAAACTATTATAAAATAATAAGGAACTTAAATATAAATAATAAATCTATATAAACATCAAAGGTTCCCAGAATTTTCTTTTTTATATGCACATCATCCTGTTCTAAACTGATGACATCTAACTTGTAACCATGCGCTGTTTTATGCACAACTCGTGCAGTCACTCAGTTTACCTTGTCCTTCAAACAGTAAATTCATAATAAAAGTGCAATGTTTTGAAATAAATATGTATCTTTGATATTATATTTGCAAGTTAGTTCTTATATTTTAGTTACATTTATCATCCTGAAACATTATCACGTGTATTTTTAAATTGAATTAATAATTAAAGCATAAACTTCATTGTGTGTGAACCCTTGCCTTCTTTTCCTGTGTATTTTCATATTATCTTGCGTCCACTGGGCTAACCCAGTTACACATTCTCTACCATGTTGTCTGACCTCTCAGTCAGAAAAGCTTGGTATCAGCACCCTGTACATTTAAACTTGGTATAGGTAGGCACATGAGTTGCTTGCCAATTCAGATCTTTCCACAGTTGTCTTCCTTTTCAGTTTGGGCTTGTATCATGGTTGATATGGTAACAGTAATTTAAACTGGGTCTGTTACCTTCTTCCATCCACTGTCATAGTCCAATATCTCTGAGTTCACATCATGGAAAATGGTCACCACGACCTTCATAGTCATAGATCTACATGGTTCAGTATTGATAGCCATTTCTGTAGCACCAAATCTCCATCACACTTGCTACTTGCAGCATACCACTAAATGTGAATACTGACATATCTGGCTCAGGCTTTTACCTTCTCACATCCTTTCTTTTTTCTATCAGTCTCTAATTTCTTTGGAATATCTTGTAAAAACACAAACTATTGTAAGATATTGTATGTTTAAACAATAAATTGTAGGTAACGATTTCATACATATAAAGGGTATGAAGTTTTTATTACACTCCACAAATGAAGTTTCAGTTGTATACTGGAATTGCCCTGGTTGTTGTTCGGCTGGTTGGTCTGTTGGTAGATTGGTCAGTGGCACGGTCTGTCCCCAATTGATGTAGAATCTTGTAGTGAATATTTCTGTTACATTTTTTATGCAAACTTTTTCAAATTTTCTGTATACATTGTGGTTAGATACTGTATTATCAGAAAATAAAACTTTATACTCTGTTTAATTTATTACTATGCTGTACAAATTTATCCCATTGCCTGAATATGCCAATACACAAAATTAATATTCTAGTCAACTATTTGCATGTACTGTGGAAATGCTCACTTGCACTTTGTCCACTAATTTCTGCTGGGGTATTTAATCACAATTCAGTGATAGGTCTTGTTTTGTTTGGGCATTTGAGTATTTCTTATTCTAAGATGTCTGTTTTTTAAATTTTAAATAATATTTTCTTTAACTTCTATTACCATAGACACCTACATGACTTAGGTAAAAATTTTGTCTGCTTCATAAATATTACAAAAACGTGATATTTATGTAATTTGAGGTATAAGGCAACTAAATCGTTAGCTACCATAGGGTAGCAAAAATAAATCAATGCAAAAGGAATTTTGACTGTGAGTTTGTTTTTTGTGTGAAAATTTGAAATTCTAATAGTACTTTCCAAATGTGTGAAGTGCTGAAAAGGATTGTCTATTTTCTTCATATACAGTGCTACCCTCCAGAGTGGCCCTCTCTTGACCGGCAACTTCCCTTCTACAACAGCATGCTTTTCCCCCACTGTTTGACTTGACTATTCATTTAACCTCTCTAGAGTGGCAGTCTCTCAACAACGACACAATTTCGCGTCTCCCAAAGGGTGTTGCTTTGGAGAGGTTGCACTGTATTGGAAAGTGGAAGGTTTCCTTCATCAAGGTCTTCAAATTCTCCTTTGTTATCAGATGCATCAAACTTATCAAATTTGTTGTCTGTTATGTTGTTGCGTGGAATGGCACCTCGCGGTTCAAATCCACAGTGCGAAGTTTCAAATGTATGGTACAGGGTATGGTGCATTATTTCTAAGAACTTTATCCAGTACTCAACTCGGCGCTAAAAATAGCAATAATTGTAAACTTTTAAACTTACTTTTGAAATCGTTTTCAAGTTGTTATTAGATCTATTTATAGCGTTGATATGAATATTCATATACTAGGCAACTGTGACTGGTATCGATTTATTTGCTTTACGTATACTGTGTATAGCTACACCATGCGTGTAATCGTTCACAGCACATGTTCTGGTTTCATCAACAATATAAACAGTATGGCCAAAATAATGTGAAGCTGCAGTTAGATATGTCTCCTGCTCCATTTAAATCAAAGGTGTAGACTTCAATAATTCCCTGGTTTCGTATCGTAGTACGTATTGTATCGTGCAGTTAGTATTGCAATAGGTATTGTATTGCGAGGTAAACGTATCATGACAACCCTATACCAGTGTAATATGCATTCCTTATACAGCCTTTTTCAATATCATCATCATCATCATTATCATCATCATCATCATTGTTCTCATGTAGAGAATGTTAGATTCCTGGTTCTACTACAATTCCTCACCATCAGGGTTGTTAGATATACAGTAAATCATTATTAAGAGCATCACTAGCACAAACAACCAACTTATCTCATGGAGTCTTTAAAGTTCAATTTTGTACTTAGTTGTACATAATTTTCCATGCTTATTATGAGCATCTTTATCTCATTATCTCGAGTAAAAGTGATGATCACATGACTCAACTGTTAGTGTTAATTACTTTGATTATCTTGAGTAGAGTCATGTTGTGTACCAAGTTTGCACTGAATACAATGATGTTCATGTGCTAACAAGTGCAAGTTACCCAATAACGAACAAACTAAAATGGAGAGAGATTAATGTCTGCAGTTTTTATTTCTGCGGATCCAAACTCACAAGGGATAAATTCTGCGTTTCCAATTCTACAACTGATGCATCCTTTTCTAGAAACTGCAGGATGCTCATTTCTATGTTTATCCCTTTTATGATATACATATATTTTCTCTGACTTCAGTTTGCTTAAGCATTTCATAATATTATGCAAATAGCTAGTGCAGGCATGACACAAAACTTATTATGAACACTGGGCTTATCACGAGCATTTAGTTAGTCTATTCCAATGACTCCTTGAGATAATGAGGTTTTACTGTGCAACATTTCTTGAAGGCTTTATCATGATGTCCATTTCATACCAGGCATGGACCATCCATTTACGGATCTCATCTACCTCAGGATTTCGAATTCTGCCAATGGGCATGCATATATGTTGGCTGTCCGCATACCGCTTGGTCCATTTCTGTTGAAGGATACCCTTCATCGGTTCACGGATCGACACGTCTAGGGGTTGTAGACCTGAGGTCATTCCACCTGGATGATAGCAGTGTTGTCTTGCAATTCTCCATTGACATCATCTCACAACCGTGTCTGATGAGCACAGAATGCATCTACACCAGTGAAGACTTTCGTCATCCTGCCAAACCTTCTCGCCCATATTTTCTTCACCTAGTTGAATACAAGAGCCAAGAATACAAGGCCACATACAACAATCCCCTACGGCTATTTTGCTGTCTGTGCAGCATTATCCTTTTGAAAATTAATCTGCCATGCAATGAAAAAATCATCAACTACTACTTCAAAATTTTGATTAAAGCTGTAGGACATTTTTCTACAAATTTATAGTATTAAAATTATTTTTACGCAAGTCAGTAAGTATTCTACTAACATGAGAGAAACAATGTTATAATTATTTTTCATACATGGATGTTGTATAATATTTTACTGTTCTTTTATGAAATAAGGTACAATTTCATTAGTTAGGTATTTTATAGAGTCATACCTGTAACAGGCCGTCAACTGATTCCTATATTCCTGTATTTTTCTATATTTTTGAGGTTTTCCTTTATATTTCAATACATCCTATATTTCCTTTATTTTCCTGTATTTTTTAAAAACTTCCAATATTTTTGTCAAGCTTGCTCACAATGAGCTTGACATAGTTGTCAAAATGGTGGTTCTGTGCATGTGCATCAGTGCATCCATGTGTGCGTCTGTGTGTTAGTTCGTCCGAATTTTTCCAGGCCATAACTACCCTAAGCATCAATGAATTTTATAATGACTGGGCATAATTTTTACCACGATGAGACGTGGTGTGATGCACAAGATAGTTGACAGTATTTTAGAGGTCAAGGGCTCACTTTGGGGTTTAAAGGCCAAATATTGGCAAGTTTTGTTATATCTGACTTTGTCTGGACCATCATTTCTTCATGCATCAGTGGATTTTGAAATAACTTAACACAATTGTTCACCATGGTGAGACAGTGTGTCATGTTCAAGACCCAGGTCCATATTTCAAAGGTCAAGACACACTTAATATTTGAAGGGCAATAATTTGCATGTTTACCTGGGACCATAACTTCCTCAAACAATTGTTCACCATGATAAGAAGTTGTATGATGCATGAGACCATATTTTAGAGGTCAAGGTCACACTTTGGGATTTAAAGGGCAAAACTTGGCATGTTTTACCTTGTCCAGACTGTAACTTCTTTCAGCATTGATGGATTTTAAAACAATATGGCGTAATTGTCCTCAATGAGACAGTGTGTCATGCACAAGACCTTGGTCCATGTCTTTAATGTCATGGTCAAACTTGGGTTTAAAGTGCCAAAATTGGCAGGTTTTAGTATATCTGACTTTGTCTGGACCATAACTTCTTCATGCACCAATTTTAATATAACTTGACATAATTGTTCACCACAATAAGGCAAGACCTACATCCATATCTCAAAGGTCAAGGTCACTCTTTAGTTTTTGTCAGGCATTCAACACATTCTCTTTTTCTTATGACCCTGGGCCCATTCAAAATGTCAAGGTCATTCCCTGAAAAAAAGCAATGGACAACCTTTTCAGGATGATAATAGCGGGCTCTACATGTTGCCATTTGGCAATTTTGGGTTATTACAGGCTTCTTAAATCCAGTTAATTTGGAAGGATGTTTATCATCCTGAGCGATGACTTGGAAAAGGTCTAGTCAATTTTTGCCAGCCAGCAATTGTTGTTGTAAATTCAGTACTAAATATTAAAGTACTAATTGGCCTGTTTCATTTTCTGAAAGTAGTTATGTTGTATATATTGTATAATTTCCACTCCCCAACATTCATCCATCATTTAAGCAAGCTGATAAGAATACTTTTAAGTACTTTGTCATTTTGCATATCGTAATGTACATCACAAATTTAAAAAGTTCTTTGAAAGCAAAACAAATGCTTAAAATGTGTCTTAAATGTTTGAATTTTCTTGAATTTTTGAAGTGCCTATTGTTTTTTATTGTTTTATGACGTTAAATATGTTGAAATGTTTTTAATTGTACGATAACAATTATTTGGATAATCATATTTTTGTGTTCCAAAATTGACATAAAATTTTGCACTTTCTGTATGCAATTTTTACTGAAATCATCATTGCCAATAAATAAATAAACTTACATTTCAAGTAATCTAGCAGCAAATGCCATGGTTTATTATATAATTGTTACCACACTTCTAGTAATATCCGATACATTTATGTTGTTCTTCATAACAAAGAAAACACCAATATATTACCAAATATGAGACAATTATTTACTGTTTACACTACCTGATTTTTCATCTCTAAGAAAAGAAATTACACACTGTGAGCAGTTATTTCTCTTTATTATTAAAACACTATGGACACATGTTTAACATTGATGAGCTTTACACTAAAATTTCTTGAGGTATGCTTATTTTTTGTATATAAACTGGTTATGAAGAACCATTTGAATTTTTATCTAAAATGGCACATTTACAGTCAAACCTGTGTTTACAGCCACCTCTGAATAAAGACCACCCTGTGAATAAATGCTATTCTTTGAAAAACCATCGCTGATTATTTAAATCAAACTGACCTCCAAATAAAGGCCATCTGTCAATAAAAGCCACATTTTGTCTTTCCCAAATGCTAAGGTTTAGCCTGATCAGTGAAGTGATGTACATTACTGTGCTTAAATAAATCCCCATGACCATGCTGTTGTTCAATAGTTACAGTTTTGTTACTGTAAATTTGATGTTACAAATATTTACCACAGCAACAGATAAGCTGCGTATTTGCATATTTAATCAATTAAATTTACAAAATACACAATTGAAACTATTTTAGATGCGTGTCAAAAAATCAATTACAAAAGCAAAATACCCAATTAAAATATTTATGATGCGTGTCGAAATCAATTTTCATGAATATACATGCATATAGTCATTTTCGTCTGTCAGTCATGCCTCATAGTCTCTGACAAACGTTGTAGCGATGCGGTTCAAAAACAACCAAATGTGTACAGTTTAGACTTGATAAGTAAGAGCATGAATTTCCAATTGATATAAAAATCATAGACTAACAGGTTTCAGGAAACCCAATTATATTTAGCAAATAACCAATTCAAAATGAAATGATGGAGTAATACCCAATTCACTGAGAAAGCTTATCTGTTGCTCTGATTTACCATGCAGATTGTGTACACATTCCAGCATGTTTTTTTACAAAAGAAATTGTTTCTGTGATTGTTGATTTCTTTTTATAATTTATTGGAAGAAAACACAAACCTGAATTATTGTTAATGGTCACTAACAAACCTTGATACTGACTTTTTTATCTTGAATTTCCTATATTTAAAAATAATGCCTTATCCTCCTATATTTTGAAGCAAAAAGTCATATTTTTTCCTATATTATTTCCTATATTTTTTTCTATATTAACACAAAAAATCAGTTGACGGCCTGCTGTAAGAAAAAATATTTCATGAAAAAATGTCCTGCAGCTTTAAAATATATTTAGCTATAATGAAAACTTCAATAATTCAATAACAGCAGGGTTTTTTTTGGGCCGTTTTGACGACTGATATTAAGTCACATTTTCTATGGCAAAAAGTATGTTTTTTAGCTCACCTGAGCACGTAGTGCTTGGTGAGCTATATTGATCAGTCAGTCTATCCTGGCGTCCACACCTGGAGATTGTTAAAGCTCTAGTGATCACACTTTTGAGCGAATCTTTATCAGACCTGGTCAGAGCATTTGTCTCAATGATATCTTGTATAAGTTCAAAAATGGGTTATCTTGGGTCAAGAACTAAGTTACCAAGTCAAGTAGAATGGAAATTTCTTAACACTCTAGAAGTCACTGTTTTGATTGGATGTTCATGAAACTTTGTCAGAATTTTTGTATTAATGATCTTGTAAAATTATGCAAGTATGGGTCATCTTCGGTCAAAAACTAGGTAACAACGTTAACACACCAAGAAACCTTGTTAATGCTCTAGAGGTTGCAATTTTAATTGCATTTTCAACAAACTTTGTCAGAATGTTTGTTTTAATAATATCTTAGGCAAGTTTGAACTTTGGTTATCTGAGGTAAAAAACTAGATCATCAGGTCAAATCATAGAAAAACCTTGTTAACGCGCTAGGGGTTGCAGTTTTGATTGGATGTTCATCAAACCTTGTAAAAATGCTTTTCTTAATAATATATTGGTTAAGTTTGAACATTGGTCGTCTGGGGTCAAAAACTAGGTCATTAGGTCAAATCATAGAAAAACATTGTTAACACTCTTGGGGTCACAGTTCTGATTGTAGGTTCACCAATCCTATTCAAAATGAATGTCTTCAGGATATCTTGGACAGGATTGAATATGGGTCATCTGGGGTCAAAAACTAGGTCACCAGGTCAAATCACAGGAAAACCATAAAAGTTGCAATCTTTACTCAGGTGAGCAAAAAAAAGCCATCTTGGCCCTCTTGTTTACATTGCTTATCTATTCCAGCTCTATGACAAGTTGCATTATCATACTTGAAAATACTTTTCACCATAACCAGATTAAATGAAGTGAAGGCATGGAACAGTCTTCAAGAATATTGAATATCCTTTAGAATTGAATCTCACAGTCTCCCATCAACATGAGACAGAAA
Source organism: Lutraria rhynchaena (assembly GCA_008271625.1). Taxonomy (NCBI): domain Eukaryota; kingdom Metazoa; phylum Mollusca; class Bivalvia; order Venerida; family Mactridae; genus Lutraria; species Lutraria rhynchaena. The sequence goes on from VIBL01000232.1 coordinate 371,095, forward strand.
TCCAGGATCCCTGTAACTTATGGTTCCTCACCATAACACTACAACCACCCCAAATTTCGCCATGGGTCATACACTATCATCCCATATCTGTTCCCCAGAATGTCTTCTCATCTAAACATGGCCATCACTTTGGAACAGGTTAAATTTGGACTTATCAGGGAATATCACAACAGACCAATCAACCCAAGACCAGTCAGCATGCTCTCTGACAAAGTTCAAATGAAGTTGCTTGTGTCTCGATTAAAATAAAGGCTTCTTTACAGCTACATGACCATAAAGCCCAGCTCCATGTAAATGACACCATAATTTTGTTACTGATGCAAACACAATAGAAGCTTGCATGTCTCTTTGTAACTCGATTACAGTCACTTTCCTTTTTTACAATTAAGCTCGTCTCAATAGTCTGTCCTTTCGCTGGCTAGAAACCTTTGGCCTCCCAGACCTAGCTCAATTGTGATGGCTGCCAATGGTCTTTTACCTCTTTGTTGTTTGGTATACTGTTGACCTGTAATGAAGAAGAAATGTACTGGAAGAGAATTCACTGCAGCATGTAAAAAGACCTGAATCAATGAAACATTTCATGTAAAAAAGGAAAATCTCTTTCCTAGATAGCCAATTTGCTTAGCATTATCTGCTACCTAGATCGCCTGCTGTCCTATTATCTGGCACCATAGACATTCTTCTAAGGTCACCATTTTGAAGTGGATAATTCCCAACACTATCATATGTGCTTAATGTGGTATGTTTTTGAGTCAAATCAACAAAATATGATTTTAGGACAATCACAATGTGGTACAATCACAATGTCTTTGCTTGATGTCACTGACCTTTACAAAGGACAGTTTATTCTTCAAAATCTAATTAATTGAAGTTATTTTTACATTAAATTTCCATAAAAATACTTCAGCCGGTTACTTCCCTTTTCACATCACAATCTGACAATAATGATTTTTGCTTTATTCAAGAGATTATGAAATGAAGTTTGTTAGTCAATGAAGAGTACTGTATATTTATTGATTTATTACATAGAAGTAAGAAGTCTTCTTCTGATGCATAAAAGTAACTCACCCTGTGGAATTTCTTTTGATGTAAACAGCCAAACTCCACCATGGCCGTAATTTGGACTAAATTGGAGGTCATGAAGGTCTTCCTGATTCACTGGGTGATCATGCCATGCCCTAGGTCATTTTTATTTCATTTTCTTCATTTCATAAATACAAGAATGCCTCTGGTTGAACCATTGCCAGGTCTTTTCTTTGTTGAGTAAACTCCTTTTTTTAGAAACAAATGACCTAGAAGGCGGTGACTCATGGGCTAATTTTGTGGAATGTTTGGTTTTGATTTACCCTTGTTATACCCTAAAGATAGTTTTAGCTTCGAAAATATTCCGCAAGAATACATTATCTAATCACTGACTCCTGTCATGACCTGTGTCAGTATCCCCAGGTTATGTCCCCTCAATGGACTTGATGGTGGATGGGGAGCATCAGTGATGAAAATCACTAAACTATCATGGCATCCCCCAAAAAAAGCTTACACTTATAGGCTCAGACTCTGAATCACACCCCGAACATCTTCAACATTTTCTGCACAGAATTTTCCTGAGGTATATTGTCATTTCAGCAGTAGATCCAGATAAACCTTTTACAAACCTTTGTCCTCAAATAGCAAATTAACTCCATCTTAGGCACACCTAAGTCCAGGAAAAACTTCAAAAATGACTCATTGTTCCGCAAGGAAATGATAAAAAAATCTTCTTTCAACACTTTCGGAGCAAGAGTTGTAGTGTTTGCTCAGGAAACACTGAACTCCTGTTAGGTAGTAGTTTGTTGTAGGGACTTTACTTACTGTGAATCTCTCAACAAAATTAAAAGTAATCTGAAGACACTGGCTGTTTCTGATGTTAAATGTATCAGTATAACCAGAAATGGTTACAAAGTTCAAACAAACACATAATATCTTTGCCTTCTCAACTCCAAAACTTCCATTCACTATCAAAAAAGATTTCCAATCCAGATCTATCAAGGTTTACATGTATGTGCCTAACCTGCTGCACTGTTTTAGATGCCAGAATTACAAACATCACCAAACCAAATGTAAAAACAACTCATTATGTGCTAAATGTTTTCATGAGGGACCATTCTTCCAAAACATGTAATAATACACTACTCTGTTTCAATTGCAAACCCTCTCCCTTCCATCATATTCCAAAGACTGTTTGGTCTGGAAGGATGACAGACATTCTTTCATACAAATACATTGAAGGTGTATCTTTTTATGGAGCCAGGATGGTAGAACTGCTGAGTGAACCAGGACAACAACACAAGCTTTAGGCTGAAACATGGTATTGGTGGTAATAGTAGTCCCACTTGATCAAAAAATGAATTTTGAGATACCATAATTATTTCCTTGTAGTTAATTACATATAGGGTATCCCCCTACACAAATCAATTTCAGTTTTTTTATCCACCATTTCCTTCATATATATTACAAAATATTTTTTTCTTTCATATTTATATTTCTAAGTACAGTCAAAACTGTGTTTGAGACCACTTCCGAATAAAGACCACCCTATAATAAAAGCCATTCTTTGAAAAACCATCACTGATTAGTTAGGACAAACTGACCTCTGAATAAAGGCCACCTGTCAATAAAGGTCACATTTTGTCTTTCTTAAAAGTCGCCTTTGTTCACAAGAAGTTAGATTGCATCACATTAAAAAATGGCCATTTTGGGAGCATGCTTCTATGTATATCTCAAGAATGGGTTACACTAGCCTCTTGAAATTTGCAGAAACGTAAGATAGGTAACTGCCAAGCTAGTCAGTTCTTAAAACTAGTTCCTATCTTGTATTATTTTACTTGGCTGTTGATAAAACATAATTGACCTTATGAAGACCAGCTAATGAATGCTAGCTGTCACTATACCAGGTGTTCCATTTTCATTGAAGCAGTGTCTTCATCAGCTTGTTGATGGAAACATCAAGTGACTAAAGTATATATGTCTGACCACCTGGACTTACCCCCAATGTGGTGCAATGATCTCTGTTGAGTGTCTTCTTCACAACATCTGAGGTATGGCTCTGGAATGAGTTTAAAACAAGGAGGCTTCATTGAGACAAAGCCCCAGGCTGTTTACCCCATACTGTATCCAGTCACAGGTCTCCTTGTCATTCATCCACACTTTACACTGGCATTGAACATGGATACCCTTAGGCCATAATGTGCCAATAGTGAGTGTCTTCTGCTTGAAGATGCCATAGGGTGGTAGTTTCCCCACCAGCTGTACAACACAGCATAACAGTGAAATGGTTCTTTTCGTTTCCACTTGTGTTTACTGTGGTGGACATCTTCCCCTTCAAATCTACTGTATGGCAGTATGACAGATCAAATATTAGGGAGTCTGGCAACCAGCTTCTCCTCACGGTCTTTGGGCAGTTTTTGAGAAATATGGGTATGTCTTATTATGGACAGGTTGTGTCTCTTCATGACTAATATGACTAGTCAACGGACCCTTTAAAGCCTGGCTGGCTCATTTCTTTAGCCATCATGATGGCTGTGAATCTTATTTTGACTGAGGAAACAACCGTTTCTATACCCTGCTGGGGACAATCTACGACTCAACTCAATCATACATCTCAACCTGGTGATATTGTGGTTTTTAACCATGAGTGGTCAATTTCTTTACTGGTCTTTGTTGGAGACAATCTTTAATATTTCTATCATCTTCTTACGCAAGCCTCAGATACATTATACTCTCATACAGCAGCCCAATTACTGTGTGAGACATGTGAATTACAACTTGCTCAAAATGTTATACAAGTTGACATGTTACCATTCCCTGATGAATTGCTGCTCAAAGGTTATGAAAAAAACAGTGGCTGTAACAATTTTACGACATTATATGAGTGATTTTCTTTTCAACCAAGGCGTCAAAAAAACATATCTGAGAACCCTAAACAAGTATCCATTTGGTATGACTTAAAGGTACATAAGATACACATCTCTGTACAATCCTATTACAGTTATATCACTCTTAGAGTGATGACACTCTACATTAATACAGACAATATCAGCATTTTTCTTTGGAACATATCATTCTAAAGTATAGAAATATAAATCTTTGTTTGTCCGTGTTAACTTAATGACCACAATCAATGCACTAACAATAATAACAAAACATCCTATCTTCCCCAACATATCACCTTCCTCACAATCCCACAGCCTGAAACCCACCAAACACTGAAACACAACAAACACAAGAACACACCAAACACAGGAACACACCAAACACTGAAACCCACCAAACACAGGAACACAACAGACACTGAAACCCACCAAACACAGGTACACACCAAACACTGAAACACACCAATCACGGGAACACAAGAACACACCAAACACAGGAACACAAGAACACACCAAATACTGAAACACACCAAACACAGGTACACACCAAACACTGAAATACACCAAACAAAGGAACACACCAAACACAGGAACACACCAAACACAGGTACACACCAAACACTGAAACACACCAAACACGGGAACACACCAAACACTGAAACACACCAAACACTGAAACACACCAAACATACCAAACACAGGAACTCACCAAACACAGGTACACACCAAACACAGGTACACACCAAACACAGGAACACACCAAACACAGGTACACAACAAACACGGGAACACACCAAACACAGGTACACACCAAACACAGGTACACACCAAACACAGGAACACACCAAACACGGGTACACACCAAACACAGGAACACACCAAGCACAGGTACACACCAAACACAGGAACACACATAACACTTAAACCTACCGCACACACCAAACATGGGAACACAACAAACACGGGAACACACCAAACACTGAAATCCACCAAACTCTAAAACCCTCCAAACACAGGAACACAAAATGGAGGACAAAACAGTCTCCTGGATGGTACTCACTTTGGAACAATCTGTACAAAGCTACATGGGTTTTAATAGGGCTTCAATGGGTACCTGAAATATCCAAATTTTTTGAAATGTCAGACCTGTAAAAATTATTAATTATACAAAGGAAATCAAACTGTGATATTTTTATACACATCATTTTAACTATGTATACAGTCAAACCTGTGAACAAAGGCCACCTTTGGGAAATACAAAATTAATGGCGGAATGCAACACTGGCCTGAGGCTTGCATAATATATTTTTTTATTCAGTGAGTTCAAAAAATTCAGAATTGAACTTACACTTATTCAGTATTATCTATTTAAGCATTAAGAATGATTGTTTGGTATATAGCATAAATTAAAGTTACTTTAAAATATAACATAAAAACATCAAACATGACATGTACAGTTGACTGTAAAAAAGAATTAGTAACTTAACAAACATACAAAAACTCTCATAATACTTTTACAACAAAAATAACACAGCAGGAAGGAGAGCTTAAAGTTCATTTTCTTATATTTTAAAATTGACTCATGTGATAAGAAGATTTTAAAGATAAATCCAATAAGCATTTATGTAGCATTGAGCTCCTTTAGGACCCTTTAGATGTACATTGGTATTATTGTACACTTAATTTGGAATTTACATTATCTCAGACACTATCAAAACAAGAGATGTCAACAGAAACAGTACACTATTGCAATTTTTGATACAGGATTAAAAACAACAATTTTAAAATGCATCAAAGCATGATTGATGGCAGTTATTGTGCGAGATTCCAAGCATTCTAGTAAGGGATGTTGGTAATGAAGGACACTAGCATTATGAATCATTTTCAAAACTATTAATGACAGATAACTCCCTAAATAAGGATGGAATTGTGTGCGCCTCATCAAAGTAATGATGTCATTATTGCCATCAATAACATCAAGTGTGCAGTAATATATGTATAAAACATAGATCAAAAATATACATTTTTTTTGCAAAAAAAATATGGCCAAATAACTGAATACTGACATGGCACAGGTGCACTTTATACACAGGTTAGCTAAAAATTAAATGACAAAAGTAATGATGATGAATATTTATCAGGACTACATTGTATAAAGCCAATCGTTACTCTTTGTCAGGTTATTTCTACAAACCTGTAATTTTTTCCTAGTCAGTCTACTCTGGCGTCTGTCGTCCATTGTCCACTCCTGGGGGTTGTTAATGCTCTAGTGGTCTCACTTTTGAGCAAATCTTCATCAGACATGGTTCATTTCAATGTTTGTACATGGGTCATCTGGGGTTAAAAACTTGGTCACCAGGTCAAATAGAATGGAAATTTTGTTAACACTCTAGAAATCACAGATTTGATTGGATCTTCATGAAACATTGTCAGAATATTTGTATGAATAATCTTGTAAGATTGTGCAAATATGGGTCATTTCCGGTCCAAAACTAAGTCACTAGGTCAATGCACCAGAAAACCTTGTTAATGCTTTAGAGGTTGCAATTTTAATTGAATCTCCAACAAACTTTGTCAGAATGTTTGTTTTAATGTCTTAGGCAAGTTTGAACTTTGGTTATCTGAGGTCAAAAACTAGGTCATCAGGTCATATGACTAACACGCTAGGGAATGCAGTTTTGATTGGAGGTTCACCAAACCTTGTAAAAATGCTTTTCTTAATGATATATTGGTTAAGTTCGAACATGGGTCATCTGGGGTAAAAAACTAGGTCACCAGGTCTAATCACTGGAAAACCATAGAGGTTGCAATCCTTACTCAGGTTAGCAAAAATGGCCATCTTTACCCTCTTGATAGAAAATCGCATTTGAAGTTTTGAATTGCAGCAACTTTAAGCGCGTTAAGGGTTGGTGGAATTGGGATTAACCCTATTTAGGATAGATCTACAAGCAGATTAGTATGATCATTGTGAAGAGTTCGTCGAGATGAAAAAGATGATGCTAAAATCTCAATATTGCTAATAATTGTGTTACAGGATTGTGGAAATAAGTCGACATCTTGTACCTTTAACCTCTTTTGTTATTGACAAGTAAATTTGTCAAATGTCATTTAAAATTATATAGAGGACATTTATATGTTTTGAGTAAATGTGACATTTATCTCGCTGAGAAGTGAGAAAATTGAAATATTTTCAAGAGCACATTTCAAGAGAGAAAATTTAATAATTAATGTTCCTGATGGGGGCTCAAACTCATGATCATCTGCTTGCAATTCAACTGCTCTACCTACTGAGCTAATCGGGCTGATGGGCATACAAACTACTATCAACACATATGCAGCCCTGTTACACTCCACCTTCCTTGAATTAATTGATAGATAACCACAGGTTCTTTAATCTAACCCAGCCACTGCTTCACACTGGCTCTAGGATTCCAAAGTTAGCCACACACTCACAGCTCCAATGTAATAGCAGGCAGAAAATAAAGTTCCCAGTGCGGGGCTTGAACCCATGACCTGCTGCTTGAAAATCTCCTGCTCTACCAACTGAGCTAATGGGGCTGACAGGCATACAAACTCCTATAAACATATATATGCAGCACTGTTACACTGGTATTCATCAACTTAACATAAACTTGTAAAATATCAATATATTGTTGTTTGTCCATTGTCGTCAATGAAGACTACATACATCACTAGTTTGTAGTTGATTGTATTCTGTGGACCTGCAGATGACTTGTCAGGCCAATGTTGGCTTGAAAGTACCTGCAACAAGTGGGACACCTGTGGTCAGTAACTGCAGTTGAGGTGATTGCTGCCCTTGACTAATGTAGTGTGGGTTTTTCTCCTGCACTTGTCCAGCCGGCTTGTCTCTGCATGCAGTAGGCTTTTGTAGGTAGCTCTGTGTTATGCACTACTATTCTTTGCCAGCTCTTCCCAGGATTCTGTGCATATGCTTAGAGCTTTGAAGGAGACCTACAAGCTGTCTTTGAAGCATTTCCTCTGACCACCTACACGCCATTTCCCACTCAAAGTTCACTGCACAGGAGGTGTTTAGGGAGGCGTTCATCCCACATACTTGCCACATATCCAGCCCAGTGAACTTTGGACCTCTGAAGTAATGTGAAGATTGAGGGAAGTTTGGCCCTTATCAATACATCAGTGTCAGGGATCCTGTCTTGCTATTCGATCTTCATGATCTTCCTGAGACAGGTCAGATGGAAATGATTTAGTTTCCTTGCATGTCTGACATAGATGGTCCAGGTCTCACAGGCATACAACAACGTAGTTATGATGGCAGCTCGGTTGACTTGCAGTTTTTTGTCAAGACGGATACCTCTGCGATACCAGACATTGCTGCATAGTCTTCCAAAAGCAGAACTGGCTTTGGCTAACCTGTTGTTAATCTCATTGTTGATGTGGACTATGTTAGACAGGGTGCTGCCAAGATAGGTGAACTTGTCAACAGTGTTGAGATAAGTGCCATGAGCCTGAATCTTGGGTGATGCATGTTGTTCACCAGGAGAGGGCTGAGCATCTCTTCAGTCATATACATAACAAATATGGTTCCTGAGCTCAGTAATCCTACACATTGTTGTCATACACCTAGCATTCAAGTTTCAAGTTAATCCAATTAACAATCACAGAGCTGTACTCCAAACAAAAGTATTACAGAGGGACTGATGCCCAGGTAGACATAGATTGTTTTAGAAATCCTCCCTTTAAATGGATAATAAATAACATTAACATTTAATGTTTAATGGTGTTATACAGTACAACAACAACTAGCGGTCAAGTAGCACGTATTTAAATATTAACACCTTTACCTGTGTCTGAACTGACACAACATAATGGCATTTATGATGAAAAGTCATTTGAAATATACATGAACATTATATACAATAAATCAATTACATTACTTAATTAACAATGTCAAACACCTGGTCAGTTTTACAAAAACTTCTTTTACTTGAAATAAAAATGAAACCAGACCAGTTAAAAAGTAAGGTTATTATTCAGAACTTTCAATTCTTAGTTCTGCTCTATTTCAGAACATTTGTTTACTTGAGGGAATGCTTGATGCATACCACATTTTATGCTTCTTCTTTGACAGGCATGTTCCCTTCATATGGAAAGCAAACACCTGACTGCATTTGGACAAAGAATTTCATTAACAGGTACATTGTATGTACTATATATGATCATGTAAACGTCTTCTTTTCATGAACCAATGGATGGATCATCACCAAATTTGGTCTGTAGCATCCTTCAGTCATCACAAATATTCCTTTGTAGTATCATTTGATGGTCCTTTATCGAGTTTATTATTGTTCCCATTATTTGCCCACAAGAGTACCTTTATTACCTTTTTGGTAGCAAGTTAATTAATACTTATTCTGGTGAGCGATGCAGGGCCATCATGGCCCTCTTGTTATATGTATTATATATTATATATGATTATCTGCTAACGTACTTTATGTATGCAACAGTGTGTGTGTGAGTGTGTAGAACTAGTGTTGGAAACATGCATCCCTGATTTTAATATTTACTATCATATTTGTAGAAACAACATTATATATTGATAACGAATAAAGTGTAAACGTTTAAATCTCGAGATTTATTCTCAGCAAGTATAACTATTGAATTCATAAAAATTGACTAATATATATTTATGATGAACTTAAATCAAATTACTTCTTCAACAGAGTTGCAGTTTTGGTTTTCTTAAAACAACTGTATTTAAAGTTTGACGGATTTAGCGGAATCTAAGATGTTACGCCGCCAAACTGACGGAATGAAAGCTGCTTACTGAAGCTCTGTCCCAGTATACATAGACTTTGGCGTATTAATTCCAAATTGAAATTTTACCGCCGCTAAAATCTGGAATCATCAAAGTTCAATCAAAATGTAGAACAGATTTCATTGTCCAATCAGAATGTTCCGCTTAAAGGACATATCACACTTCATGTACACTATTAATAATGTAGGTCTGCCAATGATCCACAGAAATGGAATTGCATGAATTTAAAAACAAAAGTTCTCTAAAATTAGCACCATTGAAGTTTAAATGAATGAATAGCTATTAACCAGTTTAGTTATTTCGCTTTGGGTTCCTAAAATAACTTTGTGTGGATTCTGGTTTGTTCAATGTCAAGGAGAACTTGTTTCCGTCAAAATGACTCGACTGGATGTTATTAATAGTTTAAACAAGTCTATAACGATCAGAATATGATTGTCAATGGATTGATTCTGGATCCTGAATAGGGTAAATACATCACATCGCTTTATTTTATATATTACTGTTGATTAAGAGTTGTACATGTAATTGTCACCAGTTCCCGCAAACTTCAGAATGACAAACAAATTCAACTTTCACTTGCAAGTCTTATTCCGATGTTAAGATAGGAGTGTGTAGTCATATGCTGTATATACATAACAGTAGATTCTTGTTTGAGATGTGTAGGCATCAAACTACAGTATGATGGGTTAAAGCGGTGAATCTTTGTGCAAAATTATGCAAAACTGACTAACGTCTGACTACTTTTTACTTTCGCATCAATTTTGTAGAATTCAAGACACTTTCAAACACCAAAAAATTTGAAAGTTCAAGAGAATGACTGTTGAAATTCTTAAATATCTGCTGTGATTTAATTAACCATAGTGACACAGGTTTTTTTTCATGGGTAGGGGAAGGAGCCTTTCTCAAATTTGGGGAAAAAATAACACAGTATTTTTGCAAAAGAGGGAGAAAAAACTTAAAGCAAACTAAATTTTAGGGGAAACTGCATGAATTTAAAGATTTTTCCTTAGGGGAAGACACCTGTAAACATCCCTTGCCATAGTAGGAAAAAAAACCCTGGTACCACTTGTTTTCACCTGGATGTATTTAATGTCTGAAGGGTATTTGACAATTTTTAATTAGCTTTGCTGTAATTTCTTTCTGTATCTTGTTCAAATATGAGTGTATATTCTATAAACATTTACAGTAAAACCTCAAATAGCAACCACTGTTACGACTGCATTTTCATGGTGACTGCTCATTTTCAGACCACTTTTAATAAGTCCCCTATAAATCAACTTGATAATGAGATCACCTCATTATTATGACAGATTTTTTGAGTTGTTAAGGTGGTCCTGTTATTGAGGTTTTACTGTAAATATAAAAACTAAAAACATTATGTGCAGCCACTTTTGCATTTAGTGATACATAATAATTGAGCAGTTATTATTGAATCGATTGTCTCACAATCGATCCAATGTAACCACAATAGATGACCTTATTAGAAACCGAATTTCAGTCAGAACGAGTACATAGGCTCTACGCTTAGCAAGTATTTCCGTATATATATTTTCAGTCAAAAGTGAGTAAGTTGTATTGTCAGTCAATAAAGAAGAATTGTTATACATTTGTAATTCATTCATTTCTGTTCATTTATAAGTAAGTTAAATGGGCTAACGTATCATTTGACTGGTAGTAAGTGGCCATTCAAATAACCGGATTTTGTCTCTGACTGCAGCAATATATTAATGTGCAAAAACTAGGTAGGCGAATGTGATACAGGCTGGCTTGTTCTTTTGTGAAGTCGAGGGTAATTGACAGTCTAGAACATAGTAGAAGAACTTGAAACTCTTCACGCAGCAAGTAAACCCAACAAAGTTGAGATTCCTGTTCGTTATCATGATAACAACTAACAGTAGATAGAACGGTAGCTATTTCTAAATTCTATTTGCATTTGGTCTGATATTTTGCTGGTCAGTACTGTGCCGAAGGTTCTAAAGCAACTGTTGCTCATTTTTAGCTCACCAGAACCAAAGGTTCAGGGTGAGCTGTTAGGATGGGTATGTGGATGCTCCGGCGTCCATCGTCTGGCATCAGCAATGGTCTTCTCAAAAACTACCAGTCAGATTTACTTCAAACTTGCTGTGCAAAAGCCTTTTGATGTTCTAATTGCAATTTGCTCATATTATACGGGTTGGCCCCTTTTAGAGGTCACTAGAGCTAAAAATAGAAAACCTTTAATCATCTTCTCATAAAAAGGGCAGTCTTAATAATCCAGATAATTACAAGGGTATAGCTCTTATTGATATTTTTAGTTAAATTTATATAAGCATATTAACTAGAAGAGTGACTTTTTATTCTAATGCTTCTGACGTAATTACTGAGTCACAGGCAGGTTTCAGAGCTGGATATTCTACAGTTGACAATAGTTTTATATAATATTTATTAATTAGTAAATACATATGCAGAAAACGTAAAACATTATATGTAGCCTTTGTTGATTTCAAGAAGGCTTTTGATTCTGTCAATCGTTCAAAGATGCATTTAGCATTAATACAAAATGGTGTTAAGGGTAACTTTTTTTAAGAGCTATATTGGCTGTTTATAAAAATGTCAAAGTGATTGTTAAAAATGGTAATTTATTCAGTGACCTTATTGATTGCCCAGTTGGCTTACGTCAGGGTTGTAAATTAAGTCCTATTTTATTTTCATTGTTTATAAATGAATTGTCTAATGTTATGAGTTTGACTGGTGTACATGGGATTCAATTAACTCCTGGCATTGCAGAAATATTTCTTCTTATGTTTGCTGATGATGTTGCTATACCATCTGATACTATTATTGGACTTCAGCGCCAATTAAATGCTTTACATGAGTACTGCTCTGATTGGAAATTGAATGTTAATGTCAATAAAACAAAGGTTGTAGTGTTTAAAGAGGTGGTCACGTAATGAAAAATGGTACTATGATGGTATTTTACTTGAAGTCTTGAATTCCTTTGTATATGTTTTAATGAATTTTGCTAACCATAATGCTATAAAAGCTAAGAAAGCTTTGTTACTTTACTAAGAAGCTTATATGATGTACTACCAATGTCTCCTGATGTATTTTTTTGAAAATTATTGATTTTAAAGTTTTACCTATATTGTTTTATGGAGCTGAACTATGGGGTATTGAGAAAATGGACTACATTGAACATGCTAATTTATATATTTGTAATTGTTTCTTAAATGCCTCATTGAAATCATGTAATAATGTTATCACAGGAGACTGTAGTCGTTTTCCTATTTATATAATGTCGGCTAAACGATGAATATCATTTTGTTTTCATTTGCCCTAAATATCAAGATCTACGTATTTCATTTTTACCAAAAAAGTATTATGAATACCCAAGTAAACAAAAATTTTATGACCTTATGTCTAATAGGAATAGCCAATTGATTAGAAAATTGGCAATGTTTTTATATAAAGCATTTTAAGTTAGAACAATATGTATTAATTTTCTTTCAATTGTTAGATTATAAGATATACATCTTCCTACTCTGTCAGTCAAACTTTTTGTACAATGTATGTTGCTACATGTATGTATATGGACTGGAGGCCTAGAATTACAAATAAATACATATAATTTGAAATTAAATTATAGGTAAATCTCATAGCAACCTTCACTGTATTAAGACCGCCTCATTATAATAGCCACGTATTCTCAGACTGATAGTTAAATTTTCTCTATATTTCAATTTGATAATGAGACCACCTTGATATTTAGACCAACTTGTTTGATACCAATATTATTGGTCTAAATGTTAAGGTATAACTGTATATTTTATGATACTAAAAATCAAAAACACTACAAGGTGGATGTTAGGCGAGGGTCCACTCCAATTTTAAACTTGACCCCTAAGTCTTACTGCCGTAACAACCAGTTAGAATTGTTTGACACCCCACCATATCTCACCATTTATGAATTTTCACCACCGGTAATGCCAGTAAATTATCAGCGCCCAATTGTATAAACATTGGTTAACTTTAATCAATTGTTAATTTAACCTGAAGTTAAATTTAACAATTTTGATTTACTAACCATTAAAAAAATCATTTAAACATTTAAAAAGGGCTGCCATTTTGGTATTGGTTACCGTTTATGATGATTATGAAAATTTAACCAGCATCTTAGACTCGGGTTAGATTTATTTGAGCTTTAACAAAACAAAATTTGGTTAAACTTAAACAAAATTTTCTACAACAGCTAACCGACAATTTAACCAAAATTTTAACCAAAACTCTTAACTCAGTAACTTGATAATTTTAACGAGGCAATCATCTGTGTTGACATGGATTTTCTCCACTGCACAGTTTCTTGTAAATAAACTTTGTAATAGACTTTCATGTGAGATAGTGGACAAGATAATATTCTTAAACAAAAATAAAGTCAGTGTTCTTAATGATTGTGACAATTAAAATTGAACAAACAAAACGAGTCAGCACACACATAAAATTTGATTTGAAATATGTGCCATATTTACTTGATTGAAACTGTGAATACAGTAAAACTTCGTTATCTCGAGGAGTCATCGGAACAGACGAAATGCTCGAGATAAACCGAGTGCTCGTAATAACGAGGGTTTTGTTTGTTGACTGAAAATAAACTTCGCATCATGCGCATAAACGGGCGTGTTTACGATAATAATACGAAATGCTCACGTAAATTTTTCTCTATGATGTCTAAGGTGGATAGACATGATAGTTGATTGCTGAAATATATATTGATCATTTTTCCAAGTACTTTATTCACGATTTTTTCGTGTTTTCAATTGTACAATGTCATGTCCGAATATCGTGTCACTGACATGCGGTGAAACGTCATAGTGACACATCGTGAAAGATACATGTGTTACGTACGTCTGTAGCAAAATGTGATATTTTTCTGTGTACGGATAGCAGTAAGTGGTATGCATGAAGCATGCTAATAAAAGATTTGTCTCTGTTTTTATTAGTATATGCTTCTCAAATTTGTCATTTAGTTCTCATAATTAAGGTATCGTGATTAAATTCTCAATAATTATTAACTTTTATAACATTAGTCTTTGATCTTAAAAATTTTACTGCAAACTTACAACAAACAAATACATGTACATGTTTCATTGTCATTTTATGTCACAACATGTGAAATACAATGTATCCGATTAAGACTCGTTCTTTTATTGTGTAGCTTTAACGACGTGTGAAAAACAAAGTACTCAATTAAAATTTGCTCTTTTGTTGCGTAACTTTAACGATGTGTAGAAAACACGGCGATCGCCGGCGCGCAGGTGCGAACGATATCCAAAATGACACCCCTCAAGGTAATCAAGGTAATTAACGCTTAAAAATAAGTCAAGGGACCATGATTTGTGCTCGAGATAACGAGATAACGATGCTCGTAATAAACATGGAAATTTATATACAACTAAGAACAAAAAATGACGGGACTTCAAGATCTCCTCGAGACAAGCCTAGAGCTCGTGATATCGATGCTCGTAATAACGAAGTTTTACTGTATTTGTGTATCCAACATATACAACAAACTGTTCGTTGATTACAAAAGGTGTTTTTTGAATATAATGTTAGTTTACATAAATGATGAGTTTAACAAATTATTAACACTAGCTTGAAAATATATATGAGTTAATTAAACTTTGTTTATGTATGATGCTGTTGATTACTTTATTTTCCAAGTTACATCCCTTGTATTTCTGTTTATCGTATCTATTCCTTGAAGCAGACGAAAACGAAAGTAGATTGTGGTAATATTTAAGAGCCCCAGTAATCTTCTGAGTAACCAAGTACTTGATTGAAAGAATGACTGAGTATTCGAGTATTGAATTCGGTACTCATTGCCGTCCCTAGTGTTAATGAAGTGCAGTGTGTGTGTGAAAAGTGTAGTGTGTGTGTGTTGGTGAAAAGTGCAGTGTGTGTGAATAGTGTAATGGATGTGAAAATTTGTAGTGTGAAAAAAATAATGTGTTTGAATAGTGAAATGTGTGGGAAAAGTTTAATGTACGTAAATTTATCTTTCAGGATTCCATTAGTAGAACATAATTCAAGTGCATCTGTCAGTCAACCACAGATAACTAAAGCTGGTTAGTTATATAAAGGTCCAGATAGTGGAAAGGATACCATGACTAGTTTTACTAGGGTGAGAATCTATACTTGGAAATATTACATCCAAGGGAGGCAACTCCTTGTTATGTTAGAATCTTACTGCTTTTTAGCTCACCTGAGCATGTAGTTCTGATATGAAGTTCACCAAACCTTGTCAAAATGGTTGTCTTAATGATATCTTGGTTAAATTTGAACAATAATGAATGAAACAATGTTTTTTTTTCAATAGTTTTCTTTTCTTTAATAAGTAACTGGGTCTTCATTATGCGAAATTCCTCCAGAGTACAAAATCAATATGCCCATACCATGTGACTCAGAATTTTCCCTAGGTTTTTATGTTGGGGGTCCCTGATAATTTATGAGGGTCCCCACATAGAATAATGTTTTATTTATGGATGTTCCTATCATCTAAAAAACACTCTTTTTGTACTACAAGAACAATCAATTTCATTATTATTATTATTGTCTTTCTTACTGTTTCCTGGAGTGAAAGTTTGGGATTTAGATGCAGATGCGGGGACTGACCTGCTCAGAAAATGGTTGAAAATGTGGGTCCCTGACGAAAAAGTTGCATCAGCAACATAGGTTTTCTGTGTGTGGGAAAACCCTGTGACTTTTCAGTAATACGACAATCAAAGTTCATCAACAAATTGCTGGATTTGAAATCTTCAATTTCACATAAGATCTTTATTTCTTTATCAAATATCGTCAACTACTGCGAGGGCTAAGGCCAAAAGTTTGCAATGTTATGTTTTTTTCCGATAGATGAACAGTTTAGCCCAAAAACTGGAAAACTGTATTTTAGTCAAACAAATGGATGTTACCTTGGCCTTTTTACTTCCAGTTAATACCATGAAATGTTAAGAGATAAAGTGATACTACTACTACTATTGATATTTGCTAATGAGAATATTTTCTATATTGCATAGGTCTGAGGAGAAACAGCTACTTTTTGTTATGCAGACAAACCTTCGAAAGCACTTGTTGCTTAAATATGGCAATGAACTATGCTTGTTGGATTTCACATACAGCACCACCAAGTATACTGTCTCTCTGTCATTTATATGTGTAAAGACAAATGTTGGATACCAGCTTGTTGCAACTTTTATGTAGATGAAAGAAACTACAGCTAACACAACTGAGACATTGAAAGTTATGTCCAGATGGAATCCTGGATGGAATCTAGAATACTGTGTCTCACACTTTGACCAACATGAAATCACAACCCTAGAGAACATTTTTATAGGTATAAACATTTGTGTGTTTGTGATGTAGTTCTGATTGCTAGTCATCTAATAGTTTGTTTTAGATTGTGCTTTTACTAGATTATCAAATTTTATCTGAGAAATTTCAAAGGAAATCTACAGATTCAGTTTCAACAGAAAGGGCTTTTACAATATAACTTAAAGTATGTGTTACTTAAACCATTTTGTCTCTTGAGTTATTCTCAGCCCTGTCAAATGGTCTTTCGTGGAAAATGTTTAGAAGATATTTTTTTCTACTCTCTTTTAATCAGACACAAAAACATTTATTCATCACTGACTTTACTGAATCTAGCAGTTGATTTTCTATGTATTGTCATAATAGTATGCATGTTTCTCTTAAGTGGTTTGTGAAAAATCAGTCAATTGTTTGTTATATTGTTACATTTTATGAAACTTGCTGTATCATTATTTTCAGTTACAAATGGATCAGTTTGGTTTGTGGTAGTTTTTGCATTGATTGAGACTGGGCAAAAAGGTTATTGATGTATTGCATGTATCTGTTATAATATATTTGTTATAGGAACGTAAATGTTGTTGTGCTCATCCCACACAGAGCAGGCCTGGCAGAGATGGTTGGGTTACAAAAGAATGGAAGGGAGGACAGCAAAGAAATCATCTTAAAACAGTGAGACATTAATTGAAATTGCTCATGTTTATAATTATTGCCTGATTCATGGCTTATTTACTCAACCATGCATTTAATTATTTGTATTTCTGAATCGTTATGTGTGAAAAAACTTGTCATTGTTGGGGTTATTAGCTCAGAGTGAGCTATTGTGATGGTTTTCTGTCAGGCCCACACTAGAGGACACATTTCTGGTCAAAGGGTTATGAATATTGGTCAGTGGCTTAGTCTTGATGATATCTTGGACAAATTTGAAAAAGGGCTATATGGAGTCAAAAACTATTTCACTGGGTCAAATAGAAAAAAAACTTTTGAAAACTCTTAAGGCCACATTTTTATCAAAGGGTCTTGAAAAATCTTCATGTTTATTTGTTTAGATTAAATAAAAAAGTTAAAAGAATTGCTTAATCGGTTATTTATGTTAATTATATTAACAAAGTTATAAACCCAGCCTATGACATTTACCATTATCATTTTTTTGGTCAAATACGACATTTTGTATATTTGTATCTGTAATTGCAAAAGCCCAAACACTCATTATAAGCTTAGGCTGAAATGCTGAAGGGTTAAACACTGCCAAAGTGTTTCTGCAAATGTTAATGTATGAAAAAAATGTGTTAGTGCTATTCTTGTGTTTATTTTTGGTATGAATATGAGGGTTGTTCGATATGTAATATGTATTGTAGGATATTTCAAAAGCATTCGGGCTGTGGTCCAGTGGTTAGTCCACTGGACTCGTAACCTGGAGATCTGGGTTCAAATCCCGGTCATGGCAGGTCATGCGCTTCGATTAAAATTTGACAAAAATGTCAATTTTCCTCCATAAGTGGTGAAGTTGCGTGCTCCTTGTGGAAGGGTAAGTTAGTACTGGTCAGTATACAGTCCAGGAAAACTGGTTTGGTGAACCAGTCATCATATATAACTGAATAATTGTTGAAAAACGGTGTTAAACCCCAGTGACAACAAGTTGCATAAAAACAAACAAATCAAAAGCATTTGACTCAAATATTGAAATGAACATTACATCCCTTCAAAGTATTCTCCGTGGTTTGAAATGCATAATCTCAATCTCTGAATCCATTTCTGAAATGTGTCACGGTATGCTGATTTAGGTATACCTCTGAAACACTTGACTGATGGCTGAGCTAAGGGCCTTTCGGGACTTGTATCGATGACCAGATAAGAATTTTTTAAGTTTTGGAAAAAGGAAAGTCATTTGGGGCTAGATCTGGAGAGTATGGTGGGTTTGGCAAGATGGTGAGCTTCTCTGACTTCAAAAATTGCTTCAAAAGCTCAGATGTCTGTGATGGAGCTTTATCATGTAGTAGAAGAACATGCCTAGATCCTGACACAGGGTGTTGTTTCTGATAATATTTCATGAGCTTTTTAGCTCACCTGAGCACATAGTGCTCGGTGAGCTATATTGATCAGTCTGTCTACACCGGCGTCTGTCATCCGTCGTCCACACCAGGTTGTTGTTAATGCTCTAGTGGTCACACTTTAGAGCGAATCTTCATCAGACCTGGTAAGAATGTTCGTCCTAATGATATCTTCGGCAAGTTCGAACATGGGTCATCTGGGGTCAAAAAGTAGGTCAAATAGATCAAATAGAATGGAAAATTTGTGAACACTCTAGAGATCACAGATTTGATTGGGATCTTCATGAAACTTTGTCAGAATGTTTGTATTAATCATTTTGTTTAATGAGGGGAATATGGGTCATCTCTGGCCAAAAACTACGTCACTAGGTCAGCACACCAGAAACCTTGTTAATGCTCTATAGATTGCAATTTTGATTGAATCTTCATGAAACTTTGTCAGAAGGTTTTTTTAAATAATATCTTGGACAAGTTGAACGTGGGACATCTGGGGTCAAAAACTAGGTCACCAGGTCAAATCATATAAGAACCTTGTTAACGCGCTAGGGGTTGCTGTTTCGATTGGAGGTTCACCAAACCTTGCCAAAATGATTGTCTTAATGATATCTTGGTTAAGTTCGATCATGGGTCACCTGGGATCAAAAACAAAGTCACCAGGTCAAATCACTGGAAGACCTTGTTAACCTTCTAGTGGTCGCAGTTTTGATTGGATCTTTGTTTAACTGCATCAGAATGTTTGTATTATTGATATTATGAACAGGTTTGAACATGGGTCAATTCATGTTAAAAACTAGGTCACCAGGTCAAATCACGGGAAAACCATGAAAGTTGCAATCTTTACTCAGGTGAGCCATAATCTGTTTCCAATTTTTCTTACTGGAGCAAAAAGTGAACCCATGTTTCATCACCATTAACAATATTTGCAAATCGTCTTTGATTGAAGGTTGGAAACATTTTGAGCAATGGCTTAGAGGTTTGTACTCGTATCCTTTTTTTGGTCATCTGTCAATATAAGGGGTACCCATCTGGCAGAAATCTTTTGTACTTTTAAAATGCACTTCAAAATGAAATGACCCATGATAGCGATATGCCAACAGCTTTAGCAATATCACAAATCGTGTACCGTCCATCACTTTCAATCATTTCCCTGACTTTTGAGACATTTGTCTTACCTGTTACAGTTGCAGGTTGGCCAGAATGGCTGCATCTTTGACGGACTCTGTGCCGGTAAGAAATTTCTTTCTCCACCTTCGAACTGTCTCATAAGATACCTTATCACACCCATAAACTTCCTACCATTGAGTAAAATTCTGCTTTAGCAAACCACCGAGTTTTGTGTGAACTTTTATATAAGCTCTAATTTCTTCAATATTCTCAACCCATTTCTGGCTCTATTGAAATGACTATAAGTTTATAACTGCAAAGAACTGAAGGGTTAAGTTTATACCATTTAAAAGGTATTGAATAGAGCTATTCAGGCATATCAAAGTCCATGAAATTGAGCTGAGCATTATTGCGCTGTGGTTCAATACACATTACATATCGGACAACCCTCGTAGTTTGAAAAAAATGTTATGTTCTTGGACTTTCTGCTGTTTGTATAAAAGAACTTTTTCATCAGTATAGTAATGAGTCATTCCATGAAAATATCTGGTTGCCACGGCAACTGAAAGGAAGAACTTCGAAATTCTTCTGCGTAGCCATAAGGCTTAGTGCTTAAATATTTTGCGTGAAGTATTGTTCCGCGGACTTTTACCAAGTTTATTTGGGACCTATATGCATACAAAATTGCTAAATGGGGAACTCTGATAAACACAGAACAAGTTTCAAACTGGGGAACAATATGTATACACAAATAGGGAAAGCAGAATGACGAACTCTGATAAACACAGAACAAATTTCAAAGTGGGGAACTATATGTATACACAAATAGGGATAGCAGAATGACGAACTCTGATAAACACAGAACAAATTTCAAAGTGGGGAACTATATGTATACACAAATAGGGATAGCTGAATGGGGAACTCTGATAAACACAGAACGAAGTATGAACTGGGGAACTATATGCATACACAAATGGGGAGAGCTAGATGGGAAATCTTATAAGTAAACACTGAAAAGATAAGAACTAAGGAACTTATTGCATATACAAATGTGGTTGACTTTAAATGGGGGAATATGTCGTTGTATCTAATTCTCAAACATGCAAATAAAAGGTTGTTACGGCACATGTATTGAGACCTTGACTAAATATAACTTATTTTACCCTTCTGGACTTTGACATGTAATTACAAAAATTGAGGTCACAGTGGCCTTGATTCTGAAAACAGTTTCCACTCATATACCCATAAATACTTCCTCATGGGATCATCATATTTTACCAGTAAATGAATCATGACAGGCCAATGACCCTGATTGACATTCATGTCACTTCCTTTCATGGTCAAGCATCTGTAACAAGTTGATTGATATTGTTAAGCGCTCTTTCTTATAGGCAGCTCTTGTCTGTAATTTAAAGACATTTTTCTAAAGCTGCCTTTGTCATCCACAACACATATTCGATTTTCCTGTCCAAAATTTATGAATTTTGAAGTTGGTCATCATACTGTACTTTCAAAGAAGGGTAAATACTTCTGACATGAATGGACTCCTTTATCGCTACAGACAGGTCGTGAGTGGGGGCATGTAGGATATTCTGTATTCTTTGGTACATTACTGCTCAAGGGGCATGTAGGATATTCTGTATTCTATGGTACATTACTGCTCAAGGGGCATGTAGGATATTCTGTATTCTTTGGTACATTACTGCTCAAGGGGCTGGGAGTGATGATCTTTGTTAGTAACAAACCTGATAACCCCATAAAGCTCATTTATATTCATGAAATGGCATTATTATGGAAGCTGAATGAACACTGATTTGATTGGTGGTCATGTAATTTGCATATGATATGCAGTTCGGAAGACATAGTTCCCCAAAGTCCATCACAATTCTGCGAAAAAATCGGCATCTTTCAATTATAACACGTACAATTTCAAAAACTACATTTTTTAACCTTTAATTTGATACCAAATTTATGTATCAGAGATTTAAATTACCCTGTTGTTTTTTTTTTTCGAAAATCACAACACGACCTATTTTCCTAACGTAAACGTCGAGCACGCAGCTCGCCATATTGAAAATAAAATTTTCCGATACGGTCTCGTTAATCGTTGCATATACCAACGTGAATGTTAGATTACAAAAGTTCTAGATTTAAGTAAATTTAGCCTAAAGTTATTCCACAGAGAGTGAATTTATACCTATGATATATATATATACAGTAAAACCTCGTTATCTCGAGGAGTCATCGGAACAGTCAAACTGCTCGAGATAAACATGGTCTTCGTAATAACGAGGTATTTATGTGTTGGTAAAAAGTTATACACAACCAATAACCAAACAATTGACGGGACTTTAAAAGCTCCTCGAGATAAGTCAGGTGCTCGTGATATCGATGCTCGTAATAACGAAGTTTTACTGTATATTGAAATATGAAATTTTGAAATCATTATCAGTTTATGCTTGCATGCCAAAATCAGTATTAATAAAAAAATTGACATTGAACATGTCAGTACCTTGATGGCAAACCTGACCCGGGGCAGCAAATTGTGTCGTATAATGAGCCAGCTTTATCTGATTCTGAACAAAATGTTCCAGACCCTGCTTCATATCTAGTATGGGAAACATTTTCTTATTATTTTAGATAACTATACTTGAGTTACTTATATAAATCTAAACTCTA
The DNA here is from genome assembly GCA_008271625.1 of Lutraria rhynchaena. Taxonomy (NCBI): domain Eukaryota; kingdom Metazoa; phylum Mollusca; class Bivalvia; order Venerida; family Mactridae; genus Lutraria; species Lutraria rhynchaena. The sequence goes on from VIBL01000232.1 coordinate 393,975, forward strand.
CATGTCAAAGAAATAAAACAAGCACAGTAATTTATACAGAAGCTAAAGTCTCCCATTTGAAATCTGGTTTGATATTTGTTGTTGATCACTAAACAATGTCTGTTACAGATGTCAACTTTAACTTATGAGACATGGTACTCAGATTAGCAATTGTTAGGCCAACATGGCCCTCTTGTTATTAATTATTGGGGTCAGAGTTGGCCCTGTCTTAGGGGTCACCAGTTTTATGAAACTGATGCAATAGCCACAGTAAGGAATTTTTTCTGTAGCTAAATTCTCCCATCAGAAACCTGGTTTCATATTTGTGTTTGAGTACTGAACAAATGTAAGCTTTGTATTATGAGACATGGTACTCAGGTGAGCGACCTAGGCCTGCATAACTTTTGTTTTAGTTGTCATCCAAAATAGAGTGACTAGATTTATTTAAGCTTGACTTTTCAAGGTCAAAAAAAACTGTAGCACACGCCCTGCTTTGGTTGAAGTTTTTTTTTTATATTTATCAAGTCAAAGCCAGGATCACTACTTCAAGGTACAGTGACTTTTTACATGTAGGGAGCAATGTATGACAATGGCATCTCATGCTCTTTCCAGAAATAAAAGTCCTTGGTTTTTTTATGCTATAGTGATCAGTTAGTCAACTCCAGGTCTGTTATGATATGATAGTTTTGGCAAGTTATCATGTATATGTTTTGAATGATAGAAAAAAGTTGTTGGTTATATGATTTGTATAATGCTAGCTTAATATTGTGACATTTCAGCTTGTTTCTAAAGTGTTTTATTTCATTCATTTTATTTTATTTATTTGCTTGCAGGAGTTCAAGGAAGTTGCTGATGATGATGAATATGAAAAAAACAGAAAAAAGGAAAAAAACAGAACTGTTGCATTAATGCTACCGCCAAAGGTAATAAGGAACTTGGACTTCTTGATTGATGGAAGGGAAAGTATAATGGTTGTGCCAAATCCCTACTTGTTCCCTTGCTTATCATCAAGTGAACATCAGAGAGGTACGGACTGTTTTACGAAAATTTGCAAGCTTGAGTGGGGCTGTTTAACCACAAAGATTAACAAGTATCAAACTGCGCAAACAACTGACCACTCTTTCACAGATAATGAACCTTAAGGAGAATGAAATGGAATTCTTGCCCAGTTTTTGGGCATGACATGAGAGTTCATAGGGAATGTTACAGACTCTCTGAAGCAACAGTACAAGTCGCTAAAGTTTCAAAACTTCTGCTCATCTTGAAAAAGGAGAAATTCAGAGGGGCAAAAGCCTTGATGAAGTTGAACCAGGAGATGCTGTTGAAGGTGTGTATTTAACATAAAAGTAAGGCACCTGTTTTTATTGAAACCATTAAGTTTAGCATTTATTGTAGTATAATGATAAATTTGTTACAAAGTTGTTCAGATATTAAATTTTTTTGAACAAAAGATGAGATGTATTGTAAAAAGGACTTGCAGGATACTATTTTTAGTTGAAACATCCAAAACACTAGTGTAATGTTTATTTAATCTTCTAAAGACTGCAAGTTGAGCCACAAAATCAGGTTAGCCAGTTGTCATGGTTTTGCAAATCACTAAAGTGTCTTCTTTTGGAGCATTTATACTTAAAAATGATACTAAACAACTTTTATCTTTGAGATATTTTTACTGTTTATAAACATTAAGTTTGCATTCGAAGCAGGGCACTCCCAGAAATTTGGAATATGCCTACACTGTATAAAAAGTTACAAATTTATACTCTAGCAACAGTGCTCTGTATACTTTTTCACTCCAGTTGATGTTTTTATTAGATAAATCAAGTGTGTACATGTAACTGCCAGCATTTGCTTTTCTTTTATAATAAGTTGAATATAAATGGCTTTTTACTTTTATTATTTGATTAAAAAGGATTTACAGATCTTTTAAAAAATTAAAAAAACACACTTAAGATTTTGCTACAAAGTGGGGAACTTCACCTACTCATCAAGAAGGGGAACTTGCATAAATTGGAAAATGTGTAATCCATAAAATTTAGTTCAAATTCTTGATTTGTAAATGGAACTTATAAAATCCCTTTTCAAAGCTCCAAATGTCCACTTATCATTTTTGACTCAGCTATTCATACAATAGAGATAGCTATTGTACTCAACCTGGCATTGGCATCTTGGCGTTGAATTTTGAATTGGCGTCAAATCCTTTGCCTACTTCATTATAGTGACCTACAGCATATGTCTTAAATATCTTTATGATAATTTGTCAATCTTGCCTTTACTGTTCACCAGTGCCTTTACAGACAATCAAAATGCCCGTTGATAAAACATTTGTTAAAACATGGGTACATTTTTGCTTGTTTATTTTTCTGGCTTCTCTGCTTCATGCTTTGAAAGATTTTCTTCTCAACATTTACATAATATTGTTGCTATTTTATATATTTCTGACTATGGTGAGGATGATTTAAGGGTGCTTGTACAAATACTTAGAGGACCCCTAACCAGTGCCGCAGTACAAACTGATATGATAGAAGCAGAGTTCTTACAGCTGAAATCTAAACTAGATATCAGGTATGTGTAGCTGAATTTTGTTCATTTCCCTCTGTGCATATATTAGCCACGTGCATTTTTATTTGTAAAGTTATTATTAAGTTTTTTTGCCTTTCAGGAGAGGAAAAATTAATGACGCTACTTAGTTGGTAATGGCTAACAGACACAAGAGGGATTATCCCAACTTCTTTCCGCTCATAGAATTGCTCTTGACCATACCAGCCTGCTCAGTAGATGCTGAAAGGGAATTTAAGGTACTAATCAGCTAAGTTTCATTTTTCAGCATTGTTTGCTTAATGAAATCTGAATAGGAGATCATTTTATCAACACTTAAATTACGTTCTTGAATTTATGGATGAACTTTGAAGTCTGTATCAGACAAGCTCAGTTTATGGAGAACACAAAGGTATGTGTCAGCCTTCACATAATCCTGTAAACATGCTTCAAAATTGATCCTGTCAACATGCTTCAAAATTGATCCTGTCAACTTGCTTCAGAATTGATCCTGTCAACATGCTTCAAAATTGATCCTGTCAACATGCTTCAAAATTGATCCTGTCAACTTGCTTCAGAATTGATCCTGTCAGTATGCTTAAAAAATTTGGTACTTATACACAATGTGATATGGAAGTGTTTTTTATGACATAGGTGATGTCCTGTTTTCTAAGTTCCTATTTAAGCCTTTTTGATGGCCCTGTTAAACACTTGTTTCTATTCATTACAGTGCCATTAATTTTATGCGTTAAGAAATCTGAGAAAGAGCCATTACCTCAAATCACTATGAGAGAAGAGTTGGAGGAAATTAATCCTGTGGAGGAGCCTGAGGAGCTTGAAACCATAGAAATCATCATGGACATGTGAGCACCATATGAAGGTGATGAAAATGATCCTTCAGCCTTGTATGACATAAAAGAGATACAAACTAAAGCATACAAACTGTTTAAATCTTTATCTACAATTAAAACGAAAGATGAAATGAAATCAAAGAACCTGAGAAATCTTTTTCGTTCTGAAATGTTTGAGACAAGTGCAAAAGTCCAGGGAAAAGTTGAAGTTTGAAGTTATTTGCCCCGCAGACCACCTGTCCTAAAAAGTTAGTTTCAAACCCTGTTGACTATATTACAATATATGGAGGTGCAGGTTTGGGTGTTTATATGCACTTCAGCATAGTTCAAACAATAAGATTGGTTTATGTTATTTATTTTTTCACTTTCAGGATGCACCATTTTCTACTATTATGTCACAGATTACTTCTAAGGAAGAAGTTGAAGATAGTCTAGTCATGCTGGTACACAATGATGAAACTCAGATCTGATGATACACCACATGGTATCAAGTTACATATCGTAGATATAGTAGGTAAAAGTGCTATAAATTATATTTTAGGTATAAAGATTATAAATTATATTTATTATGTATGTGGGCTTTATATTGCATATAAATTGTGTTATATATTACATTAAATAATGCCGTAAGATATTACTGAGGTATAAATTGGTTGTTATCTGTGGTATTGCTCCTTTAATGATGTGGTCTTCTTTTGTTTGCTTTCTGTAAGCTGTAAATGTGATGACAAATTACATTGTAAAAAAATTGTCCGTATCAAAATACATGTATAATATCTTGGGACATCTTATGTCTATAATGTGCCAGTATTGAACTTAATATCAGATAAACTGTTTAAAATACATCAAGATTCAAAAGGTTTTTAGACATTGTGCAATCTAATTCTAAACACTCCCAAATCTATTCATGTGGGCTCATGAAAATAATGTTTAAATTGTGATGTTTTTTTTTTATTCAGAAATTGTAATAACCAGATAACATTTAAGTGCCGTTATACAGCAAAACATCACCTAGTGACTGTTTTAATATTAAGAACATCTCATTATAATGACGGCTTATTTTTGGGGACAGTTTTCATTATCTAACCTTGATAATGAGGCCACACTAATGGAAGACCTGTATTTTTCCGACATAAAGGTAGTTTCGATATTGAGGTATTACTGTACTGATTTGAGGTGACAAATACTGTCAGTACAGTGATGGCATGTAGTCTATGCTGAGCTGTTGACTGTATCATATTCTTTGTATTGCAGAATATCATACACATCATGGATTAGAAGATTCATTCTCTCAGAATTCATACACTCAAAATGACCTAGATGTTATTGAACTTGTTGTACAAAGTCGTGGATCAAAACACAAGGAATTGATATATACTCGCAAGGTTTGTTGATACTTTATTGGACTGAGAATTTATTTCAAATTTTCTATGGCTAGAATCATGTTCAGGGTTACTTGGCCTAAAAATTGTGTAGGTAGGTAAAAATCTTCTTTTCTAGCATTGTTTCTAAACATACCTTTCTTGAGAATAGAATAAGTAATGATGTCTTTGTGTTGCTCTGTACAGCAGATTTAAAGTGATTCACTTCTTTGTCATGATTGCAATCATCAATGTGTGTAGTGATCAAGAAGGTTGCCATTTTGTTTCTGGTACACTTTGTCCCCAAATATTTTGGCTGAAATATGTACTGCAGTTTTACCAAACAGAATCATGTTTTATTAGGCAAAAATGATCTCCGTGTTACTTAGTATACATTTCTGACTTTTATACCAGGCCAAATCGTTTTGGGTATAGGTTCTTGGATGTAAAGTCAGGTGATCAGAATTAAGTGCAACCTTTTCAATGGTCAGTATTAGTTGTTAAGCTGTACTGGTTCAGTGCCCAGTTCCAGACAGTTTTGGCTGTTTTTTAACAATAATTACGGAAATATCTGTTGCATCTGCGTAAAATTTGAACTGAATAATTTTGGGTTCATCATACCCTATAAATTTTAGATATCGTACCCTGCTGCCTTTGTCCTATAATATTGCAATGAAATAGGCCCGTACACAGTGTCCAAATAGACATCCAAAATGCCTAAATATTCGGACAGTGTTTAAATCCAAAATACGAATTGATTCAGTGCCAGGAGATGAAACTGAGTATTACATTACTTCCAGCATTACAACTAAAATCTTACCTGCAAATATCAATTTGTGTATTGTTTTGATGCTTTGAAATAAGTTTTTAATACTGTATTGGTAAATCGAACAAACATATCAGACATCTTCAAAGAACTAATTAAAACACTAACAAGAGGGTAAGACAATAAAGGAAAGAAATCTCTGTTCTTGATTATAGAGTGCTGGCAAAGTATGTGAAGTGTTATTCATAATTATGGCAACCATTTGACAAGTGCTTTATGTGTAAATATGCGTGTCAGACAAGGCATATAAATGAAATGTATAATACATTCTAATGAACAAAAATGCATCATTAACACATTAAGGACATGTTTATTCTGTGGGCCACGATAGGTCAACAGTTATGGAATGACTTATCTCCTGGTCTTAGACAATGGGGATCTGTAGATACTTTTAAAAGACAGTTGAAGTCATATTAGTAATTGTTGGGCCAAACTGAGATTTTCAACATTTATTTGTCTGAATCTGTTTTGCATTTTAGACCCAAAATCGATCAAATTTGAATGGGGCCCATTTTTGCAATTTTTACTCAAAGTTGGACTTCGAAATTTTATGGACAATTTCAATTTTGATGCCAATAAACTGGAAATGGCCATATCTGAAGAGATTCTTTACTTGTACCGTTTTACTCCAAACATGGAGGTGTTAACTGATGATAGCTGACTGACACCTCTACCTACAATGTACGCTCTAGTTAAGTGACAGGTTTTATACAGCTTTTGGATTTTGAGATGTTATTTTCGTTTTTCTTAGACCAAATTTCTGACTAAAAAATTCAAATTTTCAATAAAGCATTTTTTTCTTCATCAGTCTGTCCTCTACATCTATCTCGTATTTTTAAGGCACTAGTTTCTGTGCGTTTCACATGATCATGTAAACATTGAACGTGGAAACCCGTACTCAACTGATGCCTTTCTGACTGACATGTGGTTCCTGCAGACAGCAGTTACATTCCTGTCCAAGGCACTCTTTGCATAATAACTTTTGTAGCAGTATGCTATCTAGGTTAACACAAGAGAAACAGGACTTAAATAGAATACATTAGCTTTATTGTATTATTTTTGCACATTGTTAAGATTGTCAGTACAAAAAATTAGCTGTCCACAAATGATTCATTTTAAAATAGTCACAAAACAAAAGAAAATGGGGAATTAGCTCAATAAAGTATCAACTGGAACATTGTGGTTAACACAGAATATATATTTATATATATTTTTTTAATTTCATTTATATTTATTGGCAAAAATGTACTCAAACAATGTCATACACATCTACACGTACAAATGTACACAAACAATGTCACACACACTTACATGTACAAATGTACACAAACAATGTCATACACATTTATTCATACAAATGTGCACAAACAGTGTCACACGCACTTACATGTATAAACATGATAGTGTTAGTAGAGACTTGTAAGAAAAGTATCGTTTATTTTCTTATTGTTAGATATCTAGATAAAACATAATATTTATTAATGAATGTTCTTCTAATATTGAGTGGCTTGGTCCAGTTTTCACTTTCATAATAAGCTTTACATATACAAAAGCCTACAATATAATAATAAAATGATATTCATAGAATAGTAAACATGACTGTTGATTTTATAACCAACTGTTTGGTATGTTAATTAGCGAACATCATTAGAAATGCCGCACCTGATGAAGATATTTTGTACTGTGTCCCATAGATCATTGGTAGGTGGACAGTCAATTAAAAGGTGTTTGTAAGTTTCTGTTACATTACATAAGTTGCAATTTTCCGAGTCCAAGATTCGCCATTTATATCTAAGTTCATTGAATGTGATTATATTTTGAATTAGTCGGTATTTAAATTGTTTAACTCTGTTGTCAGGTATTGAGCGTATGAATGAATAGACTTCTCACCCGTTAATATCTAATTTAAGTTCTTTTTCCTCAGTAAATGTGTGTACACGGTATAGTGAACTTATTCGATATTAAATGATTGTAGACAAATTTATTATCAACATTTTTTATATTGAATCTACCGGTGTATAAATATATTTCTAGGCATGTGTTTACTGAAGTTAATTTTGATTCTGTAGTTTTTAACATAGTTTTCCATGATTTTGGTAAGGCTTTTTTCAATTTAGTGTACTCTGAAATCCAGTTATGTTTAATTTACTGAGGATGGTTTGCGGACATATGTCACCGTTTTCGTTCAAAATATCGTTTATGAATATAATGTTTTATTTAATCCAGGTAGGAAACATTAGGCATTGGTTGTTTATTTTTATTTGACTATTTCCCCATATTATCTGTCTTCATATTTCCCTAAATGAGCTTGGTTCTTTATGTTTGCTATTTTATCCATACATTTATCATTTCTTCATAGAATTAAGGCAAGTTAAGATTAATTGATTTCTTGTTTGGGATACTCATGTAAAATATCAAAAAGTTTGGTCCATATGGTTCAAAATAAAAATTAGGAATACATTTCCAGTTACTATCACACAGACTTTGAATCCATTTGAATTTTAAGGAATCAATGTACGACTTGATAACTATCATATCCTGACCACCTAGAAGTTTGTTGGCAATTAACGTTTATCGCTTTATTTTGTCTCTTTTCCTGTTCCATAGGAAAGTGTAAAATAATTGTTCAATTTTATTTATAACCTCAAGTGAAACTTCAAGAGAGTGAAATTAGTAAGTGAATTTTGGCAGAAGCAGGGACTTAATTACTTGTATTTTTCCAAAATAAGTAAGATTTCTTTTCTTCCAATTTTCAGTAGACTTTGCACATGCATCTAGTTTGGTGTTCCAATTAAGTTTGTTGCATTCTTTTGTGTCGTTGCCGAAACATACCCGAGTGCTTTAACAGGTTTTTTAATTATTGTATTCCCCCTGGACATAATTTGCTATTTTTGGTTTCACCCACCCATATTCCGTCCATTTTATTTTTATTAAATTTCAAACTGGAATAGTTACCAAATGCTTCAATGGTTTTCAGAGCATTGATGATGTCTTGTTCTGATGAAATAAGTAGAGTGGTATCGTTTGCTAATTGAGTGATTTTCACATTCCCATTATTTCTAATATTTATGCCGAAAATAGTATCTGTATTTCTTATTTTGATAGCCATAATTTCTACAACTAATATAAATATTAATGCCAATTTTTTAAGATTTCCAAAAAATATATTTCTGTTTGTTTTATCATTGTATGAGTGTATATTGATTAGGTTGTAAATGTTTTTATGTATTGATATATTTACAAATATGTATCAACCATACTCACACGCTGTAATGTCTAAAATGTTTTATTAAAAAGATTAGAAACTCCGGCACTAGGGGATGTGCTGAATGAATGAATAAATTCCCAATCTTTAAATTCAAAATTAAGACTGTTGTTTATGTCAGCTGTAAAATGTGTTTCCTGTAGAAACATAATGTCTACCTCTTGTTTCAGAATATGTTGTAATGATCTATTTCTCTTATTTTTATTTCTTAAGCCCTGTGCATTTAATGAAAGGCAGTGAATTCTGTTGGACGTCATTTATAATCAAATATAAAAGTCAGAAAAATGTAGTTGTTATCAGTCTAAGTATCGCTAAAAATTTGTTTCAATATAAAGATTAGTACAAACGTGCATGTATAAACAACAAAACTTGCTCATTTGCACTGTCTTGAAAACAAACATTCTAGCGTATTGTACATTTGTTAACATCAATATATGATCTATGTACATTATTATATACAAAGCTTATTACCTCACAAGAGTATTTACAAAGCTTATTACTACATGCACTATATGTCTAGAATGTCTAGAACATTGAATGTTAAAATCATAATTATATTATTATGTCGTATATTTGAGAGATCACAATAGCCTACAAGTAAATTCAGCGCAATATTTGTAATGTACGATCATATGTAAGCATATTGTTTTACTTTGTAACAATACTATAAAAACAATTATTGTAATACATGGTTTGGAAAACGTTCAAAAAGCAAGTATGAGTACTACGTACAAACGTACACCTCTAAGTGGTATATTTATCAATAGACCGAGTTTTTCATTTAAGCCAAGTATCAATGCATATTAAATTACCATCATACTCGTATACATAAATACAATAATCACAACACATAGTTCGGGGTCCATTAAACGGTAAATTTCAATTATCACAACACATAGTTCAGGGTCCATTAAATGGTAAATTTGTTAGGTGTCATTGTTCACATACATATTCAATGTACACTAAGTAATTAAGTGATCACATTATTATGAGTCTTTTTCGGCGGTTCTTTGTGCTTCTCCAGCGGCATTGGGGGTGAACGTACTACAGATACGCTTCTACTTCTCCGTGGAGTAACGGTGTTCATTAATGAAGGTCTGCTCAAGTAATTGTGCATGTTCATTTGGGTTTTCTTTGGAGACCGAGCACGTTTTGCTGATTTTGGTTGTTTTCTCCCTCTGTTGTGTTAATATGACATCATCATGTTGTGTATGTTCATCTGCATGTGTGTCATCTGGTTGTTGGTCGTATGTTTGTGAATGAGTGTTATTGTCATCTGGTTGTAGGTCCTCTGTTTGTGAATGAGTGTTATTGTCATCTGGTTGTAGGTTGTCTGTTTGTGAATGAGTGTTATTGTCAGTGTGTACAGGATCTTCATGATGCATGTTGCAGTCACCTTATTTATGACCTGTTGGTGGCATAACTTACACGTCCAGTCATTATTTCAATCGTTCATGGAATGCCCTTCCTGTAAACACTTTTTACATTTCACAGTTTTGGAAACCTGTCCCTTGTAGATTACTTTTGCCTTAAATTGGCCAGACTGTAGAAATCGAGGTAAAGGGGATGTTAGTGATATTATTTTGACGATCACTAGCCTTTCTCCAGTGTCATAGTTTGTGAGTTAACCGTCGATTCTCAATTTCTCGTGTTTGAGGTCAATTATCTCAACACCCTTTGTTATTAAAACGCGTTCAGTTATGTTGTCCTCTGCAGACAAGGGTGTATTCTGTATTCTTATACATGTAGTCATTTCACTATCAAGTCTGTGTGGGTTTGTTATCAAAACCGGTATGTAAAACGACCTCAAATATGGGCCTTCTGTGACTAGCTTGGCTTTGTCTGTCAAATTATGGAGATATATCCTCCAGAGACCATTCACCCTCTGTAACCCATTAATAGCAGAAACATCAATTACCTGTCCAATTGCTTTATAAAGCTCTTCGTGTTTGATAAACTCCTTGTAATGCACTTTTCTATCACCAAATAAACTCTGTTCCCAAATGAATATTTACATTGCGTTGTCCGCCATGATGGTCATCTTTGTTTTGGCTTTCAGGCCATTGGAAATTTTCATTACTTTCAAGGTTTCGATCCATGGTGTACGAAATTTAGCACAATGATATATTGCCTGAACTGCGTTATATTCTGATTGATTGTATTACACTTTTATTGTGATGTAGTCTGATAATAACTATGAAAATAATTAATTATCAGCACAGATGAAAAAGGCTAAGCCTTAGCATGGCCGCTTACATCCAAAAAACATAACACAGAATATATTACATATGAACAAAGTCACTGATTTCAAGTCATCCTTCAAGTTACCATGTATTTTAGTGATGCAGATATTTGTAACAATATTAGGCTGTTTATACTTACTATTTATACTTTATTACCATGACAGTCGCTCGTGTCAATACTGATTGTTTCACTGAAAATCATGATCGCGAAACACTTTTTTACAGTGTCCAAAAATTTAGGATCTGTCCGGAATTAGACACTGAACTAGTAAATCAACTAATGGTGGGGTTCAAGTCTCCAATTTCGAAATGTGTTAAGATTTTATTCAATTCGCTTATGTGTAGTATTAGAATAGTATCAGAATATAATGGAAATTGCTACAGCTTGCTCTGTAAATGAATTCATTATGTTGATTTTGTGTTACTGTAAATTATTGATGCCAAGTTTTTGCTTTAAAAATGTGTTTAATGATTTTTTGTTTTAATTTTAAAATTGTTTCATTAATTTCAATGAATATTGTCATGATAGCACATTATATTATCTGTATGAGGTATTTTCTTTTATAACAGAAAAAGTCTTTCCTTGCTGATGGATAAATACACACACAAGATGAACAATGAAGTCTGTTACATTCAGATGTTTAATGACAGTGAACCTGTGTTCCCTCTGCAACATCTCGGAATCACTTGACATGGAGGATGGGGGACATATTAGATATGAAAGGAACGCAAGTGCTTGTTTCATGATAATACAGGTATTCTTCCATTGTAAATAAAGTCCCACAAACACCAACATAGTCAAAAATTAAAATGATTTATAGTTTTATTCTGCTGAATTGATTGAAAGTTCCCAAATTGTGATTAATCCATTGACAGAGTTAATGGCTGTAATAGAGACTTGTATTTGTTATTACTTTTATACTTTTTTAGATTAAATAAATTTTGTTCAAGATCCTTCAATTATTTTTTTTACAAATTTTGAATGAATTTTTTCATTGCGAATTTAGTTTAATGATTCTTTAAATGCATTGGCATTGGTATTAATAAACTTCATCAAAATATGATTTGCACCTCACATAGATTGCAAATTACATGCTAAATACTGTATTGGCATTATTGTTATTGAAACTTGCACTTGGTCGGCTTTTTTGTATTAAATATGTAAACCCCAATGACAACATATGACAGTCTTATATTACAGATCTCATGCTTAAACTTACATGATATTAATTTGGTTGCTATTTTAGTAATTACTGTGGTAACATTTAATTTTGCTGGCTAGAATTTTCATGTCAACACTAAGAAAGACAAGTTTGCATTTTCAATTTTTGTTAAAGGCACATCTGGTAGTTACCACTGTGCATCTTTGTGTGCATAATTTCTTTGCTATTATTGTACTTTTTATTGAGACTCATTCATAAGTTAATGATTATGTATTAGTACAGTCATTAACTTGTATATCATTTGTTGTGTGTGAAATTAGCAAAAATCATTGTAAGTGAATGATAATGATACCACAGTATTTTTGGACAATGTTAGATTTTTTACATTTTTTTATTAATTTTTTTTTCTTTTTTAATTTCATTCTTTTCGCAAATGCGCTAGTGGTTTTCCTATACTGTTACCGTAACAATCAGAAGAAAGTTTGGTAAAAAAAAAGGAAAAAATTGTACCTAATAGTCAAAGGGAGGTAATAATTGTGCATAATTACCTCCCTTTGACCGTAAGGTACAATTTTGTTTGAATGTAGTGTGGAGTTTTCTTCTGGTTGCAATAGTAATAGTATAGGATAAATTGAAATTAATTTTTTTTTTTTTAAATATTTTATGTTAGATTGTCATTTCTGTTCTTGTTACTTGCTTTCATGTTGTGTTGTGAGTCATGTTAGGGTGTTACTAGTGCTCCTGTTTGTATGTTAGTGGTGCTCATGTTACTTTGCATGTTAGTGTTAGTAGTGCTCATGTTAATTTGCATGTTAGTATGTTAGGAGGGTTAGTTACATATATGTCATATTACAATTTTATACAATTCATACAATTATTTATACATATATAGATTTTCACCTACCTCTGGTGGGGCTTGAACTCACAACCTCCAGATTGACAGTCAGACAGCTTATCCACTGCGCCACAAGCCCACACATTAATCTTGATTCAAAATTTCATATATAAATTTACTATAGGCTATCAAGAGGCATTGTAACAGCTATTTTCATTGGTTATGTCATGTCACATGATCTGTAAAAGCTGTTTTGATTGGCTTATCATAAGTCAGCATGGCTAACCAAATTTTACAATATGGTTTGTTGGATTAATTTCTGGATTATTAGCTTGTAAGTAGATTTTATGAATTAATATTGATGTTTAATGACAGGAAATTGTTGTTCTTAATTAATTGCTGGGTAGTTTTTCTGTAGTTGAACGTTTTTAGGTAATAATTTCATTTCATTACTGTGTATCACTGAAGGTCACGGGTTGTCCAAGGTCAGGGGCTTGTTTCATTATTTGTTTATTGAGATTGCAATGTTTTTGCAAAAAAATCTGTATACTAACCAGTGCTAACTTACCCTTCCACATGGAGGAAAATCGGCGTTTTTGTCAAATTTTCATAGAAGGGTATGACCTGCAACCAGGATTTGAACCCAGATCTCTGGGTTACAAGTCCAGCACACTAACCACTTGATCACAGTCTTGGCTATATCCATTGTTTTTAAATATTAAATGTTTTACTGTATTGATTCTTTGGTTATTTTCAGCTGTTCTATGTATATGTCTGAAATAAGTACCTTTTCTGGAGAATTGAGACTAATTTGTCCCCAATGACTGTATTTTGAATTTCCTGTTATAGAAACTTGCCTGTTTGGAACACTCGTACTTGCATACTAAAATATATTGGTGTACTGTTTGAAACGCATAAAATCGTACCTCAGTTTGAAATTGTTGATATTACAATATGAAAATGATTAAATTTGAAGAAGTTTGTTGTGTTCATTGTTGCAGTATTTTGATGTCAATTTTCTATATACGGTGGAACCCCTCTAAGCTGGTCGAGCCTGGTACCAGGTCATTTGGCTGGTTTAGAGGGGATTTTTGAATTACATAGTAATGAATTCTGGACCAGAACATTTGGCCAATTTAGAAGAGAATCAGGTTTATAGAGGAACTGGTTTAGAGGGGTTCTGCTGTATACTTAGTGAACATGTTACTAATATGTTGTTCATGGTGTGTAGTAAATTTCAGGTATTGTAAGCTGGACAGGAATCAGATTGTGGCTTGAAATGATTTCCTGACCACACCTTTGATTTACTTTGCAGAATGAACCAAGAGATTTGATTATTGAACACAGTACGGTAAAACATGGTTATAGTGAACTTGGATATGGTAAAGAAGTGCTTATTTTTTTTTCCATACACACCCTTCTTAATTTCATTAATAATGGACATACCAGTAAATGTAGTAATTGTGCTAGAGTAATGAGACAGATTTCTGGTACAGAATTTTAAGTTATTAAAAGTAAACAAGAAAATATTTGTGTTTCCACAGTCACTATTACCATGTTTTAATGTGTATATTTATTTTTAAGATCCTATCAACAGCAACCAGTGGCAGTAATTTTATTGTCTAAAACATACATAAAACAAACGTAATATATTGTTTTCCCACTTTCCAGGCATTAATCCTATAATCTCACTGATCTCTGTACTGAATACTTGTTTTTTGTTATTCTTAGCTATTTCATGAGAAAGAACAAAAAATAAAAATTTCAAGTTCAAACAGTCAATGTAAAACTATTTTATGAACAAATGCTGCATTGCCACCAAACCAGGTTTTCAACCATTTTCCTATTTTTAGTACATGTGACCTTGACCCACAGAATTCAAATAAAATCCCAAGCCAGACCATATACAAGTATACAGTTACAAAGATCAGATTCTAGCTTATATCGGAATATACGTATTAAAAATACAATACAACACACATAAAACAATTATGTACATTATTAGGCCATCCTTAAAATAGAATTCAGTCATTTTATTTTTAGTTAAAACTTCTAAAAAATCTCAACTTACTAAATGATTTGAAATGATTAAAAAAGACAAAATACTTTCAGTTTTGCACATGTGTTATACACAATAAATGTCCAGAAGTAATGAAAATATTGGCAAGAAAAAAATGACCGGAGACCATAAGGTATGGTGTCAGTAGAAAGAGCAACGTTTTTCCACATCATAAAGTCTTACACCTTTTCATTATAAATTTAGCATAAAATAATAGGTGTAAAGTTCACAATTCAAATTTCATTTGACTTAGTTTTACAACAGAATCAAAAGTTTCACGGAGATCAGGTAAGTATTCAATATTTGAACAGGGGTAAAAATGAAAAAAAGACTTAATAGATCATGTTAAAAATTGTTCTTAAGTTAAAAACTGAATTCTCACTTTAAATCTGAACTTCAAACATCAATTAACTTTAGTAAGTTGGGGGCTATTAACCTAATACTATACATAATCAAAACGAAGAACTAGTCAACAGAAATATTATACTATTATACTATACATAATTAAAACTAAGAACCCATCAGCAGAAATATAACAAAAACAATCTTTGTGGGTCATATGTAAAAATCCATGAAAGTATTTGATAGTAATGATCAGTTCCCTTCCCTGATAAAAAATGCAAATGGTGGACAAAATTGACAGCACAAAAAATTTGCTCTTAAAATATAAAAACAGTAGCACTGAGGATAAAAAACAGCACAGTCCAGCATACCTGTATGCCTACCTCATGTTATATAAAAATCAATCCTTCATTATAGCGTATCACAACATGGATAATTTGTTTTGCAAATTTTATAAACTCGGAGAAAAATCTTTTAAAGTCATTTTGACAGAACATTTTCATGATGCACACAAAAGGACAGATGTACAGAAAACACTATTCTAAATCAATGACATTAAATAAAAAATTTAAGAATGTTAATATTTAAAATGGTACACAATAATGATATGTGAATCACTACTTAGATTGTAGAAAACCATTTCATGAACCAAAAGGAAGCAAAAAACAATGAATGAAAAACAGCAGGAAGTGTTTATGTGATCATTTAAGTTACTATGGCAACAACCGTAACTTATTTAAATAAGTAACAACATTATAAACCCAATAAAAAGCAGTCAGACAAGTTTGGCTAACTACAAATAATTAATATTACAATAACAGTACAAATGTAATATGGAGAGTACAATATTAATATCTTATCCAGTACATCATAATGAATACATCTTCACGACTTATCTGGTTCATATTTGACATCAAAAATCATCAGATAACACATTAATGACAATATACAAATAAATGTGCAAATTGAATAAATTTTGTTCCCAGTGAATTTCTCCATGACATTAAAAGAATGGATTTTTAAGAAGCTAAGATCATGAACATTAAGTGAGGAACATATTCATACTATATAACATGAATATTAATTTGATGAACAAAAAATTAAAGACTGGGGAATGACAGTCTGTTGTAAAAGCATAAACTTGGGAACCTAAATTAAGCTCAGCTTCAATATATTATTGGCATAATTTTGAGTTTAAAATGTGCTATCTTAGTTTAAATATATCAATGAAAAGACACCCAGGTGCATATAGACAAAAATTATGCATATAGACTGTAACCAAACTGTATCTTCTGAGTGTTGCTGTGTTGGGAGTGGTCTTGACTTGAAACAGAGTAGAGGTCCACAGTGACAACTGGAAATAAAAAGCAACATATATGTATCTATGACTCGGAATGAGTACAAAATTTTGGTAAGTACAAATACACTTTCTCTTTGAATTATAATCATACAAGGAGAAGTTATACATAGACTATTACAAAATCACATGGTCTGAATTACTGTTTTGTTTTTATGTGACTTTGTCACTGGGGTTTAATGCCGTTTTTTAACAGTTTTTCAGTTATATACGGCATGGACTGTATACTAACCAGTACCAGCTTCTCCATTCACAAAGAGCCGGCAACTTTTCCACTTACGGAGGAAAATCAACATTTTAGTCAAATTTTCATAGAAGGGTATGACCTGCCGCAACCAGGATTTGAACCTGGATCTCCGGGTTACAAGTCCAGCGCACTGACCACTGGATCATGGCCGCAGCCCCAGTGAAACATTAGTAATAAAGCAGGGTTACAAACACTAGCAAGTTTAAGGGTTATTTTTTAAGCAACTGGAACATGACTGCTATTTCTGTGAGCTATAATTACAATGTTAATGTGGACTGTTTTGTGACTGTATTACTTTTTACGACCAGCTAGTTTTCATTTATATTTATCAAAATAAACATGAGTCATTTTTGCTACAACAAACAATACCATACATTTTTCAGCTATCAACCCACTTGGTGCTAAAATTCAATGTCAGTAAAGGGCAAACAAAATGTTTCTTAATGTGAAGGTAATGTGAACCCAGCCAAGTATACTAGCATGAATGAGCACAACAAAATAGGAAATATATGTAAAGCAGAACAAGAGCCATTTACATGTTCTTTGTCATAAAATTATACTCCATCAATACAAAACTTTCATGTCGGACATGTACATAGAGGCTAACAGATATATACAGTTAGCTGTGGTTAGAGCCTTAATGAACTCAGAGAGAGCTAGAAAGGAAATACTAGTCACCCCCAAATACAATTAATGTTGTTGTTGGTCTAAAACACCATAATCACAAACAAAATACAACCACTTGGTTATGATTTTACAACCAGGTAGCTTTGCCTTATAACAATCTGAATCCCAATATTGGCACTGACAAAAACCTACAATCACGACATCAGAATTAAGTTTTGAGCTCTGAGACAATGGTTACTCACTTCTATTATAGCTTCTATTCACTTATTAATTTTAATACTTAAATAATTTCATGGAATATATACTGAATAATAATACTGCATGTAAATGGTATAACTTTAAACACATGAATTAACATTAACAATAGATACACAGCACATTGCTTCATAATGTATGCTACAGAAATAAAGCCTTTTAGTATAGAAACAGAACAAAGCTACCAGTAGTCAAAATATTCTCTCATAATTTGAAATTCCCTGATTTTTTCAAAATTTTCAAATTCTCTGACTCCCCCCCAGGTAATTTTTTCAGCCAATTTTCCAGAGTGCATGGCAACCCTGATCATATTTCACCAATCTATGATATAAAGATCTCCTTCTCAACTTCTCACTTTTTGAATTAATTGGATATTTTAACCTTGGAGACTGTTCTCAAGTTTTATAACTTTGAGACCTTTACCAGGACAGCCCTAGTCTAATGGATTTTTATTGAATCAAAATATTATATACATTTTCCCCAAGTTTAAGTAAATTACTCGCCATAAATTGAGAACTTACTTTGCATTGACTTTTTCATCACTAATACTAGATTCTGTAAGTAACATCTGAACAATGTTTAAATTACCATTTTTCACTGCCACATGTAGTGCTGAAATAAACAACAAAATGCACTTTACTTGTCAGTCCAATATATATGGCACTTGAAGATAGAAAAACATGTTTTATCATAACTTATAGTGAAAAATAATAACAGTGAGATGATTATCTATTGTTATGCAAACTGGAAATCTCTATATTGTCCTGAAAAATATGAAAAGAGAAAACATGGTCAACATAATAGTGTTAAAATGTAGAAACTAAAATTTAATGTTTTGTTAGAAAGAAATCACTACTGTTATTTTTGAAACTCATAGATAAAGTTTTTATGAGAAGTTTTAAAAGCAAAATCTGAAAAACAAAAATTTGAAACAATCATACCTGAGTCTATACTTCAGGATCAAATTCCATTAAACATTGCACCACTAGGTCCATATCCCAGGCACACTGTGAAATGGTGTTTGACTATCTCTGTATAATACAAAACATAACATGTTTAAAACAGTGGGACCTCTCCAATCATAACATGTTTAATACAGTGGGACCACTCTAACAAATTACTCGCTAATCCAGACCCCTGTCTTATATAAGCCCCTCATACCCAGACCTTTCAAATTAGGCTCCTTATCTAAATACCTCTACTGCTGAAATAAGCTTAATCTCTCTAAGCACACACAAAATTATGACCACCCAGCTATTACAACTAATTCTTAAAAGAATGGAATGTTTTGTTCTAAAGTTCAATGGCAATTTGTCTGGAAATATGACCACCCTTCTATTCAACCAATACGACCACCTGTTTTGGATAAATTCATCATTTCAGAGCAAATTATTCCTTACAACAACCATCAAACTTCTGCTGTAAAATGACCTGCTGTACACCCAAGGTATTGACTTTTACAATATGTGCAGTGCTGACAGTGCTGACTTGCTGCAATAGTTTGTCGGCTGTTTACAGGTTATGAAAACTAAGTGTCTAAAACATTTTTTTGTGATCTATAATTAGTAACAAAGCTGCTGAAAATAGCAATAGCAACCAACTGGTTTACACTATACAGCGAGATGAATATGGTACACAGTCAGCTAGAACATGGTAAATTACCAGGCAGCACAGAAATTGCAAACAAGTGAAAGTAGTAGAAATAAACTACAACTGCACTCATCAAGCCCACCAGAATACTTTTTGTGGGTCCCTGCTGTTTACTAAAGTCAATAGCACGCTCTAAATTGAACACTGGTGAAACAGATAGGAGCTTATAAATACTTATGAAAACTGCTTTAATTGTTATTCAGCATGTGCTGATAACAATGCATCCCCCACAAAGTTAAAAAAAACAACATTGGTCAAGTACTGAAAAATACCTTCCCACAACCTAGATCGTCTGACAAACAGCCTGTTTCTCCCCCAAGATTTGCCTCCAAACTCGAAACACGGTCACAGATACAATAATAATCCTGCCTTTGCTGTTTGGACCAAACATTAATTTTACACTTAAGGTGTTTCCAACTGATCAAATAAGACGGCCAACCAAAATGTTGACATTGAAACAAAACAGCAAATTACAAATGTTTCACAACCAGACATATAAGACCTTTATCAGCATTGAGATAAAAATGAAAGCCTCTAAAATGGACACATGTTAAGATAATGTACAAAACTGAAGAAACTTACATACCTTTAAACTTGTTGAAATCTAGAACCAATTATTTTCATAACAGTTCACACAATGTATTCTTCATGAATGAAAAAAGTTTCATCTATCCTTGGTCCAGAAGCATTAGAAATCAAATTCCAAAATGTTTGTCTCAAAACACAATTGCATTTCTTCTACAGCACTGTCACAATCCTTCATAAACACAACTCCAAGAGGCCATGTGTTTGTAAAATAAAATAGTCCCTCTTTGTTTGCACACTGCTTTGTGAGTATAGTGTATCTACTCTGCCATGTTTAAGTTCTGAAGTGAATAATAAAATAAAAAAAAATAATATTGAATTCTTATATTAATTTCATGCATAAATAATAAAATATCATAAATATGTGTTCAGTTTAAAACATATGATAAACTGGTACATTCAGTCACAAGTTTTAATTGAAATATTAACTGTTTACACTATGATGAGTAAATAATGAAAAATATTTTACTGTTGTTTTGCAAGGTAACTGTAGTAAAAAGCATCAATCTTATTGTTAATTTAGCTTTCCAACATATCCATAACAAACCACAATACAAAACTGGTCCAGACTGCTAATTCTGTTAACAATACTTCTTTTATGTGAACCATTAATACATTTTTAAGCATCATTTCTGTATCATTTCATAGCTACTAGCTATCATTTCAAGTACTAATATGCTGCTTTAAATCAAAACTGATATGGCTTTCAATGATGGCAATATCAAAAGGCTACAAAAAATGATTATAGAAAACTTTCATAAATTCAAACAAAAGACATTTTATAAA
Organism: Lutraria rhynchaena; assembly: GCA_008271625.1. Lineage (NCBI taxonomy): Eukaryota > Metazoa > Mollusca > Bivalvia > Venerida > Mactridae > Lutraria > Lutraria rhynchaena. The sequence continues at coordinate 414,941 of VIBL01000232.1, forward strand.
ATATGAAGACACAGAAACTAATTAAAGCAGTCATCTCAATTAACTTCACATTGAAATATTTGAGGACCTACAACATATTGCATAATCACAAATAATAGTTGACCCCATGGTATTGTATTTAGTGCTATTTGAAATACCGTATAGATCTGTAAATTTTAGGGATCCATTCGAGTAGTCTTCATAAAAATTGTCTACATCATACAGCTCTTCTTCGACATATGATATCTGATAAACAGCATCAAAGTCACCATCAGTACCTTTAGTAGTAGATAATACTGACCCTCTGTACCATTTAATAGAATTGTCATCTAGTTTCCATTCATGGAGAATTGTTCTTCCAACAAGTTTCACTTTTCTTCTTTTTCTGAATGATGAAATGAGAGAGACATGTAGGGGAGATACTTTTAATGAGATTTACAAGTTAAAAATCAGAAATTATAACAATACTATCATGCAAATGACCTGGAAACAATTCATAAACAATATTTATCAAATTTGGTTCAAAGCGTATGATGAAAACATAATTTTATGTACTAATAAACATGAAAAACTAATGTATTTATATTCTTACTAACAAAATAATGTTACTAAGACTATAAGTATAATGTGATTGGTTAATTTTCTCTGATAATCGTATATAATAATTCACGGACTTGTGAGTTTTATCAGCATATGACGTTGAAGTTACTGGTTCATTAGTGACGACATCAATCTTTTTCTTCTTACACAATGACTTGGCAGGCTGTGGGGTCTCTATATAAGCGTAATCTTTTTCTTCTTACACAATGACTTGGCAGACTGTGGGGTCTCTATATTAGGGTAATCTTTTTCTTCTTACACAATGACTTGGCAGACTGTGGGGTCTCTATATAAGGGTAATCTTTTTCTTCCACATACTGAAATAAATGTGTTAAAACAAATGTAACATAAACAATTATGAATTGCATACACACCTCTGAAAGTATATATACAAATATACAATGTAATAATGTCATAAGAGTTATAATTGATAATTTCAAACTACAAAAAATCTGTACCGGTATTCATTTGATTTGTAAGCATGTTGAATTAGCATACATGTGATGATGCATTTATCTAAGTACATGCACACATTCATCCATATAACTAAGTTTCCTATTGTTTTACATTTCTGTACTGCATATTTGTTCAGGAATTTACTTTTAAATTTATGGAATTATGCTACGCCATGCAGCCATAACACAATGCAAAGATGAAATGTCTATACATTAAGCATATGGAATATGAGGCTTTCGTAAGCCAGATAGTGTTTCTTTTCTTGGTGTTGCTATCTCTGGCAGAAGGTGAGCAGAATAGAAAGCAGACAACTTGGGCTCCATTTTATGCTTCCACATAATTTCATCTTTATAACTTCTTTCTAAATGGATATCATGTAGACTAATGCGACACACCATCAAGTCACAAAATTGTTTGTCAATTATATTCAATTATCCTTGAATTTGATAAAAAAAACTTAGGGTTCTTCTTCAAAATTAATTGTTCAACCATGAATTTTGAGACAAACGTTCCTCATAGTGTTTGCAGCCTCAATCAAATATAATTTGTTGGTTGTAAGTATAGTCTTTATTTCTACGAGTCCAGTGTCACCAATGTTAAAGGTTACTATACCATCACTGGATGCTAAGAGATATGGTTGTGTTTTCAGAACTATAAGACCAGGAACACAAATAGCCTTCACAGTATCACCTTCCCTATTTTTGATGGTCTTGTATTCTAGATGAGCATTATTTTCTCATTCAAGACCCTTTTGAGTTGAAGCATTGCCACCAAATTTTGAATAAAGCAATCGATTATTTTAACACTGACCTGCTAATAATCTTGCCAGATTACTTTTCAAGGCTTTCTGTACTTCACTATCAGCCCAGGTACCCTGTCTATGAGTATTGACCTGGTACCCCACATGGTCCATGTGACTCTCTATACCTCTGTATTATAAAAAACCCATTTGTACACTGGATACTGACTGATTTATCTATATGATCTAATAATTGGTAATTCAGGACAAAAGGAGGATAATGTTAATATGCATTCTACCATTTGGTTCTACCTATCAAATGCGAATCATTTTCAAATACAAATTAAATAGATTATAAATTACTTACTTTTCAACAAAAGAAAACAGCTTTGCTTCATACAGTTCAAATAATTCCTCAGACTTACAGAATGAACAACTAAAAATAAAACATGATATCAAATATCAAACACAGAGTATGTTATAATATAATACTCAAACTGTTCTATGGATAATGAGATGTAAATGTACATTATAAATTCATTGTACGAAGTACAAATTTAATTTGATGTAGTGAAAAATTTGCCTTATGTGAATTGGCCATAACAATAGTAGAGTGTATATATTTCATATATAATTCACCATCTATAACATACAGCACTATTTTAGTTGAACAGTAATTCATAATGCAGAAACATGTCGATACAAAAAGTTCTGAATTATTATTCAGTACAAACTCTCACTTTTTTAAGATCTCATCCACATGCCTTAGACAGCATTCTAGAGTTTTGTTGATTGTATCCTGAGATAGTACACCCCTTAAACCCTTCATCACCTTCAATACATCATTGTAAGATTTCTCTATTCCTGATAACGTTGTGTGGACAGCATATTGTAGCCCAGAGGTGGATTGACAACTAAATGTGAGAAAATTAAAGATAAAAAATGAATTAAGTTTAACTGTTTTAGTATCAATACAAGCATTTAATTCAAACACATTCTATTTCAAATTGTAACAAGCATGTTCATATACAAACAGTAAAAACTGTGAACAAAGGCCATCCTTAGGAAAAACAAAATATGGCCTTTATTGACAGATGGCCTTTATTATTCAGAGGTCAGTGTTCTGAATAATCAATAATGGTATTTCAAAAAATGGCTTTTATTTACAGGGTGGCCTTTACACAGACAAACACAGGTTTGACTGTATATTCAAATAAAGATTTAGACTAGAAGTAAATAACAACCTACAGGAGTTCCTCTCTTTGAGGAGATCATCTGACAAACATTTGATTCAATGCAGAAAACTGAAGCCATTAATTTGTATTATAATGAACTTTTAGTGTCTCATGAGCATTTTGGTCTTTTCCCATACTGGAAATATTCAAAATGGATGTAGTGCAAGACCTTTTCTTACTATCAACCAAATGGTAGAAAGTGAATTGTTCCATGCCAAGTACATTACCTCATCCTTATATCTAAGAAATGAAATAATTCACCTTCTGACCAGGTGTTAATCTGTGGATTACTGTTATCTAACAAATCGTCTCTAACTTAGGTTACTATGGTACCATCCATGTCTCTATCAGAGGCCCACTGTAACACTTCAATCCACCATTCACTACAGTCTGTAAACTGTGAATCAACAAGCCATGTATACAAGGGTGACAAAGTAACCTATAAACCTCACATACATAGCAAGAGTGCCAAACTGTCATAAAATAGGCCAATCAAAATTATCTAATGAAGGATGAATGGAAAATGTTAAACTTGGACAGCAAACAAAGTCTATTTCATCATTTTTTGCCAAATCAGGGGCTATAATTCTCTAAATGGTGATTTCATGGGTTATCAAACATGGCAGAGATATTAATAAGGATATTGGCCCATGAACGTTTTTTCAGTTTGTGAAAACTGACAGGAACTGTTCATCTTAGAGAATGGACAGCTCAAGTGGATTCAACAGTCCACCCACTATAAATCTATATATGTTCCTACATCCTGTCAGGTCAGGGGTATAAAAAGTTAAGAAACAGAAACGATGAACACAAAACTTTATCAGAATTCAATTTCTGTGATAAAGCAATAAAAGTTCATGATGAATACCAAATACAATCACACATTATGACAATCAAACTGAAATACAATATATGGACAGTCAGTAAGGCATATTACTTACCTCGTTTTAAAACTTTTTAACATCAGCCTGGGTTGGATTCAATGCCTACCCGTACTTTTAGAATAAGCTACTGAATTAGCCATGTATTTATCCTTCCATTCTCCAATCTGTAATTAAAAATTTATTGTCAGTAACCAAATTATTTTTAGCACACTTAGAAGTTGCTGTCTGCAGGAAGTATAAAACAAAGAAGCTAATAAATGCATCATCAGACATAATAACAATGAAAGTATAATACATGGAATATCAGTGCGACATTATTCTTACCTCACTTAGCAACTGTTTAACATTGATCTTAGAAGTGGAGTGGAGTGGAGAAGATAGGAGCACACTGGAGTGGAGAGGAGGATAGTGGATATACAGTGAAGTAGATAAGAGTGGAATAGAGTTAGACAGGAGTGGAGTGAAGCTGAGTAAACATCTACATAATGGTAGAGCATTTTCAATGAAGTTAAATTATATGATAAATATATTCAATATTAACCATAAAAGCCAACAGACGGTAAAAACAAAGAAAAGAAAACAAACTCATTTAATAAATAAAACTAACAAGTGTCTGACTAATGAGTATAAATACTAAAAAATACCATGTTTATGTGAATCACTAAAAAAAAAATTTAATATATGAATACAGAATATGAACTAACACACACCTGTTTCTCCAGCTGATCATCTCACAGAGTAGGTGACACACCCACAGGTTTATAAAAGAGAATTTCACGTAAATTGTACATTGTATGCAGTTGTTGCAGTGCATCAGTTTTCAATGTATTTTTGTGTTCTTCAACAGATCTCAGTACATCTCTGTATTTCTCTACTGCTTCAGAATACTACAAAAGAAACAAATAATGACATTCAATGTACACTTCAAAATTAATGACTTAAACAAATAAGGAACAGGACATTGATCTTACATGATACTGGGACATGTAAATTATCACAAAACCTTGATAATGAGACCACCTTTGGGACCCCCTTTTGTTGTAATTATGAGGTTGTTAAGTTGAATCACAGAGGAGTTATTGGAAGCTGGGTTGAGAATAAGTAGCCATTATAACAAGGTGGTCGCAATACTGAGGTGGTTGTTATTTGAGGTTTTGTTGTACAATCAATGTGGTTTATGCAAAAATTACACTAAATTATATAGCTATAAAAAGCACCAGCTTTGTGTAGATTGACAAGCTGCGATGTAAACTAAACTTTGTTTGTTATGCCATGTCACATGACAGGCCATCACATTGTACAAGATTTCCATTCCTACATGATCATTCTTATTGCATTACACACAACACAAATGTTGATGGAGTATGTAAGACAGTCTTACTTGTTCATGTATGATATGTAGACCAACCTCGCCATTAATGGCAGCAACTAGTAATCTGTGTGACTCTTCTGCTTCAAGTTTAGCCTCCTTTGTTAGCTCTTCCATAGTCATAGTGCTGAAAGTGGTAATAAATACCGATTCTGGTGTATACACATATCACTAGGACTAACATTTATTTACCAGCTTTATCTACAATATCTTATCCGTGTAAAGACTATAATTAACAAGATCTCGGTCCTTCTGACATACATTTTCAGTGAGACCTTTAGGACAAACTTTATCATTATTAGAAGCACAGTAAACCCCCCTCAAAACCAGACTCCCTGAAAACCATTGTTCTCTGAAATTTGGACAATTTTTCAAGTCCAGCTCTTTCTTTTATAATTGATTGTTTTCTGAAAACAAGCATTCTCAGAAAACCAGACTTCTGGCCCAGTCTGGAAGGGGTCTAGTTTTCAGGGATTATACTGTAGTTCCAAAATGATTCACACTTGGATACTGAATTCCATTACCAACACAGTCTGGTGTGGTAATTAGTTCTTGGGACCAAGTTCAAATATCACATATTTTACAAAGCTAGGCAAAGATTTCTCCATTCATATAATCTATCTTCATGGAATAATCAGTTTACTTACGTTTTATGTAAAGGAAGAAATTCTCCCTGTACAGCTTGTGGATGACAACAAAGGATATAACAACTGAAATATATAATCATATATATATATATATATATTCATAGAACTTACACACATTGCTTGCAAAAACTTAAAAGAAAATTACAGCAGAGAGTAGGTAAGAGTTGGAGTATTTTGAACATGCATTTATAGGCAGTATTCTTTACAGAACCGCCACTTCACTTGACAGTGGATAATAAATTTTGTCAATCAGAAATGTCTTAAATGAAAGTTGCTTCAAAAACTTTGTCTCATGAAATGCCATGTATGATTTTGGAAATGTCACATTGGTTTTCAAAACGTCACACTGGTTTTGCATCCGAAAGGGCCATTGTCCCATTTGAGACCATTACATATGTGTATGGTCTCCGGTCCCATTAAGATTTCTTTCCAGATCACTGACACTGTACAGTTTTAAAAAATTTCCTAAAAATGTAGTGATTGTAAGAATATAGGCCACTTTCAACAGCCTTGCTGTTGCAGTGTTGGGTTAACTCTTTCGCGACATGGTTGAGTGTCCGCTTACAGTGCTAGGGGTCCCGGGATGACCATGGATTTTTCTCGCTCCTAATTTACTATAAAAGGTCTGAACTCGTATATTTTTATTCATATGCATAGCATACTTACAATGCAATTAAAACTCGTGCAGGCAGTCAACATGTCTCCGTTTTCAGTCTCCATCTCACCTGGGACCAATATACACATGTATAGTCCCAGATCTCACGTCACACGCGCTTCACTGCAGAAAGTTATGGCGACTTTTCTCTAGGTTAGCGGTTCGTTTCATAGCTTTCGAACGTCTGCTCAGCTTTTTCGTACTTCTAGTCAATATGTCTGAGGTATTCAACAATCATTCATATCCATCTTTTCATCAACTACACATGCTCGTGCTGTCACGCCGGATGGCGCCGTAACATTTATAAACTGTGATAAACACTACGGCATTGTGTAAAACACGGTCACCGGGATCCGGGACCTCAAAGTGGTAGGACGGAAAACGATGTTGATTTTTTACAAATTTTAGTGTAGCAAAATATAAAATTTATCAAAATTCAAACTTTAAACCCTGTACAAACCCAGTCAACGAAGTATAAACGAAGTATTGAATAAACACTACTTCTTTGGAAAATCTAGACGTTGCAAACAACTTTAATTGTTCATTGATATTTGTGTATACTGTACTACTCACTTTTCATTAGACATATGTTGCATTATAGACAAACTATTAGGTCTGTATTCTACTTCTGTATATCTGCTATATGTCTTTTGGTTTACCCAAGTGACACAGAGCTGTTGATGAAAACAATGAATATATAGGTACATAAAATTATATATGATATATTTTTGTTTTTATGTGGTGGTGTTCTGATTCCAGAAGATCATCCTTCATTTGAAACTTTCATGGTTCAGCCAAAGTGTACATGTGTTACACCTGTGGCTGTCCACCATTACAGCATTGAACTTGGATCCTGCCATCAATTTGTTTTAATAATGGGTCCGATGATGTGTGTGATATAACATTTTTTGTAAACATGGATTTCCAAGCACCATATACATCCTGTGTGTGTTGATTGCAAGAAATTCTGTTAAGAAGAGAACTAGGGGACAAAAACATCAGAAAGTAAACATAGAAATTCTGTTGAAGTTAGTTGCACTTAAAAATAATTATAAGGAGAAAAATGAGACACTTGAGTGTGTTTCTTTTACTGTCAGATCTCAGTTTAGACATGTCATGTGATTCCATTATGTTGTTTTATGATCAGTTAATACCACATTGAAATTATGTTTAGAATAGAAAGTACAGTTCAGCACTGAACAAAAAAAGGTGGATTTTAAACGAGATAAGTCTGTAGCAGTATTAGAGTAAAAGACTTAAACAACATTGCAACTGAAGTTAAAATGTAATTTATTAAAATATATTTTTAACACAATTATTTATTATGAAATAAATTCAACTGTCTACAAATAAATAATTATTTGCAACAATATCTTAAAACAAATAAACATGCAATAATACCACAATTAGAAACACCATTGAACAATAAACACTGATTTAATAATTAAAAAATAGACATACAAAAAAAATGTATGGTTGTCTTTAACAACTAATAAATAAATACAACTGAATATTGAAATATGTACTGCTATAAATTTAGTACAAAATGTAATATTCATTTTTTGTAAATTTCATTCTAAATTTGGCATCATGAGAATTTATAATAATGTCGATGAATACTATATGACAACAACTCAGTTCTATTCTATTCCTGTTCTCACTATTTGTACAACACAAAAATATTTTATGAATTAACATATAGCAAAAGTCAAAGCTAAGATTTAGCAAACCTGAATCAGAACAACATTGGCCTCTGAGTAATCTGATTGATCTTGTAGAAGCCAAAATACTTGGTTCAGAATAAGAACACACTGTTAGACAGTCAACAGCAAGTATTTTTAAATATCAATTTAAGCTCACAAACCTTGAATACACATTTTATCTAAATTTCAACAGTTGATGGTAGTTAACTACAACATCAAAACGTAAATCCAGTTTTATACAACTTCACAAACAGCAAATACAGAAGAGTAACAAAACACTAGGGTTGATAGAAGATTGTACCATTAGAAGAAAAACACAAATGCTTTAAATATTGCAACAAGCTTTTTATCAAAGCTGAATAAAAACTTGGAATGCATCTGTTACTAAGCAAAGCATACTCGCAATAGAAATATATCCCGATAATGGTAAAATTTTCTAAAAAACAAAATGGTAGCCCCTCTATATGATCCATTCTTACATTAAGATAGGTTATACTGCCTAAATGAATATTCTCGTACAACTCTTCAATTAGACAACAATAACTTGATTGTAAGTCCAAGCAGCAATTGGTTGTAGAGAGGTACCAGTCTACTGTGATGTATTGTCAAAGTACAAGACTTGAACTTAATGCATGCCCATCTTGTAATAACTTAACAAATAACGCATACAGAATTAGATTATATGGTTAATAAAACAGTCACTGTCCTTAAAAACCTATTACAACATACAAACATGTATATGACTGGACTATAAAAATTATCAATAAAATCACTTAAAATACACAAGTTTAGAGAATATTGCATATCAATTAAAGTGAAACTTTATACACATTTTAAATCATATCTACAGACAGACTTAAAACTCTTCATACAGTAATGATATATGTATGCAAGAAAGCAATAACCACAGCCACATAACTATAAAACATATACAAAGTATATAAAACATACACACAGTATATAAAACATTTACACTGAATATAAAACATGTACACAGTATAAAAAAGATTTACACAGTATATGAAACATATACACAGAATATAAAACATGTACACAGTATATAAAACATATCGGCAGTATATAAAACATATATACAGTATATAAAACATACACACAGTATATAATACCTGTACACAGTATATAAAACATATCGGCAGTATATAAAACATATATACAGTATATAAAACATATACAAAGTAAATAAAACATATAAACAGTACATTGCAGGGTTTTCACTAGACATAAAAAGTTAAGGGTCAATAATGACCATTGGCTGATGATTATTTGAAGAGTCAACAAACATTCCGTTCTGATTTTATTGTAAATTTGACCCTTTGGTACAAATTCTCAAGATTCAAAAGCTTTATTTTACTGATTTCAAGAGCCAAACTGTTGTTTAAAGGGTCAAATGAAAGCCCTGATATTGCATGGTGTAAGTCGTTTTACATTTTTTACAGATTTTATGTACAATACAACCAAACAAGGTAAAGGTATATAAACATATAGTTAGCATTTACAAAGTATTATCAATTATACAGAATACAAAAATACTCTCAACATTCCATATAAAAGTCACTAAGGAATACAATTAAAATCCAACGAATATATTATCAGAATAAATTAACACAACAACACACATGATGGGACTGTAAAACCTCCTCAAGATAAGTCGGGTGCTCGTGATATTGATACTTGTAATAATGAAGTTTTACTGTATATGGAATCTTTTTCACATTTCTTGTAGAGTCCATTTTTAAAACATTAAACAAGTCGCCTGATAGTTTTCTGTCCCTGACATTTTTAACACATAAACTTGTTTCTTTCATGATTACACAACTGTCTGTAGAAACTTTGAACATATAAGAATACATTTTTCCAATCTGGCTTCTGCATACGGAGAATGCCTTCAATGTCTAACAATGGTGCAATGTCAGCATATTTTCTGAAATAGAATAGGCAATATTTTAAAAAAAATTCAAATAAATCTTGGGCAGTTGTAGTTCTGTTAATAAAATGAAAAAAAATATTACAGTAATACTGAACATTAAATACATATCAAGCATTCCTACAACCATGGTTACTCCCCATGGCTCATTTCTAACCAGAGTAACTATCCTTTGCAGTCCAAAACAGATTTGCCTCAACAGAAAACAGGACTAACTTCCCATAGCTCATAAGAAAGATTCATTGCTAACAAAAGATACTGCCTTTCCTGTTTTTAACAGATTTGTTGCAGCAGTGAATGAAAATTACTTCCCATGGTTCATTAAAACAGATATGTTAACAGATATGTTTCTTACAAGAGTAATTGTCCTTTGCTACTAAGTACAGATTTGCTTCAACTGTAAACAAGAGTTAGTTCCCATTGCTCTTAAATGTTTTACAGTCATACAGAGGCACCATACTAATAACAACCCAATGAAATATTTTGTAGACAGACACAGTTGTCTGTTTTAATGGTTAAACATGTGCTTGAGAACCCCAATTGCAACCTGTAACAAACAAAGCTTTAAACCTTATCTTTCATATGATTTTTACCATGATAACCAGAAGAGTATAACCAACATATTATAATCTTTAACAGAAATTCCAGGGACTTATTCCAAATCAAAAAAAGTAATTCAATAAATTTGAGCATGAAAATATTTTCTAAGAATGATATTTTCTAAAAATAATTATTAATTTCTACTGCATACTGGTATTAGCAATGACAGATACATATACAGCCAAATACATGTTTGCAGCCACCTCTGAATAAAGACCACTCTGCGAATAAAGGCCATCCTTTGAAAAACAATGACTGATTATATAGAATAAACTGAACTCCGAATAAAGGCCACCTGTCAATAAAGGTTTTGTTTTTCCCAAGGGTGACCTTTGTTCAAGGTTTGACTGCATTGTGTAGTAAAGACGTGAGCACAAATATTCCAATGTTTCGACAGGTAAAATATCACAGCATGGGAAATTATGCGTATTATGGCACAGAATAGAGCTTTTTTCACAGTAAATACATTAGTAATGTATCAACATAAACTGTTCAATGTGGAAATTAGGCATCAACATAAAGTGAAAACCACTGACTGTAAACCATAGTTCCTAGTTTTATACATACAAAATCCATAATATTCTGGTATCCATGATGATAACATTGGATTACTGAGGTAAAAACCACTGGTTTGGTATGATATGCAGTTATTAGTTATGATTTTGACAAGTGCCAAGATGATATTATGATTAGTTTATACTAATTTATTTTAGCTCGATTGCGAAACAAGCAATTTGGCTTATATTAATCATGCTCAAGTCCGCTTCCTGGACACTACACCAGTACTACGTCTGAAAAATGGGATTGTGAAGCTCATGAACGAAACCGTCACAGACAGGATTCAAACTCAGGACCAGTGGATCAGAGGACGGACGTTCTACCTCTCGACCACGATGCCTCTCGACCATGATGCCTCCCTTATCATGATTGTGAAGAGGAAACATGCAACGTTTACAGTGTCAGACAAGTTGTTTTTTACATGTAATTACACTTTGTACATGAATTCATTAAGAACTCTGTATTATATTAGTGAAATTGTCAGTTAGGTTATATTTCTTTTAGCAACAAAAAAAGAAAGCATGTTTACTTACATTTTGCCACGTACTATTGGTATAGCATTAAAATCATGTTTTAACATGGGATTAGTTAGCACAACAAGGTTATAACTGGATCTTTATGTATCATGTATTTACATCAATGGAACAAGACACAGCAACTGCACAACAAAATGTTTCTTGGCAACCAAGGAATAATAAAACCTAAGGCTGAACAGAAATAAGCATCAACAATCAGATGTGAATGAAATCATACTACTATCAAGATAGGAATGCTTTCATGTTGTATATAATATCCATACCACTGATTTGTGCATCAGTATTACATCAGTGTATATACAGAAAGTTAGCTAGAGAGCATCTTAAAGGTCTATAACCCCCATTCCCCAAAGTACCAAAATCCATCAAATTTAAAATTTCAAAAAGCTAAAGATTCCTGCAAGCATACTTACAAATCATTAACAAAAACTAAGTGTATGCTAAGGGTCTTCCTCCACAGTTGAAGTTTAGAAAAGTCACCATGACTTTGGCTGTAGGTGTGACACTAAACACAACAAAAATAATATTAGATAAAAAAACTTTAAATTTTTAAAACTTACTCAGCTGTCTCAATGGCAAGTTCGAAGTTCTTGTATCTGTATTTGGGGTTCAGTGACTTAAAATCAATGGAGTCTGGGTACAAATGACTGATAACAGCACAGAAGGCAATGCCATTATTCCAAGAGGTGGAGAAATTTGTAATATTAACTTCTGTAATAGAAATAAACAGTTAACATTGACTGAAGGTTAAATAATAAAGCATGTCACTGAAGAAAAACAAGTGAATGATATGCAAAACCTCCAAAGAGCAACACCATTTGATACATCAGACTTAAATACAAAATGTAGAAACATACATGCATCTAAATGGAAATAGGAACTTCTTTGAATCCTGAACTTTCACCAGCATACTTAATTTGGATTAATGTATGTAAACATAGTCTAGCATGTCTATAAATTCAATTTGTCATTTGGAGGGGGCAACTTGCTGAAGCAAGTCTAAGGAGTGGTTATCTCATTGAACATTGTGTATGAACCAAATTAATTATTAATCTTCACAGATTAGAAAGGAGGCAGTCTGAAAATCAGAGGCCTCTGATTGGTTTAAAATATATGGCAGGTATTAATAAGCTTTAACGAATCTGATGAACATGACAGACAAATAATTGATATAAATTAATGACTTGTAAGTATTGTCCTAAATGATAATCTGACATAAGTCCAGCATTTTGAGAATTCAACAAAATGGTGTTGCATTGCAACTGTAGATTCTTTATGTAAATGATGACTATAAACAATATTCTATAAAATGTTTCAATCTTGCAATAAACATACCATGTAGATTAAATTGTTTTTATGTCTTCTATAGCTTAACAAAGTCTTAAAATCTTGTCTTATTATTACATACAGTAGTAATGTGTTTTTACATTAAGTAGACATACAGTAGTAATGTGTTTTTACATTAAGTAGATATGTACTAGGTGCATACAAGTCGCCATAGAGTGACAGTACACGTCATCTAGATGCTTTGTTTTTCAAGACATTTTGCGCGAGAGTTATCGGTATCATAGATCCATACACTAAAACAAAAATCTCTACACTAAATCTATGATCCATTCACTAAAACAAGAATTCCAACACTAAAACAAGAATCTTTACACTAAAACAAGACAAGGATTTAACACTAAAACAAGGATCTCTATACTAAACAAAAATAGTTTTTCTATGATCACTATGCACAATCAAAACAGTTACCATACAGTCTTACTTACTACACCCTAATGGAATTATCCAATTAGTATAACATGTATATAAATAATAAATACATTATAGTACCTTGGACTGAAGGACTGTACTCTGATCAGAGAGACTGCAAATCACAGAGATTACAAGCCACATTCCTCAACATTCTGTCTGTAGAACTTATCATCACAGCTTCCATCTGAAAAATAAAATAAATATATGTACATTCAAAAACAGGAGTAGTTATGTATGTATGATTTACATATACAACAGAAATTGCTTATTTGGATACAGCAGGGGTTTATTTGTTGTATAGCATGTATAAACATGTGATAAAGTGCAGACCTTGTTAAAGTAGGGTCTGTTCCTTGCAGGTGGTTGTAATTGCAGATGCTTCCAGTAAATGATTTAATCTTGTGCTAAAATATAATTATTGCAAATTTCTATACATTTCTACTTCGTGCCTTTTGCTTTTTAAATGAACATTGGAAAAATGTTTAATAGTTTATGTACATTGAGTTTCAATGTGCTAAAGCGTGTTAAGAAATCTTATTTAATGTCATTTGCACAATCTGGATGGACATCAAGAGTTAAAGACAATTCCTTAAGCATGGTCTTCATAAAAACATGGGTCACAAAAAAACAAATATACAAGTTGGTTGGAGAAATGTGGCCACATAACATAATAGTGGGGCGGTCTCAATTTCGAGTGAAAAGACCATTAAACGAAAAAAAAATTCTGTTCTTTAAAAAAGTGCCCATACTAGTGGGGTAATTGTAATTTCAGGATGGATGCATGGGTAAAATTTGAAAATTGAACAAAAACGGTAATCTCATCATCAATGCCATGGAAACAATAAAAGCCAGTAGGATTTGGACCTGGGAAAAAACGGAGGTTCCAGAAAATTCTGGAAAACTTAACCATGTGGATGTAAAGAGGTGTTCTGGTGTATATATTCATAGGGCTTAACACTTGCCTGCTGATCCAAAGGACCACAAATTTTCTTACCCTCATATCTATCATGAGATGTAATTTGCACTGTAGTGAAACTAGACAGACTTTTACTGAAAAATTCATACACAATTCTGTCTTAAAATTTCTGAATCCACACACAAATGATGCAAGAGGGAATATGTGACAGCAAATATTTATCACTGAGTAGATAATATTAGTTCTTAGTTTAAACTTGGATCTCAGTAATCTGAAACGCCATGTTTGATTGTAAACTCAATACCGACTAATCAGTTGTCTGAAATTTCAGTACATCCTCAGAATTATCTCTTAGTTTATGTGACCTTGGACACAATTACATAAACTTAAGGAAAGTATCAAAAATATGTAGTACAGTATAACCCCTGAAAACCAGACTCTCTGAAAACTGGAATTTTCGGAAAATCAGACGATTTTTCAAGTCCCATTCTTCCTATCGATAATCGAAAGTTCTCTGAAAACCGGAATTCTCAGAAAACTGGACTTTTGGCCCAGTCTGTAATGGTCTGGTTTTCTGGGGGTTTACAGTGTTTGGAGGTACAGAATACATCAGGAAATTCAGAAAAGGTGATAAGTGGTTTTTCATCCAAATGAATCAGATATTTGATATATAAAATTATGAAACAATAATCTGTGTTCATGTTTGAGTAATAATTTAAATAATAACATTGACAGATGCATAATTTTTTTTATTGGTGTTTTATGGTGCATTGACATCTAAGGTCATGTAGCACACATCAGATGATAAGGATAACAATGATAAGTCATTTAATACATAATGTATGTTTAAGATGTAAACGTAAAAATGAAAATGAAGAAGATATGAATCGTTTAAAAATTGGACTGTTGCAACAATAAGGGTGAGTAATAGTTTACGATGTTAAAGGAGTGTATAAAAAGTTATCACAGTTTACAGTAAAGTCTGATTTCTTTTTAGGTAGTTGATAATTGTTTCAGGTGAAACAGTTTTGAAAAGTGTTTTTAAGTTTTCAACATTAAAATGCTTGGTACGGACCGCTTGTAGATCAATACAATCAATAAGAATATGTTTGATAGAATATGGTGCACTACATGCAATACATTCTGGTATACTTTCTTTGTTGAGAAGCCAAGAATCGGTTAAACGAGAATGACCAATTCTGCATCTAGATAATATTACCTCTTCTCAATGAATGGACCTGTAAGAAGGGTGCCATTTGCTGAGGGCTGGCTTTACTGAGTGGAGTTTGTCGTTAATGTCAGCATTGGATAACAATTTTAGTGGTGTTGCATTAATACTTATGATATAATTGAGAACTTACAAATATGTCTGCTTGAGGTCATGGATTGTAACCATTAAAGTCAAAATTTGTTCAAAAGGAACCTACTTTATGAAAAAATGAAAATTTAGCTCAACTATGGTGATTTGGAATGGATAAACGTTCAATGAAAGTTTACTACTGAAATTGACTCACTGTCTGTCTTAGCACTGGATGCTTCACACATGACTTTAGATTCTTCTGTTGGTGACACTGGTTTTGCTGCAAGAAGTTAAATGACAAAATGTTTCTAACCTCTAAACAATGATTATGAAATTTTGATGCAACTGAGTAAAACTGCATTTGACATATTTTCTTATTTATGCTGACAATTCTTTGATTTTACCTCACATGTATCATATGTTTTATATTATAGTTTCGTCAAGTGTTGTGATGTAGTTCTTACATGTATTCAAAAATTAATAAACAAAATATATTTTTAATGATATGTTGGTGAACCCATTTAACTGACTTCATGTAATTTTACACCATTTTACTAATATTTTCTGAATTGAATCAATCACAACTTCTAGTGTTTTGAAGACTGTGAAAACATTATGAGAAGGTGACAACATTATGAGAAGGTCATGTGCTCAAATCAATTCTCAGTGCCTGAATGAAATCAACTGCACTGATGTCAAATTCAGGAACATTTACAAGTATGACAAATAGATATTTTATTTTCAAATATTATATAATGTACTCACTTTGTTCTTAGGTAACCAAAATTTCAAAGTCATTCTCAGCACTGTCTGTACATTCTGAAAGAAACATAATAATAAGAATAATTTTTGAGGAAAGATTTACTTCACCCACTACTTTTCACTTACATATTAATCCTAAGTAATCAAGAAAAAAAATATATGTGAAAATTCATCATCTTGGTGACAACATTTATGTTTGACAATTTTCAAATATAATAACTGAGTGTTTGTTTCTCCTGCATGATGAATGTTGAATTAACTGTGGAGCCATAGAATCACCACCAGTCTTATATCTTTGATCTTGCCAGATAACCATAAATTTGAAATAAGACGGTTGGCTAATCTTGTTCTTATGTTGTGTTCTGCACAACCATTATACAAGATTTAGTCCTGATATATGTTTTAGAATTCCAGTAATTAAACAATTTGGAAAGATATCTTATGCATATAATGGTTGTATTTTGTGGAATAGTTTGTCAACACATCTTAAGAAATGTACAACAGACAATTTTAAATAAAAGATCAGACATTACATTTTAGGCTTTAGATAAGTAGTTTTAAGTGAAAATTGTGTCAGTGATTTTATGTGTTTTCTGAATTTTATAAAGGTCCCATGTTTATCATAACTTATTATTTATATACTTGTACTACTTATGTATATTATATGTAGTACAATAACTCTGTTTATAATTAATCATATATATATATTAGTGCTGTTTTAGTGTTATAAATTATGCATCTAACTTTGTGTTGTATGTACTATACTACATGTTTAACATACATAAATATACAAACCTTGTTCTTGTTATAGTTCAAATCCAAGGAAAAGTGTATTCTTTTAATTTTTAATAATTTCTATTTCTATTGTTTATCTTTGATTAAAATAGCATGTCATGGTAAGTCACTTTTGTTTGCTCTTGCACAAAAACGAGGGGGGGTGTTTATTAGGGGAGGGGCGTTTATAAGGGAATATACAGTAACTCTTTGCCTCATAATAGTGCATTACCCCTTATCTGGATCAGATAACTTGAAAAAATTATGACAAAAGAAGCCACTGCTTGTAATGAGTAATGGCTTCTTTTGCAACAATGTTTTCCACTCTGACAGTGAGAAATAACCCAATTTTCTTAAACTGATGTTTTGTATATTGTCTTTGAATTTGGAGTGAAAGGGTTAAGGAAGTTTGGTCTTCATAGACTCATCAGAGCCTTTGAAATATGCAGACTACTCAATGCTTTCAAAGATGTTGTGTTAGGGTCTGTTGATACACTGTTTGTGTACAAATCTGTGTATGCAGACCATGAATGTTACAAACAAGAATAAGTGGTTAAACATTTATAAATGTTCAGTATTCAGCACATTTATATATAATGTACTATCTGATGTTGAACAGTATCAGTTGTGCGACAGTTGATGTTGCAGACAAATATTAATGTTTGTTAGACCACAGTGAGTCAACAGATTCTTTAACTGATATTTTAAAAAAAATATCCAAATTTGTGATTCTAATATGTTTGGATTGTTTGATAAATGACAAGTATTTTTCAGAAGAAAAATCACCTGCAGTGGTCTTCGTCTACAGAATTTACAGTTGGTCATAAGCTGTAATGTTTATATGGTTTAACACAATTGTTCATGGAGAAAATATTAGATAAGAAGCAAGAGTCACATCTCCCATACACATTATTGAAAATGTTCTTTCACTATTTTCAGGAGTTCAGAAAACAAAATATTTTATAGTTGAGCATATATGTTTTTAGTGGATGATTTTTTCTGATCTGAATTAAAATACATTAAAAATCTCAAACAATGTTGCTAATTACAACTGTAAAATATTGAAGAAAGTGTAGAAGTATTTATTTCTTATGTATTGTAATATATCTGTAAAACTAATTGTGAACTTGATATTTATTATTCCTGGTGAAAGTTCCATTTTTCCCAATAAATGGAGGTAATAATTGTTAATTTTATTCAGAAACTAGCATGGCAAGGTAAGGTACAGATTTCTTATTGTTGTTTAGCATGTAATAACACCATACCAGTATTACAAATATGGACAAATTCTCTGTGCTTGATTTTTCTTACAGTAACTGTTATACCAGTTTTTTTACTCTTAATCTTTTGCATTAAGCATGAATTATATTTTTTAAATCATATATAATTACTATGTGTTTGTTCTGTAGTGTTTAAAAACACCTAATACAAGTAACTAAATGAAGAAATCATGACTTTATCATAAATTCATTGATATATTTTACACATAATGACAACATTCATTTAAACATCTTTTTTTTTTCAGAAAATACTCATTAGTGGCCTTTGAAAATTAGACATGGCGACAAACACTTCTAAATCCTGATTTCTTATTTCATAGCGCATGAAACATGCGTACCATAAATAAATATATTCTCTGCATTACAACTTACTCTAGGATATGTCTTGAGCCATAAAAGCTCTAGTGAGGCAGAGAGACAAAGAATTGCTGCATACACAAATACAACTATATCTGAACACTTATAGATAACATTAGAAAGTGCCTTCAAACATTTGAAATTGGTTTGTGTAATAATTAAATATAGCAGGATTGAAACACATGAAAAAAAGGCAGAAAGGTTGCTATATTTCTCACCATGAAATGAAGGACAATATGGGTTAACTTATGATGTTGAAAAGGGAAAAAAACAGGGTTTGTTTTCCAGTCACCAAATTCTAAGTTCCCCAAGCTTGAAACTGCAGTACTAAGGAAAATTGCATTTGAAACTGGATTTAAAATCCAACTTCTGTAACTTCAACTGCATTAAGAAAACAGCTAGCAACTCTCTCCCCTCTCTCCCAGGCATTAAATCTTGGTAAAAATGGTCAAGATGTGTAAGTGAAATTCATGGGCCACAACCTGCATGTTCATAAGAGTACTATACTTCCATAAAACACACTAGAGATTACCACAGTTTCTGAAGTGTTGCATGCCCTCAACAATGGCTCAATAGTGAGTTTAAAGGGAAAAGATCTTGATGAAATTGATGCAATGGATCAATTAGGGTAAAAAGTATTTCTTCATTATATTCCATCTTTGTTTAAAGTCCATCCAGTGTTTATGTATAAATAGTTCTGAATACAAACATACTGAGAGTTTATAGTAGGGAATGGTTTGTAATTGTTTCTGTTATAAAAGTCTGTTTTGAGACATCTTATACATGAAAACATGCTATAAGGCTCTATCTAAATTGGCCAATAATTTTGTGCAAAATGATTTATCTAGTGTAACAATCATTTATATGTGAAGATTTTATTGCCATCACTGGGACATAGTCATCTACTCTCTCCTTAAATGATTATACATAGTACGTACATTGTACTTGTTAATGAAATTCTTTGTCCAAATGCAATCAAGTGTTTGCTTTTCATATGAAGTGTACAATGTCAGAGAGGAAGCATAAAATGTGGTATTCATCAAGCATTCCTAGGCTTCAAGTAAACAAATGTTCTGAAATAGAGCAGAACTTAAGAATTAAAAGTCCTGAACTTCAACCTTACTTTTTAACTGGTCTGGTTTCATTTTCATTTCAAGTCAAAGAAGTTTTTGTAAAACTGACCAGGTGTTTGAAATTGTTAATTAAGTCATGTAATTGATTTATTGTATATAATGTTCATGCATATTTCAAATGACTTTTCATCATAAATGCCATTATGTTATGTCAGTTCAGACACAGGTAAAGATGTTAATATTTAAATATGTGCTACATGACTGCTAGGTGTTGTTGTACTGTATAACACCATTAAACATTAAATATGCTCATGTTTTTTATATCCATTTAAAGGGAGGATTTCTAAACAATCTATGTCTACCTGGGCATCAGTCACTCTGTAATACTTTTGTTTGGAATACAGCTCTGTGATTGTTAATTGGGTTAACTTGAAACTTGAAGGCTAGGTGTATGACAACAATGTGTAGGATTGCTGAGCAACCATATTTGTACCTTCACAATTTTAGAATGAGTTTTATTCAACTCATACTTAAACTTCTGCATTTTTTAAATTTTATGAGAAAGATTTTATCTTGGTTTAATTAATATTGCCTACAAGTTGGTTTCATTGTGAAATATAGATTGAAAATGGTCAATTATTACATGTTTATTTTATAAGTCACTGCACAAACACCATAAGTGTAGCTTAAGTATTATTATAACTTTATCAGTGCATAACATAATGGCACTTTTTATTTTGCTAATATTTAAGTTGAAATGTTAAACTTTCCCTTATTCATTTTCCTTGTCCTTTCATAATGTCCAATTTATATATTACAGTAACAAATGACCTTCCTAGAGCATTCTACTGATACCCTTGTTTCATTTAGATTTGTAGTATTTTTATGGGTGATTAACAGTGACCTAGTGACCTATAATCAGGTAAATTTTTAAAGCAAATTACAAACTAAATATTGTTTGTATGTAATACTCATAATACTGGTTATTATATATTGCTCTGTTATGAATTTTGGATTGAAATATATTTTTCTGTTTGAGTTTTAATGTCACGTAAAAAATGTTTACGTGGCTGATTTATAGTGAATTTGTGTTATGCAAATTTTCCAACAATATAGTTATACCTTAAGGGTTGCCAACATTTTTTTGTGCACAAAGTGTAATGTGATTAAACAGGGTACATATCTGTATTTCAGGCAAAGGCAAGAATATTGGAGTTAGAACAACATGGATCATGGAGAAGAAGAATGCCATGAAAATGGTCTTAGAAAGTGCTTCAAACTAAAAATTCCACCAAAAAGGTTTCAATGTGAAGAACTTATAAAACAAAGTCCTGTTCTTTCTAGATGATAATGAACAATGCTAAAAGGATATGTCTGAACTAGGCTACTTGTTTCAGACAATCATGGACAATGATAAAGGGATATGTCTAAACTAGGCTACTTGTTTTAGACAATCATGGACAATGGGAAAGGGATATGTCTAAACTAGGCTACTTGTTTTAGACAATCATGGACAATGGTAAAGGGATATGTCTAAACTAGGCTACTTGCTCTGCAAAGAACTTTTCAACAAGCAAAGTAAAAGAGTAACTTTGTGTTCTACATAAGATGCAGGTGGTAGCAGAACTGAACCATTACATTTAGTGTTATTGTTTGTGGTTTCAAATTTTGACCAAGACTTCATGTTGTGTAATTCTACTATAGTTTTTAGGACACATCTAGTTGGTAGACTGAGATTTGACAACTAAATTAGTTACATGATCATTTTGTCAAATACAATGTAATTTATCTTATATTTCATCAACTTGTGTTATAACTTTATGTTCTGGTTTCCAAGTAAAATGCTTCAACAGACAAATTTAATCATAATAAACTGAAGTTCTGCCTTCTTCGACTAGAAATTCTTTTGTGAAGGTTCATCTAATGTGAAATCCTCAAAGTAGTAATTCATTGACCAATTAAAGTTAATCATTTATTTACCAACAAAATTTACTTATTTATTGACCAATCAAATTCACTTATTTTCTGCTCTCCTGGACTCAAACTCCAAACTCCACAGATACTTAAAAGTCACAATTATTAGAGTCTTATGCTTTTGAGACAGACATGAACACACATTATTTAGACATTGAATTTTGACCAGCGGGCACAACTAATCAAAGTACAATGTCCAAATAAGGAATTCACGTCAATCTCAGATCCTCCACACTAGGATTGAGGATAATCAGACAGGATGTCATTCTACACCAAAATAGTCTTCTTAAGAGAAAGTTAGTGAAAGAGCAAAAAGAATTAAGAACAGTTTGTAGCAGACTGATGCTGTTATAGGGGAGTAATTGAAAGCTGGTCCAAAAATAAGTGGGATGTTATAATAAGGTGGTCATAATACAGAGGTGGTCACTATTTGAGGTGATACAATTTTATAAACCATGTGAAGTAATGGCAGACGTATCTATGGTAGTCATTTATCATATTTCAATTTGTTGTAACACATGGAGACTGACCATAATATGTCTATAATGTCTACATGTATTTGTTTAATGAACAATTATGTATTATGTTCACGCATGTTTAGTATTAAAATGGAGACACAATCAAACTGACAGCTCAAGGATCGACTTCATTAATAAAGCTATATTTACAAGTATCTGGATTTTGTTGTTTACAGAAATACTAAAAGAGGGGAAACAAAATCATCCATAAATCAACAGTGTAACAGATGGATTAACTTCCCATGTGTTGTCATCAACAAAAACATTTCTTTCAAGAATGAGAATTATCCAGAGAATGTTGTTGTCTGAAATACCTGCCCCTGACACTAATATAAATGACCTGACTAATATAAACAAGGGGAAAATGCACCTTGTATTGGACTCAAACCAACAACTAGCATAACTCTCTACCACCTGAGCTTTGTGGCTGATTCTTACCAACATACATATCACTGCTTTTCTACCTTAATTTTTTACTGATTTTGGGCAACCACACTATCTGTAAACCAGAAAAGTGTGACCTGTATGAGACTTGAACTCTCGACTACCAGAACACCAGCACAGCACTCTACCAACAGAACAAACCAGGCGGCTGATTTGTACCTGACAATGCCTAAGGAATAATAATAACAGCATTAGTTTTCAGAAGCAATAGACCACTGTTATAGTAGTAAAACTAAAGAAAAGTCTGTATTTCATTCTGAGGGAGCTACACTTGCATGACCCCTAAAAAGACCTGGCAAGCTGCCTCAGCAGCCAGTGGAAAGGGCTTAATTTGTAAGTTGTATGTGTTATTCATTTACAAAAGCAGTGTTTTTAAGTGTGTAGAAAGCTTTCAACTAAAAATTTTACCAAAATGGGTTGAAACCACATTGTATTCTGCTTTTATAAGTTCAATATGAGTAAAATGAAAAATGAAAAAATTAATTGAAAAAAATCATCTACTATAGCAAGGACAATTATTGAAATGAAAGAATATTTCATTAAATTGTCCGTTAAAGGAAGTATTCAAATGTTTCAGGGACAGAAGTCTCAGACCTCATGATCAGAAGTGGAAGATTTTTTTCACACTATAAGAGAAAAATACATCAAGGGGAAATCAGACCTTAGTGTCCTATTGGAAACAATATGGTGCATTCGACAAACGCATAGGCCCCAGTGGCATGCTTGGAGATAGATTTTGAATTTAAATGAAGCCAATGTATACAAGTAGAAGCAAAGTTTCAAACATATGTAGTTGCCCTATACATTCCATACAGAAAAAATAACCAAGTCCCATAACAGCATAAAATTATGTGATAACAACCAAAATCAGAATAGGTAAGAAGTGTTCATGTTAGACGAAACAGAAAATGTAGTTAACAAAGAAACAGCCATTGATGCTAGACGAAATGGAATATAGATAACAGAGAAATAACCCAAGGTCAAGGTCATTTTGAGGTTGGGTGATATGGGGGAATTGGCCAAATAAAGGCCAACCGGAGAATAAAGGCCATTCTTTGAAAAACTGTCATTAATTATTTAGAACAAACTAACCTTCAAACAAAGGCCCTCTGTCAAAAAGGGCTGCAATTCAATGGTTCAACGAAAAACTGATCTAATTTGATTTTTTTCATCAAATGAAATGAATTACATCAGTAAATAAAATATTAGAAATCATTGTGAAATTTTATGGGTTTAAGTTGCCACTTGGTATTTTGTTCTTTATCATTTACAGAATGTATTATGTAAAATGTTCATGAAATTTGTTTAAAGTCTTTATTAAATGGGTAGGTTAGGCCAAAATCAGCCCTGTATCAGAATACCTTGAATACTTTGATGTTTTGAAAAAAAAAGGTTTGAATGTATGACAATTCTGGTAAAATGAGTGCACATGATGACAATTCTGGTAAAATGAGTGCAATTGTTGAAAAAATCTGCTAATATGGGAGCTGATATTGACAATTCTGGTTAAATGAGTGTAGATGATGACAATTCTGGTAAAACGTGTGTTGATATTGACAATTCTGGTAAAATGAGTGTGCCATTTTAATTTAAAAAGTATAACCCACTGCTACCTTGAGAAAGGTAATATATTTAATGAAAATGATTTTCTCAACAACCCAGTGGGCCACATCTATAAGGGCTGCAAGACTAAACAAGCCTTACAATGCGATGGAAAATGTCCTTAGTATATTTCTTTTATTGTAAAATTATGCTGGAAAATTTGAAAAAAAACTTAACATCAAAAATATCGAAGAATACTGGTGGAAAATTCATAGTTTTTACTTATCTGCAGATTCACTCATACTGATCATGATGGACCATTTATGAAGATTTACATTCAAAAAAGCCTAAGGAACAAAATAAATCCTAAAATAATCAAGTTGGTACAATTAAGAGAAGATACAATTCCAATCTTGCAGGAAAAATATTTAGATCTCCTTAGTGTAACAAAATTATATGAATTTTACAGATTTATAAATGAAGATATTTTGTATACATGCAGAGGGTTACTTCTGCTTCTTTATTAATTCCACTATTATTATTATATACTATTATTAAGTTGATTCTATCTCTTGTACACAGTGGTCAGAAGAGGATTATTTCTACCTCCTAATTAATCCTGCATGTTTACAGGCATGTACTGTGGTCAGCAGAATTTTCCATTATGAATAATAACAGATAGATGGGTAGCCCTGATCAGATAATCAAATATGTAAAATACATGGTGTGTATGTCAAGGTATGAGATTTTGAGAGATGTATTCATTATTGCTTGGATATTCATTCTGAGCAGATTCTGTGGAGCTTAGATTCTGAACTGTTAACATGTAGTTGTACAAAGAACTATGGGTTGTTTTTTTGAAAGATATTAAATATATGACTTTTCTTACTCAATAAACCCCGTTTTGTAACATTAGTCTGTGCAAAAGGAAAATAATTCCAAAAGTTCATCATGGCTTTTACCTGTTCTTATCACATCAGTCTATTTTAAAATATAAGAAAATGAACTTTAAGCTCTCCTTCCTGCTGTGTTATTTTTGTTGTAAAAGTAGTATGAGAGTTTTTTTATGTTTGTTAAGTTACTAATTCTTTTTTACAGTTAACTGTACATGTCATTTTGATGTTTTTATGTTTAATTTTAAAATAACTTTAATTTATGCTATATACCAAACAATCATTCTTAATGCTTAAATAGATAATACTGAATAAGTGTAAGTTCAATTCTGAATTTTTTCAACTCATTGAATAAAAGTATATTATGCGAGCCTCTGGCCAGTGTTGCGTTCAGCCATTGATTGTGTCTTTCCCAAAGGTGGCCTTTGTTCACAGGTTTGACTGAATACTTAGTTAAAATGATGTGTATAAAAATATCACAGTTTGATTTCCTTTGTATGATTAATATTTGTTTCAGGCCTGAAAAATCAAGATGGATTTGAGTAATTTGGATATTTCAGGTACCCACTGCAGTCTTATTAAACCCCATATAGCTTTAATACAGACTGTTCCAAAGTGAGTACCATCCAAGAGACTGTTTTGTCCTCTATTTTTTGTGTGTTCCTGTGTTCGGTGGGTTTCAGGCTGTGGGATTTTGAGGAAGGTGATATGTTGGGGAAGATAGGATGTTTTGTTATTATTGTTATGTGTATAGATTGCAGTTACTAAGTTAACACAGTCAAACAATGATTTATTCATATTTCTGTACTTTAGACTGATATGTTCCATAGAAAAGTCCTGATATTGTCAATATGAATGTAGAGTGTCATTACTCTAAGAGTGATATAACTGTTATAGGATTGTACAGAGATGTCTATCTTATGTACCTTTAGGCCATACCAAATGGATACTTGTTTAGGGTCCTCAGACAGGTTTTTTTTGATGCTATGATTGAAAAGAAAATCACTCAAAATCACGTAATATTATTACAGCCACTGTTTTTTCATAACCTTTGGGTAGCAATTCATCAGGGAATGGTAACATGTCAACTTGTATAACATTTTGAGCAAGTTGTAATTCACATGTTTATGTAATACATGTCATGATGGGGGTCACAATGTACTAATGGCTTGCAAGTTTCTCAATATATAAGCTGGTTAATTTCTCTATTTGCAAATCATTCACTGGAGAATATCAACTGCCTTTACTTTACAACAACTTCACATCAGCTCTTAACCCATACTTCTTGTTTGTTTATTAAAAGATTTTACTCATAAGGTCTTGAGGTTGGTAAAATGGATAAAGTAAGAGCATCATATCCAGCAAGAAAGAAGCTGACCATCATTAAGTATGCTGAAGTACACAGTAATTGGGCTGCTGTATGAGAGTATTATGTATCTGAGGCTTGCGTAAGAAGATAGTAGAAGTATTAAGGATTGTCTCCAACAAAGACCAGCAAAGAAAATGGCCACTCATGGTTCAAAACCACAATATCACCATGTTGAGAAGATGTATGATTGAGTCGCAGATCGTCCCTGGCAGGGCATTGTTGTTTCCTCAGTCAAAACAAGACTCACAGCCAGCATGATGGCTAAAGAAATGAGCCCGCCAGGCTTTAAAGGGTCCGTTGACTTGTCATATAGATTCATGAAGAGACACCACTTGTCCATAAAACATACTTATATCTTCCAAAACCTACCCAAAGACCATGAGGAGAAGCTGGTTGCCTTCCAACAATTTATTATAAAGAAACGTCGTGAAATTGATCTCCCGTCGAGTCAGATCGAGGATACTGACCAGAATCCCTAACATTTGATCTGCCATACAGCTGTACAGTTGATTTGAAGGGGAAAATATCCACTACAGTAAACACAAGTGGAAACAAAAAGAACCATTTCACTGTCATGCTGTGTTGTACAGCTGATGGGGAAAGCTACCACTCTATGTCATCTTCAAGCAGAAGACACTCTCTCATGGCACATTATGGCCTAAGGGTATCCACGTCCAATGCCAGCATACAGTGTGGATGGATGACAAGGTGACCTGTGACTGGATACAGTATGGGGTAAACAGCCAGGGGCCTCATCGCAATGAAGTCACCTTGTTTTAGACTAATTCCAGAGCCATACCTCAGATGTTGTGAAGAAGACCCTCAACAGAGATCATTGCACCACATTGGGCTTAAGTCCAGGTGGTCTGACATATATATTTTAGTTACTTGATGTTTCCATCAACAAGCTAATGAAGACACTGCTTCAATGAGAATGGAACACCTGGTATAGTGATGGCCAACATTCATTTACCAACAGTAAGAGGATGCCGAAACTAGAACTCATAGAAATCTGCCAATGAATTGTTGATGTGTGGCATGAGATCAACATTGTGCATGCATTCAAGAAATGCTGCATATTCAACAACCTTGATGTCAGTGAAGATGATGTTTTCTGGATAGATTCCATCACCATTATAAATGACAAGGAGCTTGAAGATTTCTACACTTCAAATCCAGCTGGTGATACAAATAAATACATGGCTGATCTGTTTGATGACAGTGGCAATAAGAGAGAATTTGAGGGCTTTGAATCTTGGGAAGTGCGAGTCATTACAATGATGACGTTTTATAACAGCCCTTCTCAGGGCAAACAATGCCTTTCAGGGTTACCATATCATTCAACAAGTTTACTTCAAGTTTATTTAAAATATCTAGTCAAGCCCTTCAGTACATCAAACATGCTCATAAAAACAATATATCATCTGCTTAGTCATGTACTGATAACAATATTATACAATCCCAACATGTACCAGTATTTAAATCAGTATCTGTCTGTTCAGAGTACACTCCACCAGTCCAGTCTTGTACACCCTTGCATCTTTTTTTGAGTTAAAAGTGGAACACAATTACAGTGCACTGTGTTCTCACTTGTTTTAATAATCCCCCTTTTATTACTAATTTTATATCATTTCATGCATACTCTTATGTATGCTTGAAAGTTAAGAAGACCTATGTGAGTAATCACATGTCCTTGTACTTTAGAATATGGTGCACTACATGGAATACATTCTGGCATATCATCTCTGGTGAGAACCCAAGAATGGGTTAAACGAGAATGTCCAATTCTGCATCTAGTGAATATCACCTCTTCCTGACGAATGGATCTGTAAGAGGGGTGCCATTCACCTAGGGTTGGTTTGATTGAGTGAAGTTTGTTGTTAATGTCGGCATCCCATTGGGATTGCCAGGAAGACCAGATGAGGTTAAAAATTGCAGATTTAAAATCAGTATAAGGAATGTTGACATTTGAAATTGGTAATTTCAGGGCAGATTTAGCAAGTGCAAACAGCTCTATCATTACCTTTAATACCCATGTGACGTGGGATCCAGCAAAATACAAATTCTACGGATGTACTGAGGCGAGAAATTCGCTCAAGTGTATCACAGACAGTGGGTCTTTCCAAGTTCATATTGTGTAAAGTTTGTAAGGTAGACAATGAGTCCGAGAAAATGATGAAATGATTATGATTTGATTCTTCAGCGAGATCGAGGGCAAGATCAATGTCTTTCATCTCATCTGAAAAAATAGATGACTTGTCTGGAAGACGGCATTTTTTTAATTTCATTTAAATTGCAACAACATCCCCATCTTTAGAGCTATCATGATAAATTGACTGATGTGTATGATAATGCTCTTTTGAGTTCATGATATTTAGTTTGGAAAGTGTTTTTGTCTGTATTTGACTTTTTGTCACAAGTGAGGTTGAAGCGAAACTCCTCTGACATAAGGGTCCAGGGTGGAGTATCTGGAACTTTGAACTCTGCAATGGATTCCGTATCAACATGGAGATCCTCAACAAATTGAGACATATAAATACCAAGTGGTAGAATAACATGTGGTATACGTTCAAACAGACTTTTAAATAAAGGGTTAAAATAATATGATGTGTAGGGTTAATAGATTAGATTTGAGTTTTAAAATATGCTGAGCAGCAAGTTTTTGCTGTTAAAAATAAAGGGAAGGTTTATTTGCCTCAACATAGACGCTGTTTACAGGGGAAGTTCTAAATGCCCCAAGGACTAGTCTTAGACCTTGATTATGTATAGAATCAAGGATTTTACATAAATTCCCTGGCTGATCCATATACAATGGATCCATAGTCCAGTTTTGAACAAACAAGAGATCTATATAGACGTAAAAGAACTTTTCAGTCAGCTCCCCAATCAGAGCGAGTGACAACTTTCATAAGGTTTAGAGCCTTCTGGCACTTCTTTTTAAGTGCTTTAATATTGGGAAGGAATGTAAGTTTGGAGTCAAATATCACTCAGAGAAATTTAAATTCTGGGACAACCTAAATTGGTGTGTTGTCCAGATGAAGGCATGGTTCTGGGTGTAAACCACGAAGATTGCAAAAATGCATACATTTTCATCAGACCAAGTTTGAAGTTTATTAAGGCATTGTAGTATCTGTCTTTCAATGATGTTCATGTTTCTAGATTTTAAACATATAATTAATCATCTACATAGAGGGAGCAGTCTTCTCCAGGATTAATAGCTTTAACTATGCTATTGATTTTAAATCTGAATAAAGTAACCGACAGGATACAGACCTGCGGTACACCTATTTTTTGTCTGTGTGGATCTGACAGACTGTTACCAACACAGACTCGAAATACATGATCATTTAAAAAAGCCGCAATAAAAAGTGGAAGGCAGCCTCTGCACTTTCAAGGTCAAAGAATACAGCCACTGTATGCTGTTTGTTTATAACAGCCTCTCTCAGAAAAGTTTCGAGGCACACAAGGTGGTCAACTGTACCACGTTGGCAACGGAAACCACTCTGTACATTGACATTCTTTTATCTATCTATATTACGGCCAGCAGGGATTAATTACATAAGTCAAGGGCTCTTTATCTAGGATGGCACCCGCCATACATAGGCAAACTTCAGAGAGCTAGTGAGAAACTTTGGAGTTTCATACCTTCAGTCAACTTAAGACTTTTCACAATGTATGAATATCCATGTACATGTATTCAACACAACAGAGGGAATACTACAAGAGCTTATGCTCATGTTTGATGAAACCTTCAAAATAGTGTAGAATACATATCCAATGTTCTAACTAGCTACTTGATGAACTCTCCAACACCCATATAAAGATTGTGCCAGCTATATCAATCTCAAAGGTCAACTAACACATAAAGTGTTTCTTGTTAATTCATATTACCCTATCTTATTGCATATGATTTTGAAGCCATTAAGGTTTAACAGCTGTAAGTGAACACAATATCTAACTTTAAGATTGTCTTTCTCTATTGTTTTGAAGTTTGAATCTGTTCACATATGAGATGTACTTTTTTATATTTTAGTCTCCGGGGTTTAACGTGGAACCAACAACAACAAGCTCATTCAGCTTCAATTGTGGAGGAAGATCCCAGGTACAAGCCTGAGTAGAACCACAGACCTCTAAGCACATTGGACAGCTTCCTTACATGTGAAATTTGGACCTGTGTGGGATTACTTGCAAAGGTAGCCATGTTCAGGGTTACTTGATAAAAGGAGCCATGTTTGGCATCACTTGAAACAAGAGGGCCAAGATGGCCCTTTTTGGCTCACCTGAGTAAAGATTGCAACTTCTATGGTTTTCCTGTGATTTGATCTGGTGACCTAGTTTTTGAACTGAGTTGACCCATGTTCAGACCTGTTCATAATATCATTAATACAAACATTCTGTTGTCGAAACGGCCAGAAAAAACCCTGCTGTTATTGAATTATTAAAGTTTTCTTTATAAATAAATATATTTTAAAGCTGGAGGACATTTTTTCATGAAATATTTTTCTTACAGCAGGCCGTCTACTGACTTTTTGTGTTAATATAGAAAACAAGAGGGCCATGATGGCCCTGCATCGCTCACCAGAATAAATATTAATTAACTTGTTACTAAAAAGGTAATAAAGGTACACTTGTGGGCAAATAATGGGGGACAATAATAAACTTGATAAAGGACCATCAAAGGATACTACAAAAGAATATTTGTTATGACTGAAGGATGCCACAGACCAAATTGGTGATGATCCAACCACTGGTTCATGAAAAGAAGTCATTTTAAGGTATTTCTATGTTTAGCTCTAGCAGCCCCTAATAGGGGCCAACCAATTTTTTTTATGCAAATCTGATAGAACACTATCTAAAGATGCTAAAAACCAAGTTTGGTAATAATCCATCCATAGAAACACGAGATAAAGTCATTTTAAGGTATTTCTATTTTTAGCTCTAGCAGCCCCTAAAAGGAGCCGACCAAATTTCTTTGAGCAAATTTGAGAAAGAACCATCTAAGGATGCTACAGACCAAGTTTGGTGATGATCCATCCATTGGTGCATGAAAAAAGACAATTAAAGGTATTTCTACTTTTAGCTCTAGCAGCCCCTAATAGGGGCCAACCAATTTTTTTCACAAATCTGATAGAACACTGTCTAAAGATGCTAAAAACCAAGTTTGGTAATAATCCATCCATAGAAACATGAGAAAAAGTCATTTTAAGGTATTTCTATTTTTAGCTCTAGTGGCCCCTAAAAGGGACTGACCAAATTATTTGAGCAAACTGGAGAAAGGACTACCTAAGGATGTTAAAGACCAAGTTTGGTAATGATCCATCCACTGGTTCATGAGAAGAAGACGATTAAAGGTATTTCTATTTTTAGGTCTAGCGGCCCCTAAAAGGGGCCGACCAATTTTTTTTTAGCAAATCTGATAAAAGTTCATATAAGGATGCTACAGACCAAGTTTAGTGATGATCCATCCATTGGTTCATGAGGAGAAGATGATTAAAGGTATTTCTATTTTTAGCTCTAGTGGCCCCTAAAAGGGACTGACCAAATTATTTGAGCAAACTGGAGAAAGGACTACCTAAGGATGTTAAAGACCAAGTTTGGTAATGATCCATCCACTGGTCCATAGAAGAAGACGATTAAAGGTATTTCTATTTTTAGGTCTAGCGGCCCCTAAAAGGGGCCGACCAATTTTTTTTTAGCAAATCTGATAAAAGTCCATATAAGGATGCTACAGACCAAGTTTAGTGATGATCCATCCATTGGTTCATGAGGAGAAGATGATTAAAGGTATTTCTATTTTTAGCTCTAGTGACCCCTAAAAGCAGTCAACCGGAACAATATGAGCAAATTGCAATTAAAATGTCAAAAGGCTTCAGCACAGCAAATTTGAAGTAAATCCGACTGGTAGTTTCTGAGGAGAAGACCATTGTTGACACCAGACGACGAACGCCGGAGCATCCACCTACCCATCCTAACAGCTCACCCTGAACCTTCGGTTCTGGCGAGCTAAATATATTGGAAAAACTATAGGACTTTTTGCTTCAAAATATAGGAGGAACAGGCATTGTTTTTAAGTATAGGAAATTTTAGATAAAAAAGACAGTATCAAGAGGTTTGTTAGCAGCCATTAACAATAATTCAGTTTTGTGCTTTCTTCAAATAAATTATAAAAAGAAATCAACAATCACAGAAACGGTTTCTTTTTTAAGGAAAACATGCTGGAATGTGTACACAACCTGCATGGTAATTATATTTAACATCAAATTTACAGTAACTATTGAACTACAGCATGGTCATTGTAATTTATTTAAGCACAGTAATGTACATCACTTCACTGATAAGGCTAAACCTTAGCATAACATTTGCAATATCAGATATATTTTGTTTAACAATGTACAGTCAACAAACTTGTGAACAAAGGCCACCTTCGGGATAGACAAAATGTGGCCTTTATTGACAGATGGCCTTTATTTGGAGGTCAGTTTGTTCTAAATAGTCAGTGATGGTTTTTCAGAGAATAGCATCTATTCACAGGATGGTCTTTATCCAGAGGTGGCTGTAAACATAGGTTTGACTGTAAATGTGCCATTTTAGACAAAAATTTAAATGGTTCTTCATAACCAGTTTATATACAAAAAATAAGTATACCAAGAAATTTTAGTGTAAAGCTCATAAATGTTAAAAATGTGTCCATAGTGTTTTGATAATAAAGAGAAATAACTATGCTTACAGTATGTAATTTGTTTTCTTAGATCTTAATAATCAGGTAATGTTAACAGTAAATAATTGACTCATATTTGCTAATATATTGGTGTTTTCTTTGTTATAAAGAACAAAATTAATGTATCAGATATTACTACAAGTGTGGTAACAATTATATAATAAACCATGGCATTTGCTGCTAGATTACTTGCAATAAAAGTTTATTTATTTATGATTATAATAATGATTATTTCAGTAAAAATTGCATACATTAAGTGCAAAATTTTATGTCAATTTCGGAAAACAAAAATATGATTATCCAAAAAATTGTTATCATACAATTAAAAACATTTCAACACATTTCAACATTATAAAACAATAAAAAACAATAGGCACTTCAAAAATTCAAGAAAATTCAAACATTTAAGACACATTTTAAGCATTTGTTTTGCTTTCAAAGAACTTTTTAATTTTGTGATGTACATTACAATATGCAAAATGACAAAAGACTTAAAATATTCTGCTTGCTTAAATGATGGATGAATGTTGGGGAATGGAAATTATAAAATATATACAACATAACTACTTTGAGGAAATGAAACAGACCAATTAGTACTTTAATATTTAGTACTGAAATTACAACAATTGCTGGCTGGCAAGAATTGACTAGGCCTTTTCCAAGTCATCGCTCAGGATGATAAACACCCTTTCAAATTAATTGGTTTTAAGAGGCCTTTAATAACCCGAAATTGCAAAATGGCAACATGTAGAGCCCACTAAGGACTTATCATCCTGAAAAGGTTGTCCCTTGTTTTTTTTTTCAGGGATGAATTGACATTTTATATGGGCCCAGGGTCATAAGAAAAAGAGAAATGAGTTGAATTCCTGACATAAACCAAAGAGTGACCTTGACCTTTGAGATATGGATGTGGGTCTTGCACATGGCACACTGTCTCATTATGATGAACAATTATTTCAAGTTATATTAAAAACCCATTGGTGTAAGACGAAGTTATGGTCCAGACAAAGTCAGATGTACTAAAACCTGCCAATTTTGGCCCTTTAAAAAGTTTGACCTTGACATTAAAGATATGGACCCAGGTCTTGTGCATGACACACTGTCTCAAGGAGAACAATTATGCCATATTGTTTTAAAATCCATCAATGCTGAAAGAAGTTACAGTCTGGACAAGGTAAAACATGCCAAGTTTTGCCCTTTAAATCCCCAAGTGTGACCTTGACCTCTAAAATATGGTCTCATGCATTGTACAACTTCTTATCATGGTGAACAATTGTTCGAGGCAATCTTAAAATTCATAGATGCATAGGGAAATTATGGTCCCAGGTAAAACATGCAAATTATTGTCCTTTAAATCCTAAATGTGCCTTGACCTTTGAAATATGGACCTGGGTCTTGAACATGACACACTGTCTCACCATGGGAAACAATTGTGTCAAGTTATTTCAAAATCCACTGATGCATGAAGAAGTGATGGTCTAGACAAAGTCAGATATAACAAAACCTGCCAATTTTTGGCCTTTAAACCCCAAAGTGTGTTCTTGACCTCTAAAATACTGTCAATTATTTTGTGCATCACACCACATCTCATCATGGTGAAAAGTATGCCTAGTCATTTTAAAATTCATTGATGCATAGGGTAGTTATGGTCTGGAAAAATTTGGACGAACTAACACACAGACGTACACATGGATGCACTGACGCACATGCACAGAACCGCCATTTTTTTCAACTATGTCAAGCTCATTGTGAGCAAGTTTGACAAAAATATAGGAAGTTTTCAAAAAATACAGGAAAATATAGGAAATATAAGATGTATTGAAATATAAAGGAAAACCTCAAAAATATAGAAAAATACAGGAATATAGGAATCAGTTGACGGCCTGTTGCAGGTATGACTCTATAAAATACCTAACTAATGAAATTGTACCTTATTTCATAAAAGAACAGTAAAATATTATACAAAATCCATGTATGAAAAATAATTATAACAATGTTTCTCTCATGTTAGTAGAATACTTACTTACTTGCGTACAAATAATTTTAATACAATAAATATGTAGAAAAATGTCCTACAGCTTTAATCAAAATTTTGAAGTAGTAGTTGATGATTTTTTCATTGCATGGCAGATTAATTTTCAAAAGGATAATGTTGCACAGACAGCAAAAATAGCCGTAGGGGATTGTTGTATGTGGCCTTGTATTCTTGGCTCTTGTATTCAACTAGGTGAAGAAAGTGTGGGCGAGAAGGTTTGGCAGGATGACGAAAGTCTTCACTGGTGTAGATGCATTCTGTGCTCATCAGACACGGTTGTGAGATGATGTCAATGGAGAATTGCAAGACAACACTGCTGTCATCCAGGTGGAATGACCTCAGGTCTACAACCCCTAGACGTGTCGATCCATGAACCGATGAAGGGTATCTTTCAACAGGAATGGACCAAGCGGTATGCGGACAGTCAACATATATGCAAGTCCATTGGCAGAATTCGAAATCCTGAGGTAGATGAGATCCGTAAATAGATGGTCCATGCCTGTGATGAAATGGACATCATTGATAAAGCCTTCAAGAAATGTTGCACAGTAAAACCTCATTATCTCAGGGAGTTATTTGAATAGACCAACTAAATGCTCGTGATAAGCCCAGTGCTGGTAATAAGTGTCATGCCTGAACTAGCTATTTACATATTATGAAATGCTTAAGCAAACTGAAGTCAGAGAAAAATATATGTATATCATAAAAGGGATAAACAGTTTCTAAAAAAGGATGCATAAGTAGAACTGGAAACGCAGAAATTGCGAGTTTGGATCTGCAGAAATAAAAACTGCAAACATTAATCTATTTTTTTTTGCCATAACGCAGACTTATGACCACAGAAATAACCCGCTATGCAGTATTTTATTGTTACAACGTGTGAAAATCAAAGTACTTGATTGAAGTTTGTTCATTATTGTGTAACTTGCACTTGTCGGCACATGAATATCATTGTATTCAGTGCATACTTGATACAACATGACTTTACTCAAGATAATCAAAGTAATTAACACTAACAGTTTAGTCATGTGATCATCACTTTTACATCATTTTCGAGATAATGAAATAAAAATGCTCGTAATAAGCATGGAAAATTATATACAACTAAGTACAAAATTGAACTTTAAAGACTCCTTGAGATAAGTTGGTTGTTTGTGCTAGCGATGCTCTTAATAATGATTTACTGTACATCTAACAACCCTGATGGTGAGGAATCTAGTAGAACCAGGGATCTGATGTTCTGTATATGAGAACAATGATGATGATGATGATGATGATGATGATGATAAAAAAAGACTGTATAAGGAATGCATATTACACTGGTATAGGGTTGTTGTCATGATACGCGTACCTCACGATACAATACCTATTGCAATACTAACTGCACAATACAATACGTACTGTGATACGAAACCAGGGGATTATTGAAGTCTACACCTATGATTTAAATGAAGCGGAAGGCTTTTCTAACAGCAGCCTCACTTTATTTTGGCCATACTGTTCATATTGTAAATGAAACCAGAACATGTGCCGTGAATGGTTACACACATGGTGTAGATATACACAGTATGCATAAAGCGAATAAATCGATACCAGTCACGGTTGCTTAGTATATGAATATTCATATAAATGCTATAAATAGATCTAATAACAACTTGAAAACGATTTCAAAAGTAAGTTTAAAAGTATACAATTATCGCAATTTTTAGCGCAGAATTGAGTACTGGATAAAGTTCTTACAAATAATGCACCATACCCATACCATACATTTGAAACGTCGTACTGTGGATTTGAACCGCAATGTGCCATTCCACGCAACAACATAACCGACAATGAATTTGATAAGTTTTGATGCATCTCATGACAAAGCAGAATTTGAAGACCTTGATGAAGGAGACCTTCCACTTTCCAATACAGTGCAACCTCTCCAAAGCAAGACCCTTTGGGAGATGCAAAATTATGCCGTTGTTGAGAGGTTGCCGCTCTAGAGAGGTTAAATAAATAGTCAAGTCGAACAGTGGGGGAAAGCATGCTGTTGTTGAAAGGAGGTTGTCGCTCAACAGAGGGTCGCTCTGGAGAGGTTGCACTGTATATGTAGAAAATAGACAATCCTTTTCAGTACTACACACATTTGAAAAGTACTATCAGAATTTCAAATTTTCACACAAAAAAACCTCACAGTCAAAATTCTTTTCGCATCTATTTATTTTTGCTACTCTATGGTAGCTAACAATTTAGTTGCCTTATACCTCACATTACATAAATATCACATTTTTGTAATATTTATGAAGCACATACATTTTTACCTGTGTCATATAGGTGCCTACGGTAATAGAAATTAAAGAAAATATTATTTAAAATTGAAAAAAACAGACATTTTAGAATAAGAAATACTCAAATACCCAAACAAAAAAAAGACCTATCATAGACATAATTGTGATTAAATACCCAAGCAAAAATTAGTGGACAAAGTCCAAGTGAGCATTTCCACAGTACATGCAAATAGTTGACTAGAATATTAATTTTGTGTATTGGCATATTCAGGCAATGGTATAAATTTGTACAGCATAGTAGTAAATTAATCAGAGTATATAATTTTATTGTCCGATATAATACAGTATCCACCCACAATGTATACAGAAAATTTGAAAAAGCTTGCATAAAAAATGTAAAAGAAATCTTACAAGATTCTACATCACTTGGGGACAGACCGTGCAGCTGACCAATCAACCAACCAACCAACCAGCCAAACAACCACCAGGGCAATTCCAGTATACCACTGAAAACTTCATTTGTGGAGTGTAATAAAAACTTCATACCCTTTATATGTATGAAATCGTTGCCTACAATTTATTGTTTAAACATACAATATATTACAATAGTTTATGTTTTTCCAAAGAAATTAGAGGCTGATAGAGAAAAAAGAAAGGATGTGAGAAGGTAAAAGCCAGAACCAGATCTGACAGTAACCACATTTAGTGGTATGCTTCAAGTAGCAAGCGTGATGAAGATTTGGTGCAACAGAAATGACTATCAATACTGAACCATGTAGATCTATGTCCATGAAGGTCATGGTGACTATTTTTCACAGAGATGTTGGACTATGACAGAGGAAGGAATAAGGTACCAGACCATGTTTAAATTACTGTTACCATATCAACCATGGTACAAGCCCAAACTGAAAAGGGAGACAATTGTGGAAAGATCTGAATTCCTTCTGACAAGTTCAGTGAGCATTGGCAAGCAACTTATGTGCCTACCCATACTGAGTTTAAATGTACAGGGTGCTGATACCAAGCTTTTCTGACTGAGAGGTCAGACAACATGGTAGAGAATGTGTAACCTGGTTAGCTCAGTGGACGCAAGATAACAAGAAAAATACAGGAAAAGAAGGCAAGGGTTCACACACAATGAAGTTTATGCTTTAATTATTAATTCAACTAAAATATAACAACTAACTTGCAAATATAAAATCAAAGATACATATTTATTTCATTGCATTTTAGTTATGAACTTCCTGTTTGAAGGACAAGATAAACTGAGTGACTGCACAAGTCATGTGTAAAACAGCACATGGTTACAAGTTAGATGTCATCAGTTTAGAACAGGATGGTAATGTGCATATAAAAAAGAAAATTCTGGGAACCTTTGATGTTTATATAGATTTATTATTTATATTTAAGTTTTTATTGTTTTATAAAAGTTTTAGCCCTTTTTATATATTTATTATTTATTTATTTTATCTATTTATTATTTACTTATTAACTTATTTTATCTTATATTATTATGTATATATT
Source organism: Lutraria rhynchaena (assembly GCA_008271625.1). Taxonomy (NCBI): domain Eukaryota; kingdom Metazoa; phylum Mollusca; class Bivalvia; order Venerida; family Mactridae; genus Lutraria; species Lutraria rhynchaena. Next base: position 454,357 of record VIBL01000232.1, read on the forward strand.
TGTTATTTATTGATATCAATCATATTATTTATTTTATTAATCTTATTTATTTATTATTTATTTACGTTATTATTTTTTAATTATCTTATTTATCTTATTATTTATTTACTTTATATTTATTTTATTAATATTATTAATATTATTTATTTATTTTATTATTATTTTTAATTATCTTATTCATTTTACTATTTTATTATTTATTTTATTAATCTTATTTATTTATTATTTACTCACTTTATTATTTTTAATTATTTATTTTATTAATCTTATTTATTTATTATTTATTAACTTAATTATTTTTAATTATCTTATTTATTTACAATATTTACTATTATATTTATCTCCCTTGTATTTTATTACTTTTAACAAATGGACGCTAAAACATTTGGAAGGTGTTGAACACAAAGTTCAGAAGGACAGATGGGATACAAAACCTCAGATTTCCAACCAAGGAGGAAAGGAAGGACAGAAAGGAAGAAAACAAGAAAAGAAGAAATTCTGTTACAAGGCAACAGTTGGATACCTCATTCCATGAATTGTATTTTCCACATTTTTAGGAACTAGATTACATTGTTAATATTCAAACTGTCATATATACATGTAGAAATTTATACTACTTGGAATGTGACACTGGTAGACAAAAACTCAACTATTAAAATTCTTACAAATAACAGTCATTGACAATTAAACATATGTACAGTACCCAAAGATACACACACATGTCATTTTGGAAAATCAACATATCTAACATCAACATAAGTAATTTTGAATAATTTATGTTTAATAAGTACATGTTAGATATTGATAATGTTGTTGAATACACAAACCTTATGATACAATACACTCTTTATTCAGATTCAAATGGAAGGAAATCACTTATAGGTTGTTCTACATTATACATAATTTCACTTGGACTTTATAACAGAAGGATTAGTGTCAGAAATCAAATCTGTTTGAATTAATCAGTACACATACAAGCATCATGGATGAGTACTACAAAGGAGTGCCATTCCTATCTCAGGTATCGAGTAATGGTCTGTTTGAATTTTTCAACAGAATACTATGGACTATTAGGATCTAAAAGACTCTAAGTGGTACATCATACCAGATGTACAGAATTCAAAGATTGAATTAAATTCAATCTACAGTCTAGACTGTCTATAGTGACCCTCTTTGAGAGAATCAATGTGTGTTTCATTTACTTTTGTACACCATTAACATGAGAATATAAGTTAAAATACAACAAAATACAAAAATTTAAAACATGCATAAAAAGATTCACATGATAAAAGTTAAATAAAATCATTTTAAAAATCAATAAGTTTCTAAAATGTTAAAAAGTTAAGAATATTAAAGTAGTCTCCCTTGTAAAGAGTAACTGTTGTTGTACAAAATCTGATTTATGTGTTCAGGAGACAAAGTCACTGTTGTTGGTCAGATCAGACAGACCATCAATATATACAGACTGCTTTTATAGCAAAAACAGCTGCGTGACACGAAAAAGAGTCACTATGGACAGAATGTCATTGTATACAATGGGACACTATAACAGTCCAGACTGTAGTTAATCCAGTAGCAGTAAAAACATCTGAATATCTTCCTCATCATTTCTTGCATTTTTCTGGCAGACACCTGACCAATAAGAAATGCTGTCAGACAACAAGATGTGCCCACCTCTGAACAAATCAAACATGTTTCATCAACAAACATGTGACTAAATATATACATCTTGATTCAATTTCTCTCCATCAGTGGCTTTCTCTCAATACACTGAATATAATCTTTTGTTGCACATCATAGCTTAACTATATAATCCAATAATTGGGCTATGAACTTTGCCAGGACCCAAATACCTGGTTTATCATTAAGCCTAGTGCTTTCATGATATGTATTGTCATCAATGTATATCAGATGACTATCACTGGTAAATAGTAATAGAACAAATACATGTCATTTAGTGTTAAAATGGCATGCTAATAACGTACAAGTTCTATTTCTGTTTTGTGAAATATCATCAGAAGCTATTTCACTTTCTTTTGCAACTTTGTGCTCTGTGTTTTTTCCTGTATTAGTCACATGGTTCAGTGGTTCTTTTCAGACATTGGTAACAGGTGCCTGGCTGATTTTGTTCCGTACTGTACATACATGTTCATAATTATATGAGAAGGTAAGCAGCACTTCCTTTTCATATGTACTATCCTTGTGCTTTATATGGTACTGTATCCATTCATCTAATGTAAGTTTTTTACAAAGACACTGTCCTGCCATCACAAATTCAAAGTAATTATGTTGAGTTTTGTTTCAGTTTTTGTACTAAATGAATGTCCATAATAAAAAATTAATTACTGAGAGACACTCCATATATAACTAAGTGAATTGTTTTTGTTATGACCAAAAAATCAATAAATTTGCTGGTCCCTCTGTATGGTTATATATATTAAAAAGTAAATTAGGTAAAAAATATACAACCAAATTCTAGTTAATATCTTAAAAGTGATAGAAATGACTGCTTTACTTCTAGACTCAAATCTAGCCTTCCCGAAAGTTGCCAGACCATCAGACATGGCTGGCAAACTTTGAGCAGGTCCAATAACTTCAGTGAGTACCGTACCAGATGTCTGGCAGTCAGACACATCTACAGTATTTATCACTTGTTTATAATATATTCAGTCAGACAAATTTTCATTTGGTCAGACAGAAATTCTATTTTGTCTGACCAAATGAGAAGCCTGCAAATCCATGTTCCACCTGTATTTCAATGTTTCATTTCCAAATATACAAATGTGTGTCTCCTGGGTACAAAAAACAGATAATAAAACTTTTTTTAGCACAAAATCCTGACAAATGTACTATTGTCAGAGTAAACTTGCTCATGAGTGACTGTATTTTGAATAAATCAATTTTCAGAAAAATGCCAACATCTTGCCAACCATCTGACATTCAAGTAACAAGCCTTCTGATTGGTTGTTAACAATATTCTCAAATGACTGCTGAAGTGGTTTCCCTCGATTACTGGCTCAATTATTTTAGCATAAATCTATTGTCTGAAATGGTCGCTAGTTCCATTTATGTAAACAAAAGCAGAAAGTTGCATAAAGTTTAAAACTGGAAATAAAAATTGAACCGAGGAAAGTATCTATTCAATTTCAAGATGGCATCAAATTTTGAATTGCCAATGCCACAGAAATTTAAAGTAGTAGGACAACATACTAATCTATCAAGTTTGTGGGAGAATTATGTGAGGCGATTTAACTACTATATTCAAACAAGCGGAATTACAAAAGATGGAAGAAAAAAGGCATTGCTATTATACCTTGGGGGAGAAGAAATACAGGACATTTATGAAACTTCTATGGAAAATACAAGCAACTATCAACAAACCATCGATGCTTTATCAGCGTACTGCCGTCCAAAAAAGAACATTACTTTTGAAAGACACAGATTTCAACAAGAAAAACAAGAACGTGATGAAACTGTAGATAATTACATAATTCGACTTAAAAAACTGTCATTAGCTTGTGATTTTCCTGAAGGAAGTGTTGATGATATGATCAGAGATCAAGTCATAGAAACATGCTCATGAAAAGAACTTGAAATTCAAATTTCTAAAAGAAGAAATTTTGGACCTGGACAAAGTCCGAAAAATTGCAAGGTCATCAGAACTGGTCTCCTTGCATGCAGACAAGATGGAGATGTCGGGAAATTGTGGATTGAACCAATATCAACAACCAGGAGCTTCATCTAATGGGCATGATGAAATCAATCAATTAAAACCAAAATGGAAACCAGCCAGAAGAAAAATGTGCAGTATCTGCCAAGGGCGAGATCAGTACCACAACCACAATCGCTGTGGAACCAATGGACACAGTGGACATGAATGTATAAAATCAAGGAATGTTGTTTGCCGAAATGTCAAAGAAAAGGTCATTACGTGAACATGTGCAAATCAGGGATGAAAGCCGTGCATGCCGTAAATGAAGAGCGTTCAGATTACAAGAAATGCGATGAATATGTATTCAAGTTAAACACATCGGATAAATCACCACATATTAATGTTGACATTGATAGATTTAAGTGTTCATTGTAAACTGATTCTGGATCAAGCGTGAATTGCTTGGATAGTGCTACATATGAGAAAATCAGATTAGAATGTACAAGATTAGGTCGGGTATGCACACCACTGTTGGGACATTTAAGTGCAGTTGAGCTAGGACTACTGAAGTTCTTTGTGAATAACCTGGAATCTAATGAAAGAAATGTGAATAAGATCATTTCAGAGTATGAAGATCAATTTCAGGGAGGCGGAAAGTTGGAAGATTTTCAACTCCAACTACACATAAACAGAGATGTAAAGCCTATAGCGCAACCAAATTGGCGCATTCCATTTAAAATGTGTGAACAAGTGAATAAAAAGATAAAGAGCTCTTAGCAACCTAACTAGAGTGTTGTTCAATTTTGAGACACCCGTAAAGTACTGTCACAATCAAGAAACAAACATAACAGCAGACAAGGCTAATTTTATGGAAATTTTGACAAATAAGGGAAAGTAACTCCAAATTGACAAGCAAATAGGCTATCAAACTTAGGAAGGATATCAAGCCTGTGTACGACCTTCCCAAATTTGGTGCTGTTTGGATTATATTTGTATGAATTAAAGTGAATAAGGCCAATTTTAAAAAAATTTAACAATTAAAGGGCAACAACTCCAAATTGCCAGAACTAAATTGGCTGGTTACTTTTTTTGTTTACATAAAATGGCAACACTGTATTTGCACCGTAATATTAATGAGTTGTGAACATTACAATGTAATACTACGATTTGGACACCATAAAAACTTCCGAGTGGGCAGGTAAAATATTGGGTTGGATGGGTAACCAGAAACAAACCTCTTTTTATTTAGGCCTTATGGCAATATTTTTCCAAAAGTATTTCTAAAAGTATTTGTTGGGGGAAATGGATTGTTGGGGGAAAATTCAACTGAGCGGAAAAATATTCCTGAGGGGAAAGGGCTGTTATTTGGTGGATGCCAAAGAAGAAGAAAAAACTGCTTATATATTACAATGCAAATATGTAATATTTACTTGTGTAATAAGGAAAACAAAATGTACAAGCAAAGGTACTGAAAATAAATCAATATACAAAAAGAATATTGACTTTGAACCTGTTTTTGTACCACAATTTGAATACTGAAGATAATTATGACATGCATTTAGTCCTGAAAAGGACTGTTACCAGCCCTGAAAAGGACTTATCTATTTTCCACATAGATCAGTAAATAGAGTAGTCTTTGTCAAAACCTGCAACATCATCAGATGCATCAAACATATACATTCATTCTCTGTTAGGTTTATATCAGTTACAGCTGTCACAATAAGTGCGCCATAGTCACATTAAAATTTAAAATGTCACATTGCCTTTTGCAACTGATGCACCCGTGGCACATTCAGGAAAATGTCACATTGGTTTTCAAAATATCACACTGATTTTGCATCTGAAAGGGCTATTGTCCCATTAAGAAAATTTCTTTCCCAATAACTGCACAATACGCTTATGTATCGCGATACTTACCTCATGATACATTACATACAGCAATATGGAACCGGGAATTATTGAAGATGGCAAAGACAAAAAATTTGATGATGTTCAAATTAATGCTCTATATTTAACTGTTATGTATTTATAACATGACAAAATGGAGAAATAACTGAAAACAGACACTGGCAAACAGTTGCTTCTCTATGAGTAGTTTTAATACTATTATTGAACCTGAAACACTCCCACATCTTTGATTTAAATGAAAAGGGAGGCTTTTCTAACTGCGGCCCCTCCATATTTTCTGCCATATTGTTTATATTGAAAGCGAAACCGGATCATGTGCTTTGGTTGCACGTGGTGAAGCTATACACAGCATATGTAATGTAAAGTAAATGCATCGATACCAGTCAAGGTTGCATAGTATATGAATATTCATTTAAGCCCCATAAAAGATCAAACAATTTGAAACGATTTCAAACATAAATTTAGAAGTATACGATTATTGCTATTTTAAGCACAGTGTACGGGATAAAGTCCATAAAAGTGTACAGGATAAAGTCCGTAAAAATCATGTACAGTACCTGTACTGTACATTTAAGATTTCAAACCATGGACATATTGTGAGGCCTAAATTAAAAAAAAATGTTTGTTTGTACAGTCCCAACCAACTCCCTAAAAATGACCCAACCCTAAATATAATTTTGCCTTAAGCAAAAAAATGTGTTCCGTCGTAAAACGCACTGTCTGCTACCCCCAGTTCAAATACAATTTTTAATTGTGGCCTTAAGTGCCATTTCGCACTTACCACGTATCGCGTGAATCGTGAATCACCCTAGTATCAGTGTAATATGCATTTTCAATACATCAGATCCCTGCTTCTGTGAGAATTCCTCTTGCAGTACGACATCTTCAGAGAATTACAAGTAGGGCAGGGGCCTTACTAAAATTTGAGGAAAAAATAACACAGTATTTTTGCTAAAGGGGAAGAAAAACCTGATGTAAACTGAAGTTTAGGGGAAAACTATGAGGGGAAGACCCCTGCTATAGAAGGAAAACTTTTCATGAAGGCTTTATCAATGATTGACTGCGTTCCAGGCTCACCAATGCAGCTGCAGATCTCATCTGGTTTGGGATATCAAATTCTGCCTCTGGGCATGCATGTATGTTAACTCAGGGCTCTCCATCTCCCGAATTTGGGGTCGAATTTCAGAACAGGGCATGGAAAATTTTGAAATCTCAACCGGTCCAGGCCTGCAGATGCTCCCCCCCCCCCCCGTTTCTGACAACCGCAAAATATTTGTTCATAGTTACACTACACTAAACATTATAAACGAAAAACAGAATTTAAATTTCAACCAGATACTACTATAACAGAATCACAAACATATACTTGATTGAAAAAACTAATATCAAACAAAGTACCATTCACCAATTTACATGTTTTTTTCTAGACACAATTAAAAATATCAATCCACAATTTTTTAATCTTTCGATGTCATCAACGATGGCGTATCACACAAATGTAATGAATGACATATTCTTAGTCACATAACCCTAACCAAAGGAGCTATTAAAGTTGGCATCCTTTTGATGTAACTATTTTTTCTTTGTTTTCTGTTATGACTTCTTAAACAGTTCATCGCCTGTTCATTTGGCATTTGATATTGGTCCATCACGTGTTTGAAAATCCACCCATTTTTTTATGCAAGGGGAGAAATTCACCCCTATTTCTGAATTTCGCGAACAAAATACAGTAAGTTTTGCAAAGTTTCGCACGTACTTAGCGATTTCCGACCAAAATTTATAAAATGTCTGTGGATCAATTTTTTAACCAATTTTCACTAAAGAAATTGGTCCGGGAACTTGAAATTTGGTCTGGACCGGCAAATTTGTTTTTTCAGCACCCTGCTTTGGATTATACCTTTTACCCCTTTTTTTGGCAAAAACTCCCCCACCTGAGAAAAAAATTAAGGAGGTTATGTTATACTAATTAGGCTTTTCAAATTTCCCCTTGAACTGGAAATGACACAAAATTCCCCCCTCCCAGGGCCCCAGCCCCAGTCCCCCAAAAGAGAGAGAGAGATAGAGAGCCCTGTAACTGTCTGCAGTCTATTCCTGTTGAAAGATACCCTTCATCAGTTTATGGATGGACACCTCTAGAGGTTGTAAAGCCAAGGTCACTCCCCCAGATGACAGCAAGTGTCACCTCACAATCCTCCGAGACACCATCTTCACAACCAGAGTCCAATGAACAGTGAATGCATCTTAAGACCAGCAAAGACTGTCGTCATCCCACCTGGTCTTCTCCCCCACACTTTCTTGACCTAGTCTAGTACAAGTCTCAGCCCGGTCCCCAGCCTCTCCCTTGACAACAATCCCCTTTTGGTAATTTCACTGCCTTGTGCAGCGTTATCCTTTTAAAAGTGACATATCATCACCTCAGCGCAACAAGGATGTATCTGATGCTATTCTAAAATTGACTTTTTGGTAGAAAAAGATTTAATATACTTAAACATATATAACAATATTGAACTTTTAATATTAATTTGCCCAAAGAGTGTATCTCAAATTGTTTACATTGTTTGGTGCAACAAGGTCGTATCTTATGATTCAACCTTGTCATAGTTTACTAAACACATACATGAGGGCCACAATGGCCCTGCATCACTCACCAGAATAAATGTAAATTAACTTGTTACTAACAAGACGGCCAAGATGGCCCTTTTTTGCTCACCTGAGTAAAGATTGCCACTTCTATGGTTCTCCTGTGATTTGACCTGGTGATCTAGTTTTTAACTTGAGTTGACCCATGTTCAAACCTGTTCATGATATCATTAATACAAACATTCTGATAGAGTTTGAGGAAGATCCAATCAAAACTGTGGCCACTAGGGGGTTAACAAGGTATTCTAGTGATTTGACCTGGTGACCTAGTTTTTTACCTCAATAGATCCATGTTCAAACCTAACCAAGATATCATTAAGGCAACAATTTTGACAAGGTTTCGTGAACATCCAATCAAAACTGCGACCTATAGAGGGTTAACAAGGTTTTCCAGTGATTTGACCTGGTGAGCTAGTTTTTGTCCCCAGATGACCCATGTTCGATCTTGTCCAAGACATCATTAGGACAAGCATCTTGACAAGGCTTAGTGAACCTCAAATCAAAACTGTGACCATTGGAGTGTGACCTAGTTTTTGACCCAAGATGACCCATTTCCAAACGTAACCAAGATCTTAATAAGACGAGCATTTTGACAAGGTTTGGTAAAGATCCAAACAAAACTGTGACCCCTAGAGTGTTAACAAGGTTTCCATATGATTTGACCTGGCGACCTGGTTTTTTTCCCAAAATGACCCATGTTCAGACTTAACCAGGACATTATAAAAACTATCACTTTGACAAGGTTTGGTGAAGACCCAATCAAAACTGTGACCCCTAGAGCCATAACAAGGTTTTCAAATGATATGACCAGACCTCATTTTTGACCCCAGATGACCCATGTTCAAACTTGTTCAGAATATCATTAAAACAAACCTGACAAAGTTTGATGAAGATTCAATCAAAATTGCAATCTCTAGAGAATTAGCAATGTTTTCTGCTGTGTTGACCTAGTGACTAGTTTTTGACCGGAGATGACCCATATTCGCACAATTTTGCAAGATCATTAATACAAACATTCTGACAAAGTTTCATGAAGATCCAATTAAATCTGTGATTTCTAGAGTTTTAACGCCAGACACCGGAGTAGACTGACTGATCACTATAGCTCTATGAGCACTACGTGCTCAGGTGAGCTAAAAAGGTAATAAAGGAGCACTTGTGGGTAAATAATGGGGAACAATAATAAACTTAATAAAGGACCATCAAAGGATATTACAAAGGAATGTTCGTGATGACTGAAGGATGCCACACAACAAATTTGGTAATGATCCAACTACTGGTTCATGAAAACAAGTCATTTCAAGGTATTTCTATTTTTAGCTCTAGCAGCCCCTAATTAGGGCCAACCATTTTTATTTCAGCAAATCAGATAGAACTCTAAGGATGCTTAAACCCAAGTTTGGTAATAATCCATCCATAGAATCATGAGAAAAAGACATTTTAATGTATTTCTATATTCAGCTCCAGTGGCCCCTAAAAGGGATTGACCAAATTTTTCTTGCTAACTTGACAGATAACTATCTAAGGAAGCTACAAGCAAAGTTCTGGGATGATCCAGCCATTGGTTCATGAGAAGATGTTTAAAGGTATTTCTATTTTAGCTCTAGCGGCTCCTAATAGCGGCCAACCAATTCCATTTTAGCAAATCTAATAGAAGACAATCTAAAGATGCTAAAATCCAAGTTTGGAAATAATCCATCCATAGAATCATGAGAAAAAGTCATTTTAAGGTATTTCTATTTATAACTCTAGCGGTTCCTAAAAGGAGCTGACCAAATTTATTTCAGCAAACTTGAGAGAGGACTATCTAAGGATGCTGTGAGCCAAGTTTGGTGATGATCCATCCATGGTTCATGAGAAGATGATTAAAGATTTTTCTGTTTATAGCTCTAGTGACCCCTAAAATGGGCCAACTGGTATAATATGAGCAAATTGCAGTTAGAATGTCAACAGGCTTCTACACAGCAAATGTGAAGTAAATCCGACCGGTAGTTTCACAGAAGACCATTGTTGACACCAGAGGACAGATGCCAGAGTATCCACCTACCCATCCAAACAGCTCACTCTAAACCTGCGGTTCTGGTGAGCTAACAAAAGCAGGGGTGTAGAAATGAGTCAGACACCAGAAAAATCAACCGGCTATTTCAGCATTCCTGTCAGCTACTTTTCCAAAACCCCCATTCCACTTTTAGTAGTTTACCAGCTACATGAAAGCACTTCTACACCCGTGCTAAAGTGCTCTGTTTGGTGCAACAAAGTTGTATCTCAATTCATATCACAAAAGTAGCCCATAAAAAGAATTCTGTTCTATATTCTAAGAAAGATGGCAGGAAAATTACAAAGATTTATGAGAAATGTAATAATATCTAACATATGAAGACATCATAATTTATTATCAGAGATTTATTTTGTTTGCATGTTTTATATTTTTTTCATTAATTTATTAACATTTTTAAAGGAAACAAGTAAATAAATTAATTTAAAACATGTCTGTAAAGTTATGAAATAAACAATAACAAGAGGGCCAAGATGGCCCTTTTTCGCTCACCTGAGTAAAGATTTCAACATCTATGGTTTGACCTGGTGACCTAGTTTTCAACCCGAGTTAAACCATGTTCAGACCTGTTCATGCTAATATTAATGCAAACATTCTGACAAGGTTTGTGGAAGACCCAATCAAAACTGTGACTTCTAGAGGGTTAACAAGGTCTTACTATGATTTGACCTGGTGACCTAGTTCTTCACCCCAGATGACCCACGTTCTAACCTGTCCAAGATATCATTAAGACAAGCATTTTGACAATGTTTTGTGTACCTTTAATTGAAACTGTGACCCCTAGAAAGTTAACAAGGTTTTCCTATAATTTGACTTAGTGACCTAGTTTCTGACCCCAGACAACTCATGTAAGAACTTGTCCAAGATATCATTTAAACAACATTCAGACAATGCTTCATGAAAATTCAATCAAAACTCTGAAGGGTTAACTAGGTTTTCCAATGATTTGAGCTGGTGACGAAGTTTTTGACCCCAGATGACCAACGTTCAAACTTGTCCAAACCTGACAAAGTTTGATGACGATTCAATAAAAATTGTGACCACTAGAGCATTAACAAGGTTTTCGGGTATATTGACCTAGCAACCTAGTTTTTAACCAGATATGACCCATATTCACAAAGTTTTACAGTATCATTAATACAAATATTCTGTCAAAGCTTCATGAAGACCCAATCAAAACTGAAACTTCTAGAGTGTTAACACAATTTCCATTCTATTTGACCTCGTGACCTAGCTTTTGACCCCAGATGACCCATATTCGAACTTTTCCAAGATATCATCAAGACAAACATTCTGACCAGACCTGATGAAAATTTGCTCAAGTATGACCATTAGAGTGTTGACAACAACGTGGTGTGGATGCCGGACACCGGATTCCAGAGTAGACGGACTGATCACTATAGCTCACTGAGCATTATGTGTTCAGGTGAGCTAAAAAGATAATATAAAATTTGAGTTCATTTAATAAAATAATTTATGAACATTTTTCAATGAAATAAGTAAATAAATGCATTTAAAATATGTCTGTCAATGAAATAAACAATAAAAAGACAATATAAAATTTAGGTATATTTTTTTATGAAGAAAAAATTTAAGTGTTTATGATAGTTCTACTAAATTTTAACAGAAAATGTATAATATTGTCAGTTTGTAGAGCAACTTAAGAAATGCATTTTTATTTTGAAACCATTAATACTTACTATAATCATTTTTTCCTTGATAAGTACATTAAAGTAGAAGTACAGTAAACATCTATTTAAATACCACCTTGATATCAAGTAGAGATATAAGGTATAATCTATCAACAAGTCACTATTTTTCTATATTTTAAACTGGACTATATGGTTTTTACATTGACTTACTGTAGATGAATTAAAGGTGTTAATCACAGTACTATATGGATTTTTATGACAGTGAAAAAACTAATTAAAATTTAAACATTTAAGTTACTAGTTGCCTTCTTATTTTGTGCCAAAAACAGACTTCATGATATTTATATTTAATCTCAAGTTAATGTGGTCAAATTAAAGAGATAAGAATTTTTTTTCTTAAAACAATTTGAATTGTCTTATTGTTTTTTTTTGTATTAATACAATTATCATATTTTACTTATTAAACAAGATAAAACCTTGCTGCACCAAATAAATGGAAATAATAAGACTTTTTCTTCAACAACCTTGTTGTGCTGAGGTGACAATATTGTCACCATCTACTGTGCAGGATAGCATAAGGAGAAACATTAAGTATTTTAAATAAATCATAGAAAAAACACATCAATGTCACAGCAGAGTATTTTCTGTTATTGTTAAATATTATGTGATATAGTTTCATGTTCATTATTTCAAATGAGAAATTAAGTAAATAAACAATTATTTAAGATTTTGTTAAAAAAGTCAAAAGTTACAGTTATAACAAGTACAAGTTAGACTAAAGGAGTAGAATCGTCAATTTGTGATTGAAACTATACCACACAGTAATTCACAGAAATAAGTGGTGATATTTGCAGATAATAGGATATCAATAGTCACTGCATAATTACCTCCTCCTGAACCATACTTTTATGGTGTATAGACATCAATTATGTACATGAATGATTAGCCATTACCTAGAAATATCACCACTTCAAGTTGAATGGAAGAACAACAGCAACAACTTACTTGAAATTATCCGCCAGTGTGTTGATTAAACTTCAAACCTCAGCTGTTCACATCACAAAAACAGAATCTTCTAAAACATCTTGTTTCATTAAAGAAATATCACTACACAAAATGAAGGAATCAGTCCGTTATCTCAACTCAAGTCAATCAACACATGAAAAATGTCTCAACTGTCTGGTATCAATTTATTAGCGTTAAATCTCCATGTCGCGCCATTCGCTGGGTCAAATTCAAATTCTGGCGTCAGTGGAACGCAAAATAAAACACAGAAGTCTTCGTGCACGTAAAACGATGATTTTTTCAGAGTTAGTTGACATCAATTATCCAAATTACGAATGATTTGACGCACTTAGAGTTTCTAAACACAAATTTCCATACATTGTTATGCAAGTGCAGTTAAAAGTCATATCGCACGCTTTTCTTGAGGTACAAATGAGCGGGCTTTTAGGTTTCCGGTCCAAAACGGAAACAAGTAGAAAGCGCGACGTGAACGGGAACCAGTAGTTTACTGGTTGTTGAACTGTTTTCTGCGGACCGACTGTACAGGGACCCTTTGGTGCACTGCAACATGGAGCGGGGACCAGGGCAGGTTTCCAGAAATGCTTGGAATCGCCGTTCAGCCAAGTATAAGAGCTAAGAATAGACCATTGAATAAAGGTGACATAGAGATTTTATTTCTGGCTTCATTTCTTATTGGGAGTTTGCAACACATTCTATATTTACGACGATATTAAACTGGTTCCCGTTGACCCTGGTTGAACAGAGTGTTCCTGTGGTGTTCTTAATCTCTATCCAGAGTTGTCGTTCGTTATCCCTCCCATGTATGTGGATAATCGCTACATGTACACTTTATAAATCCACACACCATAGAAGTTAGGTTGTGGAGGCGGAGTCAATGAGTGGAGACTATTGAATATAGCAATAATAACAAGTGAAAGAGAATACCAAATCACATTAAAACTTTGGTTTAATCAAAAAAGCAATTTTTACTTATTTCATTCGTAAAATAGACTGATTTTTGATATCCTCATTTATATAGAACCCTTCAAAATAAATTTCTTTGCGCAACGAGAGCACTAAATCTATGCAACGACAGAAATCGGAGTTATTACACTTCATTGAAGTCAGGTGACTAGAATGTCTTATAGAAGGTCTATATACGTTTTCATTCTGCACACCATTGAAGTCAGGTGATGGCGATATCTCATAGAGTGCTCATATATGCGTTGTCTTTCCGCACACCATTGAAGTCAGGTGTACGTGCGTGGTTTTATTCATTGTCCACTAGCAGTCAGTATGTGATTTATGCACTGGCTAAACACGAGGGAGTTAGTGGGGAACGTGATCGTCCTAGCTACATTTATCAAAACAACTCCACATGATGATATTATAGGTGTTTAATTACAAATACAAATCCATAAACGAAGTTCTTAATTCCCAAAAACATGATCATAGATTTGAATAAAACGAAACATATATATCACTGATCGTAAGAGCAAGTGAGAATATTTACTAAAATAGCAGAAAAATAATGGAAATGAAGTGACTTAAAATGACCGAAATAGACCGATTCATCCGCGAGTGCGGCGTGCGCGCCTATTTCATAATCCTACAATGAAGATACCCTTTTCATCATTTTTAGTGTTCAGTGCACATACGTGAACAGCCCACGGACAGTATTACCAAAAAAAGTCTAAAGATCAAAATATAACACCACGAGTCAGGAATTTTTACCTGTCTGTAAACTTTTGCGTTTAGTCTGATTTTGTTATACCCCAACTTGACCCGGATAGATACATCGTCGGCTTATTTCTACAACCCTGTAACTTAAGTTTTGGCAATTTTGACATTTTTGTATCATTTTTTTTTCGTCTCGATGAGCTCTTTACAATGACCATACTCACCTGTTTGTAGATCGATCCTAAATAGGGTTAATCCCAATTCCAAAAACCAAATTTGTCGAGAACGATAGCTTCTACAATGTTACAGAATAGATTATAACTTACATATGTAACGACACAAGTGGACCAAATGGTGAAAATCATTTAATCAAAACTAAAACATAAAATAGTTTTAGTATCTTTTATTTTATAATGAATTTGAAGCACAACAGAATCTAAAATGTGATTTAACAACCAAACAAAAACAGAAATTTGAATAAAACTGCATCAATTCAATACAATGATGTACATGCATATTGCATTAGGACATTCGTTTAATTATGTGAGGTTAGCGATAATGCAAAGAGTTGGACAAAATAAAATAATATGAATGTGAGTTACACAATCAAATGATTTTAAAAAAAGCTTTGTTTGTATGTCTAATCCTGACATCAGTTTTAAATCAACCCTGTAGTGAGTTTTATTGTTATAGATGTTCAAAACATTTATCTTATATCTTGCAATTTTATAGACTGCTCATCATAATTAACAATACAGATGTTAGAAAATTGTAGCCATTCCTTTTCGATTACAACATCAGAGAAAACGTTTTGGCATTAGTTTTAATCCATTTAATCAGCATAACAGACATTTCATTGGAACAGCTAAAATTTAATATAAATACTTATTCTTATTACTTTGAAATGTACTGCTCAAGTTTACTGCAGTTCAGAAAAATATCTTATGACAAAGTACCTTGATAATATAATTTGTTAACAATTGTAATATTTTATCATTGTACAAATATATCAGGTTAGTTTTTTATAAACCACCTAATATTAGTGTTATCAACATTAATTACCAATTCTTGATGGTTTGAAAATGGCAAAACTAACTACACCATCAGCATTATAAACTTAGCACATTTTACAAGTGTCAGACTTGTCACTTTTCAATTAAACATTTCTATACTATATAACCAACAAAACATTACAGAAATTATTATCTGGATGTCGAGTGACAAACTGAAAAACAATTAAACAACAAAGACTTTACAAAACAGTAAACTACCACAAAATTATTATCATGTCTAAGCAAATCGTCATTGATATAAAAGTTACTCACTTTTAAGAGGTCAATTCATTTACTTAGTCTGCATATCTTTATATTAATGTGCATACGAGTAAAATGCAAAATGAATTTATACAAAACAACTGTTTATATCTTGAGATCTAAGACTAGATGCATAAATGAGCCAACAAATCTTCAACAAAAATATTCCTTCAAAGAGTGAGTAAATACATCCTGAGAATGTTTTGGGAAATATTTGAATCATATAATACTGTATAATCTTTACAGGAAATACTGTGCAAGAATTTTACACCTCTAAATTATAAATGATCATGACACTAAACAGCTTAAAGTTGTAGTTTGCACAGCTGAAAAATCTCTAATCATAAAATCACAGAATAAAAATGTTCAATCTCACTCAAATATTCAAACAAAAGTTTTGCATGGTGTTTGAAATTCATCACATTGTATTATCTTTACATGCATGCAAGCATTAAAAAAATAACATTAAGTAAAACAAAACAATTTTTATGTTCTAATATATGACTAGAGTTTTTATGAATCTGATAAGACATTAAGCATTATTTCACTATGCTTATACAGAAAAAATCTCTTGTATATAAAATCAGAGAATACTAATGATCGCTCCAACACAAATAGTGTATCATCATAGGTACAAATTCACACTGTTCATTTCTTGAACGACTTTTCTCCACTCGTTTGTCTATTGATATCTTTGGCCTTACACTCTCCACAAACAGGATGGACAGATTGATACCTGATTTTTAAGTCATTAGAAATATTGAGAACATCCCTGGAGCCACAGTTAAAACGTGATGAGTAATAATGAGCACAAACTGGCGTAAGACAGGTAGAATTAGTCTGTACTAATACACCATCGTACAGGTTGTGGTCACTAGGCAACAGTACACCGGTACAGATGTATTTCACATCTTCTTTAAGTTGTTCAAGCTGTTTACATTCAACAAGCGTTAGTTTCTTTGTAGAATAGATACACCTGAAAGAAAGAATACAGACATAGGAAACATTTCATTTCTATATATATAATTTAGGAAGTATTATTGGTAAATCAAATTAAAGTTTTCTGTAACACTAAGAATATTTTAAATATTATCAACCGTAATTACAACATCTCTAACGATTAGTAATTGTCATTGATGAAATAAATTAATACCAGATAACTTACAATTATAATGTCATCCTGAAGAAACCAGTGAGCACAAAAGTTAGATCAAATTTCAGAAGCTGACATTCATATTGTCTCATAGGAAACAGACTTTTATTTGCTCTCAAAATGTAATGTTGTGAGATCAAGATAGTCATTTTAATAAAGCATTAGACCAATGATATGATAAAAATGAAAGTCTGATTATAAGACTGAGAAGTGTTAAATAGACATCTAAATTGTAGGACTTCAATTTCAACATAAAGAACATAGCAATTACCTTGGCTTAGTACATTCAGTACAGAGAATAAAATCTCTGACTGTTTCCGCTGTCATTTTTATATTTGGCAGTGGTATGGAACCTTCATTTGGTGATGATTGAAGCATTTGCTTCAAAGATGGACAGTGAGTCTCACTTCTTGTTTTGCCATACAGCTGTGTGAAGGTCTGATATGCTGGTGACTCTGGATCTGTCATAAATATAAACAAGTGCTAAAATATTTGGCAAATCATAAACAATATTCGTAAGAAATTTTTAAACATGGAAATGTGGTAATCTTTGAAAAATACCAGTAATAGAATCTACCTGAAAGTAAATGAACAAAGATTTTTATCAACATGTGTTTGTTTGTTCAGTTGGAAGTTTAATGCCACTGAAAACAATATTTCTATTCAAGGTAGGCAGATTTACTTAACTAATATCCCTGGACATCCACTTAGTCTAGTAACAAGTACTAACCATATTTTTTATTATGTTCACCTCTGTCTAGCTACTCCATGTAAAAGTTTTTATTCATTGATGAAGGGCATTTTTGTCACAGTAAATGTGTGCCCCTACTATAGCCTGAGACCTCTCATTTTGAGGACCACTGCTATACTGACTGAGCTTTACCAGCGGGTTTCCAAAATACATGTATGTGTAAAAAACAAACTCACCAGGAATGTCAAGAAGTTTTTTGAATATTTCTTTTTCAAGTCTTGGTGGTTTGCATATAGTACATGCTTTCTCCATACATTTACGAATCAGGAAGCAATATTTCCTTGACACAGTACAGTGGTTCATGTACTTCTTCAGATCTTCACATTTCTCTAGTTTTTTTGGTTGTGGAATCAATAGGCTTTACTGCAATGATAAAAATAGAATAACAACTTAGTTGATGTTCAACACCCTGTGTAGTGCTGTCAGTAGAACAGAAAACTAGATATAAAGAAATCTCAATCACAAATACTGGTGGGCATGTTTTCTCAGTCAATTGGAAAGCAACGCACAGAAAGATAAAAAATGTAGTTTGTTCTAGTTACAAGCCTATATGAACACTAATAGAGGTTGATTTGGTAAAACAGCTCGCCCTGACAATGAATAAAAGAATGATAGCAGGGTTTAATCAACAAAATTACAATACAAATCTCATCTCTGAATAAATTCACAGAAAAATGTCATAATTTATTGAACTTCACCAAGCTTAACCAGCCTGTCTGATTTGTCAAGTGTGTTGAATATTTATCGGATAAATTCATTAAATTTATGAGCAATTAATGTATGAACTTTTTGAAATCAATTATTTGCAACCCCAAATTTAAGATGGACATTATCCTTTCAACCCAGTTTCTATAACTTTGATGCCAATAAAAATAGTCACAATCATCTAGAATATAGAGAGACATTAAATCCAGTTTTACAGTGGGGTAAGTAACTCTGTGGTCTGGCCCACCACCACTATACAGGAGGAAGATAGGTTTACCAAGTTGGCCAGTTTGACATAACACCTGTCTCATTTCAGCCAAATGTCTCCTCAGATTAGATGGTTGGAATAGTGAGTTTTTCAATGTAACAAATACTTGTCCATTGTAAAAATCTCCATCAACATGATCAGGTATGTCAATTTGAAGAGTGACAGAAGGAGTGATTTTCACTTTTGTAGAGGTATCATGGTCAGCAGCAAAAAAGTGTACATTAGAATGGACAACAGTTTTTTGCTCCTGTAGATTGCTGCAATTTGAATGCCCGACTGTCCAACTGGAATATGATTTTTATCATCAATGGACAGTAAAACACAATTGTCCCTAAATAAAACAGCAAATTCTTTTAAGTACCTCTAGAGAGCAGCTGCATAATGTGCATCTACATGATGAATTGCCTAGATTGAGTGTGGTGTCTCAAAGGAAATCATCGTTTGTACTAGAGAGCAGTTGCAAAGGCTGGGTTAGGAGGCATAAATTGTAGTCTTTAATATTCAACCGATGGAATCTCAGTGTCATTTGGCAACCTATCTGATACCTGGTGATGAAGATTGTTTACAGACATTGCAACTGCCATATGAGAAACTAGCCCATGGTGTCTATCATCTGATGCACTAAGCTCAAACTCATTTAAGAATTTTTCAACTTCTACAAAAAACTTATCAAAGCAAGTATTGCCACTTTTGTGCAAGGTCCTCAAATCATATAATAGGTCAGGGTTGTCTGTCACCATCAACTAAAGCGACTAACCTATCACGGACGTCTTTTGATATTGTACTGCTAATTGCAGAACCATCATCTGTTAAGCAACGGTACACTTCATTTAGCACTGCAGGTGACATCTTAGAAACCAACGAAAATCTGTTTCTACATTCACGTTTCATGGCTCTTGAGAGAAATTTTGTCACATTTATTTTGATAGAGTGAATGACAGCATTAGCTTGCTGAAGGTCTAGGTGCTTTGGACATTTCCAAACAAAACATAAATCTTCATGTGCCACCCTGAGAATATTGATAGAATGTCAAATCAAAAGGCATCTGTAAATCCTTCTAGTAATGATATCTTTTTTTGCCTATCTTGAGGATAGAACTTGGTCAGACTTAAGGGATCATAATCAGACATATCACCAAGTGCCTTTTCCAATGAAGAATATCTCTGAACATTTGAGACTATCCTACTTTTCCCTGATATGTGTCTCAGTCGAGTTGATACCCCAGCATCTGGAGACCTAGCAGGATGGGGCAAGTTATGGAGGTCTAGAGAACGTCTATGTTGGTCAGATAGATATTCTATATACTTAGACAGATCCTGTGCCAACAAAAATACAGCCATCTGATTAGGCTTCATAGGAAATGACAGAATTCTGAATAGATCTTGAACTAATTGTTGTAATCTATTCTTATTAAGCTGTTTTATGCTGTAACCATACTTAGTACAGTCATTTCAAACTTTATTAACATTATTGTTCTTATCATAGAACCTATCAAAAAATGGGTTTAGAAATATGAACCGCTTGTGAAGAGTATTAAGGTGTGGTAATATGTAAAAAAGACAGCCGCACACAGAGTTTACAACAGTTTTACCAACGGATTCTTCAGATTTACTGAAGCCAAGAGATTGCTCTTGTAATAGATCGATGAAGTCATTTTTAGTTTCCAGTCTCCTCTGGATACTGGATGTTGACCAAATTTAGAAGGATACTTCAGACTTGTTTGCGAAAGTTGTTTCTGACCATCAACCAGCACAGAAAATGCATCAGTTGTGCCACTGGGGGATTTGTTTACAATGGAAAAACATACTTTGGATGCATTAAAACAGATCAGAGTTTCAGCAAAACACAAAGGCCAGCCTACCTCAATAACATTAGAATTTTGGTCAATTACATGACAAGAAGACAGATTGGAGTCTAATAAGTTAATAGGTTTGGAGAACCTTCCCACTGAACCACCTCTAAAACTAGCTAGAATGATTCTCATAAAGTACTGCAAATGTGTCTGTAGAATTAACCTTTAGAGCAAACCAGTCTAAAATTATGGCATTTCCTTCCTTCACCTTCACTGCAACAATTTTTCCCTTCCTAGGTTCCATAATATAGTCTATATTGTTATAAAAGATATTCAAAGGATATAGATCTTCAAAGGAACCTTGATAAGAGTGAGATTAGCACACTTGAAAACATAGTTAAGAGTCTATATTGGCAGCCTCTATATCGACAGTCTACATCATTATAGAAATAGAGGATCTTGAATGAGTGCTCATTCCTTACCATTTTTATAAAACGAGTTGACTAAATAATATGACACGAGGCTCTGCCTCGTGTCATATTGTTTTTGTTGACGAGTTTAATAAAAATGGTAAAGGATGAGCGCCAGTGTAAGATTCTATTTATCACATAACCGTAAAAATGACCACAGAAAATGAAACAGACTACAGGATGACGTCAAGATGACGTCAGTACAAGACGTCTAGTGTAGACTGTTCAATACTGTGCGCAAAAAAAGTAGTGCATGTTTCTATTAATCGTTTGGCGATAAAATGCAAGATAAAAGACATAAAATCGTTATTTTATTTACACAAACATCATGTTATTAATTAATAAAATTATTCCGAATCGAAAGTCGACCATGTTTACAAATATCAAAGTAGCGTAGTAATACAAAATATGCAAATATAGTGATTTGGCTAATTTGAATATTTATTGCACGGTTTGGCAGTGCCAAACAATATTTCCGGCACAGGTTTACGGCACTCCTGGACCGCAGGTTATGTGATAACTATGAATCATGCATGATCATACTGCAGCTCTACTGCACAAACAAAAAATAATTATAGGAACGAATGATAGATGCGATACTGATAAAAATGGGGAGTATGTCACCTAAATCAACGGTTCACATCAGAATAACGTTACCCAATAAAATGAATAAATCGAAAAAGAATCCATATTTTTCCTTCATGCAACCATTGTGCAGAGTTTACCAGATGCTTTATTAGGTCTTACTATTGGTTCATCAAGTGCCTAGCCGTATTATCTGTCAAATAAACTTGAATATCGCTGTTATCATACATTTTTATCGATAAAATCTTACAAAATGGAAGCAAAATGTTTTTTTTTCTGCCACGTGAGCCCAAAACATATCCATCTGCGGACGCTAAACATAAATATGATTTGGTATGGCCTAATATTAACAGATAGCTTACTTTGATCAAAAAACTGTGGTAAAACATTTAATTGTATTTAAAGACCAACAACTGTATCAGAATATCAATCAGAAAGAAGAGCAATGTCATCCACAAACATTGATAAAAATATTTCTACAACATCTGGAAAGAGATGTATACTTCTTATATTTTGTTCACATAGTAATGAATATAACTCATTAATGTACACTGAAAACAAAATCAGGCTTAAGTTAAAACCCTGTCTTACACCAACAAGACATTAAATATGTCAGTGTAACCTAAGTTTGTTTTAACAAAAGCTTGCGCAGATGAATATATGGACAATATACTATGGTATCTTTTACCTTTAACACCATTATTTTTCAAAATATTAAACAAAACAGGTCTATTAACAGTATCAAACACCTTCAGGAAGTCAACAAAGGCATTATATACAGGCTTACCATACAAATTAAGATATTTACTTACAACAGAGTAAAGTATATAAGAATTATCAGCCGTTGAGTAGTTAGGCAAAAAACCTGCTTGGCATTCTGATATCTTATTACATGCTTCTACATAGATACTAATATGTTTAACACAGACATTTATGTATACCTTGCTTAATATGTCTAACAAAGCCAAAGTGCAATATGAATATATTCATAAAGTGCACTTCTTAATGTCCTTGTACGATGGTACAAGTGGATTTAAAAGTTAATGTCGAGCTCTGATTTAGGAATGAGTATGAAAAAAGTACAGACTTGTACAGGCAGGACATTTCTACAATTGGTAAAAATTCTGAAAATTGCATAAGATGAATATATTCATGATATATACCTGGGTCTTCATTTTCCTTTTTCGAGATGACTGGCAATATCCACTGAGAAAATCCTGAAAAGAAAAAAATCCTAGAAACATGTACTATATCATGTCTATCTAAAAATATACTGAGGGCCTGATGGACTGTCAAAATTAAACATGTATTGTATTTTACACAGCTTAAGTTTTATCAGTGAAATACTATTTACACTCTTAAACAAGAATATCAACTGAACAAGTAACTGCGGTTGTCTGCCTAACATAATGTCCCCTACCTGCTCCGCCTTAACTAAGTATTGTAATTTTTGTTGTGACTTATTGTCACTGAGGTTTAACGCCGATTTTCAACAATGTTTCAGTAAAATACAGCGACTGGTTCCTGGACTGTATACTAACCAGTACTGACTTACCCTTCCACAAGGAGCCAGCAACTTCTCTACATGTGGAGGAAAATCTATATTCTTTGTCAAATTTTCATAGAAGGGTATGACCTGCCGCAACCAGAACTCGACCCCGGATCTCTGGATTACAAGTCCAGCGCACTAACCACTGGACCGCAGCCTCAATACGATAATTAATCTGTATAACTGTCACACATTGCAGTATCAAGATTTTGCAACATGTTCTTTACTATTAACATTACCATAGTGAACAGAGTTGTAACCTTGGGATACAACAAAATCTGAACATTGTCACTTATTCACATACTCAAACACCAAATTTCATTCACCTATCTTGAACAGTGAAAAAGTTATGACAGAATCAATACTTATGTGAACATTTTTACTATTTCCATTACCATGGAAACTAAAATTTCACCTATGGGAGAAAACAAAATAAGCTGCATAATCTTCACATTGCCACCTATTCACATACCAACTTTCATCATCCTAGGTTGTTTAGTTATTGAGTTACTGCAGGATCCAGATGTTCTGGCCACATTTTTACTAATTCTGTTACTGTAGCAACGACAATTTTCTTGCGATGGAGAAAACAAAATGACTGTGCAAAATGTACATATTGCCACCTATTCACATACCAACTTTCATCAAGCTAGCTTGTTTAATTAGTCAGTTATCACGGGATCCAGTTTTGAGCGGGCGGACAGACGGACGGACAGACAGACAGAGGGCAAACCTATAGTCCTCTCTGGTGTGAACACTGGTAGGGGACTAATAAATTATATGAGTAACTAAGAGGGATAAGTTGTTCAGCTATTGTAGACATTTTCTGTAGCTGTGACAGAATATAAACAAAAGACACAAGGTCTATTACCCTGCAAGCTTAATATGTGTACTGCACTCTTCAGAAACCAAACATATCATAAATTGATCAATAATTACCTGTTGGCAATGAGTGTGAGGACTGGTCATGTCAAGTACAGACTGTGTAGTGATAGGAGGTATAACAACTTTATTCTCAGGTGATTTAGTTTTCCCACTGTGGTTAGACTATAAAACAATACATTAGAAGCACATTAAATCTACAATGACCGTATGTTTTTATACGAGCAACAAAAGTGTGCATGTATATATTATTAAGTGAATGTAACACATATTATGATTAAAAACACTGTAAGATATGGCTGTAGAAGGACACAACTGCCCATTGGTACAGTATCAATGCCACATAACTATGAAAGCCTGACCTCACTTCATGACAGTTATGTGAAAATTCATCCCTGACTGCTGTAAAAATGCATACACTGACCATACACATACTACAAAGTGTATATACAACCATAAAGTATGTTCAGCTATGAGAATAGCACTTTGAAGTCCTCTAATGGTGGATACCTGTAGGCACTGCTCCAGGTCTATGCTTTCAGGCATGGAACTCAGGACTTTTGGTGGGCTGATTTCTTTTAATTCAGGTCCATATCCTTTTTTGTGATAAGGTGAACTTCTGGCTCTGTTGACATTTAAAATAATACAACATTGTTTCACTTCATGCTAACTCTTAAGGAAATTAATCTGGACAGCTGAGACTGTATCATCATTATCATAAATTCTTTTCTTTACTGAATAAAGAATATTTCTGACAGAAAATGAACATTATAACACCAGATACAGTTAGAAGCTTAAAGTTTAATACATTTTGGCAACAGGACCAAAAAATTCAATGACTGTTTATTGAGAACAAACATCAATATAAAATATAATTACCTGCAGCATGTAACAATTTTGCTGCAATCATCTTTCTGACTTCAATTAATCCATCCCAAGTGAAACTAAATTCAAAACTACAGCCATCCAAGAATTTCTCTGCTAACTACAATATTATTAAGCTTTTACTGTCAATATAAAACACCATTGTACCTTTCAACTGAAAAAAGAATAAATCAACAAGGTATTTACAAATAATGCCCAAGTGACTAATAAAAAAAAACAGCATCACAAAATTACTGAATTAGTTTAGCTGCCTTCTCATCTCAGCATCAAATATGCCATATTCTTGCTTAAAAATCCAAAATATCGTGTCTAGTCAGTGTTGTACGAGCGCGCACTTTTCGAGTGTCTGTTGATTTTATTGATGGAAATATGAAAGAAACACGCTGCTGAAAGTAAAAAAGTTTTACAACAAATATCAGCAGCTATCTGTCTCAAATGTTTCACCAGTCAAAATGAAAACAACAACATTACATGTTATCTGTGGAGAAAAAATGCTGAGAGTGATACCCAACATATTCAGGAAAAAACCAAAGTTTCAATCCACATGACTTCTTTGAGAGTTGTATGTGAAATCTCATTGTTTTTCAAAAGAATCTCATAGTTTTTTACCAATGGGGATTTTCTTACCTCATAAATTCCAAATCCAAGAGTGATCCCTGCTGAAGTGAATTCAATGCAGACGTATCACTTAAAAAATAATACCTTAAGCACATACACTCCACAACTCAGTCCATCTGACTGCTTGGCATGGGAAGGGGATTTAATGCACCAATCAGCGACATTTTCATCAAGCCAAGCACAGTACCTTGTTTGTAAGAAAGAACTGTTGAGAAAAACAAATATATGAGTATTTCACTGAGACATTTTTGTACAACATGGACATAACTTAATAGAACAGAGTGATAAGGTGAAGCAAAATTTAAATGTTTGTAACATGAGATAACAGCAGAGTGCAAATACATTGTAATAATAATACAAGGTTAGCTTTTAAAAAAGCTAGAAAGCGGATCGTATGGTCCATGTTCTCGTGGTGAATTGGGAAAATAGGGCCAATAGATGTAGCAACCATCAAATGAATGGAAAGTATAATGTAAACCTATGATACTGAATAGGTCACTGGGTGTCTGAATACATAAATGAGAATGTTAGAACAACTTATACATGTATGAGTTAAGTTTGATTGGTAAGTCCAACAATTTGATGAAGACAGTATTATGCTTTGTTACTGCTAAAGTACATGTTATACTGATCTCACTTAAATTGGAAGACTGAAGTGTTTTGAGTGCGCATTCTGTGAACAAAATTAAAGCAGAGAGTACTATACAGGATGGATTAAAAGAACAGTTTGCAAGGAAGTAAAGTTTCTTTCAGTAAGTACAAACTGCATAGTAGTGAGTTTTACAGTTGTGACATATACAGTTACCATGGAAATTGCCTAACAATAATTCTAATTTGAACACATATTTTTCTGTTGATTTTTTATTCACCATTAAATTTTACATCAAATACTAAAAAATACTGATTTCTATAAAAGGAATATAACTAGAAAACATCCCGAAGGCTAAATAATGTACGAGTTTAAAACATAACTTAATGCACTTGCAAATTAACAAATGATATGAAATACTGAAGAAGATGTACATTATAAGCAATGAATAATATTCACTTTAAATAAGTAAGTGCTCTTATTTATGCCCAGAAGTCTTGCAAACATCTACTCACCATTCTGAACAGCTTCAATGAACTTCAATATATCACCATCAGCAATATATGCTATCTTGCAAGGTAGCTTCTCTTTCAGCCTGATTCCAATGTCCTGGCACCCTTCTAATTGTAAGGATTTAGAAAGGGAAATCATGGTTTGTGTGAAGAATGTTAAAACATGGAAACTGGTGTCTTTCTGAACCAATACTTTGGCCACATACCCTGTGCCTGCACTGGATGCACTGAATTGGACAGCACAATTTCCACATCTGTTATTGGAATCTGATTTTTTCAATGTACATCTGGAGTTGATGCAGGCTCTGTTAAAAAAAAACAGCTGTTCAATGACCACAAGAAAACTTGAAGAAGAACTTCAATAAATGGAATCAGTATGCGAAGCATGAAATGTTGATTTTTAATGTGTTGAATACAGTGACAGCCTGTTATATAAGTCACTGTTGTTCATTTAACGATAGACTGAATATACAGGAGTTATGTGATGAATAGTTGGTTTGTTAATTTAGAATTCAAAATAAGTTACATAATAAATTGTTCAATGAAAGCATACAGATTGTTAAAAGATGAAAACCTTTTATTGCACATCGTCTATAATGGCTATTTTCATTGCATCATATAAATGGCTAGTGTACTTCGTAAACATATACTGTGTACATTAATTTATCAACCATCAGTACTCTTTATTGTACTGAAGTATCACATTTTATATGAATAATAAAGATCAATCAGACTGCATGTTTTGTTTGCACCAATCATTGTGAATGAATAAAAACAAACTTACTTGAATATAAGCAAATGTCGAATACCCACAAGTTGGCCAATAGTCTTACTTGAATCTTCCTCATTAAAGTCACTTCAATCACTTGCTAAATTATCATCTTCAACTGTGACAAACTGTAAAAGCAAATAAGTTTGACATTGAGATGACTAATGAATGTAAAAACAAAAAGGGAAGTGTCTATACAACAACTAGCATAGTTTTGAGAGATATCAGTGTTAATTTAGATACTCTCTCTTTATCCAATTAGTTGTTTGTACAAATTCTTACTTTCCTCATGTTAAAGGTAGTAAAAAATGTACAGTTGAAGACAAAAAAGCAGTAATACAGAGGTGTAAATTGGACAGTACATGTATACTGTCTACATCTATGTTTATTAAGGAACAATTGAATAGAATAAACACATACTGTAGATGTACCTGAAATTCGTTTTACCAGGATGGACGAATTTTCCTCTGGTTGGCAAGCACTGGGACCTGTTGGCGTTTCTGCATGTGAAATCTTGAGGTCACATAAAAATTATGCAACTCAATGTCATCACCCTTGTGTGCTTTAGTATCAGCCATTTCGTGCCGTAAACCAACTTCCATAACTCCTGTTTTGTCTTTCACTTTCAGTTTTTTAAAAGTGACTTCTCCTTCTCCTGAAGATAATCGCTTCCTACAAAGTTCAGATGTCAGCAAGAAATGGGAAACAATTAATGTTGTTATTTAATTTCAGAGGAATATACACTACTCTATAACAAATTGTAAAATAAAAATACCTAAACTTCAGTACTACATAAAAAATGTAGTGTAGCTGAGTGTAGCTGGTAAAATAATTGAATTCGACCTATTTTAATGTATCTAATGCAAGTGTAGTACTATTTGTGTATGTAAGTAAGTAATGAATGAAGGGATGCATGAGGTCACAGTCTTTAAGAAATACAGAGTATAAATAGTTGTTTGCCATACAAACACATGTTTTATTGTTAGGTATTGGGCAAATACACCTGGAAAACATGAGAAATATGTATTTGTTGTCAGCATGTACATGTTTTAATAAAACTTCATGTGGAAATCAATGGACATTACATGATATTGTCAATGATTTAATTGACTGTAAAGTCTCTTTTCCATAACGTTATATACAAAGGTATACAGGCAGCTTACTTATGAAGCCTCATACTAGTACAATCTTTATGAGAGGACTGTAAAAGATATTGCTTGCTTTTCCACAAAATATAATTGGTGGTGGGGAAAATAACCAAATGACTATGAATTATGATGAACATATGGTTCCAACTAACATTCAATTTCCTGTCCACCCTGAATGTTCGAGGTAATGCAGCTACATGAGCAAGTATGAGAATATGTAAAGAATTTATGTTCATGTTAAAGAAGCAAGAAATAAATATGAAGCATTAAAGAAATGAAATTAGAAACAAGAGAATTATAAGTACCTTAACAACTTTCCAGTGAACACTGACAACTGCCTGTTTTGGAGATAATGACGTTTCCAATATCATTGTGGTTTTGTGTCCCTTTGCATCTTTGGCTCTGGAAGCGGGTACTGAGACATGGAAGATGATGTACTGAATACTTCAGTTTTTGAAGTAATTATGATTGTACTGAAATGAATACATGTGTACAATAACAACAAAAGAAAATTGAAGAGAAAAAAATTCTTGCCTCACTCTATGTAAAAGCATGTGATGCTATAAGCTATACTTTGGTAAAGACAATAGTAAAATTGTTTACAAACAGATTCAGCATATAATGTGAAATAAGAAAGAAGCAAGGAATGTGCAAAAAACATCTGCATATAGATATACATAACACATGTTTCACTTTATGATATTCTAGGTTGGCTCTAAGGAACATAAAACAAACATAGCCAAAATTGTTCCCCTCCCAGAACAACACCGTTTACCAGTACTATTAATTGTTCAAAGGGGGCTCAATGTACTTTGAATCAGTTTTAATTAGAATTAGCATAATCAAACAAACAGATGGAACTACTTATTGGAGTTTATTACACTATCCATGGGATGTTTCATCTATTATCTTACTGCTCAATATCCTCAATCATATCTCATTATTCATAAGCTTCATTGTAGAAGACATTAGTATGATCATATTGTACATGTGTACAGATTACAAATCACCCTAAAGTTGTCACATATTATATGGGTTTAATATTAGGCAATGAGTGAACATGTGTACAGACTACAAATCACCCTGAGGTTGTCACATATTATATGGGTTTAATAGTAGGCAATGAGTGAACATGTGTACAGACTACAAATCACCCTAAAGTTGTCACATATTATATGGGTTTAATATTAGGCAATGAGTGAACATGTGTACAGATTACAAATCACCCTGAAGTTGTCACATATTATACGGATTTAATACAAGGCAATGAGTGAACGTATGTACAGACACATTTACTGACCATCCTAGCATAGACCAGTACTGTGTATATGTTCTCACTTCCATGCCAAGAGCTCATGTATTTTGGAAAAGCCATCATTTCTACAGCATAGTCACAGACAGAAATCTGCCATTCAAAAAGAATTTAAGTAATTACTGAGTAACTTATTTATGAACGGTATGTAAAGAAATTTGCATTATACCCATCAGTCTTTTTGATGCAATTTGTAACAAGGAGATTTTCTCCTTCTTGCAACAAGGGAAATTTCTTCTCATCACAAGCTATGCCTTTTGTGTAAGCAGTTTCATCTGCAATAGTGACCTCTTTCATGACAGCATCACCTGTCTTGTTCGTGTACCTGACTATATCACCTGTCTTGTTCGTGTACCTGACTATATCACTAGTCACTAGAACTTCCACTTTTATCCTTTTCACAAATTGTTCTCCCTCCTGTTCTAAAACCTCCTTAAATGCCTGACACTCTGAAAGTAATATCACACAAAATCATTAACTATAACAAGTGTACATTGTAATTAAAACATAATATAATGTATATAAAATTGACACACATATGCACATTCAACAATATCATAGATATATGCCTGGTAAGAATGAGTTTATTGTTATGTATATATGGTAAATTACAGCCATGAATACATGTTTATTGCATTGTTGAATGTTAGTGGGAACATGAGTCATGATACAAAACTACCTTTTATTCCATGTTATCAATTGTGACAAATACATGAATTCAACTACTTATATTATAAGGCCAAAAGAATGTTCTAAATGTACACGAAATGCATAATGCACAGAATGTGAACATGATGTTAAATTTGTACAGTTGTGAAATGATATCCTGCTGAAATATATAAGAACTAACTGTAAATGTGAAGCTGTCTCAGCAGGTTTGTATACGTTACTGGTTAGAAATTATTTGGTATTGTAAGCTTATAGATATGAAAATTTAAAATGCACCCAATGAAATTTTTTCAATGAATTTGCAAATAGCAATAAATGATGAAAGCTGGAAAGCAATGATTAAAACTCAATTACAAGAAATTGTTATACAAGAATACAATATATAATGTTTGATTGGTTATGAATATAGAATGAAATATACTCTTTGGAATGTGATCTGGACTGCATGTTATGTGATAAACAAATATTATGTTCTAGAAATTATGAGAATACCCCAATTCTCCACCAGATTTAATGAGCAGCTCCTCACAGCAAACAGACCGACCTCGGTACGGCGAGGACACAGAGTCGGGATGTTTGTATGTATAAAATGTGTGTGAAATTTGTATGTGTACATTTGTATATGTAAGGGGGTGTGGCATTGTTTGTGTATGTTTGTATGATATTGTTTGTGTACAGTTGTACATATGTGTGACATTGTTTGTATACATTTTACGTATAGATGTGTATGACACAGTTTGAGTACATTTTTGCCAATAAATATAAATGAAATTAAAAAAATATATATAAATATATATTCTGTGTTAACTACAATGTTCAAGTTGATACTTTATTCAGCTAATTCCCCATTTTCTTTTGTTTTGTGACTATTTTAAAATGAATCATTTGTGGACCGCTAATTTTTTGTACTGACGATCTTTACAAATGTGCAAAAATAATACAACAAAGCTAATGTATTCTGTTTAAGTCCTGTTTCTCTTGTGTTAACCTAGATAGCATACTGCTACAAAAGTTATTATGCAAAGAGTGCCTTGGACAGGGATGTAACTGCTGTCTGCAGGAACCACATGTCAGTCAGAAAGGCATCAGTTGAGTACGGGTTTCCACGTTCAACGCTTGCATGATCACGTGAAAAGCACAGGAACTAGTGCCTTAAAAATACGAGATAGACGTAGAGAACTGACTGATAAAGAAGAAAATGTCTTAGCTGGGTATCTGGTATACATGGCAAATCAAGGTGTTCCTGCCTCATGCAAAATTGTGCACACAAAAGTCACTGACATTCTCAATCATTCTGGTAAACAAATACTGGACATAATCAACAAACACAATAGAATTACAGTACTCGTAACATAATATTGTTAATGATATTGGGAATGGAATATAATCTAATTAACAACAATAACAAATACATTGGTGGGTTGCTTTTTGCGAGGTAAACAGCCGTTTGCAACCTTTTTCAGATATTTCAGGTGGGTCAATTTACATAATAGTCATTGTCGGGAAATACCAGTACTAGACTTCCCAAGCATCTTCCATAAATATGCCAACTTTCTCACATAAAGAGACATTGAAAGAATAAGAAGACTATTGAATATTGTCAATATAATACATACGTACATAAGAAACTAGCTTGACCCTTTGTTAGCAAACTTGCGAAATTATGTGTCATATATGATGTTTATCATGTGACCAAAAGGTTTTTAGCGCATTTTTTATACGAAATACAGATTGCAGAGGCATCGAATAGAGATCAGATTCTGATTGGTTTGTGATAGGCTCTGGTTATTTAGTTTCAAACATAAAATGACATATGACAAAAAGATTATCGCATGTATTTTAATGAAACAAATTTGAAGATGATAATAATGGACTAGCAGATAAGTGGTTCAGGAGCTTTTTAAGTAGATGCAAGCTCCGTGATAGACTTGTTGAAAACATGGACAGAACACGAGCTTCAATGTCAACTGAGACAGACATCACTGACTTCTTTGATTTCTTTGAGAAAACTCAGTGTATGACATCAAAGATAAATCTGATCAGGTAATCAACCATAAACAGATCATATGTTTACCATTTTATGAGTGAATAAACAAGAGGGCCAAGATGGTCCTTTTTCGAGTAAAGATTGCAACATCTATGGTTTTCCGGGGATTTGACCTGGTGACCTAGTTTTTAACCTGAGTTGACCCATGTTCAAACCTGTTCATGATATCAATACAAACATTCAGACAAAGTTTGAGGAAAATCCAATCAAAACTGTGGCCACTAGAGGGTTAAATTGGTATTCCAATGATTTGACCTGGTGACCAAGTTCGTGACCCTAGATGACCCATGTTCGAACTTGTCCTAGTTTTTGACCCTAGATGACCAATGTTACAAGATATTATTAAAACAAACGTTCTGACAATATATGATGAAGATTTAATCAAAATTGTGACCTCAAGAGCATTAACAAGGTTTTCTGAAGCATTGACCTAGTGACCTCGTTTTTGACCAAAGATGACCCATATTCGCACAATCTTACAAGATCATTAATACAAATATTCTGATAAAGTTTCATGAAGATCCAATCAAAACTGCGACTTCTACAGAGTTAACAAAATTTCCATTCTATTTGACCTGGTGACCTAGTTTTGACCCCAGATGACCCATGTTCGAACTTGTCCAAGATGTCATTGAGACGAACATTCTGACCAGTTCTGATGAAGATTAACTCAAAAGTGTGACCACTAGAGTGTTAACAACCCCCAAGTGTGGACGACGGACAACACAACAGATGCCGGAGTAGACTGACTGTTAAAAAACAACAAATTTACTTACTTACTTGTTCTTAAGTTCCACCACAGCTTGAACTGTTCTGTTATTGTAATAAATATTCATTACTGTACGAAGACACATGTCATAGTCAAATATTGTATTTAGACAAAGAGACCTGCATATAGTGACCACACACAGGTATATGAAACACATCCAGGCAAGGAAAAACATATTCAGATCATTGACAATTTTGTGTAAAGTGGTAAATATCTACAACACTTTTAAATACACTGAAAGGCTGTAAAAATATTGTCAAGGCTAAAATGGGATGTAAATTTTGTAGACTGTAAAACAATTAAGTAAGAACTGCAAAGCTAAGAACACATTTGCACTGCACACAAGATAAGCTACATCCTTTTGAAAATTTGAATGATTCAAATACTAGAAGTTGGTACACAAAACAGGATACACAATTGTACAGACAAAATAATATATATAACATATCTGGGCAGCCCTAAGTGGCAAAATCATTCACTATACAGCTCAGTAATATATTCACACCATATTTGTCCTTTAAGTTCTGTAATCCTAAGTGATATCTTGGTAACTGCCTACCAACTTCACAATCTGAGTGGAAAGTGATTAACTTGGAGTCCACTTTTATGTTGGATAACTTCAAACTCTGACATATTGATTGCAGTAACTTGTAAAATGCCTCTATAACTAAGCCTTACATATGATTATATACTGCCGTTAGTAAAATAATTTAACATCCCTGTTGATGTTACAAACAAAGGAACTTAGATGTATAATCTGTATTCAAATTGTCAAAAAAACATGCAACTAATACAGGCTTCAAAATTCTAGATCCAACAGTACTGAGCTTCACTTACTGAGTGGATGGAGGAGGGTCTACCCCCTCCTCCCTCCCTGAGTATGTGGTTTTCAGATTAACCTTTACAGGATCCAAGAAGTAAATGGTTTTAGGCGGGAGACTTAAATGAGTCAGATCTACGAATAATTTTTTTATAGTCAATAAATCTCTTCGTAACAATACAGGACAACAAACTCCGATTGTTTTAAGTAACTGACTACAACTTTTTACTTAAGTCAATTATCAATAAATAAAATAGACATTTTTTAAATTTCATTAAGTCCTATGAGAAAATTGTGAAAGATCAGGCACATACCATGTAAGGTACCTCTGGATTGTTACACACCAGGCATGGATCACTCTCCAAGTAATAGTCATCAAAGTCTAACAAACCTTGTAACATGCTGTTAATAGATAATGTATCAATGAACCAAAGAACCACAATGAATATATATATAATTTACGTTAGTACATAGTATACTTGATCCTACTTGCTTTATAGAAGTTATTAATGAAGTTTATGGCATTCATACCATGAAAGTAAAACAAGAAACCCTGCAATGCCATCAAATTAAGTATTCAATAGTTTGCTGATTGGAAACCATTTTCCCTCCATTAGCAAGTTTGGCAGCCATCTAAGAATCTAAGAACCAGTCTTATCAACTTCATTGAATAACTAGTTAATGAACTTACTTGTAAATCTGTGCATTTGGATAATTGGCAATTATCTGGTTTTCATCCTTTGATATACAGGAAATATAGAAAACCAGAACAGAGATAGGTAGTCCTAATAATATGGTCTTAATTTTTAGGAGGTTGCAAAATGAGGTTTCACTGTGCCACTTATTTTTCTAAAATTATTACTAATTAAGGGTTGATATTGTTTGCAATGATATGAAGGAAATTACACAAAAAAGTAAGTATCCAATCAATGATAATTAATAAAAAAATTACAACTCTGTTACCTGCTTTTCAGATGACTGAGGGGTAACCATGACGAAATAACCCAGCAGATCAATAAGCTGTGAGGCTTTACATCCAAACAGGGGCAGCCCATTCCAAAGGGTCCAGAGCTGATCCAATAGTCTCTCTTGTTCCCCAGCGTTAGTGTTCCTGAAGTAGATGTTTCAATTATCATGTAAACACACCCATATGTTACCTCTACTATTAAGATCATGAACTTAATTTTCTAAATGAACCACAAAACATACCACTCATGTTCATGTTCTGCAATAAACAAGTTTTTGCTACTGTTAGTACAATTTCTGAACTGGACTGACGTGAATCCTCAGTCTGAGTTTAAATACTTCTGTCAGTCTCCAAGCACAAACCTTGCTTTCATTCTAAACTAATTTCCAATTTGCAGGTACAATGCAACCTGTCCAAAGGAACACCCTTTAGGAGACGCAAATTATGTTGTTGTTGTTGTTGTTGTTGTTGATGTTGTTGTTGGGAGGTTGTTGCTCTAGAGAGGTAACAATAATAGTTAAATTGTAGGTTGTTGCTCAAAAAGATTGGTCTGGACAGGTTGCACTGTATATTTGTCATATGGGAAAGCAGGCTATTTTCCATGTTTTTAAACTACTAATAGATTATTTCAACATCAACAAAAAATTTCGTCTTTACCATACACTAAGATCAGATAATTTGTAAAATTAAATCTGGTCAAGATTAATAAGCAGCAGGTTAACCAGCTACATACATATAAATACAACAGTCTGTAACAGAAATGGTTGTTGAACAGTTTTACTATGTTACTTAGAGCCCAAGGTAAAAAACTTTGAGATCAGTTTCCCTGCTCAAATCTC
The DNA here is from genome assembly GCA_008271625.1 of Lutraria rhynchaena. Classification (NCBI taxonomy): domain Eukaryota; kingdom Metazoa; phylum Mollusca; class Bivalvia; order Venerida; family Mactridae; genus Lutraria; species Lutraria rhynchaena. Next base: position 490,362 of record VIBL01000232.1, read on the forward strand.
AATGCATATTTTCAACATAGGCCAAAATTTTCAAAAATTACTCTTTATACAATTCAATTTATTAAAATAGACTCACCAATCAGACTACCTACACAAGATCCAGAAAACAGAAGAATATTTTTTAATGCAGCCTTACAACTAAATTTCATAGAGTAGTACTTGTATATCTGATGTACTAGGGAGTTAGCCTGCCATCTGATAGATGTAGAATTAGATTCCAGTAAGAATGTTCTCACAAAATACATGATCAGAGATTGATCTAGAGTCCTGTTCAGTACTGTATAAGACTTAAACACAATGACTCATCATGTTTCTGACCATCATCAGAGTCTACAAACATTAAACAAGTGTCATTTTGTTGTGATTAATTCATTATTAGGTTACAAAAAAAAAATAGTCAAATCCCACATATGAGGAAGCCATCCAGCCAGGATATGGAAGATAGATGGTTCTAGCCAGACGTAAGCCTGGGTTTTCCTCCACTGTTGGAGCTGGAAAAGTCACCCTGACTTTTGGAGCTACATTGAACACCAGTGAAAAAAAAGACAAAAATAAACTAGTTCACCTTCTATACAAACTTACCATCATTCTTGTCCTCATCCTTGTCTTTTCTCTGTTTATTTGGAGATGTAACAGCTGCCTGGTCAGGATGTCTTTTCTCTGTTTATTTGGAGATGTGACAGCTGCCTGGTCAGGATGTCTTTTCTCTGCATATTTGGAGATGTGACAGCTGCCTGGTCAGGCGGTCTTTTCTCTGTTTCTTTGGAGATGTAACAGCTGCCTGGTCAGGATGTCTTTTCTCTGTTTATTTGGAGATGTAACAGCTGCCTGGTCAGGTTGTCTTTACTCTGCTTATTTGGAGATGTAACAGCTGCCTGGTCAGGTGGTCTTTTCTCTGTTTATTTGGAGATGTAACAGCTGCCTGGTCAGGTTGTCTTTACTCTGTTTATTTGGAGATGTAACAGCTGCCTGGTCAGGTTGTCTTTTCTCTGTTTATTTGGAGATGTAACAGCTGCCTGGTCAGGTTGTCTTTTCTCTGCTTATTTGAAGATGTAACAGCTGCCTGGTCAGGTTGTCTTTTCTCTGCTTATTTGGAGATGTAACAGCTGCCTGGTCAGGTTGAGCTGTCTTGATGACAGTAGTTCAGCATATTGCACACTGAAGGTGTTGTAGCAATGTCGGTGCTACGTCCTCATCAAGTGAAATACTGGCTTTCACAAGGAATGGTTATACTGCTGAAAGAAAATAGTACAATGTTTATTTTAAAAAATATATATATAACAAGCTCAGTTCTATTAATTTAATTATGAATGTGCAACACTGTACTAAAGAGTTGCAAAACATGTGAAAATAAAAGTCAAATCGAGTCAGATAGGACAGTACAGACATACCACACGCTGCTAAAGGGAGCTAACAATTATTAAAAAAAATATTGTTTGGAACAAGGCCTTTTATTTAGAAGGACTAAACACAAAACAAAGCAATTATACACAAGTGATTGTACTAAATAATAATCATCTATAACCTTTTTTGGTCAACTGGATGCAATGTCTGAGCAAGCCTTCAAATGTTCGATCTATGACAGGAAAGACATACAAGTATAATTTATTTTTAATAGTATGATTTACAAACCTACTAAAGTAACAGAAATTGCAGCTTCATGATTATGTGTGACAGGTATTATAAGGATAACAGTAAAGGGTTATTATTCTACAACTGGGGCCCTTCCATTGACAAATCTTAGCTAAGCTTTTAAATTTAAACTCTCACAGGCATTTGTCTTTCACAATCAATAAGATAAAATACCTTATTTTTACAATCAAGGGATGGAAAGACTTTTAAAGTTTCAAACTGTATCTAGCAAACATATGTCGGTGAATCTGGCTGCTGGATGACATATGGTGAATTAGAAACAAAACAAACTCCATTCAGAAGAACTGTTGTACTTACATTCATTAGTGCTGAGATTTCTCACTTTATAGACACTATTTAAGATATTTTTTACTAAGTATGATGATCAAGTTTTTACGGGTTACCTACTCATACTTTGAAGCAAGAGACAATGTGAGATGTGAGAGAAGGATGGAATGTGACATTTTCACAAGAAACCTGCAGCTACCAAATAATAGTCTTTCACACACCTTACTGATATCAACAGGCTCACTAAGTTATCCAGTAAATGCACTCAACTATACTAGTATAAATTATAAAGACAGGACATGTAAGAACTTATCAGAACCAGAAGGGAATCATACTGTAAGACCACACTATGCAGAGTGGCATCCCGTGTCGTAGATAGACCATTCTTCTTACATTGCTCAGTAACTGCATTCAAATTTTTCTCTATTGAGTATAGATCTCGAATCTCACGGTATTGGTCACGAGATCCGCTGATGAACATAAGAAAATACAAGAACAATACTTCATTCATCTGATTTGAAAAGATCAATCTGGGAAGTAAGTTAGATGACTTATATAATCATGCTAATTACAATCATGCAAATTGGTGATATTCAAATGGGGTGGTCAGATAAAATGGACATCTTTGTTGGTAGATATATGACAGTTAAAAAGTTGGCTGTCAGATGTAAAGCAAGTTTCCTATAGAAATGCATTAATTCTAGGTCTAATTCTATTATTGTAGAGTTCAAGGAAAAAACTACATCTTCCATATTACTAATGTAACTAATAGAACATTTATCTAACCTTTCTTGCTTGTTTCTTCACAAATGGTGTCCTCTGAGTCATCATGTACTCAGCTAGGGTTGTATTCCAGGCAGAATCAAACACAGCCTAAGAACACTTTGTACATTATCTCCAATCTTCTTCAACTGTAATAAAACATGTGATCCATGAAGTCAGTTAATCACCTAAAAATTTTCCCATGCATCAAAAGTTTATCAATAGATTTAACACAATGCCAAACCTTTGATAATAAAAATGAATAAATGAGACATACATTGTTACTTTCCATTTCTCATATGACGTATGACAGCAAGCAAAAATAAAACTTCAGTAATCGTCTTTGAAAAATGAAAATATAGAAAACAATATAACAAATGACTGAAATATAAAACTTGATTCAGTATGTTGTACTGGTATTCACAGTGAACAGTGTCATCCTTGAAACAAAATTAAAATGAACTTTAGCACAAAATCACTTGACTGGTAACAAACTTGTGAGACTTGTTATGAAAAAGAGGCTTTCAATTCCACAGTATGTTTGTGAATCTCAACTTTACCTGATGTGGCAATCTTAGTGCCATTTCTGTCAACAATTGAGGATAATCTTCAAAAACATCATTGGCATGACCTTTCACATACTCTCTCAGGAAGAAGGGACTCCTGTTTGGGGGTGGGGAAGTTGGGTGTGGATTCAACAGTTGTCCAGGTCATAATGAAGTTTCCTCCTATATGGTTTTATATAACAATACCAGATGAAACATTTTTCTAGAAAACTAACAATAAACAAAATCATACAATTTCAAAATAAAAATTGAGGCCAAGACAAAGTAAAAACTAGAGACAGAAACCCATTAAGAACAATAAATAATAAAACATACAAATTATGTGACAACATATTCAAAATGATTACACCATGTCACAACTACACAAACAAGCTCTAACAGTTAATTAATAGCAACTTTTCAACTTACAATCATTTTCAACTTACCATGAACTAAATAGTCAGATAATACGAAAAAATTATGTAATTATTGGCTCTGATGTGGCTCAACTATTTACAGACAAATACTGATATAGAATCATTCGACATCATCCTGATGGTCCTACCTCTGCAGGATTATAGTTCCTCCAATATGGCAGTAGATTTTGTAATATCGTCAAACAGTCATTCCACTGGAAAGTAAAGCATTAGCTGTGGTGTTACTCACAAATAATGAGGACTGAAAATGTATTCAAATTATCAAAATTATAACCATGTCACGCTACAATAGCTAAATGGATTTTTAAAAAAATCAAGCAGATAACAAGAAATGTTCTAAGTTTTATCTAAAAGTGATGATAATATCATGATACAATTTAAAGTTCTACGGAAAGTAAGAGAAAGTATTTTAAGAAAGTAAGAAAGATCTTTTGTAAATACTAATTAATTATCAAACCAGTAAAAAAGATCACAAGAGCCGCAATGAACTGGACTTTTCTTTATTTCTTATACAAATTTCTTATACAAATTTCTCACACAAATTTTGTATACAAATTTTTTATACAAATTTCTTATACAATTTTTTTTATACAAATTTTTATACACATTGTAAGCCTCTTTTAAGACTTAGGAGAAAAATAAACAAAATTTTCTTCCATAAAACAAAATTCATATTTCTCTAACCTCAGTCGATGGTTTAGTCCCTGCTTTGGTTCTAGACAACAAAACACTCAGAAGTCTCATATAAACAAGCTTGACCTCCATGTCTTTGCATCTACATGATACAGAGTTCAATCCAGATCCTGTGACATCCAACCCTTCAATAAAGCTTACAACAAACCATCCACCGCTGCTTGAGCTTTCCCTTCATTAATGCAGAACCTTGATAGATGATTGTCAAAAATCAATGTTTAATTTAAATTTTTAACAAGGCAGTCAAAAAATGGTCATTCTAGGTTGTGTTGAAAATCTCATTCTAGATGTCTGCATCCATTTTAACTGATCATGGGATGAGTGAATAATTTCAAAGATTGAATATTTTTGTTAGAGATCTTAACACGACCATTTACCCAGTTTTTGAAATTGACACAACATTATTTGTTCATTTCCTTCAAATTTAAAACATTTAAAATTTACACAAATATTTTTTTACAAAATGATTACTCCCATTAAAGTTTAAGGCAAAAAGCACATAATACATTGAAACTGATTCTACAAAACCAAGAAATATCACCATGGTAAATACCTGCATGAATTGCATGGCAGCCACACCACCCTGAGCTGATATCTGTGGTAAGTTCAGCAGCAGTTTCTCTAACAAGTTCAGTCTCAAATTATGCAACCTGGAATTAAACATAACACATTTACACTGACATGATGATACATAAAAACTGACATTTGACCTATGGCTTCCGATTTAATTTAACATCATAGCCACTAAGTTTAACAAACACCAAAATATAATTATTTCTTTGAAAATTGCAATTTTTGACTATATAATGGACAAATATAATATTCAAACAATTTTGGCCAGTTGTGCATAGATTATCTGGCAACCATTATAACTTCATTTATCAGTTAACAACACAGGTAATTATCAGCATAATTACCAAGCACCATAATTTATTTGGCTCTATATATGTCACAACATTCAGTTTGTGTCTTCGCATCACATCATAACAAATCAGATTATGGACACACTGTATTTGTAAATGGCCGCACTGTGTTTGTAAATGACCAAATTGTATTTGTAAATGGCCACACTATACTTGTAAATGGCCACATTGTATTTGTAAATGGCCACACTGTATTTGTAAATGGCCACACTGTATTTGTAAATGGCTACACTGTATTTGTAAACGACCATACTGTCTTTGTAAATGGCCACACTGTATTTGTAAATGGCCACACTGTATTTGTAAATGGCCATACTGCATTTGTAAATGGCCACATTGTATTTGTAAATGGCCACATAAGTTTGAAAATAATAAAAATACAAAACAAATACTTGTCATGCATTATTAAGCACCAAATAATTTAAATGATAGAATAAAAGAATTATTACCGGATTGATTTGGAATACTATATAATCAAATTTACTAGGATGATGTATCTCTATCAGTTTCTATGTCATGTACATCCTGTGGTAAAGTGGTACTAGGTGCTCCCAGGCTGCTAGTTTCACTCCTAGGCCCTCTGTCTCTGTCTTTATATACACTGCTACGACCTCTTTATATACACTGCTACGACCACTTGAGTATTTGAGTAAACTTGAAAGAGGACAATCTAAGGATGCCACAGACCAAGTTTGGTGATGATCCATCCATTGGTTTATGAGAAGAAGATGATTAAAGGTTTTTCAATTTTTAGCTCAAGCGGCCCCTAAAAGGGGCCAACCATTTTTATTTGAGCAAATCTGATAAAAGACCATATAAGGATGCTACAGACCAAGTTTGGTGATGGTCCATCCATTTGTTCATGAGAAGAAGATGATTAAAGGTTTTTCTATTTTTAGCTCTAGTGACCCCTAAAAGGGGCCAACTGGTATAATATGAGCAAATTGCACTTAGAACGTCAGAAGGCTTCTGCACAGCAAATTTGAAGTAAATCTGACTGGTAGTTCCTGAGGAGAAAACCATTGCTGACGCCAGACAATGGATGCCGGAGCATCCATCTACCCATCCTAACAGTTCACCCTGAACCTTTGGTTCTGGTGAGCTAATAAAAATATACAAAATTACACTCAAACTGAATACAGTATCAAGTATAATGTCACTAAATAGGAACAACACAAAAATATTCCATTTAAACATGATGTTTTGATACCACTTAAAACTCTATGAATTAAATCATAAAATTTGTGAACATTCTCACAATAATTCTAATCCAATTAAATGGTGTACAAAACAGATACAAGAAGCTTGTAAAGCTAACAGTAACTTGGAGAAATTGGTTCACATAAACAACTGAAAACCAAATATCGAGCGAAATAACCACAATATTTGCAGCTGTTTCCAACCAAGGTAAAAACAGTAATTCTGGATAGAAAGTGGCAATTTTATAGAGAACTGATGCCTGTTGAATGATGCCTACACTGGTACCCTGTGTCCCCAGATTCACATTTGTATATAACAAGACTGGTACCCTGTGTCCCCAGATTCACATTTGCATATAATAAGACTGGTACCCTGCATCCCGAGATTACCGGGAATATGAACTCATCCACTCAGTGTGAAACTCATTTAGTATGTTAACAGTATTTTCCAATGAGTATAAATAGCAAAATTGAGTTTGAAAATATACGGATAACACAAAAATCATTTGACTTCTCTGACATCAATTTGTCGGTGTAAGATGAAGTAGACAGTCGCTACTGTGAATGTCTAGCTAAAGATTATTTGATCATCTCTAATTGCCAGCCTATCACTACTACATAATTATATCATATGGAGTTAATAGCGTATACAGTAAAACCGCGATAATGAGACCACCTTCAGGACACAAAAAAACAATCATATTAATGAACTGGTCTCATTATGAGGTTGAACCACAAGGGAGATATTGAAAGTCTGAAAATAAGTGGTCATAATACTGAGGTGGCCACTGTATAAAATAAGTGGTCATAATATTAAAGTGGCCATTATATAAAATAAGAAGTCATAATACTGAGGTGGCCACTATTTAAAATACGTTGTCATAATACAGAGGTGGCCACTATATAAAATAAAAGTCGTAATACACAGGTGGCAACTATACAAAATAAGTGGTCATAATACTGAGGTGGCCACTGTATAAAATAAGTGGTCATAATATTGAGGTGGCAACTATATAAAATGAGTGGTCATAATACTGAGGTGGCCACTATATAAAATAAGTGGTCATAATATTAGAGTGGCCACTATATAAAATAAGAGGTCATAATACTGAGGTGGCCACTATATAAAATAAGTGGTCATAATACTGAGGTGGCCACTATTTAAAATAAGTTGTCATAATACAGAGGTGGCCACTATATAAAATAAGAGGTCATAATACTGAGGTGGCCACTATTTAAAATAAGTTGTCATAATACAGAGGTGGCCACTATATAAAATAAGTGGTCATAATACTGAGGTGGCAACTATAATAAGTTTTACTGTACTTGTCTTAACAAACTTGGATTTATCTTTAAATCTTTCAATTTCAGCACTATACTCTTACCAATGGCAGATATTAATTTTTTTTTTTGCAAATCACAGATTTTTTTCGCAAACGCTCATTTCTACGATCTTAATACAGTCAAAACTAGCCATGCCAAGTCAAAATCGACCTTGCCACTGGTTTCTGTACATGCCAACTACTTGTCAGCAATGTTTAAGACCTGTACTATCAATGCTTAAGGAAGAAATAAAAAACAAACATTTGTTGCAAAATGCTGATGCAGGCGAATTCTGCAACAAACAGTCATTTCTAGAATCTTAATAAAGCCAAAAATAACCATACCATGCCAAATCCATCCACTTCTCCTTGCCAATGCCAAAACTGGTTACATTGCGTAAATTCATAATAAGATAATCTGTAAATTTAGCAATTTCTTAAACCTATTAGTAGTCAATATCTATCAATTCTACACTGTTTCTATGTTGTGTTTTTTATCTAATTACAATTCTTTTAATTTATGATATGTAATAACTTTCATATACTCGTCAATTGTGGTAAAAATTAACCATGTTTAACAATGCTGCTATCAAACGCACCATTCAATATCCGAACACATCACACGTCCGAAATATAGACACTTATGGAGTCAAAAAATATTCGGTTATCAAAGGTGGTCACATGAAATTGTGCGATGCTAATTAAACTATTTAAATATTTGCTTCCGTTCTGTAGTATCTTTCACCTAATCATAAGAATGGTGTTGTTTTTTTTCTCACATTTCAATTGACAAATTCTTACCGCAACCATTTTTGTGTGTGTCTGACCCATACACTGGTCCCCGTTCGGTGTTGCAGTGCACCAGAATCAACAGGTATCAGTTTACGGAAACCAGTGGGTCACTGCTAACGGACAGTTATCCGCGGAAAAACGCGGAAAATGCGGAAATTTTCTGTAATTTCCAGAAAAAGTGAAATGCTTTTTAAAAGCATTATTTTGTCCGACCAAAGTTTTATTTAATTCTTATATGAATGTAAAACTTAATAATATTTTCATTGTATGTAAAAATAAATTAAGAAGTTGGTGTATTTTTTCATTTTCACTACCAAATTATCAGAGTGACTTTGTATCCGAGATGGCAAACTGAGCTGAACTAAGAGAATACAAATAAATATCCATACTATGACATTTATAATAATGTAATCATTACATATATGAGACCACAATAATTATTTCAATATCGTGTTATAAACATATAATCGAAAAAAAACAAAGCAGTGATAGTTAATAGAACAAAATTTTACAAGAACTACTGTATATAGACTTTAGTATAGCAACTAACAGATTTAATTTATTGCCATTGCATACACGATTTATACATTGATTATTACAATCTCTACCCAGAGTTATCGATCATCATCAATCACGTTCGCCTCCTTCAAAGTCAAGAAAATAGTTTTCAAAAATCCTTTAGAATCACATTTTCTTTTCTCAAAAAGTACATTTGTTGTCATACAGTCAACAAATTAACTTTTTACCACAAATACTGTGCTAAATGTCTAAAGAATGACAAGCAAGTTAATGGCGTACATGTAAATTTTATAATTGTCAATCACACTGAAGGTACAGAACTAATATCAACGACATCAATTACTTTGTAGTACAAGAATCCTTCAATTTTTGTTCCAGGTCGTGATGACAGAAGACGAAAGGATCACATGATGTCTGATCTGGTAGTCTCTTTGTCTTATTGTCAGTTAGCGATATTCTATCATCCTTCATTCTTTACAACTTGTACGAGTGACAATAAAGATTTCAAGGTTAAGTTGATGTCATTGCTGGAATTAAATAAAATTTGGTTGTCCTTATATTCAGGCAAGTTGTATCAGCACTATATGTAATTCTGTCTTCAAAGTTTGTAATTTGTATCACAATACATTTGAAACATTAAGACTGAGATTTGAGATCAGAGACCAATCTCAAGTTTTATAACTTTGGGTCCAGGATTGGCTTGTCTCGAGATCTTTAATAACAAGTCTACTTCTGATGCATGAACCTTGCATTTTTTATTTTTGGACTATTTTGTACCATTGTTTTATCGATTTATTTAAGCAAAACTTTTAAAGTCAGCTTTGGTAATTGTTCTGCATATTTATTTTGTATTCTTGGAATTTGTGTATCAACTATAAACTACTCCATGATCTCACAGCATTCTTATTGTCCCCTTAACTGCTCCATATTATAAACTAATATTCTTTCTTCGTGTTAGCACCTTTGGACACAGTTTATATATTAACTAGATATTATTGTTTCTTCAGGATAGTTCTTTGAAAATATAAGTAACAATATGTCAGAGCTTTATAAGTAAGATTTTAATTAAACAAATGCAAGCTAAGAAACTTATATAACAAAATAATAGACAGTAAAATAAGTATACAACATAAATTTAAACATTAATTTAAACACATGTTTGAAATTTTGAATACAATGGCAAATTAAAAAATACTTTAATACAAACTAAGTACATGTACATAAATAGACAGGGTATTACACTCAACTCATAGAGGTACAACAAGGACCTACATAAATATACAATTTTTACAATTCAACAATCTGAATGCATATCAAAGTTAAGTCCATACTCATCTCGATGAAACTTTCAAAATAAAAACAAATTCAATCTTCATTTTGCAAGGGGACACTTCTATCAGAGGAACAACTACACATACATACATAATGTTTTTACCGTGTTGAATGTGATTTCCATGAAAATTTGTAAGAATACTGTTCTTTGTACAGTAAAAATGTTTACAATTACAAAAGTATCTGTCTCTGTCTTATACTAATCAAATGTTTAGCAAACGGTGGCCGAATCGCCCAGGTAAAACCAGAGAAAAAACCTGATTTCAAATAGGAAATAAAAACTCTGGAACCCTGTAACCCTTTGTCACCGCTAACGGCACTCGAGCATACTGTCCCAACAGTACTACCACCTAGATGTGGGTCCTCATCCTTGCAAAACATTTGAGAAACATCAATAATCTATTTCTTTGTCAAAATATCATTTTTAGATATAAATCACAAAAAAACTGATTTTCAAAACACATAATCTTCATACAATAACTCTCAATTCACTCAAGCAAACCAAATCTGGTTTTGTAATCAATTAGGACTGGACAAATATACTTGACTATACGATGTAACATAGAGTATTAATAATTATAGTTTAAGCTGTGAATAAGGTCACCTTTGATAAAGATATAATGTGGCCTTAATCATAAAATTATAAAAAGTACTACAAACAGGTTTTCATAACAAAAAAAACTTGATTAAATTTAAAGGTGTTATCACAGTTGCCACGATGCAAATACAGAAATACTAACAAGCTATATTCAATTAAGTGCAAAATATTGTTTAAACGAATGAAATACACAGTAATAGTATACAGCCAAAAACTTACTTGTTAATGTTACAAAAACACAGAATACAGCATTAACCATCTAAACATAAGGAAATGTTCATAAATATAACATAAAGCAATTGCTTTGTTAGCCATGTTAAAACTATCTGTTGAGCTGTCAGAAGAATCTAGTATTCAAATATGTGGGATCACAAAGAAGTCCAGATAGTGTAGGAGTGAACACAGGCATTTCTGAAACCAAAAAATACCAAGTCAGTTAAGAGCTAGTGGAAGTTGCTTATTTATTTGTACAATGAAGTAGAACAAAAAGAAAAAACTGCAACAAAAAACTAAACTAAAAGCATGTTTTAAAGTACCTATGCTGAAAGGAATGTATGCTCACACCCTAACATAATGTCACCATGTTCAATGAAGTACAAATACCTACAAATAGAATCAACATCACTTACTGTACAGTTATCTATTCATCAACTGAGCCCTGGATAGTAGGAGACTAGTCATGTACATAGTCAGTAGGTTAAACTTCCTGCAGAACCATTTCTCACTCACAACTGATTCAAGTCCAGATCCAATTAGTATACATATCCTGAAGTCAAAAAAAGAATCTATACAACTATAAGCTAATAATTTAATGATGTATTTAATATAATAAAGTAAGACTGCTTAAAAAATGGAAGGTGACAGTAAATTCAATAAGACTGCAAAGATATAAAAATTCCAAGCTACTAACATCACACCAACAGCCAGGGCCATTCGGCAACTTCATGCTTCAGCAGCGCAGGAACACGCCCAGCATACACCTGGGTAGAATTACTGGCCTATGAGCTAGCTGGGCAGCTTCCTCACATGTGAAATTTGCTCTTGGGTAGGATTTTAACTCTCAGCAGAGAGGGGCTGGTGATTACTATTCAGATATCATAACAACTGGACCATGGAGGTCCCCTAATTGAATAATAACAGAAAGTGAGCAAAGAAATGATCTAATTATCGTCATATTATTATGTTCAAGTAATTTGAGTGTGAGACACACTTCCATAAGATTGAAACTAACATACCGTATATCCTATCATACACTGGTGTGCACAGCATACCATACAGCCATCAAATCCACTAATTCCAACCTAACCATCACCTCTACAGTTATTCTCAGGATCATCTATCCATAGATTACCATCCAGCCATCTTCTGCTCTATCATTCTCGGGTGTCGTCCATTGTGTTCGCAGCTCCTTCGTGGTGATGCTGAGTTATCTCATAATGATGCCATGGCACAGGGTGCCATGTCACCATAATGAGGGAAGAATAAACAAAACAAAACAGAAGGCGGTTAGCATAAGTCCAACAGATAAGTCAAATGTAAAACTAACTTTTAGAATTAATACACAATCTGCTTTTCACAATTTTCTACTAACTCCTGATATACATTGAATCTAAAAACATCCTATCCTTTAACCATCTAAAATAACACTCGGCAAACTGATTTTGAATAATTCATTATGCAGTAATCGCAAATTTTGTTTCATTTCTTTATCTGCATAATCTGATCAATTCTGTATTTTCTTGCAGGAAGAAAATGCTATGTCAGTAAGTAATCAATTAACTATAAACCCTAAGAAAACTTGGCAGGTCTGATGCTGAATCACCACCACAGTAGGAAAACCTACTGGCGCCCAGGAGGCTATCGACATGTTGCGACCCTGATGCCTTAATAAAGATTTTTGCTGAACATAACATTATCATCCCACTTGCACGAGTGTTCAAAAAAAAAAAAAAAAAAAAAAGCCAAATTAATGCTCTTATACAAGTTCGCATGATCAACAATTCTACTGACATGAGGAGGAAATTACTATATTACATATCCACTTCTCATACACTGGCTAGGTACAATACAAACTGAAAAACAAGGGAAGAATAAACAAAACAAAACAGAAGGCGGTTAGTATAAGTCCAACAGATAAGTCAAATGTAAAACTAACTTTCATAATTAATACACAATCTGCTTTTCACAATTTTCTACTAACTCTTGATATACATTGAATCGAAAAGCATCCTATCTTTTTACCATTTAATATAACTCTCTGCTAACAGATTTTGAATAACTGAATCATAATTTTTACTTTACATATCCAACTTTAACACATTTGCTTGTTACAATACTAACTGAAGAACAAATATCGAGTGGCAACAATTTTTACGTGTTTCTACTGAGCGCCAAACAGTCCATCCTGACCTTGGCGACCATTGAGACCAAGGCCTTGCCAACAATCCGAGAGCTGAACTTCCATCTGTTGCTGGGTTCCCTCAATGAGGGTCGACATCTAGAAGACTACACATCCAACTGCTGAAACAAATAAAAAAGGCCCTCATCAATGTACAACTAGTGGACACAATATGCATGTTCATCTTACACACAATGGTGATAATACAAATTCCTGAGAATATCCCATATCTACAAAATATGTACATATCAAATAGATTGAAACATTGACAAACTAAACAAAACAGAAGCAAGCAGACGACTAATCCCACAGAACTTACTGGAGTAGGAATGTCAACAAAAACCAATACTTACGTTTCGGTGCTGAGCACCGTGCCCTTGACCCTGACCTTGGCGACCACTGATACCAAGGCCTTGCCTTCAATCCGTGTGCCGATCTCCCTTATGAAGTCCAAAGACTTCTTTGCGGTGCATAGGCACCGACTTCCTGACTCTGCAGGTTTATAGTTCCATCATAATGATGATCTTGATGCTGGGTTATCTCCTATAGGTTCCACGACACACTGTGCCATGTCACCATTTTGAAGGCCCAGATCTGGGAGTCAACACATCCGACCGCTGAAATAAGAAGAGAACCGTGTCAATGCCCAACAGGAGAGATCAGTTTTCAAGTACAAAAATGATGAGAAATAACCATTAGTAGGAATGCATTAATGCCATTGTAAAGCTGTTCATTTAGATTTAGTTCTGAACTGACCAACAGAAAAATTGCCAACAGGCCACTAACCTGACAGCACCAACTGAACTACAAATGCTAAGAACAAATCAGCAACAATACTTACGTTATGGTGCTGAGCACCATGCCCTTGACCCTGACCTTGGTGACCATTGATACCAAGGCCTTGCCCTCAATCCGTGTGCCGAGCTTCATATGAAGTCCAAAGACTTCTTCGCGGTGCATAGGCACCGACTTCCTGACTCTGCAGGTTTATAGTTCCATCATAATAATGATGAACTTAATTCTGGGTTATCTCCTATAGGTTCCACGACACACTGCCATGTCACCACTTTGAAGGCCCAGATCTGAAGTCAACACATCCGACTGCTGAAATAAGAAAAAGACCTTCGTCAATCCCCAACAGAAGAGAATGGTTTTCAAGCACAAAGCAATCATGAAAAATAGGATTACTAGGAATGCTTCAACGCCAGTGTAAAACTGATCATTTAGATTTAGCTCTGAACTGACCGACAGAAAAATGTCAACAGACCATCCACCCAACAACACCAACTGAACTACAAGTGCTAAGAACAAATCAACAACAATGCTTACGTTTTGGTGCTGAGCACCGTACGTTTGAGTCCGACCTTGGTGACCATTGAAACCAAGGCGTTGTAGTGGTCTATCCATTTGTGGTGAAGAGTCCGACCTTGGTGACCATTGAAACCAAGGCATTGTAGAGGTCTATCCATTTGTGGTGATGCTGAATTATCTCATAATGATGCCACGGCACAGGGTGCCATGTCACCATAATGAGGGAAGAATAAACAAAACAAAACAGAAGGCGGTTAGTATAAGTCCAACAGATAAGTCAAATGAAAAACTAACTTTTAGAATTAATACACAATCTGCTTTTCACAATTTTCTACTAACTCCTGATATACATTGACTCAAAAGCATCCTATTCTTTTACTATCTAAAATAACACTGAGAACTGATTTTGAATAATTCATTACTTATTTCTTTTATCTAGGTTATCAATTAACTATAAAACAATAAAAAACCTGGCAGGCCTAATGCCGAATCCCCACCCCAGTAGGAAAACCTACCGGAGCCCGGCCGGAAGGGATTCGACATGTCGACCTTGATGCCTTACTAATGAATAATGATTTTTACATTGAATCTAAAAGCATCCTATCTTTTTGCCATTTAATATAACTCTCTGCTAACAGATTTTGAATAATTAAATAATAATTTTTATATTACAAATCCAACTTTAACACATTTGCTTGTTACAATACTAACTGAAGAACAAATATCGAGTGGCAACAATTCTTACGTGTTTCTGCTGAGCGCCAAACAGTCCATCCTGACCTTGGCGACCATTGAGACCAAGGCCTTGCCAACAATCCGAGAGCTGAACTTCCATCTGTTGCTGGGTTCCCTCAATGAGGGTCGACATCTAGAAGACTACACATCCAACTGCTGAAACAAATAAAAAAGGCCCTCATCAATGTACAACTAGTGGACACAATATGCATGTTCATCTTACACACAATGGTGATAATACAAATTCCTGAGAATATCCCATATCTACAAAATATGTACATATCAAATAGATTGAAACATTGACAAACTAAACAAAACAGAAGCAAGCAGACGACTAATCCCACAGAACTTACTGGAGTAGGAATGTCAACAAAAACCAATACTTACGTTTCGGTGCTGAGCACCGTGCCCTTGACCCTGACCTTGGCGACCACTGATACCAAGGCCTTGCCTTCAATCCGTGTGCCGATCTCCCTTATGAAGTCCAAAGACTTCTTTGCGGTGCATAGGCACCGACTTCCTGACTCTGCAGGTTTATAGTTCCATCATAATGATGATCTTGATGCTGGGTTATCTCCTATAGGTTCCACGACACACTGTGCCATGTCACCATTTTGAAGGCCCAGATCTGGGAGTCAACACATCCGACCGCTGAAATAAGAAGAGAACCGTGTCAATGCCCAACAGGAGAGATCAGTTTTCAAGTACAAAAATGATGAGAAATAACCATTAGTAGGAATGCATTAACGCCATTGTAAAGCTGTTCATTTAGATTTAGTTCTGAACTGACCAACAGAAAAATTGCCAACAGGCCACTAACCTGACAGCACCAACTGAACTACAAATGCTAAGAACAAATCAGCAACAATACTTACGTTATGGTGCTGAGCACCATGCCCTTGACCCTGACCTTGGTGACCATTGATACCAAGGCCTTGCCCTCAATCCGTGTGCCGAGCTTCATATGAAGTCCAAAGACTTCTTCGCGGTGCATAGGCACCGACTTCCTGACTCTGCAGGTTTATAGTTCCATCATAATAATGATGAACTTAATTCTGGGTTATCTCCTATAGGTTCCACGACACACTGCCATGTCACCACTTTGAAGGCCCAGATCTGAAGTCAACACATCCGACTGCTGAAATAAGAAAAAGACCTTCGTCAATCCCCAACAGAAGAGAATGGTTTTCAAGCACAAAGCAATCATGAAAAATAGGATTACTAGGAATGCTTCAACGCCAGTGTAAAACTGATCATTTAGATTTAGCTCTGAACTGACCGACAGAAAAATGTCAACAGACCATCCACCCAACAACACCAACTGAACTACAAGTGCTAAGAACAAATCAACAACAATGCTTACGTTTTGGTGCTGAGCACCGTACGTTTGAGTCCGACCTTGGTGACCATTGAAACCAAGGCGTTGTAGTGGTCTATCCATTTGTGGTGAAGAGTCCGACCTTGGTGACCATTGAAACCAAGGCATTGTAGAGGTCTATCCATTTGTGGTGATGCTGAATTATCTCATAATGATGCCACGGCACAGGGTGCCATGTCACCATAATGAGGGAAGAATAAACAAAACAAAACAGAAGGCGGTTAGTATAAGTCCAACAGATAAGTCAAATGAAAAACTAACTTTTAGAATTAATACACAATCTGCTTTTCACAATTTTCTACTAACTCCTGATATACATTGACTCGAAAAGCATCCTATTCTTTTACTATCTAAAATAACACTGAGAACTGATTTTGAATAATTCATTACTTATTTCTTTTATCTAGGTTATCAATTAACTATAAAACAATAAAAAACCTGGCAGGCCTAATGCCGAATCCCCACCCCAGTAGGAAAACCTACCGGAGCCCGGCCGGAAGGGATTCGACATGTCGACCTTGATGCCTTACTAATGAATAATGATTTTTACATTGAATCTAAAAGCATCCTATCTTTTTGCCATTTAATATAACTCTCTGCTAACAGATTTTGAATAATTAAATAATAATTTTTATATTACAAATCCAACTTTAACACATTTGCTTGTTACAATACTAACTGAAGAACAAATATCGAGTGGCAACAATTCTTACGTGTTTCTGCTGAGCGCCAAACAGTCCATCCTGACCTTGGCGACCATTGAGACCAAGGCCTTGCCAACAATCCGAGAGCTGAACTTCCATCTGTTGCTGGGTTCCCTCAATGAGGGTCGACATCTAGAAGACTACACATCCAACTGCTGAAACAAATAAAAAAGGCCCTCATCAATGTACAACTAGTGGACACAATATGCATGTTCATCTTACACACAATGGTGATAATACAAATTCCTGAGAATATCCCATATCTACAAAATATGTACATATCAAATAGATTGAAACATTGACAAACTAAACAAAACAGAAGCAAGCAGACGACTAATCCCACAGAACTTACTGGAGTAGGAATGTCAACAAAAACCAATACTTACGTTTCGGTGCTGAGCACCGTGCCCTTGACCCTGACCTTGGCGACCACTGATACCAAGGCCTTGCCTTCAATCCGTGTGCCGATCTCCCTTATGAAGTCCAAAGACTTCTTTGCGGTGCATAGGCACCGACTTCCTGACTCTGCAGGTTTATAGTTCCATCATAATGATGATCTTGATGCTGGGTTATCTCCTATAGGTTCCACGACACACTGTGCCATGTCACCATTTTGAAGGCCCAGATCTGGGAGTCAACACATCCGACCGCTGAAATAAGAAGAGAACCGTGTCAATGCCCAACAGGAGAGATCAGTTTTCAAGTACAAAAATGATGAGAAATAACCATTAGTAGGAATGCATTAACGCCATTGTAAAGCTGTTCATTTAGATTTAGTTCTGAACTGACCAACAGAAAAATTGCCAACAGGCCACTAACCTGACAGCACCAACTGAACTACAAATGCTAAGAACAAATCAGCAACAATACTTACGTTATGGTGCTGAGCACCATGCCCTTGACCCTGACCTTGGTGACCATTGATACCAAGGCCTTGCCCTCAATCCGTGTGCCGAGCTTCATATGAAGTCCAAAGACTTCTTCGCGGTGCATAGGCACCGACTTCCTGACTCTGCAGGTTTATAGTTCCATCATAATAATGATGAACTTAATTCTGGGTTATCTCCTATAGGTTCCACGACACACTGCCATGTCACCACTTTGAAGGCCCAGATCTGAAGTCAACACATCCGACTGCTGAAATAAGAAAAAGACCTTCGTCAATCCCCAACAGAAGAGAATGGTTTTCAAGCACAAAACAATCATGAAAAATAGGATTACTAGGAATGCTTCAACGCCAGTGTAAAACTGATCATTTAGATTTAGCTCTGAACTGACCGACAGAAAAATGTCAACAGACCATCCACCCAACAACACCAACTGAACTACAAGTGCTAAGAACAAATCAACAACAATGCTTACGTTTTGGTGCTGAGCACCGTACGTTTGAGTCCGACCTTGGTGACCATTGAAACCAAGGCGTTGTAGTGGTCTATCCATTTGTGGTGATGAGTCCGACCTTGGTGACCATTGAAACCAAGGCATTGTAGAGGTCTATCCATTTGTGGTGATGCGGAATTATCTCATAATGATGCCACGGCACAGGGTGCCATGTCACCATAATGAGGGAAGAATAAACAAAACAAAACAGAAGGCGGTTAGTATAAGTCCAACAGATAAGTCAAATGAAAAACTAACTTTTAGAATTAATACACAATCTGCTTTTCACAATTTTCTACTAACTCCTGATATACATTGACTCTAAAAGCATCCTATTCTTTTACTATCTAAAATAACACTCTGAAAACTGATTTTGAATAATTCATTACTTATTTCTTTTATTTAAGTTATCAATTAACTATAAAACAATAAAAAACTTGGCAGGCCTAATGCCGAATCCCCACCCCAGTAGGAAAACCTACCGGAGCCCGGCCGGAAGGGATTCGACATGTCGACCTTGATGCCTTACTAATGAATAATGATTTTTACATTGAATCTAAAAGCATCCTATCTTTTTACCATTTAATATAACTCTCTGCTAACAGATTTTGAATAATTAAATAATAATTTTTATATTACAAATCCAACTTTAACACATTTGCTTGTTACAATACTAACTGAAGAACAAATATCGAGTGGCAACAATTCTTACGTGTTTCTGCTGAGCGCCAAACAGTCCATCCTGACCTTGGCGACCATTGAGACCAAGGCCTTGCCAACAATCCGAGAGCTGAACTTCCATCTGTTGCTGGGTTCCCTCAATGAGGGTCGACATCTAGAAGACTACACATCCAACTGCTGAAACAAATAAAAAAGGCCCTCATCAATGTACAACTAGTGGACACAATATGCATGTTCATCTTACACACAATGGTGATAATACAAATTCCTGAGAATATCCCATATCTACAAAATATGTACATATCAAATAGATTGAAACATTGACAAACTAAACAAAACAGAAGCAAGCAGACGACTAATCCCACAGAACTTACTGGAGTAGGAATGTCAACAAAAACCAATACTTACGTTTCGGTGCTGAGCACCGTGCCCTTGACCCTGACCTTGGCGACCACTGATACCAAGGCCTTGCCTTCAATCCGTGTGCCGATCTCCCTTATGAAGCCTTATGACTTCTTCGCGGTGCATAGGCACCGACTTCCTGACTCTGCAGGTTTCTAGTTCCATCATAATGATGATGATCTTATGCTGGGTTATCTCCTATAGGTTCCACGACACACTGTGCCATGTCACCATTTTGAAGGCCCAGATCTGGGAGTCAACACATCCGACCGCTGAAATAAGAAGAGAACCGTGTCAATGCCCAACAGGAGAGATCAGTTTTCAAGTACAAAAATGATGAGAAATAACCATTAGTAGGAATGCATTAACGCCATTGTAAAGCTGTTCATTTAGATTTAGTTCTGAACTGACCAACAGAAAAATTGCCAACAGGCCACTAACCTGACAGCACCAACTGAACTACAAATGCTAAGAACAAATCAGCAACAATACTTACGTTATGGTGCTGAGCACCATGCCCTTGACCCTGACCTTGGTGACCATTGAGACCAAGGCCTTGCCCTCAATCCGTGTGCCGAGCTTCATATGAAGTCCAAAGACTTCTTCGCGGTGCATAGGCACCGACTTCCTGACTCTGCAGGTTTATAGTTCCATCATAATAATGATGAACTTAATTCTGGGTTATCTCCTATAGGTTCCACGACACACTGCCATGTCACCACTTTGAAGGCCCAGATCTGAAGTCAACACATCCGACTGCTGAAATAAGAAAAAGACCTTCGTCAATCCCCAACAGAAGAGAATGGTTTTCAAGCACAAAGCAATCATGAAAAATAGGATTACTAGGAATGCTTCAACGCCAGTGTAAAACTGATCATTTAGATTTAGCTCTGAACTGACCGACAGAAAAATGTCAACAGACCATCCACCCAACAACACCAACTGAACTACAAGTGCTAAGAACAAATCAACAACAATGCTTACGTTTTGGTGCTGAGCACCGTACGTTTGAGTCCGACCTTGGTGACCATTGAAACCAAGGCGTTGTAGTGGTCTATCCATTTGTGGTGAAGAGTCCGACCTTGGTGACCATTGAAACCAAGGCATTGTAGAGGTCTATCCATTTGTGGTGATGCTGAATTATCTCATAATGATGCCACGGCACAGGGTGCCATGTCACCATAATGAGGGAAGAATAAACAAAACAAAACAGAAGGCGGTTAGTATAAGTCCAACAGATAAGTCAAATGAAAAACTAACTTTTAGAATTAATACACAATCTGCTTTTCACAATTTTCTACTAACTCCTGATATACATTGAATCTAAAAGCATCCTATTCTTTTACTATCTAAAATAATAATATGCAAACTGATTTTGAATAATTCATTATTTATTCATTTTATTTATCAATTAACTATAAAACAAAAACAAAAAAATTGGCAGGCGTGATGCTGAATCACCCCCACAGTAGGAAAAACCTACTGGCGCCCAGGGGGCATTCAACATGCTGACCTTGATGCCTTAGTAATGAATAATGATTTTTACATTGAATCTAAAAGCATCCTATCTTTTTTCCATCTAAAATAACACTCTGCTAACAGATTTTGAATAATTAAATAATAATTTTTATTTTACATATCCAACTTTTAACACATTTGCTTGTTACAATACTAACTGAAGAACAAATATCGAGTGGCAACAATTCTTACGTGTTTCTGCTGTGCGCCAAACAGTTCATCCTGACCTTGGCGACCATTGAGACCAAGGCCTTGCCAACAATCCGTGAGCTGAACTTCCATCTGTTGCTGGGTTCCCTCAATGAGGGTCGACATCTAGTAGACTACACATCCAACTGCTGAAACAAATAAAAAAGGCCCTCATCAATGTACAACTAGTGGATACAATATGCATGTTCATCTTACACACAATGGTGATAATACAAATTCCTGAGAATATCCCATATCTACAAAATATGTACATATCAAATAGATTGAAACATTGACAAACTAAACAAAACAGAAGCAAGCAGACGACTAATCCCACAGAACTTACTGGAGTAGGAATGTCAACAAAAACCAATACTTACGTTTCGGTGCTGAGCACCGTGCCCTTGACCCTGACCTTGGCGACCACTGATACCAAGGCCTTGCCTTCAATCCGTGTGCCGATCTCCCTTATGAAGTCCAAAGACTTCTTTGCGGTGCATAGGCACCGACTTCCTGACTCTGCAGGTTTATAGTTCCATCATAATGATGATCTTGATGCTGGGTTATCTCCTATAGGTTCCACGACACACTGTGCCATGTCACCATTTTGAAGGCCCAGATCTGGGAGTCAACACATCCGACCGCTGAAATAAGAAGAGAACCGTGTCAATGCCCAACAGGAGAGATCAGTTTTCAAGTACAAAAATGATGAGAAATTACCATTAGTAGGAATGCATTAACGCCATCATTTAGATTTAGTTCTGAACTGACCAACAGAAAAATTGCCAACAGGCCACTAACCTGACAGCACCAACTGAACTACAAATGCTAAGAACAAATCAGCAACAATACTTACGTTATGGTGCTGAGCACCATGCCCTTGACCCTGACCTTGGTGACCATTGATACCAAGGCCTTGCCCTCAATCCGTGTGCCGAGCTTCATATGAAGTCCAAAGACTTCTTCGCGGTGCATAGGCACCGACTTCCTGACTCTGCAGGTTTATAGTTCCATCATAATAATGATGAACTTAATTCTGGGTTATCTCCTATAGGTTCCACGACACACTGCCATGTCACCACTTTGAAGGCCCAGATCTGAAGTCAACACATCCGACTGCTGAAATAAGAAAAAGACCTTCGTCAATCCCCAACAGAAGAGAATGGTTTTCAAGCACAAAGCAATCATGAAAAATAGGATTACTAGGAATGCTTCAACGCCAGTGTAAAACTGATCATTTAGATTTAGCTCTGAACTGACCGACAGAAAAATGTCAACAGACCATCCACCCAACAACACCAACTGAACTACAAGTGCTAAGAACAAATCAACAACAATGCTTACGTTTTGGTGCTGAGCACCGTACGTTTGAGTCCGACCTTGGTGACCATTGAAACCAAGGCGTTGTAGTGGTCTATCCATTTGTGGTGATGAGTCCGACCTTGGTGACCATTGAAACCAAGGCATTGTAGAGGTCTATCCATTTGTGGTGATGCTGAATTATCTCATAATGATGCCACGGCACAGGGTGCCATGTCACCATAATGAGGGAAGAATAAACAAAACAAAACAGAAGGCGGTTAGTATAAGTCCAACAGATAAGTCAAATGAAAAACTAACTTTTAGAATTAATACACAATCTGCTTTTCACAATTTTCTACTAACTCCTGATATACATTGACTCTAAAAGCATCCTATTCTTTTACTATCTAAAATAACACTGAGAACTGATTTTGAATAATTCATTACTTATTTCTTTTATCTAGGTTATCAATTAACTATAAAACAATAAAAAACCTGGCAGGCCTAATGCCGAATCCCCACCCCAGTAGGAAAACCTACCGGAGCCCGGCCGGAAGGGATTCGACATGTCGACCTTGATGCCTTACTAATGAATAATGATTTTTACATTGAATCTAAAAGCATCCTATCTTTTTGCCATTTAATATAACTCTCTGCTAACAGATTTTGAATAATTAAATAATAATTTTTATATTACAAATCCAACTTTAACACATTTGCTTGTTACAATACTAACTGAAGAACAAATATCGAGTGGCAACAATTCTTACGTGTTTCTGCTGAGCGCCAAACAGTCCATCCTGACCTTGGCGACCATTGAGACCAAGGCCTTGCCAACAATCCGAGAGCTGAACTTCCATCTGTTGCTGGGTTCCCTCAATGAGGGTCGACATCTAGAAGACTACACATCCAACTGCTGAAACAAATAAAAAAGGCCCTCATCAATGTACAACTAGTGGACACAATATGCATGTTCATCTTACACACAATGGTGATAATACAAATTCCTGAGAATATCCCATATCTACAAAATATGTACATATCAAATAGATTGAAACATTGACAAACTAAACAAAACAGAAGCAAGCAGACGACTAATCCCACAGAACTTACTGGAGTAGGAATGTCAACAAAAACCAATACTTACGTTTCGGTGCTGAGCACCGTGCCCTTGACCCTGACCTTGGCGACCACTGATACCAAGGCCTTGCCTTCAATCCGTGTGCCGATCTCCCTTATGAAGTCCAAAGACTTCTTTGCGGTGCATAGGCACCGACTTCCTGACTCTGCAGGTTTATAGTTCCATCATAATGATGATCTTGATGCTGGGTTATCTCCTATAGGTTCCACGACACACTGTGCCATGTCACCATTTTGAAGGCCCAGATCTGGGAGTCAACACATCCGACCGCTGAAATAAGAAGAGAACCGTGTCAATGCCCAACAGGAGAGATCAGTTTTCAAGTACAAAAATGATGAGAAATAACCATTAGTAGGAATGCATTAACGCCATTGTAAAGCTGTTCATTTAGATTTAGTTCTGAACTGACCAACAGAAAAATTGCCAACAGGCCACTAACCTGACAGCACCAACTGAACTACAAATGCTAAGAACAAATCAGCAACAATACTTACGTTATGGTGCTGAGCACCATGCCCTTGACCCTGACCTTGGTGACCATTGATACCAAGGCCTTGCCCTCAATCCGTGTGCCGAGCTTCATATGAAGTCCAAAGACTTCTTCGCGGTGCATAGGCACCGACTTCCTGACTCTGCAGGTTTATAGTTCCATCATAATAATGATGAACTTAATTCTGGGTTATCTCCTATAGGTTCCACGACACACTGCCATGTCACCACTTTGAAGGCCCAGATCTGAAGTCAACACATCCGACTGCTGAAATAAGAAAAAGACCTTCGTCAATCCCCAACAGAAGAGAATGGTTTTCAAGCACAAAGCAATCATGAAAAATAGGATTACTAGGAATGCTTCAACGCCAGTGTAAAACTGATCATTTAGATTTAGCTCTGAACTGACCGACAGAAAAATGTCAACAGACCATCCACCCAACAACACCAACTGAACTACAAGTGCTAAGAACAAATCAACAACAATGCTTACGTTTTGGTGCTGAGCACCGTACGTTTGAGTCCGACCTTGGTGACCATTGAAACCAAGGCGTTGTAGTGGTCTATCCATTTGTGGTGATGAGTCCGACCTTGGTGACCATTGAAACCAAGGCATTGTAGAGGTCTATCCATTTGTGGTGATGCTGAATTATCTCATAATGATGCCACGGCACAGGGTGCCATGTCACCATAATGAGGGAAGAATAAACAAAACAAAACAGAAGGCGGTTAGTATAAGTCCAACAGATAAGTCAAATGAAAAACTAACTTTTAGAATTAATACACAATCTGCTTTTCACAATTTTCTACTAACTCCTGATATACATTGACTCGAAAAGCATCCTATTCTTTTACTATCTAAAATAACACTGAGAACTGATTTTGAATAATTCATTACTTATTTCTTTTATCTAGGTTATCAATTAACTATAAAACAATAAAAAACCTGGCAGGCCTAATGCCGAATCCCCACCCCAGTAGGAAAACCTACCGGAGCCCGGCCGGAAGGGATTCGACATGTCGACCTTGATGCCTTACTAATGAATAATGATTTTTACATTGAATCTAAAAGCATCCTATCTTTTTGCCATTTAATATAACTCTCTGCTAACAGATTTTGAATAATTAAATAATAATTTTTATATTACAAATCCAACTTTAACACATTTGCTTGTTACAATACTAACTGAAGAACAAATATCGAGTGGCAACAATTCTTACGTGTTTCTGCTGAGCGCCAAACAGTCCATCCTGACCTTGGCGACCATTGAGACCAAGGCCTTGCCAACAATCCGAGAGCTGAACTTCCATCTGTTGCTGGGTTCCCTCAATGAGGGTCGACATCTAGAAGACTACACATCCAACTGCTGAAACAAATAAAAAAGGCCCTCATCAATGTACAACTAGTGGACACAATATGCATGTTCATCTTACACACAATGGTGATAATACAAATTCCTGAGAATATCCCATATCTACAAAATATGTACATATCAAATAGATTGAAACATTGACAAACTAAACAAAACAGAAGCAAGCAGACGACTAATCCCACAGAACTTACTGGAGTAGGAATGTCAACAAAAACCAATACTTACGTTTCGGTGCTGAGCACCGTGCCCTTGACCCTGACCTTGGCGACCACTGATACCAAGGCCTTGCCTTCAATCCGTGTGCCGATCTCCCTTATGAAGTCCAAAGACTTCTTTGCGGTGCATAGGCACCGACTTCCTGACTCTGCAGGTTTATAGTTCCATCATAATGATGATCTTGATGCTGGGTTATCTCCTATAGGTTCCACGACACACTGTGCCATGTCACCATTTTGAAGGCCCAGATCTGGGAGTCAACACATCCGACCGCTGAAATAAGAAGAGAACCGTGTCAATGCCCAACAGGAGAGATCAGTTTTCAAGTACAAAAATGATGAGAAATAACCATTAGTAGGAATGCATTAACGCCATTGTAAAGCTGTTCATTTAGATTTAGTTCTGAACTGACCAACAGAAAAATTGCCAACAGGCCACTAACCTGACAGCACCAACTGAACTACAAATGCTAAGAACAAATCAGCAACAATACTTACGTTATGGTGCTGAGCACCATGCCCTTGACCCTGACCTTGGTGACCATTGATACCAAGGCCTTGCCCTCAATCCGTGTGCCGAGCTTCATATGAAGTCCAAAGACTTCTTCGCGGTGCATAGGCACCGACTTCCTGACTCTGCAGGTTTATAGTTCCATCATAATAATGATGAACTTAATTCTGGGTTATCTCCTATAGGTTCCACGACACACTGCCATGTCACCACTTTGAAGGCCCAGATCTGAAGTCAACACATCCGACTGCTGAAATAAGAAAAAGACCTTCGTCAATCCCCAACAGAAGAGAATGGTTTTCAAGCACAAAACAATCATGAAAAATAGGATTACTAGGAATGCTTCAACGCCAGTGTAAAACTGATCATTTAGATTTAGCTCTGAACTGACCGACAGAAAAATGTCAACAGACCATCCACCCAACAACACCAACTGAACTACAAGTGCTAAGAACAAATCAACAACAATGCTTACGTTTTGGTGCTGAGCACCGTACGTTTGAGTCCGACCTTGGTGACCATTGAAACCAAGGCGTTGTAGTGGTCTATCCATTTGTGGTGATGAGTCCGACCTTGGTGACCATTGAAACCAAGGCATTGTAGAGGTCTATCCATTTGTGGTGATGCTGAATTATCTCATAATGATGCCACGGCACAGGGTGCCATGTCACCATAATGAGGGAAGAATAAACAAAACAAAACAGAAGGCGGTTAGTATAAGTCCAACAGATAAGTCAAATGAAAAACTAACTTTTAGAATTAATACACAATCTGCTTTTCACAATTTTCTACTAACTCCTGATATACATTGACTCGAAAAGCATCCTATTCTTTTACTATCTAAAATAACACTGAGAACTGATTTTGAATAATTCATTACTTATTTCTTTTATCTAGGTTATCAATTAACTATAAAACAATAAAAAACCTGGCAGGCCTAATGCCGAATCCCCACCCCAGTAGGAAAACCTACCGGAGCCCGGCCGGAAGGGATTCGACATGTCGACCTTGATGCCTTACTAATGAATAATGATTTTTACATTGAATCTAAAAGCATCCTATCTTTTTGCCATTTAATATAACTCTCTGCTAACAGATTTTGAATAATTAAATAATAATTTTTATATTACAAATCCAACTTTAACACATTTGCTTCTAACAATACTAACTGAAGAACAAATATCGAGTGGCAACAATTCTTACGTGTTTCTGCTGAGCGCCAAACAGTCCATCCTGACCTTGGCGACCATTGAGGCCAAGGCATTGTGGTCCATCCATTCGTAGTGATGCTGAATTATCTCATAATGATGCCACGTCACAGGGTGGCATGTCACCATAATGAGGGAAGAATAAACAAAACAAAACAGAAGGCGGTTAGTATAAGTCCAACAGATAAGTCAAATATAAAACTAACTTTTAGAATTAATACACAATCTGCTTTTCACAATTTTCTACTAACTCTTGATATACATTGAATCTAAAAGCATCCTATCTTTTTACCATTTAATATAACTCTCTGCTAACAGATTTTGAATAACTGAATAATAATTTTTACTTTACATATCCAACTTATAACACATTTGCTTGTTACAATACTAACTGAAGAACAAATATCGAGTGGCAACAATTCTTAGAATTAATCTAAAAACATCCAATCCTTTAACCATCTAAAATAACACTCGGCAAACTGATTTTGAATAATTCATTATGCAGTAATCGCAAATTTTGTTTCATTTCTTTAACTGCATAATCTGATCAATTCTGTATTTTCTTGCAGGAAGAAAATGCTATGTCAGTAAGTAATCAATTAACTATAAACCCTAAGAAAACTTGGCAGGTCTGATGCTGAATCACCACCACAGTAGGAAAACCTACTGGCGCCCAGGAGGCTATCGACATGTTGCGACCCTGATGCCTTAATAAAGATTTTTGCTGAACATAACATAATCATCCCACTTGCACGAGTGTTCAAAAAAAAAAAAAAAAGCCAAATTAATGCTCTTAAAATCGCTTTATACAAGTTCGCATGATCAACAATTCTACTGACATGAGGAGGAAATTACTATACTACATATCCACTTCTCATTCACTGGCTAGGTACAATACAAACTGAAGAACATTGGAAGAATAAACAAAACAAAACAAAACAGAAGGCGGTTAGTAGTCCAACAGATAAGTCAAATGTAAAACTTTTAGAATTAATAAACAATCTGCTTTTCACAATTTTCAACTAACTCCTGATGTACATTGAATCTAAAAGCATCCTATCTTTTTACCATTTAATGTAACTCTCTGCTAACAGATTTTGAATAATTAAATAAAAATTTTATTTTACATATTCAACTTTTAACGCATTTGCTTGTTACAATACTAACTGAAGAACAAATATCGAGTGGCAACAATTCTTACGTGTTTCTGCTGTGCGCCAAACAGTTCAACCTGACCTTGGCGGCCATTGAGACCAAGGCCTTGCCAACAATCTGTGAGCTGAACTTCCATCTGTTGCTGGGTTCCCTCAATGAGGGTCGACATCTAGAAGACTACACATCCAACTGCTGAAACAAATAAAAAAGGCCCTCATTAATGTACAACTAGTGGATACAATATGCATGTTCATCTTACACACAATGGTGATAATACAAATTCCTGAGAATATCCCATATCTACAAAATATGTACAGATCAAACAGACTGAAACATTGACAAACTGAACAAAACAGAAGCAAGCAGACAACTAACCCCACAGAGCTGACTGGAGGATGAATGTCAACAAAAAACAATACTGTTGAGCACCGTACCTTTGGCTCTGACCTTGGTGACCATTGAGACCAATTCGTTGTGGTCTATCCATCTCAAATAATATCACCAAGCAAAGCTAGAATCCTCATCACTATTACACCAAGACACACATAGACCACTTCAGTACCAACACCATATACTTATAACATTCCATTCATTACCCTTATATCATCATTATAATCATGCTTAACACCAAACAACATCGGTATGATTATTCTTTGAAATCAAAGCACTGAGAGGACTGTGGTTGGCAGGCTTTGCAGTATTAGTAAATTCTGAAGTTCATTGTAATACATTTTCCTCAAATCTCTCTAATCCTGTCATTGGCCGATAGAAAAACATGCAGATGGACAGATTAATTAGTAGTGATGTAAAATCGGTCTTCAAGTAGAATCGATAATTGAATTGAATCGGACAGGTCATTCCGATTCACAATCAGAAAATAATTGAAAATCATGCATTTTATTAGTAATGGTAGGGCATTAACAGTGAAAATTTTTTAACAAGATCTGTTTTAAACCTTTCTATTTTTTTTTAAATGTTTTGGTCAATAAATATTTGGCAACCAAAGATTACACACATGACATTATGATATTATACATGATATCATTATACAATGCCAAACCTAGTTACAAGTGGGGAAATAAATCCTTGTAAAGAAAAAAATATGATGCTCTTGTTTAAACTTGCTCTTTAATAAACAATGGTAATTTACCGAAATTTATTTAAACTTTTAAACATAATCCACAGAATTCATTTTTACATACTGTAACTGAATTTTTAAATACTAAACTCCTATCACAATCTTCAGAAAGAAATATAGCAAGCAACATTCACAATAAAATGCCTCCCTACCCCACACAAATAAGAAAATTTCATTAATTCATTCAGTCACATTTAGTCACTCAAGAAAAACATTTGCTATGAATTCTGTAAATTTTACACAGCTGCCTACTGGAAATCCTTTAGATCCTATCATAAATTGCAGATACTGAAAATCTCAAAGATAATGCTATGTGTACTATATTCAGTATACAAACAAATTTGTCCATCGTCCAAAATTTGGTGGCATCCAAAATCGTGTGACAAATACAACTTCCGGTATATTCCAAAAATG
Organism: Lutraria rhynchaena; assembly: GCA_008271625.1. Classification (NCBI taxonomy): domain Eukaryota; kingdom Metazoa; phylum Mollusca; class Bivalvia; order Venerida; family Mactridae; genus Lutraria; species Lutraria rhynchaena. The sequence continues at coordinate 521,046 of VIBL01000232.1, forward strand.
GAAAAACACAAGCTCCGATAATCTGTTACTGTTTAAGTAATCATCAGTATGATAAGTATTTTTACTAAAACTAGTGTAGAAATAGGTTATATTGAATGATAATTGATTTTTTACATTCATTATTAATGGTCGCCGACTTCAGACCTACTCGATGATTAAAAGTTGATCAGATCTATCAAAAATTGAACAAACTTTCAGAATTGAAGTGACAATACTAGTGTTTCCCGCAGAATCTAAGTGAGACATGGCGCTTTGTGTGCCGAAGGGGCACTTTCAGAGTGCAGTTCTGTGCAAGATTTTTCAACATGGGCAACAACTCTTATTGTTTTAAATGTGTCATGAAATAAATTTTTTGGGGGTAACTACCAAAGAATTAACGATAATAGGGCAATACTTTTATCGTAATATTAACATTTTGGGTTGCACTGAGCAGATACGTAAAAAAGTACAGTAGATTCCATTATAGATAATAATCTAAATAGTCTATTATTAATTATGCACTATTCCCGAACTTGTTTACTATCAACTCCAAACAATTTTACCGCGCTATGCTTTCCTTTTTGTTCCGCATAATTCACAACTTGGTTTAAAAGATGTTGGGCAAGTTCATTTTTCCGACTGCCCAAGTATTCCTTTTGATACAGGACTTTACACATACACAAATCCTAGATAATTTAAAGCACGAGAAACTAGTCTGATATTTATGACGTCATCTTCCCTGTTCCTGTCTGTGGCCAAATAATAAAAATCTGGCCTGGACTAAAAACTTTCGTCGTGAGTGTAGTCCGACCAGACTTAAGTTTTGGGAAATTGTAAATATGTGTTTTTCCATGTTACTATAATTATTCGCACGCAATGATGTTTGGGAAAATCATACCAGAATTTTGACCAATCAAAGCGCTGCTTTTTCGTAAGCACACAACTTGTCCTCCGTTTCCGTTAACATGAAATTAACGCCATGGATGTGGTATCTGATGACAGTAGTCTTTCAGACGACTCGTATTATGCATCTGGCGTAGAAAATGGCGAAGAAAAATTAACATAGAACTTTTAGAAAAGCGCCGTTGCTTCACTTTAACCACAAAATAAATGAATAAACATTTAAACCGCTGTATAACTTCGCACGATTACTGTTTCTCAGCTTTCTTTGCAAATGGACATCCAAAGCGATATATTAAACTAGTACCAATATTTTAAACTAGTACCAATATTGTTTTTGTTCCGTTTTTGTTGTGTTTACTGAATCAGTATAATGTGTACACCAAAGTCACATGTTAACCACGTATTAGTGTTAGCTAAGAACGATATAAACACATTCCACAATTCGTGACATCATTCCCGCGTGTCATTCAGCTGTGTTTTTTTTAAAGGAATTTTATCGCCGATGACGTAATGCAAGGAATTAATGATGCGTTTCTTGGTCAAATGACTACTATATTCTTGCATGCCTCAGCAAATGATTTATTTTTAGTATAGTTACAAGGTTTCCCAGGATGAACAGATTGGAGATTTTATAGTCCGGGTCATTTTATAGCCTCAGACTTTGACTTTTGATGTAATTCGCAGACTTAGTGTTGTGAAAACGTTTTCTTCCTAAAGCTTTTGCGAAATCGATCTGTGCAGTCTTTAATGAGCATCTAATTGTAATTATTTCGGACATGAACTGAATTTGGGTATGCTTTGTGAGCAATACTATTAGATATGTTATCAGACATATTCTTATAATTCTGTAAATATAATTATGACATATGTGTAACTCAGGTTAAATTTTGATTTTACTTAAGAGAAAAAAAAAACAGAAAAAATCTGAAAGCTACTGGGCTACCAAAAAGAAATCCGGTGGCCCACTGGGCACCACATGCTAAATAAATTTGTTGGACACTGAGTTTGAAGCAACCACTAATTATAGAATGGAATAAGTGAATAATTTTTGGAATATTATATCATATATATTACATAGTATTATGAATATTCTATGGTTTGTTGAAGGTGCAAATCCTAGTAAATCTGTTAACATTAATAGGCAGAAAATATATCAATATTGGGTTTTGTTATCTCCGTCAGTAATTTTGGTTTGGGCGAGTAACTTCTTTAAAGTTACTGGCCTGACTAGTGAGTAAATTTAAAATGCTCATTCCGTAGACTGCCTTTTGCTATACAACTGATTTATTGAATTTGTTCCATTTTTTGTAACAATTGTGCTGCCATGTTTCTGACTATTACTTATCACTGGTTGAATGTAGCCCAGAAAGCTTTGACAGCAGAAGTTTGGTCTAATGCTGAAGAAACAATTGATTTAAATGGTCAATTGTTAAGATATGATATTAATTGCACATTCTGGACATTGAAGATGAATACCAGGATAATGATATAAGTAGGATAGATGTCCCCAAGTAATTTAAAACATACTCTTAGATACCATTCAAACAAGCTCAGACTATAAAAATTCTACGAGGACAATAACTATTGTCACAAAGCATAGTTGTGAGGACTACAGTAAAAAAAAATAACCGAGAAGACTGCTAGTGCATTAGAAAAGGTCATGACCCAAAGATCAACTGCATGAAATTGATGTACTGTGATAATAATTGCTAACATGGTTTAAATAATGCTGATCTAATATGAAAGTTTCTACAGGCATTAGACATGTCTGAGATCGAACAACTTTGTATGTGTAAGTTTCAGCTTAAAAAACACGAGTATGAATTGTGATAAACAAATTGATGTTGTGACCTTAATTATACGGGTACTTGCAAAATATTTATTGGCAGGTCAGTTTATCGATTTTTAATTACCATCAGCTCCAGTGTATAGCAGTAGGTGATAACACAGGCATGGTTTACCTGATACGCTTGAAAAATAAGTTTACAAGGCGGTTATGATCCATCACTTCTTAATTAAGGATAAGACAAAGGCCTACGAAGGGCACATTTATGACACATGGCGCAATATGCAATTAAAAAGGGCAGCATGGCGTGTAGTTAATGAGGCATGGCGCGGCATCATCCTAAAATGGCCTGCAGGAAACACTAAATACACAATCATAATTATATAATCCACAGAAACTGCAATATTGTCATATGTTGCATAAACATTTCCAAATAGGTGATGAATGAATGATTGCACACACAAAGAAGTACAAACTTCAACTTCCTTGGACAGGTGAATATGAAGTTGAATTTTAAATTCAATAAAAAATGTCAGCCAGGTTACAGCGGACAAAAATCTTTATACAGCAATTTAGAAGTATATAATCAATGATAATGCCAAATAAACAATAAACAAATGTCGTTAATAGACATATCACTTCATTGAAAATAATGCAAACAGAAATAAATTCAAACAATTTCTGATTTCTGTCTGTAGTTTTAGAACATATCAACCAACAGAACAACATTACCCTCAGCATGAACTGACAATAACAACATATTTCTAGATGTTACATAAAACCATCATTTCTTGGACAATCAGATACACAAAAAAAACAAATATTGCCACTACCAAACAATATAACTAAAACTGTCACTGAATGTAATTAATTAACCCCGCAGAGCCCCCTTTTTTAAAGGCTTACACATAGAATAAGCCATTTAGGAGAAGTGCAAGCAAGAATTTGTTCACAGACAAATAAAAAGGGGCATAACTATTGTGAGAATATATCCAAATATTTTTTTTAAAAATATGCACTAGTCCATAAACATCCAACAAGCCATTTAGGAGAAGTGCACACAAGATTATGTCTATAGGCAAATTAAAAAAGGGACATAACTCCATGAAAATAAATCTGAATAATTTTTTTACAATATGCGCAAGTAGACATGATGCCTAATGTGTTGGTAAAGTTTTATTAAAATCCAATCCGCTGTTTCAGAGAAAAAGCGCGCACAAAATTTCTTCTACAGACGGATGGACAGTCAGGCAGACAGACAACCTGAAACCAGTATACCCCAACTTTGTTTTGCGTGGCGTATAATTACGCATTACAACAATCAATCCTCTTCATAAACCTTAACACCAATATAAATCATATTAACAAGATCATTTATCGAACAACACAATCATCATCTTAATCTTAAATATTGAACAACACTTAACAACATTTTGATAAATAAAATAATTTCCTGAATGATAATAAAATCATCATCACTATTGCAAACAAGAGGACCATCATGGCCCTGCATTGCTCACCAGAATAAATATTAATATACTTGTTACTAAAAAGGTAATATAGGTACACTTGGTACACTTGTGGGCAAATAATGGGGAACAATAATAAACTTGATAAAGGACCATCAAAGGATACTACAAAGGAATATTCATGATGACTGAAGGATGCCACAGACCAAATTTGGTGATGATCCAACCACTGGTTCATGAAAAGAAGTTTTTTTGAAGGTATTTCTATTTTTAGCTCTAGCGGCCCTTATTTCAGCAAATAGAACACTATCTAAACATGCTTAAAACCAAGTTTGGTAATAATCCATCTATAGAATCATGAGAAAAAGTCATTTTAAGGTGTTTCTATTTTTAGCTACCATTTTTTGTCTAAAATCTGATAGAACACGATCTAAAGATGCTAAAAACCAAGTTTGGTCATAATCCATCCAGAGAAACATGAGAAAAAGTACCCATAGAAACATGAGAAAAAGTAATTTTAAGGTATTTCCATTTTTAGCTCTAGCAGCCCCTGAAAGGGGCCGACCATATTTATTTGAGCAAACTTGAGAAAGGACCATCCAAGTTTGATGATGATCCATCCATTGGTTCATGAGAAGAAGATGATTAAAGGTTTTTCTATTTTTGGCTCTAGTACCCCTAAATGGTGACAACTGGTATAATATGAGCAAATTGCAGTTAGAACGTCAAAAGAATTCTGCACAGCAAATTTGAAGTAAATCCGACCAGTAGTTTCTGAGGAGAAGACCATTGTTGACGCCAGACGACAGAGCATCCACCTACCCATCCAAACAGCTCACCCTGAACCTTCAGTTCTGGTGAGCTAAAAACAACATCAAACAACATAATAACAATAATAACAATTAACAACAAACAACACTATTGTCTTCATTTTATCATTAACAACACACAACACCAACATCATACCCAAGTTAACACCAATTAAAACCATCAAGATTTATAACTAACGAATCATGAATAGTCATCAGCACTTATATAACAAGCAACATAATTACACTTACCAACAAACAGCTTCCATTAGCTTTAACCCCAAAGAATGCCAACATCATACCTAAGTTAACACCAATTAACTAAGTTAACCAATTAACACCATCAAGTCCTTTTCTAAACTTAAAACTAACAAATTAAAATCATCATGAATATAGTCATCAACACTCATAACAAGCAACACAATTACACTTAACAACAAACAGCCACCATTATTTTTAACACCAAACATCATACAAAACACCAATTAAGATCATCAACTTACATATTCATGAAAGTGATGACAATATTGACCTGATCTTGATACTTAAAATGATATCTAAATTTCTAAGAATATGTACCATATATGTACCATTTGTTACCACAACAACCAATAATGCACTTGTAAAAGATCGGATTTTTATAAGATTTATTTACCGATCTTTGACTGTTTGGAATTTTTTTTTTTGAAATTGGAGAAGAAGGATATTTCCATTGGGAAGTTATATGGCAAGAATGCCCCAAGACAAAATGAGGCCTTTACTGATAGGTGGCCTTTATTTGGATGTCAGTTTGTTCTAAATAATCAGTGATAGTTTTAAAAGAATGGCCTTTATTCACAGACTGGTCTATATTTGGAGGTGATCACAAACACAGATTTGACTGTATATCTAAGATCTTATCAAGAGTCATCTCTCAACACAAACATTTTCAATAACATGCAAAAGATTTAAGACACAACCAAAGAAACATCAGTAATCCAATTCTATCTATTATTAAGTAAAACAATCCATCAGTCTTTGTCTGGTATTATAAATGACAGCAACATACATACATACATATAAGGTAAAGAGACACACAATAGACCAATATTCATGTTAAATATCCTCAACTTCTACATCCAGTTGTCAAAGTATCAATTATACACACAAATAGTATTTGAAAAATAAGGAATTTGTGGACATGTTACAATATCATTGTAATAAATACTGAACAATTAAAATACTTATATACACATAGACAATCCCCCAAAATTACTACATTACGAGAGCGACAGATATGTTACAACACTAAATATATTCAAAATATTTAAACGTTTACAGTAAGCCCTGAGGTTATAAAATTTGGGGGTGAATGGCCTTCCTAAATGTAATTTACATTCTCAAAGAATTTTGGTAAAAATGATGCAGCTCATGAATTCTATGCTGACAAAAATGATTCGTACCATTATATAAAATCTTTGAAACATTTCGTTGTAATAGAACTATTTTAATCGAATCATGTTTTTTTCAAAATTTGAAAAATAAAAAAAAATAATCCTTTATTTCTGCTTTTAACACCGTTTAGCATAGAATTCCATATTATTCATCAAAGAAAACAAAATTTTCGTATTCAGGTAAACGACTTGTACAGGCAACAAGCAGTAAACATGCGTTTTTGCGTGTGCAATGAATTGCTAAGCATGCGAACATCTGATCCATAAAAATGGCGGCCATTTTTTTTGGCTGCACTGACGCGTGATACAGGTATAGAAAAGTGAACCCAATATTGAATTATTCCCGACGCATTTCGAATGAAAATGCTTTAAACGTAATAAGCTATCAAATGTATCACAGTTAACTTCAGCCTAAAAGAAAATAATTATGTAAAGTTCACTTACATCAGGTACATCTCACTCCCATGTCTTCGCGCCAACATGTTGACTGGTTCTGTATTACATTCGCTCTAATCTTGGTAATAAAGATAGAAGCCGGATACCAGTAGTTGTGTGTTCTTGCACCACATTCCTTCGACGAAAAAATAAAGATATTTATTTGCATTATTTAAAGACAAAACGAACAGTTTGGGCAAAGTACATTCAATCGAAAATTGTCAAATAATAAATTAGATTATATTAATCAAATAAAGGTTCATTTTCATGTCGTAAAATAAGTTCTAGAAACTTTTTATAAGAGAAAATACAAAAAACAGAAGTGTTACCAAATGAAAAAGTATGCATGCAGAATTATTATGAGCAAATACATGTATGAATACATGTTTGAGTGACCGAAAAACATTCATAAAACTAATGAATTACTTGTAAATCTGAATGCATACATGTATACATATTACCCTACCTTTGCAAATATTCGAAGATTGAAAATTCACATTATTTTACCAAGTATTTTAAAAAATGAATAAACGAGGGAAAAAAAGATGTTTACCCTTCAGAACTTTTCCTTCACTAAAGAATGTTTTACCTGTTAACCATGTGACCATACCTGTGAAAATTATCAAAAAATTGAGTAACTTACACAATTGGCCGATCAAATATTAGTTAATCCATCTATTGTTGCACTGAACACAATCTCAGGTGTTAGAATGGACGTAATAAAATTGAAATCACTGCCTAAGGCACTTTTAGGAGTCCTACGCATTTAATTACCCTTACACCAGCTAAAAATGATTGAAATATAATTATCAACCACAACACATCCTCACAGACATGTTCCAATATTTATGAACCTTACTTTTTGTTTTGCAGATTTAAAAAATGATTTTACATTGTAGCCGTACAATGAAATGTTACAGATTTTTAACTACACAATAATTTCATCCTATATGTAACATATCAACATAAAATAATTTAGTTGCATTACCTTTGATTATCCATGAACTGTACTGAATTGGGTTGAGGAGACAATTTAATTTATATGCTCGCAATTATGAACAAACGCACGAGATTTTCGAGTTTCAAGAAGTTCTTACTATTTGTTCTATTTCACATGAACAAACAAATGTGCCTGATTGGCTAGCTGTATGCCATCACACCATAGGCACGTTTTATGGAGACATATATGCACGTATTAGCTCAGGTTTTAACCTTGGGATGTCCTCGATTCAGTTTTTGCATATCGACGATATCAATATATCGGGAGAATTATATCGATATATTATGATGGTACATTTCCGCAACAGAAGAATATTTCTGCAAAATCTACCAGATTTTCATGAAAAAAAGACAATTTCACGAAAATTCAAGAACTTTTCATGATATAATTTCTTCATGAGAAAGTGCACGTACTTATCGAGTGAAAGATAAAACATTATCATGGAAATAAAACATTTTTCAAAAAAAAAATAATTGCTAAGTGTATGCAGACATATGTCACTATAATATATCAATGTACTTATTCTTTTAAAATAAACAGGTATGTTATGCCTCTTCTCATGTTTTTGTATATTAGTAGGAATAAATGTACATCCCAGATTACTAGCATGTCTGCCTACGTACTTTATATATTTATATACTGGTCCCAGGCACTTAGTAGATTTAAACAAATTTACTTTTTCAATAATTTGATTACTGGAACATCGAAACACGACAGTCTCCATAAATAGTCCCAAAAACAAAGCTGCTATATAAGCTAAGATCAGCTAAAAACATGTACAGAATAGGTCTTTGATATCCAACTATTAGTGTAATTGTCTGACATATGCACCATTTTGCTAAATGTCTAAGTTAAGAAGTGCTGTCACTCAGAAAAGTGTCTATAAATCGGTACCCAGTTCCACACAATACGAAATAATAAATGTATTTCATTAGATTACATGGAAATATTTGCTTCACGTGTTTATGTGTACTGATCGCATATATACTATATATGTGTGGTAAAACAGAATTTTCAAGACAAAATGGACTTTTCCTGGTATGAATAATCATTTATCGGGTGTATGTTATGATACGTGGCACCAAGACCTGGGTACGAGGTTATGAAACATGAGAATAGTCTCCAAGCTGAAATCGGGTGTCATTCGTCGCATTTTCAATCAAACTATCGATATTCAATGACATTTTTGTTTTTCAGTGAAGAAAACCAACATACAATACAAATAAACTGAGTTTGAAGGTGTACATCATTTAAACTGGTAAAAAATAGCAAGAAACTAAAAACATGAATTGCACGTGCACTTCGGATAAGTTAGATAAACAGGTTTTTGGTCAACTTTATTCATGGCTACATGCCTATCATCGCATTGAATGGCAACAGAAACGATTTTATTACATTGGATGTGACGGCCCCGATACTGATACCTGATACTAATTGGTACCGTTCCATGTCAATGCACCGAGATCTTGGACAGTGCCTAAGGAAACCAGTCTATGTCCGTTTTTAAAAGCATTGAAGATGTTTACAAGTATTTACATATTTGTTACGAGCGATTCTGGCCTCCTGTAGGAGTAAGTTTCTTCCTTAAATTTATTTTGTTTAGTTTAATTAAAGGTCTGAGTGTATTTTTACTAAGTGTTTTTTATATGTCATGTGATATTCTTTCTGAAAATTCTAACTATCTTGCGCCTCCTGCCTGTATGTACGGAGTTAACTCCCTTGATGATATTATTTCTTGCGTTTCATTATTTGTCATATTTGTGTATTTCATTTTTCACCCTTTTATGAGGAATAATAAAGTACGAAGTGTTTTTTTTAGTTTCCTTTGTACATCACAATGCACCATAAAAAAATTAAAAAAAATAAAAGTGCGGTGTTAGAAAAGTACTTAAGTTAGCGCAAGTGGCTATATGGTGATATCAAGATTTACTAATTTATAGTTTTAAAAAGTCAACCATAATTGTACACATTAATAAACCCACTATACAGAGTCTATTGCATATAATTTGAAACAAATATTGTACTTGGTCTGTCTTCTATAAACCAATATCGCACGTAATTTTCATATTTTTGAATAACGATCACTACTATGTATATAAGGATATAGTACAACAATTAGCCTTAAAATAACAATCATGATATCGTGCAGGGAACCGTGTCTCAGATTTTTTATAACGTACTCCATCCAATAGATATTTGACTTTAAAGAAATTCCGTAGCCTGAACCCCGCAGACAATTACGTAATACGTCATAGATAAAAAACGAAAATAAATATCAAAATTCTGAGACATAGTTCCCTAGATAAGCATTTCCGCTACAAAATACCGAAAATCGCTTTGAAATCCATCACCCACTGCTCGACTGAATCTGTGGTCCATGGAAAAACCAAAAGCATTTAATAACCAGAAAACACAAAAAAAAAAACACCAAAAAAAAACACATGATTTCTTACCATATCTTGCTTGATATGCAATAGTAATCTATTTTTAAATTCCAATTCTGACATGCTGCATAATTAAGAATAATGGTAAAAATAACAATTTTACCCGACTGATTTTACATTGAGTGTGAATAACCGCTACCCTTGGCTTTTTAATTTGTCAGATACTCGTACATCCAATGTCACATTTTTTGTCCGTGCCGCTTAAAAATAATCATCATTTAATGAGAATCTAATGTAGGAAACGGACAATTTCTTACGCATTATCAGTTATCTACTCAGTGCGTGGATGAATAGATCTATGATTTCTCCTCTGAAATACTAAATGTCTTGTATTTGAGTTAATCTGATTACGTTCAAGATGACTTTGTTTACATATGAACTCAGTTTTTGTTCCATTTCCTGAATCAACGCAAATATTTAAGCTTCGACAATATTACTTTTGTTGTTGTTTTCCGTTCATGGTAGAAGACAGTGTTGGTGTGACTCACAGGTCCGTGTCTGAGATTACAGAGAAATGGCGGAACCTCACTAAGAAGGCAAAAACAGAAGTAAGTCTTCAAAAGAAGTCATTAACAAAGACTGGTGGGGGACCGCCTATACCACTGGCAGATCCCTGCTAGAGGAGATAGCCGGCCTCTATCAGGGATCTGCCTCTTTCCACGGCACACCTGGGACAAGCGATGCCCCAAAAAAATTTCTACTTTGTATGTTATCATTTACGATGTTATACCACTATTTTATAAAGCGTCTTTTGTCGACTTTCATCTTCATACCTGAGTCAAACGCAATGGATGCAATGATCTAAATTGTCTTTATTTTTTTTGATTGCCAGTTTTGGATAAACTCCAACATGGCCTTTTAAAATAAATGAGTTTTTTAAACTTAGTGCTCTTAATGCAAGATCAGACATGCAGGAAACTACCGATTGTTACATTTAATCAATGTAATACATATTGCATATTATCGTGGTCTAAAGGTAAAGCGTCCGACTTCTGATCCGAATGTCTTGAGTTAGAATCCCGGCTTCGGGTTTCGTTCATGAACTTCACAATCCCGTTTTTCGGACGTAATACCGGTGTAGTTTCCAGGAAGTGGGCTCAAGCGTGAAAAATATAAGCAAAATTGCTTGTTTCACAATCGAGCTAAACACGCAGTCTCAATAAAGCGGTGCACTTACATTTTAAAAATACATAAAAATCAACTTTGTGATTTCTACATGAAACCTGGTTGAATATTGTTCTGGATCATTTCATTTTCATATTCAAAAATATTTTCATCAAGAATTGAACAGTTAAGAAGCAGCGCATAGCGAAAGAAGGTGCTTTGAATACGTATTTTGTGTCCTGGAATGTTAGTTACCAGACTATTGTTACTCTTTTTGTTGCAAATTTCGTTTCATTTTGGAAACTTATTCTACTAAGCATAATAGTTTTTGTTCATCTAGTCATTATTCTCTCATACAAACATATTGGCACGATGCTAAACATATCTCGAATATAAAAAATCTGCACGAAGAAGTAAAGAATAAATTGCAAATTATTTAATTAAAATAAAAGTACAGTAATGATCTGTTTCCGTATGTTGTGCATCTAATAAGCCACTAGTATTCGTGTCAAAATAAATAAAAAGTAAACATTCGATATTTTCCTTATTGATTTTTGGCGACATAGACATTTAGTATTTAGTCTGAATATCAGAACTGTGATGTTTTATATGGCGTCAAATTGTAACAAACCTTTCAAATTACTCTCAATATTGTTGATTTTCATGTACACACATCACCAAAATATAAAATATCTTTCCAGAAGTTTATTCTGTCAACATATTTAATGAACTGTTTGACAAAATCAACAAACATTACCACTCAATGATAGCAAACTACAAAAAACGGAAGCATTTCAAACATTAAAATAACCATTCAACATTATCTTTAATATATCTTCAAGTATCTGATGCTGTATGGAGCAAAACTTACCGTGATAAAGAATTTGCAACCTAACACACGTGACTGAAATAACGATTGAAACATAAGAAACAATTTAACAAATAATAGTGTTCACTGAACGGTTCATGAAAGGTTCGTTACAAAATACTGAACTACGACAACATAGGAAAAAGTTTAGAAACTGTGCATTTATGTGCAATAAATGCATGTATCTTAATATTTGAAAACTAATGGCATCTCTTTTTCTGATTTTTGTAGGAAAGACAACACAAACTTATATTCCAATTATTATAGGGTTGTTCCGGTATACCAGTATATTGCAGTTCGACTTTGTATCGATGCGTATTGTATCGCTGTCCCCCTGTATCGGCATACTGCAATACACTTTTTGACGGGAGCCGATCTAGCCAAATTAACTTAAACACTGTTTTTCCTTTATTTTGTCAGCAACGTATAAAAATTAGAATCTAATACATAAAAAAATGTTGATAATCGCAAGTCGCGGATTTAAAAGGCGGTAGCAATATGGAGGCCGCGGTATATTTGACACCATCGCCAACATGTTTACCAGTAACATGGCAAAATAGGCTTTAAAAGCTGGTAAATCTGCCGGAAAAAAAGCCTTAGATGTCGCCGGGAAGAAGATAGGTACAAAGCTGGTTAATAAGCTAAGCGCAAGGCAGGTAACACCAAAATCTCAATCAATTCTACAAAAGCATTTGACGGGGCCGCAGGTCATCGAATCCGTCGGGTCCGATCCAATGTCAATCAATTCGTTGATTGACGGAAGCGCCCTCGCTATTCAAAATTTAGTCCGGGAATTAAACGAGACGATATAAAAAAATATTATAATAATAAAAAATGGAGAAAAAATTAAGAATTACCGAAGCTTACACGACGGATGAGAGGGTCGAAATGTACGAATATCACGAATACGAACCTATTACGGGTACTAATCTAAATAACCCCGGGAAATTCGAATCAATATTTATCAGGATTTATTTACCCATCCGAGCGAAAGTTATTTGTTGTTCGAAGGGAGGTTGATGAAAGACGATGGAACGGGTTACGCGAATAACAACGCCAACGTTGCGCTAACGAATAATGGTCTAATGTATCTTTTCAATAACATCAAGTATCAACTTTCCGGCCAAGAGATCAAATCTGTCTCTCATCCGGGTCAAATTAGTACGATGTTGGGATTGCTGAAATACCAGGAAATACAAAGATACGAACCCATCGCTGATAAAGACAGCAATCAAGGATTCAACGCTCGTCAAGAATATCCAATTAGGTATCCGGATCCCAAAGTTTAGTTTTAAAGTTCCGTTTTCGGATTTTGCGAAGATTACGAAACCCTTACTCTAACGCGGAAATCGGACGACGACGCGATCTTTAGAGCCGGCGGGGTAGATGCTGTCAAAATTAGGCTTGACAAGGTGTCTTGGTTTATCCCGCACGTCGACCCCGCGGACGCCGAAAGGTTTCAACTGTACAAGACGATAGAAGAAAATCCACTCTTCCCGTAGGTTATAGAATGAGACAATGCGACTCCATAACGGTGCCTCAATCGACCAGTTTCACGTGGCGACTTTCGGTTAAGTCTTGCCCCGAAAACCTCGTTGGATTATTATAGGTTTTCAAACCGAAAAAGACGGTGATCAGGAAAAGAATCCGGCCCTCTTCGATTACGTGGACCTAAAGAATATATACGTTATGCTCAATTCCGATAGTTATCCCGAAGTTGACTTATCAACTTAATTTCGACCAATATAAATTCGCCCGCGCTTACGGAGATGCCGCGGCATTCAGGTCGAAATTTTATAGTATGGGCGAATTATTATCTAACCCCAACATCCATCCGGCCGATTACAAGACCCTTTACCCGCTGTTTGTGTTTGACGTAAGCAATCAGAGCGAGAGAATGAAGAATTCGATATCCGGATGAAAGCGCAGTTTAACGCCAACGTGCCAACGGAAGCTTTCGCCGTTGTAATAAGCGACAAGCTGCTCAACTTTCAATCTGACGGAAACAAGACGGAAGCGTAGTTTACGGTTAAAAGAAAATATTTTATATATAAAATGATACTGTTTGACGCGCGTTATAGTTGTAGAGGCGTGCCGTTTATAATGAATGACGATAACGATTTCGAGATTAAAGTCGATAAAAGAGTTCTGATTTGTTGCTTATGTTGCCGCGATGAAATAATAGTACGAAAAAACCAAATTAATGAGGATTATATCGCGGGACAATTATGCTCGAGGGAATTTAGGTTTAATAAAGACCAAATTTTCGATGTATTGAACGATCAATTTTATAATTCCTCGCGGAAATGGGTTTACGGCTTCGTCGATAGACCATTTGAGCCCGACCGCAAAGCGACATAAGAAAAATATTTCTATATAAAAATGGACGTAAAAGAGTATTACAAAGAAACTTCGGATTGTTTCCCTGAAGACTTTTGGGATGACGACTGTAAAGTGGGTGTAAGGGTTGTGATTTGTTGTTATAACCTCGATAGCGTAGTGAGAATAACCGATTTTAATGGGGATGTTCTCACGGGTCTACTTTTAAAGTTTGATTGGACTTGCGGCCGTCGCATCCACCGTGACCACTGCGACTGCGATAAAGAGCCAACGCAACCTCCTTTGATAATAAGGTATAAGAAAGAGCATATTTTCGGCGTGTTTGTGGATTAATTTTATATTTCCCCAAAATATAAATTGATTCAATGAATGAGTTAAAATGATTTTCTATTTATATAAAATGATAACGTTAGCGGAATTGAGAAAGATTTTGCGCTCGAATAACGTCAAAGGGTATTCCCTCAGTAATAAGGAACGAGTAGTGGAACATAAAAACGATATCATCTTATATGGAACAATTGGAACAATTATTATCGGCATCGACGTCGTTACGTAAAACAACAAGTTGCGCGAATAGTGATACGATTACGAAGATCAAACCGTTATTTGTATTCATTGCGGAACAATTTTAGAGGAACATTTTTCAGTCGTTGTTCAGAAACATTTAATGAGTCAACGATTAGAAGAAGCCCCGTCGATTTACAAACGAATTCCGGATTTTTAACGGAACGAACGAAAGAAAAAGCGGTCGAAATTTACAACCTCGTTCGTTCGATAAAAAAATAAACAAAACTAAAACAAATATTTTAGCTTGCGTTCATCGCGCCGCTATAATTTGCCAAGAACCAGTTTCTTTGGACGAATTTAAGGAAACGATGGGTATAAAGTTAATAAGAGGTGTAAATAATATCGAAAGTTATCTACCGAAATGCAGCGAATATAATTTTCCGATTCTTTCGCCGGGTAATGTTATAGCATCATTAGTAAAAAAAAAATGGGCTCAATAATAACGTCGATTGTATAAAAAAATTAACGAATTTATAACGACCGCGGCCGATTTATTTAATAATTCTCATCATAAATCGATCATAAGCGGTTGTTTATATTTTTGGGTTAAATTAAAAAATTTAACGATAGATCCAATTGCCGAAACTGGTCATGTAGCAAAAATGACGGTAAAAAATAAATACATAGAAATTAAACGCGCGATATTAAGAAAATATTTTAAACAAATTTAAATCGAACTTTTTTTAAATACGACGGATACGACCGGAATTTTACGAGAAAATCGATTTACGATTTATTACGATCCTACGGATTTAAAAGTCGTAAATAATCGAGGGACTGAAATTCCGATCGATAATATAGGAGATTTCCGAGATAAGAATATATTTTTAAACGCGACGTATAATTCGGGAACCATTCCTATTAATGTCGTCGTTCTCGATAATAAACGAGATATAAAAATTAATGCCGAAAAAAATACGATAAAATGCATAATGTTTCCGGAAAACGAATAGTTTTTTCTTCGATAGAAAAAATATTCGCGTGATTATATTATTCTCGGAATAATATAATCGCTTCGACTCCGTCAGGCCAGTTTTGAGGGCTACGTCGGGGCCCGCTTTGCGGGCCCAAAGGGTCGTTAGACCCCCGGTTTATAATACAACCTTATGTGCCCTTTAGTACATTCAAATGTCTTATACGCTAAAGGGTTGATTGATATCCTAGTGTCCGGATTATTAATATTAAATGACCACGTTCCCTTTACCCTCTCTTTTTCTTCCATGAAAAATATTGTTCTTCCTTCGCCGATGTCTACGTGGAAAATTCGTGTCTTACCTATAACACCGGGAGCTTGGTATTCCAAATCAATATCGAGCGTGTAAACGCCCGGCTTTTTTGAGGAGCCAGCGTTCCGAGCCGTACAGAAATTCGTCGCCTACATGATGAGGGCACTCGACCACATCATCAATGATATATTTGTTCGGCGTCTTATCAAAGGCTTCTGTGAAATACTTGTATCGTTTATTTCCCCCATCGGTGATGTCCACTCGATTCGCGACTCTGTGCAGTTTAATAACAGTACCTTTCCTGACGTCGAGCGAAACCAAGAGAGTATTCAATTGATTGTTTTTAAAAATTTGCATATCCGATTCTAGTCGTAAAATTTTGGTATTATTTCCAACGAGGGCTTTATCAACGTCCATCTTTATCCTTCCGATAATCGGATACAGATCTTTCTCATCTACGAACGTTTCCAATTCTTTTTTTAAGGTTTTCCTCCCCCCTCCCGACATCTCCCTGTAATTTCCGTTCGATTCTATCTTCGACGGTTTCCCTATCCAACAGAGGGCATACCGAGATTACGAATCTGTTTCCCGAACATATCGATTTGCCCTCTTTTTAGGAAGTTATTTATATAAGCTAAACCCACGTCGGAACCCGAAGCGTGAGTTTTTGGCATTTGACCAAATTTATTAACCGGCATTTTTTAATACATGTAATTTATTCTAAAGCTCTTCCAAAACGTATAAACATAAATGGCCGCATATTACGGTTCCTCTCGGTTGTACTTGTTCCGCGTTATAAAAAATTGTCGGCTTCATGTAGTTTTCTGATTCCGAGGAAGGTTGTATTCCGTAGCTATCGAAATAATTTTTTTCGTTTCCATTTTTATACCAACAAACCCAATGCGTACCTCCGGCGTCGGGAGATCCTATTTCGTCATCCGGATTCGTATCATCCAAATTTAATATACCGCGGACGTCCCGGGAGTTGATCGCGCATGAATACGCCTCTGAAATTAGGTATTTTTGATTTCTTGGCCGCGTCCGTCAATTCGAAATTATTGAGCGGTTTATTCGGTAAAAATACTTTTCCGATCGAGATATTCATTCTTTTTTTAATAGTTAACTATTTTTATGGTCTTAAGACCTATGGCCAGCGTGTGAACTCTGTCCGGTAAAATGACCCTTTTGTCGTCGTCGCCACTTAATGCGACCTTGTTAACTTCCTCCGTATACATTTCGTGACCGTGACTTCTCAAAACATTCATCGTTCTCAATTGTTCTTGACCCGTAAACAAGCAGTCTTTGTAATCTCCGAGCGGGATACTCTTTTTGACGACGGATTTCGTGATCCCTTTGCATTTTTTTTACGCAGTCTTTTCCTTCGAGCAATTTAAACGCGTATAATTTAGCTCTAAGTCCGACAAACTCTTCGAGAATTTCTCTTCTTTAAACATGCCAATTCCTTTCTTATTTACCCCTACTTCAATTCCGGATGGTGGTTCGCGGGGTAGTTACTCGTATCGAATTTATCTTTCACGTCCACGGAAATGTCTTTATAAAAATCTTCCGTTTCGATTTCGTACACCAAACTATCGGTGTCCGTTAATAATAATTTGGCCTTCGGCCGCTGTAAGCTAGCTTTATCCTCGTATTTCGGCCTGATATAATTGTAGTGAAAATCGTATATTAACGTTTCACTTAAATCTAGGATGCACATACCGAGATAAACCGGCTTGTCAAATTTTAAAAGGGTCTTTTTCATGTGCCCCGCTATTAGATTCTCGTCAAAGATCGTATCCCCGTTGCAATTCGGTTTCGCCGTCATTTTTTCCGCTGTCGTCTCATTATTAATTGACTTTATATCCGTTCTGTTCCTAATATTTTCCATCGTTTTCCCGTAAACGTTATTATTCATAAGTTTAAAGAAGTCCTTCTCAAATTTGTTCGTCGCCTTTCTCCTAAGATTCGTATTCAAATCGATATATTTTTAAGCCACGCGCTTTCCTCGAATCTTATTCCTCTGTGAATTTTGCCAATTTTTAACCCCAACTTTTCGTATAATTTTAAGTTTTCGTAATGAACCACATATTTCTTTTTGTCGTTTAGATTCGGGATTAATGTACTTACTTTGTCTATTCTTAAACTTTCATGAGCTAAAGAATAATTATTGTGTAAGTCGTGGAGTTCTTATGATGTTCCAAATCAACCTTTAAAATACAACCATGACTCCTCCAATTTTCCAATTCAATTTCATCCATCCATTTAAATCCACCCGTCGGTAATGGTTTACTCATCGCCCATCCGTATAAGTTGTTCGCGTCTGAATACGTTATATATTTTGTAGGTTCATTTGGGTTAAATTTATCGTTCATGTACGGGTTATTCGCTTTCCCGTATCAAGTTGAAATCATCGAGACCCCACCTCTAATTCCTTTTTCTATCATAAGCAACATGTCGGGATCCGTAAATCATTCCAGATTTACTTTCGTAATTATCAAAGCGGCGTCCCAAGCTAACCCCGGGGTCGTGTAATACCAAGCCGGGTCTAATCCGTAATTTTTGTGGCAAACTTCTCTAAAGTTTTCGAAGACGTCCGCTAATAACAAGACATCCGCTTTATTATACAAATCGTGGTAGTCTCTTAGCGTTTTCATGTTAAATTCTTTCCATACTTTCTGTGCATGCGAGTACTTTTCGTCGGTAATACCTTAGTCATTAAGACTCGAATTGAACGCTTCGTTCGGCGGAAGTTTCGTTTCATCCACCCTTTTTAGCGAATCCAAATATTCGTACGGGTATACTCCTTTCCTTAGCACTAAATCTAGTTGGTTTCCGCGGTAATACTCGAATACATTCGTGAATTGGTCTTTAGTTAAGTTGCCCGAAAGTTTATCTAAACTAGAAGCCATGAATTGAAAATTGTCGATAAATCTAATTTGGTGATTTATTGGTTTTAGTTACCCTCTTTATCGATATAGGAACCAACCTCGATTACTTTCGTAAAACTAATGTATTCTTCTTCGATTTTGGCGATGCAGTTGATGTTCCCTTCGCCTTTCCCGAGATTCTTAATAAATAGGTAGCTGTCGTACCCGCTCAAATTGTGAAACACTACCGGTGTAAATTTCGGTTTCCTGTACATGAAATTACATTTATTGTGCGCCGCCCTCTATATTTTCCGGTGAAGTGACAGTGATCGCGGACCTTTTTACGACCCTTGACAATTTCTTAAACCTCTCCGTACTAAAATCCGACGTATTAAACTTCTTTTGATACTCTATTTTATCTTCGCCGAAACCGCCGTCACAGATCCAACACCTCGTAGCTTGTTCGAAATCCGCCCGATCCATTCGACCAAATATCATCTCTTTAGGGGGATATTACGAATTTCTTTCACGTCTTTTTCCAACATTTCTACAAATTTCCGCGCTACGTTTTCGTTTTCGTCTTCGCGGTGAGGGTGACTGGAGCTTTCTTGTACACTTTATCATCGAAACATTTAATGTAGTAACAAAATCTTGATGGGACGTGTTTCTGATATTGATTAGTATAACTCTAGTCCGGATTTGGTTTACAAGTATCGATAGGTTTAAGAAAACTTTCAAAGTCGGCGTACACTGTTAATGAGACTTTCATATTTCTCACCCAATTTTTAAATCCGACAAATGAGTCTTCTTTCGGCATATCTATCTTAACACATTCGTTCGAATAACAATATTCCACGTGTTCGTCTAGCTTCACTCGCGAATTAAATGGGTTTTAACAGTTGCGACAAAAATAACGTTTCCACGTTATCTTCGAAATCTGCGAAGCTAATAATCTACTTAAGCCCGTTATAATACAGTAATGTTGTCTTTCTCCGTCGGAAATCAACAAAAGGTCTATTGTATGTTCACTTTTAAAGTGTTTGTTCATTCTAAGAGGGTAAATAAACCTTTCATAAATAAATAGATAAACACATAAATGGCGATGCCCAGATTCTGTTCTTCGAACTTATCTATATCTTTCAACGAAAAGTGATGTTTTATATATTTCATGTTTAATTCGGCTACTTTACTTTTTAGTTGCGTGTCTATACGTTCGGCATTTGCTCGTATCGGATTAAGCGCTCGTAATAAGCACCATTCGAAACATTTGTTGTCGTCGTTTTTCATATTAATGATCGCTTTCATCTCCGTGAGCTTTTTGGCAGTTTTATGTAAGAACTTCCTCTCAGCAGATGATAAACGACCGTATGAATCTCGAGAGAAATGATCGAACTAAAATTCCAACCACTACCCATATTTTGAAATATTGCCATCGATTCCACGATTTTGTCTATCATGATATCGTACAATTCGTCTACATCGGTTCCCTCGAGGATGACCTCGATATCGGAATGAAAATCCGCGGGTTTAATTACGCTTCCCCGATACTAATGTTTACTTTCTCCATATTACATTTAAGAATTAACTTAAAATTAGTTTTTGTCTTTCCCCTAAAAAAATTAATTACGGTTTGTCGAACTGCGTTGAAAAACGATCGCAGGTCATAACCTTTTCTCCCTTCTATGACATGCACGGTTGTAAATTTCATCAAAGCGGATCTGCTTTCTTTTAACTCGAATGTCCGCAGCGTTCCTGACTCGAACAATGCATTTACTTTTTTCATCAAGGCTTCGAGTCCCGGGTGGCCCTTCTTTACAACTTCTTCACCAACTTCTTTATCAGCATCCTTCAACCACGTTGCCCAATCGGTCGCGGCTTTTACTGATTTTTCCACAACTTTTTTGACGTTGCTCGCCGCAGTTGTAACCATTCTAGGGACAAGAGTCGGCACATTAATATTTGGCACTGATTCATCGAGCAGCGGACTTGTATGTTCGCTACTTCGCGGACCCGTCATAGTAGATGTACCGGGGCCGGTGTTAACACCAACGCTAGCGATCGGCACCTGTCGACGTCGCACCATTCGTCTTCGCATTGGACTTAATAATTTTTCCTCTCTTAATTCTTTGACAGTCGACATGTCTTTATATAGACAATATTTTCTTTAAGCCAAGTTTTCTTTAAATCATATTTCATATTCAGCATTTGCGGGCTATAAATAGATTTGGAAAACCCGCGGATAGTGGGAAATCGCGGATACGGAAAACTCCAGTTTGATGAGTCATCGCGCGCATTTGATACTTTAACCACGGATATGGTTAAAATATCGATTTTAACCACGTATATGGTTAAATGAGCCAGAACCTGTATTATTACACTACTTGTCTTAACTATGCATAAGTTTCATTTTACCATTTTGACAAAAATGATGGAAAACTTTTTCTACTCTTAAGTAATGATCACTTGTATCTCATGAAACCTGAAAAATTATCATTGACAGAAATATTGTAAAAATAAAAAAATATCTGTAGCCCATGTGTTTTAGCCCAGTTATTTGTTATGAAGGATAAATATCCACATGTAAAATTAGCCCTAGGAGTAGATGAGTAGATTCCACTTCAGAGCTAAGCACTGAGGGCAAAATCCAATTAACCGTTCTACTACATGGAACGCAAATGTTCACATGACCATTTTTTCAGGGGGGGGGGGGGGGGCAAATGTCATCGCCATCATAAATTAGTTCTAGTTGGTTCATATTTTTCAATTACCAGATAACGCGACCAGCGACCTCATATGCTTAGATCAAACAATAATCAAGTTTTCTAACGACGTTGAATATGTTAACGGCAACGTTATTTGTTGGTAGTCACAACAATGCATACAGACATCAGCGAAATGCGCACGTATTACACTTTCAAAACGATTGCCAATACCAATTAATTTATCAAAAAGCTATGATTTTTTCGTCAATTGATTAATAACAGACTCCTTATTCCCACAAGTTACAGGAGCGAGGTGCTTTATCTGAATAAAGAACACATAATTTATAATGATGTTTATAATATCTGAGACCATTATACTTCATCTCAGATACTATATAATTAACTAAGGTATAATATTATTTTAATACATACAATATTTTTCCTATTCGCTCAAATAATGTCTGTTGAATGCCCCCCACCACCACTTCTCAACATAGATCATGAATAAGCACTTTGTTTAGATAGGTTTACAGGCCTACCTATATTTAGACTAATTACCGTTACACCATAAACACTAATAGACTTTGGTCATGAT
Source organism: Lutraria rhynchaena (assembly GCA_008271625.1). NCBI lineage: Eukaryota > Metazoa > Mollusca > Bivalvia > Venerida > Mactridae > Lutraria > Lutraria rhynchaena. Next base: position 543,573 of record VIBL01000232.1, read on the forward strand.
GTAATCGATTATCTAAAATAAAATTTGGCTGAATCAGCAAGTTTATGTCTCTGTGTATTTTGTCATGTGATTGAGTAATAACACGTGACTGAGAATTAAGATTCGTACTGGTACCCGTTGACTCTAGTATACAGAGACCTTCTTTGATGCACTGCAAAATGGAACGGGGACCAGTTTAATTAATAACTTGTGGTAGAATATAATGGAATGGCATTAGTGTCAGTTGGGGTCAAGATAATATTTGTACGCATATATATTGACCCTGGGTATCAGAGAATGCGTGTTTCAATTCACGTGTACAGAAATGACATGATATCCAGGTAATAAAAACGTACATGAACATGATGTTTTAGATGCACATGTTTCATTATAGGCTTAAAACTCGTTCCTATGTAAGTATTAATAAATAGCCTATTTAGATTCAGTCATCAACAGTGCTTCATATAATCACTTGACTTGCAAGCAGAAGGTCGCGGGTTCGAGCCCCGCATCGGGAACTTTATTTTCTGCCTATTACATTATGCATGTTTTCGTAAATTTGTATTAATATGTCTTACTTGACAAAGTATGTAAATCCCCCCTCCAAAAACTTTCATCATCAAAGACGTCAGTTACATTTTAAGCAACGGTAATGAGTGTTATGCATGTTATGTCTTTATTTCTCATAAAATTACATATTAGTGTAAAACTATATATATTGCTATTATAATGTCATATGTCTATGTATCTCTGAAATATATGACAATTTCTGCTGAGTTTAGTTTGATAAAGGCACAATAAATCATTCTAATACTACAGACATGGCTGTAAACGTAAACGAGGCGTTTCTGTCTCAGAGTGTCGGTGTGCAGACATGCCCCACCTGGAAATCAAAAATAATCTTAAGCCGCCCCTGAATTCATTTACTTTGTCATGATTTTTTTTCAAATCATTCATAGGTGTATGTTTCTTGTATCTAGATGTTTTCAATTTATTATATGACAGCTAAAAAACTCCAAAAGTGACACACTTATATCAAGGGAAACCCAAAAAAATATTGAATTCGATTGGCTATACAGATGTCCGGTAACCCAACGTGATCTACATACCGTAACAGCGAACCAGCTATCACGATAAATTTTTAAAAATGCCGATCCTAACATTGTAACACTCCTTGAGTTTAAAGTACCATATTGTTGACGGAAAACTGATGTAATAAAACGCTGACGAATATAAATTCTACTTTCATTTTAATCTACTTTCGATTTTGGTCTGACTGGTATACAATATTATCAGACTGTGCTGAGTTTAAGTATGAAAAACGGTGCGTCAGTCTAGATTTTCTGTAAACATGGCGGACGTGGAGTTGCAACAGAAAATTGTAAAATTTCTTTCAGAAAAACCAAAGAAGTCTGAATTATTTTCGAAGCTTGCTAATGTGTTCAGAATTCCCAAGAAGTCGCTGAATATGCAGCTATATAAAATGGAAAGAGAGGGACGCGTCGTTAGATTGCAAGAAACACCGCCGATCTGGGGCTTGCCTAATCAGAACTGTAAAAGTTATTCGGTTACCCGCGATAAACCGATCATGAAATCCAGCATACGCTCGAAGAAACGAACAAAAAACACTTTACATGAATTACAGGTAAGATAATGATTTTCTTGCAATTTATTTCAGTGTTTATAAGAAATGCTTAATGCCGCGATCTTTGGGGATTCTATGATATAATAAACTTAATTACAAAGTTAATGTTCACAATTATACTGATTCAGGCTTTCAGGCGTTCCTAGTTTTCCCTGTTTTTAAGTGCTCTTAGCTTTTTCTTGGTTTTTCTTGAAGCTCCTAGTATACCTGTTTTTTTAACCTTTATGTAATTTTTGGAAAAATTGTATAATGTTTTAAAAGGGTTTATATATCTAGTAGCGGAAGTCAATCAGGATGTTTAGCAGTCTGTGTTGCTGGATACTGTGTCATGTCACTGGTGTGTCATACAGCATGGTCTGGGACAGCCAGTTGTAGATGATGCAAAAAGGTTGGACAATGCATAAGTGATTTCCACATGTGACTGAGAAGCAGAAGCACAGTTACAGTCAGCTAAACCATCCCATTGCATGCAATGGTGATAATTATATTCAGTAAAGTTCCGCATAACGACCAGTCAAATAATACAAACAACTCATTATTATGACGACTTTTTTTAGGAACCGGGTTTTTCCCTGTATATTTCTACATAATAAATTATGACCGGTCTGCTATTACATAATACAACCACTTATTGCAGAACAAACGTGTCATTTTGTGTTGTTTTAGGCTCCAATAAACCGACCACCTAATTATCACGTGTGTCAGAACATCAACGTTGACTACTTGAGGATGACACTATTTAACGACATTCTAATGCTTTGCATTAACAACTTAAACAAGGGAGCAAACTTGTGAAAAACTGATAAGCAATGTGGTGATTGATTTATAATCAAATCGTTTGAAATTGAATGATTAAACCATTTTTTGATCTGTTTGATTGACATTAATGCCGACGGTCAAGAATTCACACTTAATTATCAGATGGGTACAAATGAATTAAAAGTACAATATTAAAGTATGGTCTTATGTCATGATATTTTAATGATATGCTGATTTAACTTGCATTTTTGTGTTCATGTTGCATCATTTTGATTTAACTACATGTATGACATGACTAATTTATGTACCACTCTGTGCCTTACAAAAAACTCTTACCTCCTATACAATGTAAATTGTATGCACAAAAGCATTTTGAATAAAAAATGACAATTTCAATGAATAAATTACAAAAATGGCATGTTTGTTGTATTTGTATATATTTGTATGCCAGTTAATGTATCAAATTAAAGAACATATCTGTATTTGAATCATAATTCACAAGGTTATCATGGTTATTGTGTAGGGATTTGACTTTAAAATTTGTGGGTCTAGATATTAAGACTGACTCGATAATAAGACCACTTTCTAATTCTATCAGTCCGCTTGGTGGTCTTAATACTTCACTGTATTATAAAGCAAAAAAGGTTGCATATGTAATATACTTCCTGTGAATAATTGCTTTTTTTCAAATATTAGAAATTTACTATAGCTGTTTAGGCTAGTGGGTGTGTCAGTGTGAAGACTGCTTGGAATAACCTCATTACGTAATAATGTAAAATTCTTTTTTGCTAAGAATATTATACGTATAGACATAAGAAGTCACATTTTCTGAAAATGAAGTCACTTAAATTGTCACTGCTTCTACTACTCCTTAATTAAGTTTAAGCTGAAAAGGTATAGATTGGTGGCTAAAAGTTTTGCTTTAATTTTTAAGGAAACTAAAAAGAAGTTATGATAAGAATTATTCTGTAAAGAAGCACTTGTCTTTGATATGATTTCATATGGATTGATTTCTGAATAATACCAAAAAAATAGTGACTGCTTTATGGAATATTTAAGTATTTAATTTTGTATTTCTCTGCTTATTCACACTGAAATAACTTTGACTAATCACAATTTAAACAAATTAAGTAGGACTCCATAGTTTTAGAACTGGCCATGTCAGGCCAATACTCTTTACAATTCATGATAATATAATATACTTAGTGTTTCGACTGATTTGAATTTTCAGTGTGAAGCAAGTGAAGAGAAGAAAATTATTGATCTATTGAGAGACAGAAAGAAACCAATGAGACCAGTGGATATTGCTCTTTGTACTGGATACACAAGGGCAACTGAGGTGAATAGGAGACTTTATGGTATGCAAAAACGAGGTATTATTGTGAAAAAAACACAGCAGCCACCAACATGGGAATTAGTTGATCAACAGCCAGGCGCTTGTGGTTATCACTCTGATGGTAAGTTCCAATTTCCTTGGTTGATATGTATCTGGTTAAAGCCATGGGCATGGCCTTGAACACATGTCTCCTTATCCTGACTTAAAAAATTTTACCAACAAAATTTTGACAAGTATCAGCATCTTCTGATATATTTGTCTGTTTAGTTATTGGTTTATCTTATTCTTGTTTTGTGTCTATAGACTATCTTATGAGTAGGAGTTTAAAGGTATGTGTCAAAATGAACTATTATGTTTATGTATCGTTGTTAAGATGTGAAATATTTAAATGTTATTTTTGTTACACTTTCTGTGAAGTTTTTTAGATATTATATTAATTATATGTTTTGAGTACAGAGTAATACCTGTGGATGACTCAAGAGTCGAGGTTTTTGAGAGAGTAGATGCATGTAAAATCTCAAACAAAATGGACCAAACACATCAATAAAACATCATTTAGTAAAGTAGTCCATTTCTTAAACTTGTTGGATGTGAACGCATGGGACACTTATACATGTATAGCAGTGACCAAAATGTTGTCACCAGTCTCTGGATGTAAGTAATTTTCAGAGGTCACAATATGCATAATTGTATAATAATTAACTAGGTTTGCAATCTTGTGGAATACTTTAATTATTTTACAAATGTCTTGTTACCCTTGAATCAGCTACATTTGATTATTTGTTACAATTTCAGATGATTCATCTTTCAATGCTGAGCCTGCTGGTGTGATCTCCCCTGTGACATCATGTTTCACTGACTTTCAAGAAACAAAGTTATTCTCCTCTCAAAGGGATGCCAGTATGTTTTCACAGCGCACTGATAATGATGATGGATTTTCTGGTGCTAGTGTTGTTAACCCTCCCTCTGCTGAAGGTTCAGACAGAGAACTTATAATTCACTCAAAACCATTAGAAGATATTCAAAATGATCCAACTAGTGACACTACTCAGAGATCTAGTGGCTTTTATTACACGCCACATGTAAAAGATTTAGAAAGAAGTGCAAAAGGTAGTCCATACAATATTGGAAAAGTTGGAGATTCAAATTCTAATTCAGAAAATGTTTATGACATAAAAAGTATTAATAGTGATATTGGTGAAATAAATAATACATCAAGAGACTTGAGTGATACAAATACAGGAACAAAACCTAGAAGTTTTCGTGATGTTTTTCATCTTAATTCCCAGTCTGTTGATTCAACGAGTTCTTCAGACAGTATGGATATTGGAGATATGGTGAAGTCTGAAAATGATTCCAACAGTGGTGAAGGTAGAACTGTAGAACATATGGATGATTCATGTGGTCAGTTTGATTCTAATGTTCAAGATGTTACGAACAATTCAGTTGAAATGCTGAGTGCATCAAATTTTAGTGATGAAACACATAGATCAAATACCGCTGGTCAAACAGAAAGTTCTCCTCAGTGTAATACAGATTCATTCAATTGGTCTACTCCCGAGTTAGTTCATAATGTATTGAAACTAGAAGAAGAAAGTATGTTCAAACCAACTGCTAGTTTATCAAATGAGGTAGAAAAAACTGGTAGTGATAATGTCATAAAAATGGAAGGGACCAATAATGACTGTGATGAAGTGGTTGATGATGCTAACAAAGGTATATATGAAGACAAATTTGAATTTGAAGATATGGAAGATTGTGATAAAGTGTTACAAATTTTATTTGAATTGAAATTTGTAGCTCAGTTTATTCTGAAAAAGAAGACTGGTATGAATGAGGATGATCTTGGTGATGTTTTAAAGAAATGTGTTTCTTTAAATCTCATTTCTGGTTCAGCTAAATTGTGGAAAATAACAAAAAATGGTCTAAACTATGCTAGCAAAAAGTTTAACAATTCCAGTATTGCCGAGAATTCATCAGTGCTTCCTGCAGTGGCAATGAAAGCTAAACAGACATTTAAAGGACCACCACCTCCCCCTATGGCTTTGTTAAACAAACAAAAACCCACCGATAATACAAACTTTGGACAACAAACTGGTTTAAATGATCATAATCCATCTTCATCAAACATTAGTTCTCAGTCCTTGTTTAAATCACCTAGCTCAAGCAGTGTGCAGAGTTTGAACAAAAGTACTGCTGTTCCTTCCTCAGGCATGACAAGTATTCATAGTGGTGTGCAACCTTTGATGTCTCTACAATTTGACTCAGCTGTCCAGTATGGTGACAAGAGTGCAAATCAGCCATTGTTTGAGGACAGGGAATATATGTCATTGCCTTCAAATTCATCCCATTTGGGTCAAGACTCTCTATTTAGCAGAAATTCTTCTGACTCCACTGGTGCTTTCCAATCTTCACAAATGTGTTCTTTGTCTAATGTTACTGAATCAAGGGACAGTACTCCTCTGTCTAGTTTCAATACTCTGAAGGCCTCATCTGGTTTCCAAGGTCAGAAGTATTATCCATACTTACAGAATAGCAATAAATCTATCCAAGCTGTTCAAGAAACTAGAACACGTGAGATTCCAGAAAAATATGCTAATTACCCGAACATGTCACGCAGTCCATTAACCTTGCAGGGTCAGGCACAAAGCATGTCAAATAATCGTGCAGGATCTAAAGGTGAGAGCAGCAGTGTCTTCAGTAAGGGGCCTCCACCTTCCCCTATGGATATTTTGTCAAAAAATCTCAGGAAAACTGAAATATCGCCAACAAATAGTCTAAAAGAAAGAATTTCAGTTACTTCCCAAAGTGGTTCTTTTGTAACATTGTCTCAACCATCATCAGCTAACAAATTTAGTTCACTTGGTGGAAATAACGACAGTTTTTCAGGTTCAAATTTTCCAGCAGGACAGTACTCCTCGGTTGGTTCTTACAATGCATCTTCAGTTCCCATTGCCAAACAGTCTATGGCTTTGAACCAGTCTAGTTTATCACAGTCTGGTTCCATATATTTGAATCATAGTAAATCTTCTGAGCATCATAGCCTTCCTGCCAGTCTGTCTGATGTAAAATCTGAGATGGTAACCAGCCCGTTTAATTCAGACACAGAAAACACTCAGTCTAGAAGGGGACCACCAGCACCACCTGCTGTGAAACTCGGATTACAGTCCCAGCAACCAAGGTCTCTTCCAACACAATCCCATCAACTTATCAAAACGACAGGAAATGTCAACCTCGGGCTTGCACTCAGTAGTGAAAGTTTTGCCGCACTAAACAAAAATCCAGTCAGTGCTCTCATGGAGTATGCTCAGTCCAGAAAAATGCAAGCTCGAGTTGAGGTTTTGAGTCAAAGAGGATCTTCACACAAACCAACGTAAGCTATTTAATATAAACTTCATTATGTATACAGGTATTTTTCATTTGAATATTAAATTTTGAATTTTAAAGGTGGATTTTGCCATGACAGAGTCAGGTTTTACTAGGCAAAAGCACACTTTTTTGTTACATACATAGATATATTTAACAGTCTAATGATATTTTAATATTCATAGTGCATAGTTTGAAGTAAATAACCCGAAGATTGTGAAATATTTAGTAATACAAATGTTTCAGGTTTGAAATGGCAGCCTTCCTTGGGAATAGAAGATTTCCTCCAGTCACATGTCACAACAAGAAAGATGGACGTAAGGAAGCCTGTGACATAGCTTTGCGTCAGCTCATTGCTGAAGGACAATTCCAGACAGAGAAAGATGCAGCTAAAGGAGACACTGTAAGTATACAGGGTGTGGTCCTGTTGTGGATTTCTGTGAATGGGATGATTATGGGACTATTGTTGTGATACATGTATATCTGTTGGGGTATAACGAGGATTAAGGCCATTCTCCTCAGATTTTCGTCATACATATGTTGATGTATCACCATTACCTGTAGAATTACTGATACTCGTATTTGTTCAATTATTCTGTTTCAAAATGCTTTCTGGTTGTATCTTTCACCTTAACAATAAAATCCCCCTTCTGATCATCAACTAATTACACCCTTTAGTTTAATATCAATCTTGTCTTACAGAAGGCTGTAGTAGCAGCTTGCCATATAGAAAATCACGCAAAATACTTTAACATAAATGTTCAGTCTGAAAGATCTTATTATGCCAGTCTGCAAATTAGTCTGTTGCTTAAAGCCTAAGGATAATGAAAAATCTTGCTCGAGTAAAAAATAAACGTTTTTCATATTAAGTGGATGATAAAATAGCAGACATTAACAATGCACCTGTTTCAGAGGTTTCAGCTTTCATTATAATGTGGAAAAAGAAACTGAATCATACACATGCTTCTAAAGCAATTTTCTGTTTCTAATGCTGATGACAATTTAACTTTTACATCTAGTGTAGTGTTAACGACAATTATTTTAAAATCTGGATTTAAAAAAAATTGAGGATTTTTCAAATTGTCTGTTAATATTTTCCATAGCTAATGTTTCTTAATAATCTTTTTCAGACTGGGTTGACAGCTGCCCCATCAGTCAACATGACACATTTTGATACCATCGCTGCACTTACACATCGAGGCTTTACTGCCTTGGTCTCTCAAATCACTGCTGAATCATTTGCTGGTCGGAAGGTGATTGCTGGACTTGTGATGAAAAGGACTCCAGATGATGCTGGAGTGCTTATCAGTCTAGGAACAGGTATATTTAATATCTGAATTATGCAGATCTGGTATTTTTAGCTTAATTATGTCCTGGAATATTGACTTCAAGACCCAATCAGTCCAGTCTGGATATCTGACTTACCTTAACCAGTCTAGTTTGGATGTGTAGAATTTTAGCTCAACTGTCCTGGTCAGGTATCTAACTTTTAGGTCAACCAGTCCGGTCTGAAAATCTGACGTTTAGCTCATCCTGTCAAGTCTCCATTTATGATTTTCAGCTCAAACAGTCCAGTCTGGATGTGTTTGACTTTTACTTTAATTAGTCCAGTCTAGTTGTCTGACTTACCTCAACCAGTCCAGTCTGAATATTAGGTTTTTAGCTCCAGTAGTGAAGTAATTTTGTTCGTTTGACTGATTGAGTTTGTGTTTTAACCAGTTAAGAATATTAAGAAGTTTCATTTTTTTTAATTCAAAGCTTTTCATTTCTTTTTTAATTATTGTTTTGAAATTGTGAATATTTCATGTGATTTTGTTTGTAAGTATAATTTTTGTTTAATTAAAGGTAATCGTTGTATAACTGGTCAACAGTTAAGCTTACAAGGTAATACAGTGAATGATTCACATGCTGAAATAATTACCAGAAGGGGCTTTCTTAGGTATGTTTTGCTATCATTTATTGATACTGTATTATAGTCAGTCTTTATTATGTTAGAAACACTGTTTCATACGGGGGGAGGGTTGTCTATCCATCTGTTAGTGTGTCAAAAATTATCTGTATCTTCGTTTTTTGTGCCTGTATTTATTATTATTGATGTATACAGAAGCATTTTGGTATTTTTACTTAAATGTATTCAAACAAGTAAACAAAGGCCATAAGTGAGAAAGAATGAAATAAGGCATTTAATCTCGGCTGGTCTGTCTAGGTTTATTTGGCCTGTTTATCAATATGTGTGCTAAAGAGTGACCTTTGGTTACAATATGACCTTCATTTATATTTGGTTGTTAAGTCTTTAGACAAGAAAACAATTAAAATACAGTCGACTCTCGTTAGCTCGATTTTCGTGGGACTGGGAAAAATACATCGAGCTAACGAAAATCGAGCTAAAAATCGACGATCATGATCCACTTCCTTGTGTGTGTGCTACATGTTGCACTTTATCGTCTACCGGTGTGTGTTGTGTGAATAGCACGTCGTGACGTTTACATGTTTGTAATTAATAAATAAACAAATAACCAAATTAACAACAGAAGATTATGATAATTTATAATATGTTCAATATGTGACATGTTTGGACCCTGGAGTAAATGATGACAAACAAATTTTCAACTGATCTTTATCCATTGTTGTAATTGATAAAAGGTGTGAAAAACAGCGAGCTTGGTCAAATCTCAAACACATCGAGTTAAACTATTGATTTTATGTAGAGATACGTCGAACGGGACTTGATAATTTAGATCGACGTAACGAAAAAAATCGAGAGGTAAGTTCGTGTTAAACGCCGATTTTAATATGAATAAAGAAGGACAAAATTCGGGACTTTTGAAATTAGGTCGTGCTAACGAAAAATCGTGCTAAGCGAAATCGACGTAACGAGAGTCGACTGTATTTATTTCATATTTAGGATCAAAGAAGGTATTGTGTGAGCGTACAAATAAAAAATAGCATCATTTAATCCCTTTAGACTTTCATTATTTCTTTCCTTATTATAGGTTCTTGTACAAACAGTTATTGGAGTATGATCCAAGTCGCTCAAGCCCATTATTTGAGAAGTCACCTAATGGCAAACTGAAGATCCGTTCTAATATAACATTCCATTTGTACATTTCAACAGCCCCCTGTGGTGATGGTGCTTTGTTTTCACCGAGGTAAGTACACACGGTCATTAAATTTTGAATTTCCTCTCAACCCCCTGTGGTAATGTTTCTTGGTTTTCACACATACATGCTGTTTGCGGATGTTTCCACTGGCCACCAGTGCTTTCTTGCATGAGTAATTCTGACTTTTGTGAGAACATGTTCTTTAAATTTGTGTATATATTATCTTAATGTATTGTTGAGTTTATTCACATCTGTTTGTAATATTTGTGTCTATGAATATCTGCTTTACAGGGATGTGGAATCAAGTAAATCTCCTGTTGATACAAGAATTCGACCCCCTCATGAACCAACATTCTCGAGCAATGTTCAGGGCCTGCTGAGGACAAAAGTCGAAGGAGGTGAAATTGCATCTTACAATCAAAGTTTCATTAATACTTCTTTGATACAAAAACAATTCTCTTACTGTATAAATTTATTTTTGTTTAAAAAAAATGTTTCCCTGTGTTATAACTGATGAATGTGCAATATATTTAGGTATATTTTAAATAAAAAACTTATCATTTTTGAAAAGGAAAGCCTTAGAGCTTGAGCCTAGGCTTGGCCGAAGAAATGAAAGCATTTGACTTGCTCTATTATGGCAGATCAAACATTGGCAGGTTGTATTTAGGTGTGTGTGTTCATGTGTCATTCCATCACTTATTAAGGCCAACTTCGGTTAAGGAAATGTTGTGTTGGAAGTTGATAGTGGCAGAACTCATTGTGTGTTTTTTTGTGCGACAATTTTATGTTTGATAATTGTACCTGAAATCATTTTACCCATCGAGTACAACCTCCCCAATAGTGTTTAAAATACTGAGTCATATGTTGATAGTTGTGTGTGATAGGATTTGTAAGTTATTGGTTAGTGTTTTAGGCTAAGCTCACAGGTCAGATGGGTTGTTATCTGTAAAATAATTTTCGTTGTTATTGTAGGTGAAGGTACCATACCAATCGAGCCTGGGTTCAGAGGTCAGACATTTGATGGCATACAGCGAGGTGAAAGGTTACGGACGATGTCATGTACAGATAAAATATGTCGCTGGAATGTCGTTGGGATGCAAGGAGCCTTACTCAGTCATTTCCTTGAACCTGTCTATCTGGATTCTTTGACTTTAGGTAATTGTAGATTTCTTGGTAACTTCATTTACCGAATGGTTCGAGTGCCAATTCAAAGGATGTGATAGTAGAAGGTGTAAAAGTTAAAAAGGTCTATGAGATATTTTGAGTGTGAGGTTATTAAACATTTCTCACTTTCACTCTAATTTTTTATTTCCAAAAATGTTTGAAAAAGTCCTTAAATCATCATTTTTATGGCCAAGTTTTTGATATGATTTTCATAGGATTTATGTATAAACGTATGGTTCCAGTCTATTGCTTCTTACTCATTTTGAAATTAGAACAAGTCTGTTATTAAGAAATAATATTTCATTGTCTTTTTTTTATGAGCCACATATATGCTGGTTTTTACACCATTTCCTGATCAGTGACTGAAAATCTTGATAGTGTAACTGATAAAAAGTTGATTTAATGCATTTTGAATCATTTGTGAATTGTAGCATGGTTGATATCCTATGAATACGAAAACGATGTGCAGTAAACACTCCGTTTTAAGACCTTTTTGATACCAAATAGACTGGTCATAATATTAAGGTCATATTATCGGGTTGAAGTATAAAGGAAATGGCGCAAAGCAGTTGGAAAATAAGTGGTCATTTTAATGAGGTGGTCTTAATAATGAGATGGTAGTAAAATTTAAATGTTTGCTGAGTGAGATTTTACTTACATCTTGAATTATGATTATTAGTAGTCACTGTATTATTTGCTCTTATATTTCTGTATTTCTTGTATGTAGGCTTGCTATATGAACATGGTCATCTAGCACGAGCAGTGTGCTGTCGTGTGGGTCGTGGCAGCCCTGATATAAATACGCTTTTACCACAGAACTACAAGCTAAATCATCCGTGGCTGGGACGTGTTACTGTCTGTGATCCTCCAAGGGAAGTCCAAAAGACTAAAGCTTTGAGTATAAACTGGTGTTTTGGGGACAAGGCCCCTGAAGTGACCGATGGGACCCAGGGGCTGTGCTATACAAGGTATAAATGATTCCTGAGTATCATATTCTAGTGAAGGTCTGACAGTTGATGACAAACAAATAATCACTGGCATTATAGGAATGATAGCAATCACTTGCTTCATTTTTCACGAAATAATTATTTGTCAAGTTTATCAAGGAATTTGTTTAAGTTATCAACAATTCCCTTTTATACAGTTTTTGAAACATCTCTTAATTAAGTGAACTGGTCTCCTGCTTTGTCTGGTCAGGTCCAGACAGGCATGTTGGAACTGGGTACCAGGTCTTTGTACTTTAAAAATTTGAAGTGGCTGGTACAGATTAGTTTTCCATTAAATATAACTTTATATAAATATAAATCCTTTTTATAAGAATTCTTGTTTTTATTTAGAAAATGCTTTTCAGAATTTAAGGTTATAAAACTTGAGATTGATCTCCCCACTCAATATTATGAAGTAAATTATGATAATATTTTATCACTATTCTAACAGTATTTTGTAATCAAGTAAATTGATAAAAAATGTTTACTTTCACGTAATTATGACGTATATACATGTTGGTCTAAAATTAGCTAGGAATGAAAACCATAGTAAAGGTGGTAGTCAGATCTCAAATTGTATTAGCTCAGGACACTTAGGTTCATTTGATTTATAAGTATATATAAATGTGGCTGAATTCAGTTTATGACTTGTGGATTGTATCATACTGAACAAGTTTTATCTTTGAATTACATGTGTTCAGTTATGTGACCCTCAATACGTATTTTAGATTATGAAATAGAGCGACACTAAGTAGACACAGTCAAGACTGATAGTTGTTTGGATTGTGTTGATTTGATATAAATCACCATGTTGTGTATGGCTATCTTCTAATGCATTTAAATATAAATTGAAAGCTGTTATATAGTCAAATTTGAGTAGTAATCATTAACAGATTATGAAACATCAGTGAGTTTATGAGAGGAAACTCATTTCGTATTAATCATGTACCGATAAGCCATGCTCATATGATGGAAGACAATTCTATGCTATTTTCCAATTATTTTCAGTATTGAAAAAGGATTTTTTTCACGGTGTTCAAAGCGCAACTTGTTTATGCAGTTCAAGTCTCTATGCGAAAAATTTGGTCGTCAAGATTTATTGCACGTATCGTCGTACCATGAAGCTAAAATGGCTGCCAAGGATTTTGTTTCAGCTAAAAGTGTAATGAATCAGAGATTTAAAGACAATGGTTACAGTATGTGGGTGTCAAAACCTGTGGAAGAGGAAATGTTTGGCTTTGAGGAGAGTTAGAATGAAAACCTGGGTCCAAAGTTATAAAATTGTAAATTAATCTTCAGTTCAATATGCTGAAGTAACTTATGATAAGATTATGTAACTTTCTAAATCATATTCTCTGTTCAAGTTAGTGTATAAATAACAAATGTAACTAACTTATATCAGTCTGAAATAGGTTCAGAATTAAAGTGATATTTGATACAGAAGTTTATCTGAAGTTACAGAACATTTGGACTAGAAGTCAAATATCTTGAGCTTGCATTCATCATTTTGATCTATTCTTTTGAAATATTTTCAAAATTTTAATGATAAGATTTTTGTATGATTGATTTCTTATTATACTTGCTGTTTATGATGTGATTAACTTGAAATTTATTTTAGAATTCAACACATGTAAATATTTGATCTAAGATATTTTTTAGAATAAATAACCAATATTTGAGCATTGAGACTAACCAGAAATTTCATAAAATCCGACCAAGGTCTTCCTCATCAGGTTGTTAAGTAATGTGATCTCTTAAAAGTAGATTTTTGACATTTTAAGAAAATCAGAAATCTCTTAATGCAACTGTCCTTTTGGTGTTGTTTGCTTCAGGTTGTGATGGAATTACCCCATCCATATCTTATGATTTTTTTTTGCTTAGGAAGACATACAGAGGTTATATGTGTCTTGCAAATTAGGATAAGAAATCTTGTTTTTAAAATAGTGTGTATATTTTATGTGTGATTTTTTTTGTAAATATGCAGGTATTTTCTTCTGTTTTTGCAGACATTTCTAAGTTATTAAATATACATTAAATACTCTTTAAATGACACATGTAGTTGCATATTTAGATTTAATATTTTGTTCTAAAGGGAAGTAATTCTTGAATCATGTTTTATAATTTTGCACAAATTTGGGAATTATCTCCCTTGTCATATGAAAGTTCTGATCATTGATATATTTGTCTGTGGCATTTTTTTGTAATTGAATTACACAATTTTTATCAGATCTATATTCAGAAAATAATATTTGATAACTATTTGGCTACACAGTGACTTACTTCTGGTATGATTTGTCCCCAATATTTTCATACTTTTACTGTTAGAAATTTAAGGGTTATCACCAAAACAAATAGGATTGGTCTGGTTTCGGTAAACACAACTTTTTTTCTGTCCTAAGCAGCTTTGAAAATCGTCAGTGAAAGGAGACTAGCCCCCAGACCTATGTTTATGTTTCAAGATTCAGTAATCCTTTTAGATTGTAAGTAATTAAGTTGAAAGTTAAAACAATTCTGTATCAATGGCATAAACAGTGTTTACAAAAACATGGGTTCTTGCATTCTGATATGTAGGAAATACTGAAATGTCTGCTATAAATAACTGAAAATGGGCAAAATATCTGCACCCCAAACATCATATTTTCAAAGTCAGTTTTTGATGGTCATTTTACCCTTATATTGAATTGGAGAATATGTGCAATTATTGATGTTGTTATTATTGTGGTATCTTGTTTTCTGTTGTTGTTTTTTTAGGGTTTTGCTGATATTTGCTTTGTTACTCAAAATGATGTATGCAAGAAAGCTTGTTTTCTATATGAAATAGTCTATAAATATTTGAAGTTACAAAGTTTTAGTGTTTGAATATTTTTGCGCACAGTGATTGCTGCATAGCTTTTTCTCATTTTGGTTAAGCACTAAACTTGGTCAAAATTTTGATGGATATAATTTCTCTGCCAAGTTTGATAAACAGTTTTGAATGATGGCCCATGATTCAGCAATTTGAGGGGCCTATTTTGTGACAGTTTGATAAACTTGTTACATTAATTTTACTTCAAGTTAAGTTTGTAATAAGTCCCCACCCCTTTTTAACACACCATCTGTGCAAATTCATAAATCAATGTGTTGACAAGTTGATTGACAAAATGCGTCAAGAATGATGAATAAATTATATTACAATAATAAACTCTGAAAAATAATTGCAAATAACACACAAATCTTAAAAAAGCACACATGTTTTTCAAACACAGTAACTACAAACGATCATATTGTTTGTGGGTAAAATCAATAAAATTTTAACTGTTAATTGCGTAATTATATATGATAATAATGATAACATCTAGGATTATCATTATGATGGACATGATATTATTCAGGTAGGGTATAACGGTCGTATTTAATTCAGTAAGGTGATGACAGTGTGAATTGAGCAGCTTAATAAGCTGTTAGCGATTTTGTCATTTGTAGATCAAAACCTTGTGCAATAAATCGTTATTCTTTTGTCATGTGACAAGCATTCTTCAAGTGCTTTTAGTTTTATAGACTGCAGTGTAGACCCAAACTGAAAAGTATAAAGAATTGTCCAATTTATTCAGAACATCTGTCAAAAACAATTAACAATCATTATTGCGCTTATGTCATCTATGGTAATATGAGCCCCAAAAACCTGAGTCCCTGAACTGATGCTTTTGCACATTAGCAGATCTAATGCAGCTTCACATACTCGTAATGAAAATAACCAGAATTATAACTAATAAAGGTGTAGTTGTTGTTATAATAATGATAAGGTTTATTTTTGCATGTAGTACATACATGGTAATAAAACAACATGTAGTGATACATAACATAACACAGCATGAGTATAAACTCTATGACATGCACACCAATACCAGGGATAACACAAGAAAGGGTACACCTCATATTTCCATGCTGTCCAGTTCAGTCAAGTGAATAATTAAGAGCCAGTAAAGGGAGAGAAGAAATTTTGTCTTAATGCATAAACTGGTACCCGTTGACTCTGGTGCACTACAACATGGAACGAGGACCAGTTTACTTAATGCAGAGTCGAATATCAATTGTAGGTTTACCTAGACTACATATATTTTATGGATTAACGGAAGCCTACAAGTCAACTGTCCTCAGTAGGAACTAAAAATGTAAGTTGCCACAGTTTTGTGCTTCCTTATACAAATAAATCAATCGACTGCAAGCTCAAAGTCGTCCAGTTATTGAAATTACTGTTTCAACGTTTTGCACATAATATCCGTGCGACTACAACAATATCATGCAATGCTGTTTCATGTGTCGCTGTCATTACGTCCCATCAGATTTTCGTTATCCGTCAAAACACATCTTTGAGACATTTGTTCCTTTTTACGTCTCAGTTGAGATATATATTTCTTCGAGAGAAGTAAATTTCGCTGAAAATACTATTCCATCGTCATTTTTTCCTTATCCGCAAAATTTAATGACGTACGAAAGTAAATTGTTTACGGTATGGAAAGTAGCATGTAAGTACTGGTAGGTATCTCCAGAGGTGTTGTTAGGTCAACTGTCCAAGGTACATACGATCAGACAGAGACCGGACGGGCAGAAAGAATTATTTATTTGCAGTATAAGGTTAACGAACGAAAAATAGATGATTTCAGAGTCTCCTTGGTCCGCTGCCAACTCGCAGGCTTTCATTGTTTAGTAAAATCCATGATGTACAGTATCTGTGTCTTCAATAGTGTTCACCTTACAGGCCAAATAAAACGATGTAAAGTTTTGTTCACATCCGTAAGTAAATGAATGGCATGTTCCATGATTAATAAACATAAAAATTGTTAAAAGTCTCAAATTAGCAAACCGCATACCATCCTCGGTAATTGTGCCAAACATCAGTTAAAAATATGACATTATTTTCTTGTGAATTGCTCCTTTAAATCCGCGATCTCACAGCAAGACACGTCATTCATTAACCACGCTGACTGGCACGAAGGTAATGTTTCTTAAATGACAATAGCGTAATTTTGGGGTTAATTGATTTAATTGAAGAGCGGGTCGTGATTATTTCTTGTAGTGTATGTTTGGTAGGTTTCGTGAGATTTGATTAGAAACTTGGTACGACTGTAGTTACTTAAACTGTTTAGACACGAACTGTCTACATTGAGCATTGTTTCCAACGATAGAATAAAGATCAAAGCCGAACTCAAGGTCATTTTGTCTTATTGTGTATTCAGGGACATTTGCTGTTTATTTCTATACAGTGTTATTCTTAGCTATTTCGAATTTGAATAAGTAGATGCCATTAACCTATGAGCTGGCACGCATACATATAAAAATTGGTTAAGACATTTCGTAAGGCCGAATTTAAAAGATACTGTCTGATGTATATATACCCCGATGTAACAATGCATGAAATTCTTCATTTTTGAATTTCGTGGAGTGATAGATGATATAACACAGATCAGCAGGTTTTTGTACCAATTTTAATTGTTTAATAATTACGAGTGATAGTTTGACACAACCATTCCTCTTGGAATTATGACTTTACCTAAACTCTACTCAAAACTCCCCCCAAAATTTCGGTTTATATAAGGCCGCACATTACGTGGTTTTGTAATTAATTTTGTTCCTGCATGTATTTACAGTTCTAATTGGAGTTATTATTCGTTGGTCGCAGGAATATGGGCAGTTTTACTTATAACATCTGCGGTGTTGTATATTTAATTTGATACACATGAATTAACAGTGGTAAATGCATTCATTTTTCATTAGTCGTATGTACTAATGTATATATGTTTATCTAATTATGAAAGTTCAACTGTATTGTTGATTACTTAAATATTAAAAAATAGAAACAAATTTAAAACATCTGCTATCCTAAACCCTTATAATTCGCGTTCATTTTTTGTAAAACTGGTTCAATTTCCCTAACATTAGTGTAACTTTTGATGTTAAAATTAAAGATTTGAACATGCAAACATTTGTATTTTTGAGATGAGATTTAGAATAATTACAAAATACGGGTTAAAATATATCTGTAATAGTTTCTTTGTTTTTAGTATAAGACAGAAAGTTACTTTGCGGAAAAGCTTCTTGTCACGGTTAGATTTTCTTCTTGAAACTGGGCTGTGACCTGTGTAACCCACAACAACTTATTTAATGCTAAAATATTCTTTCGGTCGATTTTATCACTCTTGATGCCGTTAGAATGTACTTCTCCGCTGTCATCCCCGCGACTAGTGTGAACTGTTGTGATCTGAAAATTCAATCATATTGGGGCTAACATTTTGTCAATGTTACATTCCGACCTATCTCGTTTATCTTTTTGTTAGGGTAAGAAGGATAAGACGGGGCCAGTCTCGTTTAATCGAATTACCTTCAATTTCTCACTCTAAATGTTGTCGAGTGGTGACGGTCTCCGACTAGTTATCACTAACCCATTGCCGCTTTAGGTTTGAATCCCACCCGGGACAAAATTTCACGTGGGAGGAAGCTGTCCAACTGACTTACGGAAGGTCGGTGGTTTTACTTGGGATCTTCATCCACCGTCAAAGCTGGAAAAGTACCAAATTGACATTGTTTGTACGAATTAAACCCCAGACAAAAAGGAATCTTATACTAAGGACCAATTCAAACAGTACATGACTCATAGAAGTATTGCTTAATTATTTCTTAATACAAGTTTGCTGATCTGTGTTACGATCGGAAATCATGGACTTAATTTAGTTTGTTTGGTTAAGGCTGGTAAGCGCTTACAGACATTTGTTTAAACGTGACATGCCTGCTGGAGTTTCGAAATCCATTTATTATTGCAATTAAGTGCTGTTTAAATATGAGTAATTGTTACGGTTCTTTTGTGTGGGTCATTGTTTTATTAGATAATGCTATTACAGTATGATGATTAACTTAGTCACATCTTGGCAGAGACAAGACACAGTTTCTCATTTTGTAAATAGGTCAGAATTTATTTACAAATATTGAAAACCGATAATGTGTTTTCGATAAAACTTGGATATGAAATGCTTAATTAGCATAAGAATAGAATACTAATTCAGTTAATGCAAATATTCTTTCAAATACTGTAGTAAAGTAACAATTATAAGACTGATATTTGAGTATGAGGTTTCCAATGGTTTGATATAGCATCGTTGAGTTAGCACGCAAATAGCGTATCACAAAGATACCGCATTGATTTATTAGTGATGATATGAATGAAATGTAAAATTTGAACAAAGAGGTAAATAACTCCATGCGATATTAACTTCGCAATATTACACTGAAACAATTAACTCTATGGAAGGAATAGATGACCCGCATCGTTTGTCAACGGACTAAATATTATATAGGGTATATTATATCTCCATTATAAAGCTTTGGTTTAATTTTACGAATTAAATCTTATGCATTTTACGACATACTGAATTTACGACTTTGGATTTTACGGCATAATGAATATAGTCACGTCAACTGGCTTACATGACGATTGTCATTTTTGCTATGTTCGACTTCTATCTGTTGGTCAAGGATCATCAGTTACAACATCAAAACGTGACATTTATTCTGCGAAATTGCTTTTGTTTTTCCTACTACGGTTAGATCGCATTAGGCGATAACCCTCGTTTAAATCGGTACTACGTAAAACCGGTTCTAGTGACTTGTAGATAGATGTGATCTTGTCCTGGTCGCACCCAGACATTTGATATACTGCCTAGCTCCCTAAATACATTGCAAAGAATGAATTTTGTACTTTTGTATTTACCTATTTGCGTACTAACACCAGTCCCTTAGTTGACTTTTGTTAGGCATGAGAAAACCAGGAAGCGTTCTTGTGCAGATAGTGTTTTTTAATCAGAACAGAACAGAAAAATCGATCAGAGCAATTTGTTATGAAATTGATGTCTAATATACGACAAAACTAAATGGGGGAATCAACCAGTCAGGACGAAACATTATGAAATTGACATTTTAAGTCAGTTTTTAAACACAACAATTCTATTGGTCGAGTTAATAACTTGAGAGAACCAATCAGTTACTTCGTCTCTTAGCTCTGTTTATATCTATAACCTCAGACTCAATGAACGCATCCAAGTTCAAGTTGTTTATCCCGCGGAAAAAGCAGGTCTTTTAATAAACTTTGGCATGGTTTGCATATTAAATGTAAAATTATGTTTTATTAAAGATAAGCATTTGCCAATACGGAATACCGCTGTGGTATAAAAGGCCATGACTCGCTTAAAGTGTAAAAGTGAGTCATAAAGTAAAATATCCGTTATTAAAATCTGAAAGAAGGCATAACACTATTGTTCTGAATCAAGTGTTTGTCCATTCTCAGCGGCTGATCAAGTTTTTAACTCAAAGGAACACAATCTCATAAATGACTGTAATAAAATGTTACCAGTTTTACGTTGAACATGTCAAATTTCCCACACAATTAACAAACTTTTAAAGATACAAATTACTGACGCTAGGAAGAGCAAATAAATGCATTTCATGGTTATGGCATGGGCGTGTATAATCGATCGCCCTTTATTGTCCGATTTTATGGCATTGTTGGGTTTAGCAAAACACACATATAATAGATTCATACTCATTTATAACCACATACAGACCAGCTATAAGTTGTTCAACTGACATTTCTATCCCTTTGATAAGAGTGATAAGAGTCAAACATGTTTGCTCCAATTTCTTGCGATCAGTTTGACACTTTTGTGCATCTTTACAGACTGAATTGAAGCTAATAAGGCATTCTCATGAAATAAATGTATTGTGCAAAATGTTTTGTAAATTCATTTTTGTCATTCCAGATAAATTGATATAAAATCGAACAAAGATTTTACTGATTGTCCAGTGCTAGTATTCTTTATGCTTCTTATTTCTTGAAACATACAGTTGACAGTTAAATTGTTGATTTTTTGTAATGCTGCGACAAATTGGCAAACAAACTTCACTTAGCAACCAATTTAATATTATGGAAACGCCGAACGACTTCATATTTTCGGGCAGTTTTTGACTCTTTTATCTATATTTCCACGTAATAATAATACTAGTCCAATTTTAAGCCGGTTTTCTCCGGTCTCAGTGCTAGTCTTGATGTCCAGGCTTTGCTATTTGTATATTGTTTTAAATTCAATGTTTGTATTGTTTGTTTGTTTTTATGTGACTTATTGTTACTGGAGTTCAACGTCGTTTTTCATTTTTTTTTCAGTTATATACAGCGACCGGTTCACCTAACCAGTTTTCCTGGATTGTATACTAACCAGTACTAACTTACCTTTCCACAGGGAGCCGGCAACTTCTCCACATATTGAGGAAAATCGACATTTTTGTCTAAGTTTCATAGAAGGGTATGAACGCCGTGACCGGGATTCGAATCCGGATCTCCGAGCAACAAGTCCTCGTTGAATTCAATAATAAAACGACTCATCGAGATCAGAAATGTTAAAGCCAGAATGAAACCAATCTGAATAAAATCAATCACAAAACCCAAGTACATTAATCAGAATGAACAAACTTCGATATTAAGACCGTTTCTTTTGTCCCACAAATGGTCAGGATATCGAGTTTTTTTTCACCCTGGTTAGATTTATAAGTTACAGCGTCGAAGTTTAGATGACCGAAGCACTGGTGATCAAAAGGTTTTAAGCTCAAAACCGGGGCTAAACACAAATAACAGTTCGACTGGAGATCGCCGATCTTGAACACATAAATGCGTTATTTGATGAAATGTCATCTACGAGGAAATCCACAAACCAGTCATTCAAGAGAAAGCAGCCGACGAGAAAAATGGTGGAAGAAATCATTTAACTTTTCTTAGCTTTCATTTGTTCCATCATTAATTAACATCCATTTGAACAAACAATTAGTTGTGGACATTCGAATAAAATGGACTTAGTCTTCCAGATTATGAAATCTTACAGTTTCTTACTTGTAAAGATATTTTGTATGGTTTGTGTCATTTTCCTTCCTCTGCTTTACAGAGTGTATATAGAGTACATAGAACAATTACCACCTAGAAGTTTGTACCTCTAAGAAGTTTTGTCCTGTAGTAAAGGTAAATCCACGCGTAGGTAAAAGAGATGTCAAAAATCCAGTACCATTCCAAGCTTTAGATCTAACAAGTATTTGCATGCGTCAAATTGGATTCTCTATTGGATGCGGAGATCGCAGCCATTTATGTATCTTTATTGCTCCAATTGCCGGAATCTATACTAGTGAATTCTCGGTTATAATTCTTGCCAACGCAGGCCCTCACCTTAATGTTGTGCTGCTGTGAAACAGTGTAGAAATTGGCGATGCTTTAGGCAATCAGTTATTTGACCAATGTTTGGTAACTGTCGTGATGGGACTTGCAAAAGGAGATGAAGTTTATGTTATGAACGTTTGACATGTGGATACCTCTTTAGGGGGCGGTGGTCAATCTAACTTTATGAGTTGTTTTATGATGGAGTTACAATTGTCCAGTCCTGTATGAATTGATGAGGGACTTAATGACTTCCAAAGTATTGTTTGTTAATTAATATAGATTTGTATTCTTTCTTTTCCAATTTCTCTGCGCACTTTTGACCTGTTTCATTGACATTGCTTAGCTAAGATAACAGTTTAAAGAATTTAAAAATCTTGTTAGTAGTAATTGATTTAGGCATTTACTGTCAACAGTTGTCAAAAGATCTCAAAAAATCAATAGTAAAAAACATGGGCTAACAAGATACATGTATTTAAGTTGACTACAGCTGTCATAACTAATATGTATACATGAAAGGGGTTCCTTATGTGTAAAACACTTCAAGTAGAACATTAGCGTTCTAAGTATAATTATGTCCGAATGTGCCACGCATGTATGATTCAGGTAACAGCCTTGTTCGTCATGAAATCAGTGCAGCAAAATGATTCACGGCATTAATGACTACTAAATGCAGAGATTCCGTTGTTAAGATGAATACAAATGTTTTATCGCTTCGTCTACACAAAGTAGACTTCAAATTACAACTTAACAAAGGCTGTGGTCGCGGGAAGGGGTCGGTATAGAGTATCAATTGTTACATTCTTAATTATTTCATCTATAAAGCATTCTATATGTTAATTGTTCTAATTAACGTATCACGTCGTCGTTCAGCTCTCAATTACCTCTATTAATATCCTTATAGTCTTCAGAAACGATTTGTTCCTTTTATGCAATATTATCAGTTTAACTGTAAACAAAATAGATTACTAATACAAAAGATAAAAGATCTTAAACAATATCACATTAACGCACTGGCTTAAAAATTATACAGGTAGGCTTAAGGAAGATAAATATCTGGTTTTCTTCCGCGTTTGTAGAATTTTGTTGAGTTAGTTACGCCTTAAAATCTTGCAATGCACAAGTTCGATTTACGCAAATATTTTAATATCGATCAGTTGTTTTGTTACTGAATTTAACACGATGAATAATACACAATGTATACGGTAAAACTTCAATATTAAGACCACCTTTGGTACCAAAAGAAACGGTCTTGATATTCAGATGGCCTCTCTATCAAGTAAAATGAAGGAGAAATATGAAAACCGGTCAGAAAATATGGTCTTTTAAATTTTGTGGTCTTTAATAGAAATAATTTTAAAACGTGATTTTTGTGTGTTGGGGGTAAAAGCTGATAAGACTATTTCTTATCAGTGTCCACTCTTATCTAATACGTATTTGTACTTGTTATCGGCAAGCATTTCACACATTGTCGAAATCAATCATTGGCAAATGACAAATGTTGTTTTCTAGTATGGAGCTGTACGCCGTGTGTATCAGTTATGTACAACAGACATTTGACCTAAATATTGTAATTCCATCAGTGAAATTTCACGAGAAACACGAATCTAGCAAGGATTTCGAACCGGCGAACTTTGGATGAATAGGTCTGTTCCATCGGGGCTAAGTGAACCGGTCCGCAAAGGTAATTGTGAATACAATCGTTAAATGTCAAGATTGCTTCGTCGGAATGGTCCAAATCCAGAATTGCTTGCCAGATTGGTCAAATATCAGCATTGTTTGTCTGATTATGCCTAAAAAATAAGTTTGTTTCCGGTTACACGACCGATCCATCTTTTACCTGCCGACTCAAAATTTTTACGGCGTCCAAATCGTAGTGCTATATTGTAATTTTCACAACAGTGTTGCTGATATGTGTAAACAAAGCAAACAAAACGTAAAAGAAAAAAATCCTTACCTACCGACCCATATTTGTTATGCATGTAACCGGAAACAAACCGTTTTTTTTTAGGCCTTAGACAAAAACCAGGATTGCATTGTTTGATTGGTCAAATACCTTAATTGTGTTGCCCGAGTGGTCAAATACCTTGATTGCGTTGCTTGATGGTCTAAGATCAGCATTATTTGTCTGATTGATCAAATACCGCGGCTTGCTTGTCTGATTTGTGTTGTTTGACTGGTAAAACAAAACAGGATTGCTTTTCCTATTGGTCAAATGTCAAATTTGCCTCCACTGATTGGTCAAATACCATGATTTTGTTGTCCAGTTGGTTTAGTACCAGCATTGCTTGTCTGACTGGGCAAATACCAAGATTGCTTGTCTGACTGGGCAAATACCGAGATTGCTTGTCCAATCGGTCAAATACCAGCATTGCTTGTCTGATGGGTCAGATACAAGCATTGCTTGTCTGATGGGTCAAATACCAAGGTCGCTTGTCTGATGGGGAATAGCATGTTTGACTTGTCAAGTACCATGATTGCCCATTTGATTGGTTCGATTCGATTAGATTGGTCAATGAGTTCTTCGTCTGATTGGTCAAAATATCAGTATGGGAAGCTTGATTGGTTACACATAATATTAATTTCATACGTTACGAAGTATAGCGTGAAATATGTGTCTGCGGAACGCATTCAATACTGTGATATCTTGGTGGGAATTTTGCTTGGTATTCTCATGGGGTTTAAACTGTAGTTTGAACTGTAATAAATAAAGTTTTGTGCATTGGTCATTCTACCGGCCGATAGTGAGCAGATACAAGATAAATTTTAGAAGAAGAAATATTTCTATATCTAAGAGCAAATTATATTTTAGTTTTGCTTATAAAAGAAAAGGCGCATATGTTGTAATGTTTTAGTGAATGTATAAATATATATACGTCACAATAACAAGAAATATTGATTATTAACATAGTGTTGAGTCCAAGGTGTGGTCATTAAATATGGTGTTTTTGTTGCTGTTACGGCATAGATAGGACGGTTCGCTTTGTCCAATTCGTGAACTATCACAGTTGCTTAATGTAATTGGTTAATCAAATATTCTAGAGATGATAAACTTCTTTACATTTTAAGTTCAAATGTAATTTCAACAGTACAAGAGATAATAGAGAATTTGTTTCAGATTGTATACTCGTATCGTGAGGTTGCGTGAGGAAGTATAAAATTCAAATTTACAACTGTAATTCCACAGTCAAATAAAGAACAAGACCACACAAGCTTTGTGAAAGCCTTTTATTCTCTCATTTTACATTATCAAACAGGAATATGGTGATTGATCATCCGAGTGGAGTATTGAATTGCGTCTGAAATGTCGGACTGTGATAAAAGTCTGAACCATTTCGTGCATGCTAAAATGATTCATGGCGACCAACACCTGTAAATAAAAAAATAATAAGTTTACAAAGAATGTGTTTCATGTCACCGAAAAGTTGTGAAAATATATCTCACTTTTATGACTTTTATCGATTGACTGTGTTATCCGAATAGTTGTAAATGCGTACGTTATACTATCAACTCCATAAAGACTTTATTGCGTCAGAGTATAAAATAAAAATGGTGTAAAATTTTAGCAACACGATCACAATACCAATGAGCCGGGCTTTACGATTTTCTGACGAATCAAATGTAATTAAGTTAAAACAACGTTAAATTCCAAACATAATGTTTCTTTATTGTCCACACTTAATGCATGAAGTGTGCGGGAAATTGTCTTTGCTTTGTACATTTAGAATTTTAAAGTACTAGAGTCCAGATTCATGATTTACTTTCTTATACATATGTATCTAAAAATCCGTTCATGTGATGGTTATATATTTTAGTGTACGTGAATATTCTATAAATACACGTGGTGGTTCTAAAAGATATTCTTTTAATTTGAAATCAAACAGTAAAACCTCATTTAGAGACCACTTCATTATTAAGACAATCAAAATAAAATCGGGAACAAAATGACGGACTACAAACACATCTTTTATGTGATACGTTGTTATTACTTCATTTAAACCATACGCATACACCGTATTTATATCTTTAATAAATCTAATGGGTAGTATTTAACTTCTGGCTTCGATTAAAGAGGAATTCATGTATGCAGTCTTTTTTGTGTGATTTTTTGTCACATGTATAAGATCGGTTTTGATTGGATATTGGGATAAAGTGTTTTCAAGGCTTGGATCCAGCGCCTTTAATTGATCTGATAGACGCTTATTGGACCATGTAACTTATGATAAACAGAATTGATCGTGCTAGCTTGATAATCAGTTATGATGCTATCAGAGGGGGGAGTAGTTTGTACTTGATAAAATCATAAACATTGTTGTGTTTTTTAAATACATTTCTTCAAAATAAGTAGCTATTTTAATGAGAAAATAATTACATATATGTATGCACGGATTTAGATAACCGTCTGTACGGAATGGACTAGTACATTAATTAGTAAAAAGAATGACTTTTGGGGGATTTGCTGACGTGTGGAAAATTAAGAATGAATATTTAAAAAAGATATATAATGCTTTATAGAAAATAATCTTAAACAATAATTAAACAAACAATTACCGTTGAACTTGTTAAAATCTATGAAAGAACGCGTATAAGCAGTGCTACGAATGTGAAGGAATCAATGTATTTTCTGGACATGATGAATATTGGAGAATAACTGCAACAAGGTATTAAACGAATCCAAGACAATTTGAAAGCATCGTAAAAGGTTTGTGCAAGGATATTTATACTGTTAACTACAATGATTCATTCAAAAATATCAAATCCTTGACACTGTTTAGAATTGAATAATTATAAAACAAAGGACACCGTGAGATTGGGAGATATGTGAACTGTTTTATAATATTTTCATATCATTCAGCCATCTAGATTGACATTCTGATGTTGGATTTTAGACTTCATGTTTAAGGTAACACGACACCTTGACAGCGGTGTGATATAGATCGTTACATTTTAAAGAAATATGAAGATGTGGGGATTCATTTCATGATGGTTGTAAGATAATCCAGATTTTTCCGGGGTGGTACAGGCGAGTTGAACTAAATAAGGCGTACGATTTCGAGACAAGATAATCTCCACATTCGGCAAAACTCGGTTGGTTTTGCTAAGCCGCTTTGGGCTTATACGAGAATAACCGGTATTCGCCGAGTTGTGACGAAGGGTTACCGTAGGCCAGTATTGTTACAATATATACATTGCCCATTGTTACATTTAAAATCGTGCTGGTTTAGATTTGTAATGTTCAGAGCGCTGAATAATTTGTAAATTAATCAAGCAGTAAAGGAAGGTACTAATTACACAGGAAGGCGGACAAGGGGCGTTTTTTTATGTTCGAATCACAGTGCAGAACGATTCGTTGGTTGAGTGAAGTTTATTTCGCTGCAGTCCGGAATATTAGTCTTTTAAATGAAGTGCAAAAATATGCATATTTCAGGTATGTTTTTTTCTTTCATTTCAATCAATTTCATTAAATCTTCGATATTATTACTATCTTTGGGACCAAACAAATCGGTCTTAATATTAAGTTGTCTTATTATCAAGAAGAAATAAAGAGTAAATGTTGAAAACCTGTCTGAAGATAATAGTCGTTATAATGAATTAATCTTAATATTGAGATGGTCGCTAAGTGGGGGTTTACCGTAATAAATGTTATTAGATAAACGTTTTTTTTTTCAAGTCATAAATGTGGCCATGTATCATATGTTATTTTTTGTGCATCATTAAACAAAAGTAGAATATAAAGGACAGGGTATATTAGGGGCTATCCTTTAAAATTGGTTACACATCATTGAAAATCTTAAAGAGTCTGGATGTTGCTGCATAAAAGAGGCATTTAAAATTTAACAACAATTTTATAGATTTCGTTCACTGAGTTTATCTTGACACAGAACTGAATCGTATGAAAATACAATCAGGCCTATAAATAAAGGACGCTGGAATGAATACGGTCCTGTACAGTGTGACTTTATTCCGAGGTTAAGTTGGTTATGATACCAATACACATGTTTTTATGAGTGACCGTTGTTCGCACCATTATTAACGACTGACCGTCAACCATGTGTATGTTAACAGCTAACAACAGACGGGTTTTTACCGAAACAGAATAATATGCACGCAATTCATGATTCATAATTCATAAGTGCATATATATGTTTGGTTATACGGTATAGTAAGATACAGAGATAAAATATCGTTGATACTACTTTAGGGGGTACCTTTATAAAAAGGTGTAGCTCCTTTTAATGAACGTTTACAGTTAGCCCTGTTTGGCGTTCACCTCTCGTCTTGTATGTCCATTTCATAAAAAAGGCGTTGGCGTTATCTAATGTACATTTGGTGTCGCTTTCATATTTACCCCAATTTTTAAATCGTGCGTTTGTTACATTTAGATCATCAAGATTATACAAACGCTCAGATTTCAAAGGCCGCACAGGGACATCCGAAATGCCTCTATTATATTCATAGATATGAAATGTACATTTATTATGTTAAATTAAATACATTTAACGGTATTTTAGAAAAAGCCGCGCATAAATCAGTATAGAAAGTCATTGTATGCTGTATAATTCTATTTCAATTAGTTAACAATACTCTGGCTAAAACGGGCTCACTGAAACGAATTTCTTTTCCACAATGAAGGTTTT
Source organism: Lutraria rhynchaena (assembly GCA_008271625.1). NCBI lineage: Eukaryota > Metazoa > Mollusca > Bivalvia > Venerida > Mactridae > Lutraria > Lutraria rhynchaena. The sequence continues at coordinate 572,769 of VIBL01000232.1, forward strand.
GTCATGAATTTAATATTAAACCCATTTCAATGATATCAAACATTTACATCACTTTACAAGCGTCTGTTTATCCTTCAAAAAGTATTACGAATTTCAATTAGTTAATTGGATCAATTGACGCGAGTGTAAAAGTTTGAGAATTAAATAATTTTAACCGTAATTTATTAGGCACAAATAAGCGATTCATTGATAAATTGCGTGAAAAAAATCTAGCATTATAAAAAAACAACGTATTTGTATGACTTTTATGGGGGGAAATCTTATTCAGTAATTGTCTAATTTCAGAAAGCTTGTCTATGCTTTTAAACACGTAAACATAGACACACAAAGACTGGGATGAAAACAATGGATTTCCGCCGTGCCTTCAGATGAAAAGGTTGGGTAGATATTAATGCGTTTGAAACAATTGCCGATCACAGAGGAATTACAAAAAACAATGAAGTTAAGAGGTCGGGATAATGGATTAAGCATTTTGACGCTGTTTAGTGATGAATAAGTTATAAAAATATATTTGAGTCAATTAAACTAGGCGGTAAATTCTTAAAACGTTTAAGTTTGATGTATCAAGTTGGTTTTACTTCTAGTTAAGGTTGACAAAAATCGTGATGTTGTATACAATGGGGAGGTTTACGAATGTGTAACTATTCGACTTTGATATTTAAACCGAGGGAATATAAACAATGGCGGATAACTGTATGGATTGTGAATGTACTAATGCTTATCGGATACGACTAACACTTTTGGCCCCGAAGGGTCGAGGTCATACGTTGAATCGAATCATTTCGTCCTTGACTGATTGGGTAGATCCATCAAAGCAAATCGTTGATGTTGATGATATGCTACCTGAGCACGAAGACAAGGCACCGAAGCCTTCACCGGAAGTGGGTGGTTGCCTCGTGACACCGGCGTTAAGCATTATGCTGTTCATGAGGGAAACCGGAAGTATGTGCGTCTATGATGCGGAGAAAATCCTCAACAAGCCACCGTGGAATTTTCATCATAAAGTAGAGCTACAAAACATTCACGCACCGAAAACATCTCTAGCAAAACAAGAATTCTTCAAACTTGCTGACGACTTGCCATTATTTGCCGCTTGCCCTGTGTTATCTGAAAATGAACATTTGAGAATCAATCTCTACGTACATGATTATCCGGCAATGGTTGAATTTTACCGAACAATTACCGACACTGAGATTGAGACGAATAAACCGGACTTTTGCATATTCGAGATATATAGACAACACGGCCTTGACATTCAGTTGTCTTTAAAGAGATCGCCATACATCTATCCAAGACCTGTGGAGTCAGCTTACGTTAGTTTTAATGTGAAAAATATTAAAATGGTTACTCTCGGAACCGGAAGTATCGTTGATCACGTGGGTAGTAATGTTTACACTGTGCGTGACCCAGACGGTAATCTCGTTGTTTTATACGAGACAAGTCATACAAACGATTGCTCCACTCTTGCCGGCGCTTGCAGCTGTAGTCAAGGTTGTCTCATATCCAGAGTGTCGTCATGTGATTTGACGAGCTCCACAAGCTTTGATGATGTTAAAAGTTTCAAAAGCACTACAGAAAGTCAGGATTCAGGTCGTTATTCGGACTTGGAAGGAACGCAAGGTGATTCTATGTCTTTTCAAGATAACTCAGCGGAACTTAATAAAAAATCAGGCAGGGAACAGAAAATCAGAACCGTAAAAACTGAAGGATATGCTAGTTCTAACTCGTCCACAATATGCAACGAAACGCCTCCTAGTGTGCCAAAGATCAACCCAAAGAGCAAAATTCAATCAAAGAATGTAAATAAACCAAAACAGGACATGAAGCGCAATCAAAAGGTACCACGTACCCCACGGGATGTTAAACGTGGTAATGTAACCCCAGTCTATATCTAAAATTACAAGTCATGTCGTGTTAAATGCGCGGATTTGTATTTGGCTGATTTTTGTAAACAGTCCGTGAAAGGTACCGACATACATAAGGAATGTTCCGCCGACATAAAGAATAACAATAAGAATAAACACTGGGGTTGATTTTTTTGATAACAAAGAAAGACACATACGTAGTATCTGATTCTTTGATCAGCTGTCGTACTTAAATACCGGACCATAAAGGGATACAAACGCTAATTACTATATTGGCAAATGTACCCTGATTTTGTGTTGCAAAAATTGGATAGTTTACAGCATCAGGATGTGAAACTTTTAACGTACTTATTAATGCAGGAATTTTACTCCATTTGTGCCAAAGCATTTTATGTATTTTAACATTTCTAACACACATTTCATCAAAATCATGTTTCCATGCCTTTTGACTAGTTTCCACTTTATATTACGTTATAGTATGTTATACAATGTTATATTAAATTATAGTTTAATGTGACAAAAATGGTAATTACACTACAGTTAGTAAAGTATTTTTGTTATGAAATATTTCACATCATTACTATGTATACACTGAAGGATACTTTAATGAATTCTTTTACAAAGTTTTCAATTCATCATCTAGCTATTCATATTTCAAATTGTATCTTTATTGTAAAGTTTTCTGTTAACTTCAGCTTTTCACAACAAATTTAATTATCTATCTCATTCAAATTGTGATTATTTTTCGTGAAGTTGGAAACTACGCCGTCGTTAATATCCAGAGAGTAAATGATACGCGCACTTGCCAAAAAAATAACTTTACTTCGCGGACCAGGTATCGACTAAATTGGCGCGAACTCAATTACATTATTTGTACACAATTGCGTGAAAACGTCAATCAAAATATCGTAATGTTATATTGTACGAACAAACCCCAATACAAATCTGGGTAATTTAGAGGCCACAATTTAAACTGAAATATTTGAGGTCATAAATAGAAAACCTGTAAAATAAGTTTATCGTAAATTTCTGACGTAGTGTACGATTACCGCCAAAAGGTGTTTCATTAAGGGAACAAAGAAAAGCAAATAATATTTTTTTTACATTTAGGCCAAAAAAATAGTTTTAGTTGCAATGGTTTCGTTATAATGCTGAAATTTGGTAGAAGTAATAAAGAACGGTTTTAAAAATAAATTAAAATGAGTTGGTCTTAATATTGAAGTGACCTCTGGCAAAGTTTTCTTATAAATATGTAAAGGTTAAGATGTGATAATTCATGAAGTGATAATTGTTTGGTTATAGGTCCCCGCTACAACATGTGTACTTCGGATGAGCTTGTATACAATACCTCCCGATTTTTTTGCTGTTGGTTCGTTTGAGTTCGCACATTCATACTTGATCGTATCAATTATTTTTTAATTTTTTTTTTCATTTTCAAGACTACATTCTTCAAAGGGATTTTCAGTTGATTAAAAGTAACAGCCATCTCTACTGTGAATATTGGAGTTTTGTTTTTCATTTACAATAAAACATAACAAAACACATGTTTAGGCCTCCAGACAGGAGTTAATCTACAAAGTTAGTCACATTGCTTTACTTCATTTTCCTATCAGTAAAATATTAACAAGAATACCATTTCCGTCATTCCCCCCAAACTATTCCTATGATTAAATATGTTAACATTATCCTGATATTTCGTTGCGAACCTTTAATCTTTACATAAATTGGATTTATTTTCAAAGTTTACAACCAAATAAACATCCAGTATGTCTTATACGCCACGAACGTAATTTCAGGGTTTTAATTCACTTGTAAATGTTTGTGTTTTATCTTTTAAATCATTTTAATTATTTTCTTATCATTTCTAACTGTTGCTAATCCGTTTTATATCACTGTTAATTATTTATTTTCATTCAAAATCATGTTTAAAATTGCAATAACACATTACATGTACATGTATTAAAATTGATTTGACCAAGTTATTCTTTTCATTTTTCACCCTGGAATTGTTAATCAGGATGAATGTGGTAAGTTTGTGATTATCATAAATGCATTTTTGCGTTGTTGATAATGATGATTTGGAATGATATGATGATGTTGACAACGTCGACGATATTGTAGGCGACAATGATAATGACGATATTTGAGAGGAAAAAAAGATGAATGTGATGATGAGGATGACAACGATGGTATTGTTAGTATTAAAATTGATGAAATTAACAACAATCAAATCGAGGACGTCATTGAATACGAAAACAACGACGACGGCGATGATGATAATAATGATGATGGTGATGATGATGATGATTATAATGATGATAATGATAGTTATGATGAAGATGATTGTTATGAAAATGATTACGATGTTGCTAATGATGATGATGATGATGGTGATGATGATAATGATGATGATGATGATGATGATTATGATGATAATGATGATTATTATGATGATAATGATGATGATGGTTACGTTAAGAATGATGACGACGAGGAGGTGGAGGAATCGATGGTTGATTATAGTGACAAATAAGTTGACGATGTATTTTAGATTACCCGAAAAATGTGTTGTTGAATTACCTGACAAATCAGTTCTGTGAAAAAAACTCGTATAATGTCCAGGCATGTTAAATTTGTATCACGTCTGTTTATGATTGTCCCAGGTGCAAATCATTTTTGAACGCATGAACGTTTGTAAACACCTGCCTCGTTCTTTCATGAACTGTCAGTTTGTATTTAAATACTGAACGTATTCTATTTTCTTATTTATGGAACACTTTGCATATTTTAATTAGCAAAACTTATGAATGAAATTTTCATTTACTAAATTCGAATTTAATTTGATGTTGATATTTTTAGTATGACCCTGACACCCTTATTTGTGGTCCGAGTCCTGTCTTATATTTCATCATGACGTTTTTTGCATTTAATTCAACGGAAGTTGTTTTGTATACTGCGTTCACGGTTTATGTCCCGGGCTTCACTGTGATCAGACGTTGGGTTGAGAATCGGGTGTCGCATTTGTTCATTGAGCAAATTTTTCTGTAGATATTGATACATGTACCTAATCCCTGCCTCAAGGCCAGCTTCTTCACTCTTGTCGTCAACAAGAAATGTATGTCTAGCTGTGGTATCCGACTCAAACGACCCAACAATGCTATCAATTAGTGAACTATCTGAATGGTGGGTTTTCTATTTTCATGAAAAGGGATAGAGATTCGAACTCATGATTTGAGTGGCTGAATAAAGTCATGTCTGACGTATAATTACGCGGATATAGTTCGGGTTTTAACTGCCTTTGCGGGATTAAGCGTCTGTTTTGTACATCATTTAGGAAAAACACCGGCGAACTGTTGACCGAATTGATGTTCTGGTATTATGTACCAGTACTAATCAGTACCAGTACTTCGGATGTAACTGTCGAATTCCTCCATTATAATAATTCATATCTGCTGTAGGACAAATGACCTTCGGCGCTACACCTTCCGGACCAAATCTTCACTGAAAATATGCGCTGTACTGAACGTTCGAATTCACCAACTCAAGGTCTGCAAGTAGGGCTAACACACTTCTTATCGAACTGGACAGTTGTTGACTGCAATTCATGGATTTAATTCATGCTACGGAAGGCACGCTATATAATGTCGAGACAAAATGTGGCTGCACTTATTTCTATTAGTGGCATGAGATTTGTTAAATTAAAATGTAAACAGAAATGAAATTCAGTAAACAATACAAGCCGCGGGATGATAACATAATGTATAGAATTTCAGATGTTTAAAATAACGCCAATGACGACATGTCATCAATGATCGACTATTCAGCTTTCTCGTATATTCTATCGCAGAATGAATTGTCGCAAAATATTTATTAATAAAATTTTTAAAAAGGTGAAACAAAACTTGACAATGATAGATGACGGCCTTACCTACCCAAACGACAGTTCCAGGGCGCTAAATAAATATTTTAAAGTGCTGTGTTTGTAATATTTTACGTACTTACAGACAATTTGTTCGACTTATTTTGAATGACACCAATGAGTGACTCATTCATAATAATAGTCCTGTCTGTTTTGAACACGACCTCTGAATAGCACACCCTAAAGTGATCCCGGGGTACATTTTTATCGCTATTGTGCCTTCAAATGGGTGAAATCGAAACCTTTTTAGACGTTGGAATGTAGATACCATAATACATCGGAACGCTTTTGTTTTGTTCATCAGATGTCATATCTAGTTACTATCATTTTAAGGTCGGTACAGTGAAACTATCACATCCGTATTAAGGACACGAAGATATGGGTTCAGTACTACCGTAGTCTTGTTTTCAATTGGATATATGGAGAACATAATGAAAAAGAAACTTGTCCGAAAATACAGTCAAACCTGTGAACAAAGGTCACCCTTGAGAAAGACAAAATGTGGCCTTTATTGACTGATGGTCTTAATTCATAGGTCAGTTTATTCTAAATAATCAATGACGATTTTCAAAGATAGGCCTTTATTCGTAGATGCCTACAAACACAAATTTACATGTATTTCTGATTGTTGCGTGAGGTGGTCGTAATATCGAGATAGTCATTGTGAGGTGGCCGTATTATTGAGGTAGTCGTTTAATGAGATATTACGGGGCATTTATTGAAAGCAACCGTCCATATAATTGAAATCTAGAGCGCAGAATTTGAGAGAATACTGGTTCAAGACCTGGACAATGAACTCATCCCTTCATATCATGCAACTCGTGACCGTTCGTAAACACTCAGACCGGATAAATCTGGCGGCTTCCTTAAAAAGTGTGATAAGTCTGACCTGCAGGTCTCCACATATATTTATGTGTGGACCTGCAGGTCAGACTTATCACACTTATCTGAGTGTTTACGAACGGTCACGAGTTCCAAGAGTTCTCTCTCTCTCTATATATATATTTCAATTTGATATATGGAGAACATAATGAAAAATATATTGTTTTCTAGCGGTATCTTATGTTTTTTGTTTTCCTTATGAATTACAATTTTCGTGTTTATTCTTCATTTTTCATCACTAAGAATGTTCAAGTCATAGTCATTCTTTCATTTTTCGATGCAATAACACGGCCTAGTATTTCATTTAACAATCAAACTAATAAAAAGACAGGCTGGATTCATCTATACAACAACACGCATTGATTTTATAAAACTACAGTTTTTTTATATCGGAATTGTAATTAGATTCCGTATCTAAAATAAAAAGAAATTGAAGCTAATACAAAGCAAATGGTTCTGCTAAATATGAAACTGGGAAATGAATGAATTTCAAATACTAACAGAATTTCAATACAATTATCAACATGTAACAAAAATCATAAAAAGGCAAAATAAACCGCTCTTTTAAACGAAATAATTATTTGCACATTGAATTAATGCCATTGATTTTGTATAAAATATTTTGTAAAAAACAAGAAAATGTGTTCAAAGAAATGATGGAATGAGCGAAAACAAGAAAAAAAGAATGAAATAAAGCACGCAAGAAAGCAAGAAAAAGATAGAAAGAAAGAAAGGACAGACGGACGTACAAGCGAGCGAACAACCGAATGGATGAACGAACGAGAGACGTAGAGAAAGAGAGGAAGGAGTGTATTGACAAATAATTAGAGCAATGCAATAATGCACGAAAAATTAACTGACTGAAAGGAAAGAGAAACATATTTTATAATACGTACGCTTATTTGTTTTCGGTCCAAAGAATTTGTTTTTTAACCAACATTTTGTTTGAAAATTTTGTCATGTCATTATATTTTTTAGGCCAATTATTGTGTACAATGAGAAACACTCCTCGTCTGAGAACTGGTACATTGTCAACAATTAAACATTTAATTTTGAAAGTGCATGGTACTAGGTACGCATTGAAATTTGTCACAATTCATGCCGACAGTGGATCGAATTGTAATGTATTGTATTTGTAGGTACATGCGTCATTTTAAAAGATCGTTGGACCAACTCGATTCTTTGCAAAATACGCAAAACATGATGTTGACTCATTTTATCCAATTATGACGTCAAACGACGTATAACTGTGTTCAGGATCTTCTCCAAAATGAGCCCCTAAACAAAAAATTAGTACAAGGACATTCGCTTTTGTAATAACTCATTTTTATATTCACAGGTTATTTTTCTTGAATAACATGCTAACAAGACAAACCTCCGTTCTGGGAAAAAATCGTAGCTTGTGTTGAAAGTGCAGACATTTAATTATATGTTTACATAGCCGAAAACAAATACAAAACAAATAAGATACATTAGAACACGGTCACGAGTTCGACTATAACTGATGAAAAAATCGGAAATAATTTCAGATGAGTACTCTGACGAGCTGCTGGGCAGACAATAAAAAAAACAGCATATTGATATACATGTACATTAATATACATTGTATAATAATAAACGAAGAGATACACATGCACACGGTAACTTTGTCCTGTATATAAGGATATAATTATACAATGATGACGTCACGACTCGAATGATTCCTGCCCCTACCTTGCCTAAATGATTAATACTTAATTCAACAACGATAAATGTCTTGATCCGAGAGTTAGTGCTATTTTATATATAACGGACAATTACACCACCGAATCAATATCAACATATCGTTTTAATGCTGTTTATTTAAAGGGAGACAATTCAAACCACAATACACCATCAGCTTAACAGAGTTGTCTTTAGTTTTAGGTCGCAATCAACGAAATGGAGTGACTGTTCATCAAAATTGAAATGAATACGGACCGAAAGGGCGTGACAAAGAACCAGGAGGGGTTGGTATGAACCAGAAAACACTTTAACGCTTTACTGTGGTCTCGTTGTCGACATAATATGGTGGAAAAACCGGTCCGAAATAAGTGGTCGTTATAACATAGTGGTCTTAATATTGAATGGTCGCTAAGCACGGACACTATTGTATATCATACAATCTATCAAGAAAATATCAGATTTACTTATATGTTTAAGCAGAAATAATATTGGTGATTAGGAACACATGCTCTTTCATAGGGGGAACTGATTAACTCAAGTTAATTTCAATTACTTGTACAGAAAAAAACTCACTTATCCACAACAAGTATATTGAGACAACCATATTATAACGGCCACTTATCGTTGGAATGATTTTTTAATAGTTTCTCTGTTATATTTTCATCTTGAAAATCAATATGAATACTATGACCCTTTTTCTGGCCCTAACAATTGGATCTAGATTGTGGTTTTAATGTATAATGAAATACATTTTTTGTCTTTCATGTTTAATTGATGCATGGCGCTTAGCTCATTAATTCGTTAGATGTAAAAACGTCAATGTGCCGAATCTTAGAGGAATATTCGTCAAGTTGAGAATTCTTGTTTCGCCATGGTATCAAAAGAAATATCACAGGGGAATGTAAACCAATTATTAACCCAGACTCATGTACGAATACAGTACCGAATTAATCTCACCAATGAAATTCCTGAGGTTTTATAACACCTCCATCATACCACAAAGTGATTTAGTTGTGATGTTGTGATGTTGCAACGTATTGAAAAAACTTCATTCAATGTTGCAAAAAATGCTGCAACTTTTTAAGTTAGCGTTTGTTCAAAGAAACAATTAATTTATTTATGGAGTGTTTTGAATGTGTTCATGTGAAGCTCTAAGCATGCCTTCATCGCTTTAATGGCGAAATGTATGAAACAAAACACAAGTAGCGTATGTTTACTTTGTTAATGTTGTAAAAGACTTTTATCTTTCCATCTATCACATGACGTATTTGTTTGTGTGCGTGTAGTTGGGGGTCACATTTTTTATGTGAGTTATTGTCACAATGTTTCAGTTATATACGGCGACCGGTTCACCTAACCAGTTATCCTGGACTGTATACTAACTAGTACTAACGTGGAGCCGGCAATATCATCACATATGGAGGAAAATCGACATATTTGTCAAATTTTCATAGAAGGGTATGATCTGCCGCGACCGGGATTTGAACCCGGATCTCTGGGTTGCAAGTCCAGCGCACTAACCACTCTGGTGCCACATGTGCCTGTCCCCAACATTGCTTGTTAATACAGACCACTCTTAAACAAAAATATATTTCCAAATAAAGTTTAACCTTACAATAGGACCATATGTCTTCTCTCCCTTTAATGGACGATATTCACAGTTTTGTCTGTATTTTTTTGTTTCATTTAATATAATCATCTCGTTCATAGTGATGTTTTTTGCTCTATTCAGTCTCATTGAAATACGTGAATTCATTAATAACCTAAACACTGACACACAAACATATTTCCATTGTTGTAAATAACCCATGTAAAGCGGCATGTTCCTTTCATACGGGTGAGTAAACAAAAGAATCCATCATGGCTTACAATTAAAACCACTAAAACAAAATTCCCAAACGATTTCTACATTCATATAGCAGAATTATCTCCAAGCTTAGTAGAAACGATAGGTGTACATGTAAAGGTGTACATGAAAATGTTGAATGCTTTTCAAGTTAGGAAAAATATTGTAAATGTCTTTGTACTGAGGTGGTCGTAAGTGAGGTTTTACTATACACTTGTCAATAAATCAATTTAACACAAGCCTATGTCTATGCTTATCATGTCCACATGTTTGTTATAGTTTTATATTCTATACTGTCATGACATGTGCGTTAGGTATGGCAACATTCCATCACTTTGAGTTGAATTATCAGACATTTATGATAATAGAAATGATAATAATTATGATCAAACAAACATGAAATAGTTGAGTTTTGAGAATCTCATGTAAAGACGAAATTGTTTTGTAAATTTGAGAATATCAGGCAACACGAAATGGTTATATAAATTTGAGAATATCAGGCAACACGTAATGGTTATGTAAATTTGAGAATATCTGGTAAACACGAAATGGTTATATAAATTTGAGAATATCAGGTAAACATGAAACGGTTATGTAAATATGTGAATATCAAGTAAACATCAACATGATTATGTAAATTTGAGAATATAAGGTAAACATGAAACGGTTATGTAAATTTGAGAATATCAAGTAAACTTGAAACGTTTATGTAAATTTGAGAATATCAGGTAAACAGGAAACGGTTATGTAAATTGGGGATTATACTGTACAGGTTCATTCAATGCAAATACAAGTAGATCTACACAGTTATTTCTTCATTCCGTCCCATTAGTCCCTACTTTCACTCTAACGGATCACCGTAATCTAACTAATTCCGAGCTGAATCAAACATGCCCTCGCTGGCATACTATATGATAGTGTATTTTATGCATAAATACTGTACTTATCACATATAACTCTGAAATGAATATTATATATTCATAAAAGTACATTTTCAATGTGTTCAATGTATTTTACTTCGCAATTGCCATATCGTCTATTAAGTAGTATAATTTCTTTGCACATAGTATGTAGTGTGACGTCACAACGCGTGATAGGTCGTCACGTGACATCAACTTGAGAGACAATAAGAGAACGGTTGCCCAAGAACACTTCTCCCGCTATGTTACACTGACAATCTGTGTCAATAGGCATCTTAAACTGGATTAAAAGCACAAAGTACGTCACCATCATACCCGCAACCTGAAATATAATCATATCATGCATAGATAAGACTACAAACGTGATATTACACCAGTCAATAGTGAGTACTAAGTATAGTTACTTTAATATCACAAAAAGAATACCATATGAAATGTAATACACAAAAAGTCTGTAACAAATAGAATAAAATAAGCATCTCAAGTCTGATAAACAACTAGCCAATGTGTTTACCTTTCAATATGAAAACGTAAACAACAGCCGACCAATAACAAACAAGATTCATGACTATCTGAAAAATGACAAAAATAGCCGGCTAATACCAAATAAGTTTCCTTATTAATACAATTAATGGTAAAGTATGCACACCGTTAGTATTGTTGGTTTGTCAATCACAAATAATTTCATAGCTGATAAGCCAACCTGCGTCCCTGTTAAGCGGTTCAAGAACATCAGCATCTGGAAACAGAATTCAACGATAATGAACAAAGGAGTCCTCGTACCGAAACCTCAACTCTAACAATGTGTCAACATTTTAAAGAGTTATAGTGGATATTTGCAAAAATGAAAGTCGGCATGCAGGCAAGTCCCTCTAGTCATGTGCTATCTTTTAAACGGTGCGACGGAAAAAAAACAATCGGGTTCACAGGATTTCATAGTGGTCACTATGATTTAGTTCAATGTTCTTATGTTTTTTTTTACATTTACAAAATTACCTCATCAGACCGAAAATAAATACTTTCAAATTGAAATTGCTTATCAACTAAGTAGAACACGGCGTCTAAGGACCCGAGTAATTACTTCTTTGTGTCCATGTTTCACTATGCGCAATATTTTCCAGCAACACGCAACCACAGACAGAAGTTCGAATGATTTGTTACTGGTTTCACATGTACCAGTGTTTTGTCCTAACTACCGTAAAATTAGTAATTAAATGTTTCATGCTTACTTGTAACTGGATGTCATTTGACGTGCTGGAGAACCGAATACTGTAAATATGCTCTAGTGGCGAATGTGCCTAAAACAGAAACACATGATTCAATATTAGGCAAACAAATAAATACTTGGTTACTGCTTACACCCCGTAAAAATCAGAGACACAAAATACAAAGCATGTGTTAGGCCAAAAATAAATACATGAAATTGGTTTCCGTTAAAATACCATCCAAACCATAAGGTCGTTTTTTCAATCGTTTAGTTCACAAATAAAAGAATTGGCGAATAAAAAACTGACCGAAAAAATCCTAAGTCGGCAGCAAAAATAAGGACGGGTCGGGTTAGCGGAAACCACGAACTTTTTAACGCCTTATAGACTTTACATCAGTACACATACAGCTGTGTCTGTTAACACCAGCTGTTGGAAGTTTTAGTACATATGAACAAGCCTTAGATTTTTTCTATAGTTTCACAATGATGAGCGAATAAAGAAAGCTGTTTGAATAATAATGATTACAACCAGTGATTCATATAAACAAGACATAAGGATGTTTACATTTGTTGTTGTTGTTGTATACAGTCAACATGACAGCATCAATTGAGAGATAAATACGAATATTTACATCTGGTGTTAAAAGTGCAATTATCAATATATACATTTTATTCAAATATTAACAAGTCAAAGTTTAGAACAGAACTAACTACAAGTACTAGTGGTTCTCGCCGACATGTCGTTATTTACCGCTGCTCTCTACATAAAAGGAGTTAGAATCTAGGAAACTTTACGACCATCACAAATCATATTTTGCCATTCGATGAGACATGATAGTTCGGAATATGCAACGCATGATAACATTTTGGAAAGCTCGGGGCTCTTTGTGTAATAAAAGTCGTACTCAAACAGGGATACCGGAAGTCACGTGACTTACTGATGACGATGTTAAGAACACATGATACACGCGCTGAAATAATGAGGTTACCGCGAGCAGATTTCCAATTCAATTAAATGGTATCGATTTAGAATCCTTTAAATCCCCTTTAGCCTGGGTTTTTAATACCCGGCTGATTCTTTTCTACAAAAATAATTACAAATAATATTTGTTTTTGAGTTACCCGTGACGTAGTAATTCCTAGGGGATTTTTCCTAAGTGTATTGACAACGCAAGATATGGAATAGTGCAGTGAGTAAGTCGTATTGCACTTAGTGATATCCACGCATGTGGAAAATTTATCAGAGTTATTAAATACATCAATTTTATGTCGATATGGACTCATGGCGGTAATGCAACAATTCATAACAGAAATTCTGCTGTTTTATGCTAAATATAGCATTACTTCAGTTCCAATGATTTAAGCGTGTTTTTTTATGATAGCGATGATTAAATACATGAATCACACGCGAAGCCTTTTCTGACTGGAAAAATTTTAGTTACTTTGTACTCTAGCACATTTCTACGTATACCAAGTTAATATTATTATTATCTACCGGTAGTCATTTTTTTCCAATAGCATATAGTTATGAACCACCAGACAAAGATTGTATTCGGGACAGTTTTTTTTATACGTGACAATACAGGAACAAAATTATTACAACATTATATCATAATGGTCAATTATCCGGGAATTATTATTATTTTTTGCATATTGTTAAAAAGCGTAATTATCATGCAGCGTTATTATTGTATAGAGCCTAGATACGCCCAAATTAACTGTCATTATGGTTCGTTTCCAGAAATGTCACATAATCACTGAATATGCATTGTGTTATATTAAACTAATAAGTAAGTTTAGATTTATAATCAAACCAAGCTTCAATTACTTCCAATATTTTGAGTTTTTACTTAATAGAAAAAAAACGGAACTATTTGTTTGTTCAATAATGGTAAATACTTCCGCTGTTAAATTGACGAATAATTCGTGCGAAACTACAGCAATCATAAGTGTGATGGTTTTTAATGCAAACACTCAGGAAATGAAATGTACATTCTGTAATAACATTCTATAACTTGTAAACTACATTCTACTGCCCCTTTGAATTTCATGAGACCACATGGGTTCATCTAAATCAAATCATACGAATTTTGAAAAAAATGAAAATCATTTTGAGTCGTAAGAAAGCCGTTGGTAGAGGAGAAAATCTGCAGCTTGGAATAAAAGAATCGGACAGAGAATTTCCGTTAAGGGGCTACGACCGCTTGTAAGTAATTGATAACACACACAACATAGAGCAAGAGTATAACACGAAAAGTACAAAAACAACCAGTCAAGGTTTTTATGAATACAGAGAAGCCTAAACCATGATCGTTTCATATTCAGCGTCGTAAGTCATGATGGAACGATATCACACGAACATAATGTACTGATAAGCCATGGCGGTTTTTGATTGATAAAATTTTTCTCCTACGAAAGGTAATCCGAAGAGTTAGTATTAGATTTCAACATCATTTCAAGCTGGCTCAGCGTATGATGAACTGATCTCTAATGATTTGGATAATTTGTAAAAATAACACCGAATAGTTGGATGGGCTACAAGCAACATTAAAAAAAACAACATTGGGCAATTACTCAATGATTATTTTAATTGTAAGAAATTATCACAGGAATTCATCCAAAACGTATCCAAAAAGTGTATGTTTATGAAGAGCAATTCGTTACCGATTTTATTTAGATTGTAAATTTCGCATTAAATTTGCCTTAATATCTCCGGAAACGTTAAATACACAGTTTAGATAAAATACCTTTTTGCAGTAAACTGTGAACTTTCAATGACGTTATCTCCGGGGACTCATAGAGGACGTATCTTTATATTTTTTCTCGACGCAAGTTATGATCATACCCTCTGGAACTGTGTGATAATTCAATCTTTTGCTAAGCGATGCAACCACTGATGAACAGCTCATGAATTTTATAAACAAAACATATTGAACAAACAAACGCATAACTAAAATCACAACAAATATAGAAAACCTCAAGAAAAATCAAGATTTTAGCTTCCAGAAGAATTTTTCTATCGCTTTTGTATTGACCTTTCATGCGTTACAAAATTTCAATTTGAGAATTTCAATCAAGACCACAAAAATTGTTCAGACAGAATCACGTTAATAACGTGCTTTTGTTTATTCTAAGTTTCTTATCGACGTTTTCTCGAAAGTAAAATTGTATACAACGGAAATATCGTTTTAACAGGATACTAAATATTCAATGAAAGTTTATTCTCAGGCACTATTTCTCCAACATTCAATTAATCAAAACTATCATAAATTATGTCACCTATTTTCTTCCTTTCGATGGGTGGTATTGTTTATGAATAAGAAAACGACTCCAGAAAAAAAACAGGCATAAAAAACACCTCCATCGATATATCATCTTCTCAAATATCCCCCGATACAAAACCCAACCAGCACCTAGAAACATACAAAAATGGGGGACAAACAACAACCCCACAGATTGCACAGCCTTGGAACATCCGTGTCATAACTGTAGTGACTGTTCACACAAGTAAGTATAGCTCACAAGCACAGAGTTTTCACAAAGTGAAGCAGTTTTAAGCTTTAAAAGTTGGATTCCATCGCTAGTTGTTCCATCATGCTTAAAAACCATTAACTATGAAAATCATTTCTCAAAATTCACCCAGTTTGTATGGTACAGTGACTTTACAAATTGAATGTAGCCTCGGGGTTTCATCGATGTACTTGAAAGTGGTATGAATTTTTAAACATACTATTTGAATTTTGTAAATTGGCATTGGTCCTGTTGGTAAGAATCAGTTTACCTTATAATCACGATAAATGTTTGTATGTGCAAATAAATAGAATGGTACGTTGTACACATTAAAAATCAGGGCTCTGTTTACAGATGGGTGGGCGCCAATTGCACCGGACCTGGTCTTAGGGACAATAATGATTTGACCGGAGATGGAATTGTTCTAATGAAAAATATTTGATTAAGTTAATGTGTATTACAGTTTACAGCAACGATCACAACGCACAAAACTTTTTTTTTACAGACGCAATACGGAATTTTAAAACAAGAACTTTTGAGAAAAACAGTAAAGCCTCACATAGCAACCGCAACAATATTACGACCATTTCTTTAAAACGACTACAGATTTTCGGGCCGCTTTGTTTATGAATTCCCTTAATTCAACTGCTTAATGATTGTATTAAGACCTTTTGGGCCCCCTTTTTATATTTAAAGTTTTATATTGTGATTGACTGTTTCCACAAATTATACATCGCCTGATGTATAAAGGTGGATGCACTAAAAACCTTACTCAAGATTTGTGTCGATCGTTTGATATTAAAATGATTCATGAATGTTTATAGTTCTGTTCACATCAATCGTCTGTTTCGTGCTCAAATAAAATCCTTACAGAAAAAATACACCATGCTTTATTATCGATCTTGAAATTTTGGTGTGGTGTGGTGGACGTCATAACTCATTCTTTAGGACTGGTGCCAACATCACGCACAAAATGACAAATAGTCTTACAAGTGCATACACAGTCTTTTAAAACTTATAGGCACATTAGGTAAGAATTAACGAGCACCTGCCAATAAAAATCAACAAATGAACAACGGCATCTGTTTAATACACAAATATTGCTATAAAATGTCAACTATACATCCGGATAAGCCCCGCCTTTATACGTAGGCCCCGCCTTTGCATGTAGGCCGTATTCTTTGAGAGCCTTAGATTACAGGTTTTACTGTGATGATAGAAACACGACAAAAATCAAATGCCGCATATTTGAAACCATTGAATATTAGATTGTTGGGAAACGAGCAAGGATAAAAGAAAAGATAACCGCAAATATTATTGGTTTTAGTTGACTTGACAAAAATTTTGTACTGCGATACAGAAGTGGTGTCACTTTAATTTGAATGGACTAAGCCCCTTTACGGACATGTCGTAATTTTCTCGCAATTTCGAACAAGAAATAATAAGACCTTACATTCGTGGACGAGATTCTACGAGACAAAACATAATTAACAGGAAATTCTTGAAGATAAATATAGTAATCAGAACGTTTTATTTTTGTATTGACGTCGTTGTGTCTGCCTGCTAAAAAAACTGAATACTTTGGACCACCAAACACTTCTCGTATGTCAAACTAGCTAACGCGGCGGCAGATAGTGGTTGTTCGTCTTCGTCCGTCCGTCCATCGGTCCGATCGTCAGTCCGTTCGCTCGCACGCTCGCGTCCGTGCTTTTGTTCATTCGTTCGTTCGTTAGTGCGTTCGTTAGGGCGTTCGTTCGTTCCCCACTAATGGTAACTAACAACAAACTTTCTCTCTTGATGTGAGAATCATAAAGTGAACAAAGACAATGGAGGTTGTTTGTTTCAAACTGTCACAGAAACACATGTACCTCGCCCAGAAAATTATCAAGGCGATATTGAACTCTTCAAGTCCTGCAGAACTAAATAATCAAGCAAAAAATATAAAAAATGTCATAGTGCATGATTTAAATAATCGATTATTTTTATCTAACCGACTACAATATTCTGAAGTGATAGCTAAGACCTGTCTTAGACTGCAGCCTTTTAATTGGTCAGTTTAAAGTCTGTGTTCAGAAACAATTTATCAGATAAAAGTTGATGTTTGAAATTTCTATGAAAAAAAAGATTATTCTTTAAGCATTATTTGCATTTAAGTCCAACATAATTCCGCTTAAAGTCTTGAATATGAACCAGCATGATGAGAAGGCTCCGTTATGATAAACCATGTTTTAGATGTTAAGCTTCACTTCTCGGTTCACTCATTTTTTCGATCAACCGAGCTACTTTAATGACAACTAGTTTGTTACAGTCTCGGCAATAATTTGTAAATACTTTTTTGTCTGTGACGTATTGTAGACTTCAGTTAATATTGGGTATATATCCACGGTCAATGATGTAAGAAAATTTATACCATTTAGTTTAAATAGATATTTTTAATGAGTATCGCTCTCACTCTTGAGCTGAGCGCATGATTTATCTTTTAGTTTAAAATTAAATTTTAATTTAATCTTAAAAGTAAGTTATAACATAATTTATTAAGTTAATACTCGGCTTGATATTGTTTGATTTGATGTAGGTCAACTTTTCTGACACCTAATAAATAAGCTTCGTCAAGCAATGTCAGTGTTTAAATGATAATCCCAGTCATTGTTTCTGACATATAACGAGAAGTCTTAATTTAGTTTAATGCTAAGACTGTGCAATTCTATCCCACTTGCTTACATTAGATCCCCGGGCTTTGGGCGAAAAAAAATCTAAATACTATTCAATTCAGAATTTCTCTGTGACCCCGAACTCTATATGCATTTACATTTATGTATAAATTGCTTTAATATTGCGTTTAATTAGAAATGATTGCAAAAGAGACCTGCTAAGATGTCTTTAATCTTCAATGACTGTAATATAATAAATGTACGTGTTGGAAGAATATCATTCTCATGATGGAGGTACATTAAAGATTAAAAAACATAATTGATGAAAATCTAAATTTTATCAAAATTTTGTATAATTAGATCGACAAATCGAAGCCGTGGGCTGTTTTGATTTCCGATAAAACATGTAATATTTTGTAATTCCTCATAGATACCTGCGCTCGCTCGTTGGGCTTATCAGTAAAATTCTTTCAAAAATGTTTAACTGATCAGTTTCAGTGCACGCGCATGCTCATGGCACATGCACATAATTTGGCGACTTTTTCGGCAATTTAAAAATTCACAGTCATAGAAAAAAAGACTGCCGGATGTTATTATGTACCACATGTATACCTTATATCCGTCTTTAGTTTATCATTGTGTAATGTGCCTCAATTATATTTGATAAAATCTTTGTAATAAATATTTTTCTTGATATAAAACTACGGATAAAATAACGCACCTGCCATGAAAGTGATGACTATTTGTATGGCTTAATGCATTTTAACGGCAGGTTACTGTGATATGATTATCCTCTTGTAGCTGTTGTTTCAATTTGGTTGATTGTATCTTTAAATAACTAGACATACCATACAGTCATTCATCTATCCAGGAACACATGGAACAGTCAGTCATTCATCCGGGAACATACCGTACAGTCAGTCATTAATCCGGGAATATATACCGTACAGTCAGTCATTAATCCGGGAATATATACCGTACAGTCAGTCATTAATCCGGGAACATACCGTACAGTCAGTCATTAATCCGGGAACATACCGTACAGTCAGTCATTCATCCGGGAACAAACCGTACAGTCAGTCATTAATCCGGGAATATATACCGTACAGTCAGTCATTAATCTAGGAACATACCGTACAGTCAGTCATTAATCAGAATATATACCGTACAGTCAGTCATTAATCCGGGAATATATACCGTACAGTCAGTCATTAATCCGGGAATATATACCGTACAGTCAGTCATTAATCCGGGAATATATACCGTACAGTCAGTCATTAATCCAGGAACATACCGTACAGTCAGTCATTAATCAGAATATATACCGTACAGTCAGTCATTAATCCGGGAATATATACCGTACAGTCAGTCATTAATCCGGGAATATATACCGTACAGTCAGTCATTAATCCGGGAATATATACCGTACAGTCAGTCATTAATCCGGGAATATATACCGTACAGTCAGTCATTAATCAGAATATATACCGTACAGTCAGTCATTCATCCGGGAACATACCGTACAGTCAGTCATTAATCAGAATATATACCGTACAGTCAGTCATTAATCCGGGTATATACCGTACAGTCAGTCATTAATCAGAATATATACCGTACAGTCAGTCATTAATCCGAATATATACCGTACAGTCAGTCATTCATCCGGGAACATACCGTACAGTCAGTCATTAATCAGAATATATACCGTACAGTCAGTCATTAATCCGGGTATATATACCGTACAGTCAGTCATTAATCTGAGTATACATACAGAACAGTACAGTACCGTAATTCATTAATTAATCCGAGAATATATACCGTACAGTCAGTCAGTCATCCAGGAATATGTACCGTACAGTCATTCATCTGGTAATATAAAGGTAAAATTGGTTATAAAGATAGTCTTAAATTCGAGGAATTAGAGTAGTTTTGACGATTTGTGTAATGGCAGTCCGCGAATTGGAGTTTGTTGGAATTACAGAGAAAAAAAAATACTCAAAAATTCATAATGCTACAGTTATACAATTTCTCGAAACATAAGTAGATTTTTTCGAAGATAATAGATAACAAATCATCATCACATAAGTACCCGTAAAATCACGGGGGATAGGAATTCATAATGATTGATTATATATTCTGATATACAAATAACAAATTGTTTCCACGTAAATTACATGCTGATACACCGTGGAGTTTTACTACGCACAGTACATTTCATTCGCAAATGTGGGTACCAGGTTATGTAAACTACACAGGTGTCAAATATATACCACGTACCATTATGCCAGTGGAAATGCGTACTTTGATGTTCCAACCACGTTTATATTATACTTAGAAACAGTTCTGGATATAATTACATCAATGATACTTATTTTGTACTTACATTACCTCATGTGTCATAAAAAATATCTATATATAAAATGGCCGTACAGGCAAAATATGTGATAAAGTTAACGATATGTACAATGTATTTTGAATAACATACAGGTTGAATAAAGCCAGAACCCAGATTTCTATAAAAATATCTGCTGAGACGATATTAAAACTCATATTTTTCGGCTAAGTACGGCTTTAACCAAACTGTACCCGAAAGGCCTATCGTTCTTAAATTTTTGAACGGGACTTCATGCTGAACTTGCCGAAGGATGGCGAGGAGCATGATACAGATAAAGATATTACAATTAATTAACTTAACAATTGTACACAAAATTGTTTAGCTTGAGTGAAAAAAACATCAAATATACACTGAACACTTTTTCAATATTTACATATTTCTAAAGAATCGTTAAAAGAATGGAATCTTTAACTATTGTGATACGCTGGTAAGATGGAGTATCATTGTATAGATAAAAGTTATCCTAAGAGTTTGTGAGAGCGGAGAAATCGAATGATATTATCCGTAAACTAAATTACGACACTATTACACACCTCAGAATTAAGACAGTTCGATGTGTGGTTTTAAATATATTAAACATCACCAAAGCTCCTACTGTTTTGTTGGTATTGCTTTCATTTGTGATAAGAATATAGTAACAATTTCAATCTTAAATTGAGGAGAAATCTGAATAAACGGCTGTCATTGATGACATTTCATGTCCTGTTTTATAAAGCGTTAGCCGGTAACACTCTAAATACTGATTACTAAAGTTATAGTGTAAGAGTAAGTTATCAGCCTGGCCAAATAGCTTTGTACATTTATTGGTATATTTTCTATCCAAACAGCGTGAAGCTTGCCAAATGCACACTTTAACTTGAAACAACCCTCTGTAATCATGTTATCTAATTTATATTCCATGCCAGCGTTGTGAATAATTTATTATAGTGGTCAGCAATTTGCGTTGCCATTTCTAAATCACAAAAGCTTGATACATTTTGCCATTTATTAATTTGACTGGCATGTTAAGGTGCTACGCTCGCCAGATAGACACTTTTCCTTTCTCTTTCCCCTTTCCTTTCTACTATAACTCAAATCTTATTGGCGTCGGTAATTAGATGTTGTGTTACAACAATTCTTAGTTTGATTGTTTAGAAACGAGACCACCATGAACATGTGTACGTGTATACTAAAATAAACTAAAATGAACCACCTGGACGTATTAATTCGTAGTGAATACTGGACAAACTACACATGGAGCACATCGTTAAATTACATTAATTTACCTTATATCAATATTTATTACGACTGCCGAAACATTTTAATGATAATAGATTAATTTTGTCAAACATAATTAGATATATATGTAGTGCATATTAACTAACCGAAGCTGAATTGTGACACTCGTCCGTTTTTGTACATTAGACGATCCATAATTAAGAGACTAAACACTTTCCTACCTCCTACTTATCTACACACTAACGTTACAACAATACATTCTACGAAGCTGTTGACATTGACCAAGTTATTCTTTAATAACATCATTTCACACGGGTATATGATATTAGTATACTGACCATAACGTTCACCCATGCAGCTGTGACGGACACGATCGTCATCTGCAGCATGATAAAACACAGCCAGAAAAGGTTTATCAGCACAAGAGAAATGTGAATATCGATCGTGGTAACCATGGTGTATAATACAAGACAAAACATTGGAATATTTGCAGAGTAAATAGCCGCAATCATCGGCGCAAACACGTGATCCAAGATGTCTACCAACATGCACAAGTTTTGATGACGTAATCGGAAATCCTCAATCCTACCATGGAAGTCTTCCTGAGCAATAGAAAGCGTTAATTCGTTCGTGAATTTTTTCATTCTTTTACCGATTGCGAATGAAAGCACAACAAATAAAGACACCGGGAACATTGAAGATGATGAATTTAAAACCGCTAATATTCCGAGTACAATTTTGAACACCAGCTGGTTTCCGAATTTCAATGCATCTTTCCATATTACCTCAAGATAAATGTGTTCAAGCACCGGTACATAAATCAGAATCAAGGTAAACACCACTGAATTAACAATGATAAACAAAAAAGCCAAGAATATATATTTCTTCATCATAAATAAGCACATCCTATCAAGTTTCACGTGACCAAAACTCGCGTCCCATTCACAAAAGAATTTTGGGAGACCATTCTGTTTAAAGCAGTTCCACATTAAAAGAAGCCCTTTGAAGGCGCACTCAGAACTCCATATAGTAAACAACAACTTTTGCACAAGAACATTGTCAAAATGGTCGGCAAATCTGTAAACAGTGAATGATCTAATCACATTCAGAACTAGCAGAAAATTAACGACGAAACAATACAGAACGACAGGTTCCATATAAGCTCTTCCTTTCCTTGTGCGAGTCCTTTTGAAGTACAAGCCGAACAGTCTCATACACATTAGCAAAGGTTTTAACTGTTCGTATATTTTAGATTTAGAAAAGTCTTTGAATTCATTTACATTTTCTGCCTCTAGTTCCACAGTGACGTCATTTATATTTGTAATACTGACGTCATTACTTGTGTCTGACGCCACGTGGCGGTTACCATTTGGATTTGCTCTATTGTTCCGATACATTTTGACTATTTCATTAACTTCTTTCTCCAGACTGAACCACTAGGTATTCATGATTTAGAAACTAGGGATTCTAATTATTGTTCATTGTATAAGAGAACATATCCTTTGACAGCATTAAAGTGCAGCTGCTTCAGTAGACCTATAATGTCAAGGTGTCACTGACGTCTCGTCCATAGATAAAGCTAGAGCTGATATAAAGAGAATACTGATTCCTGTGTCATGATATGAACTTTTTTATTCACGTCTGGTTAGTAACAACTAAACAAAATCAAAAGAAGAATTATGTATGAGTTACTCCGGTAGATGAGACTTCCGTAACATAAGTAAATTTCAAATGATCAAATACAGATTCTGTACGGAAGTCGCTTCAACAAAACAGTTTTAAACAAAAACATAAGAGCCAGTTTCGCATTCTGTTTCTTTTCTCTAAAATATTACTGCGCATATTTTATCTGAGCATATCCTCACGCCGCAGGTCAGCTGTGTTAATTAATCCGAATTAAAATCAAACCCTGATAAAGTTATCACATAAATATCCGCATGTTCTTCCTTTGTAGAAAATCAGAGATACCCGTCGTTTTTGGTAAACAAAATAAGCGAACCAATCTGATTTCAAGTAAATATCGAAGAATTGTGCACGATTAATTTTATGTATTTATTTTTATTTATCTGCAACTTTAAACAAATGTGCTTCGTTATGGTGAAAACCTCATACTGGTACAAACACTTTCTTCAGTGCCGAGAAATACACAAACTAGCGCATGCGCAATGATCTAGATCGATCGAAGATTTGATTTGTTGCATCGGCTCGCAGATCCGTAAGTTTAAAATAATTTTCGCGTCATTTATCAAAATGTGGAAAAGCAATCCATGTTGTACAAGTCGATATAATATTTCAGAATTTGATTACAGATAAATCTTTTGCCGCCATATTTCGTCAAGAATGGCCGATCCTAGTCGAGGTGTTTGCCAATCAACGTTCCCGAAAACCTCTTTGTCATGGCAAACAATAACAGCAAACTTCTCCCATAGAAAACGCTCTTGTGAGTCTGCTGTTGAGCATCTTCGTTACTGGGACGTTACAGTTTGTTTTTAAAATGACGAATAACTTTTCTTAAAGAACTTCGTAACATTCTGGAATTAATCAAAACCATCTCATGATGAAATCTTTCACATTTTCATATATCTTTCTTCGTGTCTCTCAGTTAGGAAAATATGCCTGATAAATAAAGTAATCTTTGCCCCACATTGTAGAGAACACTTTACTTCCAAGTAGCTTATTCACTGAATTCACTTCCAGCGTATAATATGCTATGAAATAATGATATTATAACCCGTTTGATCGCAATTTAACAAAATTATGCGCACGATATTACGACCAGATTATCACATAATCGTACAAATAGACAATTAGTGTTTCCCTAGAATTAATTTGACATCACTTGAATTACATAGACGTATAAAGTCAGATCCATCGAGGGTTATTCCAAAAGTTTCCAACATCTGGTTGGATTAGTTTGAGAAAATCTTCACAGACAGTGACAGAAACTGATTACATCTGATAGTGTACGTGTAATTATAACAAAGGGGCGAAATTGATGCAAAAACACAAAAGATATGAAATTATCATTCGGGAATTTGCAATACCCTGTTTTAGCCAACAGTTTTAGTTCAATAAGGTAAACGATAAGCCTGTAAGCTTCGGATTCGTGAGTTCGATCCCTGTACACGACTCATGTTCTCTGTGACAATTTTGTTGACGACATTTCATGTCAGACAGCCCGTACTCAATAGTTGATCCTCATGATTCTCACAGAGAAGTTGACAGACAATGTTCGGGAACAAGATTAATACTGGGGCAGAACTGAGTAAAACTCTTTACAGCTGTCGACAGTTACTGAAATACTCGTAATGTTGAGAACAGACATAAAACTTCAGATGAGGATAAAATTATCATTATACTTATACTAAATTATCATATTATATTACACATATACAAAATTATCATATCAAATTATGCATATACAAAATTATCATATTATATTACATATATACAGAATTACCAAATAACATTATACATATACGGAATTATCATATTATGTCATACATATATAGAATTATCATATTATGTCATACATATACAGAATTATCATATTATGTCATACATATACAGAATTATCATATTATGTCATACATATACGGAATTATCATTTCATATTATACATATACAGACTTTTCATATTATATTATACTCATAAAGAATGATCATTTTATTTATATACACAATGTATGATAGAACATTGTTCATACTATACATTATTATACAGAATTATCATATCATACATGTACGGAATTATCATTTTATATTATACATATACAGGATTACCATATTTTATCATGCATATAAGAATTATCATTTTTTATTATATATATACATAATTATCATATAATATTATACTGATACATAATTATTATTTAAATTATATTCACAATGTATGACAGAACATTGTTCTGAAAAAGTATATAAGAATACACGCACCACTTAATTAACCATCTATATACAGGGAGATAACAGCTTTGATGTATAGTTTCACAGCGGAAAGGATTATCTCCCTTCGTAAATAATCGAAATCGAAACAGGAAGTAAACAACAGGAAACTTCGAGGTAAAATCCAATGAGTCATTAAATTAAGAAATAGTTCGTTATATATCTTCCGTAGTAGAAAGTGAAATCTAGTAACTGGTCAGACACTGACAGAATAAGAGCATAAGTGATACTTACGTGGTCAAGTAAGTCTGTTTCTTATACAAATTTCGGTACTAAGCTCAACGTTTGGATCTCAATAAAATCTAACTTAGTATTAAAGTCGTTTCATTATCGATTTGAAGTATGCAGAAATAGTGAAAATCAGTCCGCAAATAATTAGTTAAAATAAATTATAGTTTTAAATGTAGATACGTGGTGGATAAGATAAGCTCCCGTTACATCTGTTAATTTAGCCGATATCGAAGCAGAAAGAGAAATTTCGACGTAAAATCATACAAGTCACTTAAGATACGTTTAATGATTTTCCCAAGCAGATAAAACGAATCAATCTGACTGCCAAGTCCCACCTATCGAATATTCCACCGAATGTTTACCGATTTAAATTCGGCGTATTCGTGAAAGGTTCGTTCAGTGAACGGTTTGTGTTCGAAGCTTTTCGTCGATGGTCTCTATCCTTCATAAAAAATTTAAGTATGCACAATTTTTTTTTCACCTATACAGCAATCTTTATTTACGGAATGCATTCGGTTGACGTTAGCAGAGGGGACGGTAGGCGTGAGTTTGACCTTCGATCCTGTCGTTCTGGCGTCGGTAATAAATCGCGACGAATCCTTGTTCGGACTATTTGTCGTGTTCGTAACGAAAAACTGCCGTTTCATTCCGATGAGGGTGCGTTAACATACCGACCTGCCCGAAAAGGCCAACGAATAGCGCCAATCCCCAAAACGCTAATCCGAAAATGACAACTTGAGCATGATGGCTGGAGGTTTAAATGGATTGTTGATTAAACCGTGTGTTCCGCGACTGATGAACGACATTACATTTGCAAAACGTTCCAACTGGGTGCCCCTGTATGATTCGTATGTTTTGGGTTATGAATTCGTTTTCCTCGCAGATCCTGGGCTATAAAAATCGATAGATATCTACATTAGCCTTTAAAATTAAAATTAGTAATTACTACAAGTTAATCTATGGATTGTCAAAACTACTCATTGAACAGAGATAGCGGATGATAGTAGCCGTCCAACACCAAAATGAAATTTGTAATGGCAGTAGCTGCTGTTGAAGTCATAAAAGAAGAAGAAAGGGCTAAAAAGAAAAAAAGAATACACATGTACTGTATCCATCTATGGATAGAGAAGAATCAACTATGGTCACTCACAAACTCCACCATCCCCTCCTCCAGCGGTTGAGTCAATGTGAAGATGACCTCGGCTTTTTTACTTTGACTGGGGCTGCCCTCAGCTGAGATGCCACCAAGGCTGCAGAGGATGGCCTGGAGACCTCGAATGGTGATGGCGTTTCCTCCCTACTGGCAGGCTTGGCTTACTGGCATCCTCTTCCTCGTCTCGTCATTGTAGTATATCAGTTCTGCAGTACTATTGTTGTAATTCTGTAGTCGTAGTAGTACATGTTGATATTTTCGCTGAAAGTCAACTGGAACGCTGAATACAAGCAGTGAACATCCAGATAATTCCGGGACAAAGCTGATATAATCTAGTTAGCTGAGAGATTGGGATATTCGATCGCACGTCGCGTGTGATTCGTTAGGGGTTCGTTAAATGTTCGGCTTATTCGATGGGGGTACGTGGAGCATTCGTTATAGTCGTTATCAAACGGCAGACTTAACATAGGTTAAGTAGTATTCACTGGTGTGACCCGTTATTACGAATACAATATCTTCAGCATTTTCAGGTCTCATTGGAGGGCAATAATCTTAGTTCGAAGGGCCCTCCGTGGTCAAGTGTTTAAGTTCTTTGATTAGTACATACACTAGCCCCTCACCGCTGTGAGTTCGAATCCCACCCGGACCAAATTTCACGTATGAGGAAGCTGTCTAGTTAGCTAAAGGCAGATTGGTGGTTCTACCCTTGTGTG
Source organism: Lutraria rhynchaena (assembly GCA_008271625.1). Classification (NCBI taxonomy): domain Eukaryota; kingdom Metazoa; phylum Mollusca; class Bivalvia; order Venerida; family Mactridae; genus Lutraria; species Lutraria rhynchaena. Next base: position 600,928 of record VIBL01000232.1, read on the forward strand.
CGCCTCGAGTCTTCATCCACAGTTAATATTGGAAAAGCCGGCTAATGACCCTGGTTGTTGGTGCGACGTTAAACTCATTAAATAGCCAAGTACTCCTCATGAATGATCGGCGGTCCAGTGTTCGAACTCACGAACCCAATGTCCGTAGACTTAGCGCTTTACCTATTGAAATGAACGAGCGTCCTAATAAGGCCAAGAATCGGCAATATCGTCTGTAATTTAATTATACGATTTATCCTGAATATACACTTCACGAGATCGAGTATATGTCTGAGACGATATATGGTTCACAGTTTTAAAATGTACTTTTCGTTAAAATGTTAATGTCTCAATCATGGGTTAAGATATATAAACTTTACATTAATCTTTTTTCGTTTGGTCGACTAACAATTCCAAATGCAATAACTCCAAACATGTATTTGCAGTGAACAATTTAATGAGCCAGATCGTCAAACCAATGTTATCTAGAAATAATTTTCCACTGTATTAGGGATTTCAAGTTTATATTTACACGTTAAATACATTATTATTAAATCTTCATCAGAAGGAATTTCGTGGTAAGCGTTCTAGTAGGTATTCATTGGGACTGGACATTGCCAGGAAAAATGATGCGATGATATATTGCGATGTTTACTACGATATCGCAATACACTGCAATATGTTGTCAACAATTATTTCTTATTAATGAAGTAATCAAAAACTTTATATATAAATTCATTATTCCTCTAAATATTTATATGTGTTTTAAATCATCGTAAAGTAAGGGAACTTCAGGTTCAGTGTACAGGACCGAAGATGTGAAGACAAATATGAAATGTGTCCGGAAGGAAACTTTAGAAAAGTACTTTTTATGGACTGACATTTTACAATTATTTGTTTTCGACTTTGTTGAACTATACATATCCGGTTATTTAAAAATCATATCGAAATATATCGCCTTGAAGGATACCGCGATAATCTTTTGTGTTAAAGTGCACACCTCTTGCACCCATCACACGAAACTATGAGCGCAATACACAGTGACTGGATCATACACGTTCAAATCATAGCGGAAAAATGTTTTAGATACAAAGAGTATTACATAACAAAGAAACAGCATGAACCACAGTTCCCTAGAAGTAAGAATCCAACAGATAATTGAGATTAAGTAATTGTCTTTCTTGCAATCTGAAACAGTAGGAAATCGACCCATTAAGCACCAATAGGTTTTCCATTTTACTCAACCAATTTAACTTATCAATTCTACTGGCTGATGACTTTAGGGTGTATTTGCTTGTTTGATACAATTTAACTTATCAATTCTACTGGCTGATGACTTTAGGGTGTATTTGCTTGTTTGATACAATTTAACTTATCAATTCTACTGGCTGATGACTTTAGGATGTATTTACTTGTTTGACACAATTTAACTTATCAATTCTACTGGCTGAAGACTTTAGGGTGTATTTGCTTGTTTGATACAAAGGAGTAAATCTTAGAGCCGACAATCATTTTGTGGTTAAAATCGAAATTTTCATTACAGATACTCCTACTTTATGAGTTCATTAAGTATGGAAATGTCTTAATAATTATTCATTGTATTGGTGAATATTTTAATGGATTTGAACAATTCAAAGTTTTATGTTGCAGTTTTTTGTCTTACAGAATGGACCGTGAAACTGATGATAGAACTATTTCTCTTAAACTATCAGAAGCCCTCTGTGAGATCGGAGTAAGTGAGGCAATGGTGAGGGAAAGAAGGAAATGTTCGTTATTAAATGAATCTGTACGTAACATGGAATGCGTGTTCACTGATGAATTATGCGAAACACATGTATATCATTATGGAAGTCAGTCTGAGGGATCGACCACGATTGGTTTACATTCAGATGCCGATAGAGTCTTTAGTTTTGGATATTATCATGTGATACAAGACTGGGCTGACTGGAAACCAGGTGTACCAAATTTGTTAATGGTTCAGGACGAGACAACATCACCTGGTTACTGTTTGCTGCAACTTCTTCGAAATGATTCCCCACAGGCAGAAACGCAAATACCATACGCTGATTTCATAAAAGATAACAAAGGAAGAATACTGTGTAAAAATGTTTTCAATTTTTCAATTGAAGGGATACATGTGAATGGTCCAGCTCATTCAATGCGCGGAAATCCTGGTATTACAGATTGTGACTTCGTAATAGCATTTCATTGTGACCGGTGGCCAATAGATGCAAACGAATGGTTAAATCGTGCCGGCAGTTGGCCATCATCGGATATCAAGAACTTGGCGAAGACTTCCGGGTGTTTAGTTGTACCTGTAGGAAGCAAATGTAACAATCTAATAGACGTTGAATGGAGGATCTCAACCTCAAGCGCGGAAAGATTATTGATGTTTGATTTAAATATCACACAAATGAGGTGTTATGTTTTGTTGAAAATAGTTAGTAAAACGTTTTTTGCAATTAATGGAGAAAGAATTATAACAAGCTTTATGTGTAAATGCACATTATTTCATTGTATAGAAACTACACCTCAGTCCTATTGGCGCGAGGATAACTTGTATCCTTGTGTAATGAATTGTATCTTAATATTACATGACCGTGTTCGAAATTTAAATTGTCCTCATTACATTATGCCGACAAACAATCTAATGGCGCAACGAATCAATCCTGATCAACAACGTAAGCTGCTTAATGCATTACAATCTCTTATTAATCTGAACATTGATATGTTGTTTGCCATTGATATTGATGGTATTGGAAAGAGGCTTCAAATAAAGTTATCTAACGCTTTACACGTTAGACCTCATCTTCTTCCGTCACAGTCAGCTACTGAAATGTTGATCGTTTTAAATGTGTACCTTAATAAATCGCGACAAACCATTGGAGCAGTATATCAAATGTTAGATGTCCAACAGATCCATGGTATTTCGGAAATAGCAACCAAGTTACTCCAAGGAATTCGTAGACTTAAAAGACAATACTCTACACTAACTGACATGGAAGGAGAAGCTTGTAAAAGTGTGGCTCCTCTTCTGTGTTCATGGGTTGGCTCAATACTTGCATCATTCAGTGTTTACACCAATAATACTGTATCACCTGAAGCATTATGGTGGTTTTCTAAAGGGCGACATTCTGATGTTTCATTCAGTAGATTGAAGCTAGCCTCAGCATTCTATTGCGCGGGTGATATTAGAAAAGCTAAGTTAATACTAGAAGAACTAGAAGGCAAATATCCTAATATGGTCATACCGATGTGTAATTGTTATTGGTTCGTAATGGAACCGTTTGATGAAAGAGTGACAATTAATGTATACAGAAATCGTGCATCAATGCAAGATATTATAGCATATTGTGTAAAGTTCTTGAGATGTGAAGCATCTATTATTCCACAAGAGTTAAGACACGAATTATTTCGATCAACAGAATCTGAAATTCAAAATAGATCAGAAAGAGACAAAAGATGGATGAATCTAGCAGTGGTGGATTCCCTCCCATACTTTTACTTCTTACAGTATAAAGTATACAGGCATCTAGGATCACGACAAGAACAACGTAAAGCTTTGAGTAATCTACTGAAAACTGCTCTCAATGAACTGTATCTTGCGCATAGAGAGACTGCATGGAATATCCTTGGACAATGTATGGAACAAGAGAGTCTCCCAGCTGACGCACTCTGGTGTTATGAAAAATCACTAGAAGTACGTCCCCACAACAATGCTGCCAATTTTCACAAAGCAAGATTACTATGATGATTGTAGTTCTAATGACGACTTCCTTAATATACACACAAGTGATTTTGATAAAGTCTGACTCTTTAAGGAAATATGGTTAATCTAATGTCTTAGTGTATCTAAACCTTTAAGCCCATATCGATTGACATAAATACTGTCAAACCTGAGAACAAAGGCCCCCTTAGAAAAGACAAAATGCGGCCTTCATTGACAGATGACCTTTATTTGGAAGTCAGTCAGTTCTGAATAATTAATGAATAATGGACTTTACTTAGAGGGTGTACAGTCAAACCTGTGTTTGCATCCACCTCCGAATAGAGGCCACCGTTTCAGTAAAGGCCTATATTAAAAACCCGTCTGTAATTATTTAGAACTAACTGTCCTCCAAATAAAGACCATCTGTCAATAACAGTCACACTTTGTCTTTCCTAAGGGGTGTCCTATGTTCGTAGGTTTGACTGTACTAATGTCAACGATATGGGCTTAAAATACAGACAAAGTAAAACTTGAGATTTCCCAATTGTTGATGATTAGATGCCTTTCTCTTTACTGAGTGTCATAACTGAAAGTGACACATGACTGTGCTCCATGGACAATATGGATAATATAACTGAATTCATTTTACGTGCATTCTGTTTGTTGTATTTTGTTCATTTAAAGACCTACACGTCTGATTTTATGTCTTGTTTTAGGAAATTATCCTTCATTTGTAATAAGTGAATACGACCATTTAAACATGATACTTTTGTACATACAATACAATTGCATTTAAAACGATTCAGTGATTGGGTAGGAAAAACACATTTTCACATATATAGTCATTATTTATTTACTTATTTACAAAAAATATCAAAGGGAAGCTAATGCGTTAGTCTTAACTGCTTGATTTACTTGAGTTACCTCCCATTATACACACAAATGAAATTCAGTAAATTCATCTTGTTCACCTGAAATATAATCGTTCACTTGTCGTAATCTACATGAGTTTATTCAAACGGAAGCCTTTTTTGTAGTTGTTGTTTTTATTATTTTGTTGTATTTAATTACACTTAAGGAGATAATGTTCGTATGTGTATACTGTATAGAGAGAAAGATAAACGAGGATATGTTGGTTAGTTAATTTGTAATAGTTGCGTAAGTCATATAAATAAATACATTGGATAAAATAAAGTTACGTCTTCTTTAACAAAGTTGATTAAATCCGATATGGTGATATATAATACATTAAAACTTCCATAATATGGTCACTTGACTTTTTAATCTTAAGGCTGTTTGAAGTAAGAACTACTGAGCCATTATCATTGAAAGTACTAGCTGGTAGCCTTTGGAACAGGTTTGGTAAATGTCGAAATGTCATGTCGAAAATACTACATGTATTATGTAAATTACAACAAATTCGGTGTCGGCGACAGTCTGTTGTTAATAGATGCCACCTGTGAACAACAGTCACATAACAGTACACACAAGTACATGAATATACCAGATAAACATCTACTTTAAGGTCATTTGTTTGCTATTTTCATTTGTTGACCTTTGTTCGCAGGCTTTACTTTACCGTTTATTTATTTATTAGTCATTATAACTCATTCTGTCCAAAGTCGGGATGGCTTGAAAATATTCATTAAAAAAAATGTTGTTCAAAATATCTCCAATTTTTATATGTCGTTAACAATGTAATCACAGTCCAAATTTTGACCAATGACATAATGACAAAGCCTCATTCTTGACTATCCCCATTCTTAGAATAATTAACTTTCATTTTCAATGGATCTTCCGATTTTCTTATCACACGATTTTCAATGACCTGCCGAAGTTTCACGCACGTGTCAAACACATTTTTGAATGAGTGGTGCATCGACTGAAGAATCTTTCATAAATAAAGCAATGCAAAATTTCATGGACAGAATCGACAAAGAAAAAAACTGAATGTCTCAATTGTCGTCCGTTTTACTCATTTACTTTACTTGAAAAAGTAAATTTAATTTATACATGTATTTGTACAGCTTACTCTAGATATCATACGACACCCGTCCCGTAAACACCATCTCGTATCCTATGATAGAATAATACTGGTTGGCTATCAGCACATATCATAATTGACATAATTAATCAATTTAATCATTTATAACGGTAAACTATTTCCATGATTCATCGATTTACCTGTATAAGATGCTTTCAGACGACAATTTCTAAAACCGCGCAGGTGATTCTTCACGCATGGGCGAGATCACGTGAGGTCCACGTGCTTTGACGTCATCGCCATTTCCGATTCTATTTCAGAACCAGCGCTTATCTCGGGTATATGGCTCTGGTTTCATGCTGTAATTGGAAGCATTTATTCTATTGCCAGGCCGCTAGAGGTCTCTGATTCAGAGGTAGATTAGTGTGGAGGGGAAATTACTTGTCTGCTGTGTAAAAAAACACACAGTGTATTGCTCATTTTCAAAAGAGATTAAAACACAATTTTCGTTGTCCCGTGGTCTATTGAGGGAGTTGCCATAGCGACGACGGCATTTACCCCGACATAAAAGGCGAAAGAAATATAAACTAACCTATTACACGGACAATGAAGAGGCATTCGTGTTCAGTTAAACATGACTGAATGAAGAAATATTACGTGTGAATCATTGCGTACATTAGTGTAGTAATACAATGGATATAAGGCTATTCACACCATGTTTTAATTACACAAAGAAAGTAGTTCAAAATGGCGACCACATAAGAACTTGCGTGCGGATAGATAAGTAAGCGGGTGCATTTTCTAGTATGTTCGAGCGTAGACAATGTAACATTCCATAGACAACATCGACAGCAAAAATCCCTGCACTTTTTCCATGCTACTTGTATTAAATTCACGCAATGAGAAGAACACGAGATCAAACCGTTATTTGCCTGAACAGAATTGTGATTGTCGGAATATATCAGACAATACGTTTCTAAACGCCAATGTTATTTTCTATGGTTTGAATATGCGAGAACCCTCTAATCCCTTCTATTACGAATCTGTCTAATCCATACTTCGTATCCATCCAATTCAAACCCTACTAATTCGAACTTACCCGGTCACTACCTTTCTAATCCGAACCCATCTTAACGTTGACTCCTCCAATCCAAGCACAATAGTCTGGTCCGAATTTTTGTTCCACGTGTATTTAAAAAAATGCAGATTTGTTTTAATATTGGGCAGGTAGGTGTAGACATTCTACAGAAAGCCTCTTGGATGCGGAAACCTCTCCACTCCGAACATATTAGTTTTGGTCCGAACTTTTTAAGATGAAAGAGATTTAACTGTATAATAATTTACTAACAGTGAGTGTATGTTGTCCACGAAATACCAGTTAGTTAATACTGGTAATACAGCGCAGCTAACACATCGTTTCCCGTGTAATATGAAAGAAAGAGGGGCCCGAAGAAGCACCAAGATACACTGAAAAGATGCAAAATGCATAGCATCAAACAAGAGAAGTGCCGATTAGAGAGGTACGGATTAGAGAGGGTCCAATTCCAACTTAAAATATCCTTTCTTATGTAAAAAGGCAGTATATCTTGTAAATTGATCTTAGTCTGAAACGAGTTCCAAACATGCCAATATTTGCCACTTTCTAATTAAGCCACAATAAATAGATCCATTCGTATGGTATAATGTTGAAAATGTCCGTCCTTTCCCGGATTCTTTACTACGCTCTCGTACAACAAAGGGATGCGCGACGTTCTCAAAGTCAACAGTAATATTTATTCATCATTTTATCATTTTTCGATCATCGTTCATGAGTAATTAAACATCTTTTTTTCATTAATATTGCTGTAAAATCGGCTTGTTTGGTCGTTTATTTACTTTGGCAAATCAACATAACATTTAATACTTCCGCCTTTCATCCAGAAAAAGGATGTCAAAGTTTACGTTGAAGTATGAAATAATACTTTTTTCGAACAATCCTTTAAAAGAATTTGCATTTGACTATGAGATTTCTCTATAAGGAGAAGTTTAACTAATCACTGATTGTAACTAATTTACGGAATCCTCTTTCAGGTCAAGCGGAAACAAATCAGTGAATTGCTGCGCAAAACAAGTGAATAATTTATTTCCGGCGAAGTATTGTAACAAAGTAGAATAATTTCAGAATGTAATTAAGAACTGAAAAGAACTCTTCAGCCCCATTTGCGTTCTTCTTCATCGTCAGTAAATTACTCCCATAACAGGTTCCAGTAACTTAGGGTTATTTATAGATGATTGAAAAAAATGTTTACGGAAGTTTTTTAACTCAAAATTCTAATTGGTAAATTGTACAGTAAAATTCCTTCTGCCGACCACTCTAATATTGTATGATGAACGTATACAGAAACCTTAGCGACTACTTCAGTATTAAGAAAACCTCATTACTACGACTATTTATTGTGTGGCTGGTTATACACTATTTCCTCTTCAACTTTAGAATAAGAGTCCCTCAATATTAAGAACGTGGTCATAATATCGACATTTCACTGTAAGTTCTAGTAGAAAATGAAGGAAACCGAAGTGTATGTGATTTTCTACAACATAATAAAGCCGCATAAGATACACTGACTCTATTTAAGATCTGATACGAATTTCGATTGTCAAGTACAGTAAAACCTTGATAATAAGACCACCTTTGGAAACCCAAAAATCGGTCGCATTAATGAGATGGTTTCATTATCAAGTTGAATTATATGGGAGTTATTGAAGCCGGTCCGAAAATAAGTGGTCATTATAACAAGGTGGTCGTAATATTGAGGTGGTCGCTATTTGAGGTTTTACTGTACTTCTACACGGATGATACCAAATTATTGTTTTGAATTATTCCCTGACCTTAGTTTTATGTTTTAAAATAACTAAATAGTTATCATATGAATTTTTTTGCACTGAATAGGAAGAATATCGTAATTTACATTATTTGTTATTAATTTACAATCATTTGTACCGGGACACTACTCCAATCGGAACATGTTCGGACAAAAGGGTTTGTACGGATACGAGAATGATTTTTTTATCAGAGGGGTTATGACATGATATGTCTATTGTCAGTTGAACGCCTCACTAACGCATTTTTACAAGTATCAAAACCGACTGCTGTGTTCGGAGTAGACAGGTTCCGCTTTAGTGTATTAGGAAGGTTTTCGGTTATGGTGGGTCCGGTTATTGAAGATAGTTTCTTCATTGTTGGGTAAAGCATAGTTTTTTAAGTATTGACAACCGACTTGGAAGCAAGCGGCCTTTATAATGAGATGGTCTTATTATTGTTTATAGTGAGATAAAATGTATTTAGCTGGATGTGTCCCATGACGGTCGTTTAAGTCTATGCTTTTACATTTTATGGGGTAGATTGATTTCTATTCCATAGCTTCAAAAAATATAACACGTGTTGCACGGAGCGTGCACAGGTAACGGAGATTCTAAGACTGTCAATAGGAACTGTTACATTGTTTTCAGTTTTTTTTTCTTCTAGCTGGCCACAACTCACAGGAAGATCTTTACAGCACGCATTTTCGGTAGACATATTCTGGCCCCAAGCGCGTTTGTGACAGCTAATATTGAAAAGGCATTGTTAATTGAATATGGAAACCTCATACAATCGAAGTAATAAGCATAATTTGCGGATTAATACGCTTTGAAACATTTTTCATGACGTGCATACGCACATATGTTTGTGACAACTTCACCATTGGAGTATCGGTCGATCCGTTGGAAATGCGACCATTTCGTATATTTTTTCCTAGTCGCAGTTTCGAATTTCCATAACAATCATCCTTTGGGTTTACAAAATGGCGCACATTCGTATTTTTGTTACCAAACACCAATATCGAGTTCCTTTTGTTCAACCATAGCATTTAGTATGATTAATGAATGAAAGTATCAAATTGACGACAGGTTTCCATAAATTCTTGATACGTACAACTAATCTGGTCGTGCTCAGAAGGCATTTAGCCCAAACTTTAGCAGATGCGCTCACAACACTTTGATAGATGGTTCATTTTTAAATTATCTAATATCCAATTTTGGTCTCTAGTTTGTCGATGATTAAATTAACCATTAAATCACCCCGAACATTAAAATATATGGGTTCATATATGTCAGCACCACGCTATATGATGGTATCTGCTCATGTAAGATAAAAAAATAGTCAGACACGAACGTTTTGACTTAATCGAAGCCATTGACGAACATTTTCTGAAATGTTTAAGATGCCGATGATACTTTTTACAAAATACAGTCAAACCTACTACAACATTAGAACATTGGTTGATGACTATAACATTAGAACATTGGTTGAAACCGTCCTATTCAGTCACAGAAACCGTCCCATTCAGTTTTTGTGTCATTTGAAATGAACTGAAGTCTAATTTTTTAAATAATGTAGTTCGAAGTTGTATGCATGAACTACGCATGAACACTAACAGCAAGTTATGATATGAAAACAGAATTTCAAATGCGCTGAAAATTCTGAAATTTATCTCTTACAGTTATTTTTCTTAAAAAAAGAAATAAATTGTCGACATAATTTTGCAAAATGTAAAACGGTTATCTCCTCTAACGTCATGATAAACAACGTGGTGATAATGATGTCAACAGTATACAGTATATAATCAATGTCTTTTGTGAAATACTGTGGTATTACGAATTTTCGTGAAACATTTATTTTCGTGGATTTCGTGAGTGAGTTTATCCACGATTTTAAGTACCCACGAATTAAATATTGGTTCAGTTTCGAAAGTAGCCGAAAATGCATTAGCCGAAATTACCACGTATTTAGGTACCCACCAAATTACCGATCATGGTAAATCTACGAAAGTTGATACCAATGAAATTAAATGAACCTACAGTATAAGCGGAGCGATATCAATACATGAATTATGGAACCAAACAAACTGATTAAAACATATTTTCGAAGCCTGTGGTGACGGTGATAATGCCACACTTCTAAGTGAGTTTACTCGTCGTTTGGAGTTAATGAGCCTGTGCAAATTGACCGTAAGCCAAATTAATACGAGAGACTAGTTCACTGATTTTACCCTGACTGAACTACCCCCTGAAACAGATGCCATTTTTACGTCTCTCATACAACAGATCAAAAGATTTTGACTAAAATTCATATTATCTATTTTATTGTCGGTGTATCATACCTTGTTGATAAAATAAAACAACATTAAGCTAAATGTTAGCCGCTTTTGGCTGACAAGCTGACGATATGAGTTAACAACAGATAAATGACGAATACCTTTGAATGCTTTTTGATTCCAAATTTGAAATCGGGCAGATTACGTTAATACAAAGCAGATTTTCGCTATCTTAAAGGATTTGCATTCTTAAAGCTACGTGTGGATAACATTGATATAAGCTTTTTTACCAATTTTTGGCAAAGAAAAATGATGCGACATTTTAGACATCTAGGTTTTATGATATTACTCATCTGTTGTTTTATTTATTACCAAAAACAATTAAAATTGTTCGTTTAATATATTATGTCCAATGTTGTTTAGTTGTTTTTATGTCTTTTTATTCGTACAGTCAAACCTTTTAAGACAACCATTTGGTACAAAAATCGGTCATCATATTGAGGTGATCCCTCTGTCTGACAATGCATCAGTAAAGTATATATTCTATGAACTCAAAATCGTCAGAGAAACTTTGGGACCTTTTTTTATCTACTTGTATTGTACAATACATTCAAATTTTGTTTCGTCGTGTCATAAAAAATAATGGACACGCTTTTGCAAAGGTATGATATGTAAGATCCTGAGAAAGTAATTAGCGATATGACAAATTTTGACATTTTTCAATCATTTTTTCATTAAAAACTAATAAAAGAAAAAATGATTACTTCACATATTATAACATATAACAATATACTACAACAATTCACGAATTGCTTGGAAAAGGGGACAGAATTCCCCATTTTTGCAATGTTGGAAAGTAATATATTCATACATTTATTTATATATATATATTTACTTACACATTTACACGCGTCGTTAGATGTGTTAATCAGATGAATTGACTGACCAAAACAATTAGGTGATTAGGGGTGCTTTAATAAAAACAGTTGCCACAGTCTATGTGAAATATAACTCAAACGTTTATTACACTGATTTGGCATTTTTCTAATATTCAGCTCATGAGTGAAATGCCAATGAAATGTTTGGTAAAGATCTGAAAAAAATACTCAAAATTGAATATTCGCATTCTGAGTGACTTTGACTACACTAATTAATTTATCGATTTTTCAGCCGCGAAAGAATTACCTTTATTAAAAGAATTGAGATGAAAGCGACAGTCTTTATTTTATGCGTTTGAGGAACTCAGCGACATGAATCGCGCCGTCTGCAGCCGCAATCGTGTCAACATGCATTATTTGCAGATCAAATAGGCCACGCCCCGACCAATGTTTAGTAAAGGAAGATATCGCTATTAAATCATCTCGAAGACGTACCGTTCCGTTCGAATAGAGTAAATAAACAATTAACGGTAAATACGGCATTTATGCAGAACTTGACTGAGGCAGTCTTATTCCGGAAAAAGAAGGTCCATTCATCAAAGAATGAATATAATGTCATGACAGTGACATATTTCAGAGGTTTTTGGTTTTACGCCTGTTTTTAATAGTGTTTAGTTCTATAATGTTGGGCAATCAACCGAACCGCTATTTTGAGATGCTGTACCATTACTAACCTGTTCTCTGCAATATACTGTCAACTTCTTGCCATGAACAATGAAGAACATATTCAATCAATTCGGAACAAAGACAATATGCTCCGCAAATGGTTCGAACTCAACACAAAATCCGTATACCTAACGCTTACCTAATGATCTAAATGCTAAGGACAATCTATATGACAATGACACATTGCCAAGAGGGTGGTATTTTGTATCTCAAGTAATTTATGGTACCTCTAGTTACTCGCATGAAAAATCAAAATTAACTATAATGTAGCTAATTTCTTGAGTTACTATGGTATAACGTACTTATTTTTCTTATTCTCAATCAATTTAATACCCTACTACTGCGTATTAAATTTGCTGACGTAACGGTCCATGTGAAATTAACTCCTGTCTATCATAGAAGTCCAGTGGGGGCCGGAGATTAACGTGACGTTCCGCATGTCATACAACTTAAACCAAATCACTAACTTTCAGTGACGATCATGTCAAATTACTTTAGGATCATGTTGATATATCTCTTATCGTTTTTACATTGTAATATCATTAATAAATTTAGATACCCGTAGCGTTGTAGTCCGTATGTTGTGGGATTTAGCGTGCCCCGGTCCTGTTTTGACGAGATATGACGAGATCTGAATTTCTTGACTCATTCCCTACTCTCCGGATTATAAACGTTTAGGATCATGGTCGGGGCATGTTTAATGTCGCGATGTATATGTTTGCCTTTCATTTATGATGCATTATTTCTGATGTATAGAGTTTAAACGACTGGATGAAAAAGAGCTTTGATTACTTAGGGATCTGTTTTCAAATCCATGGGAGAAAATTTGACTGGTTTCATTATGAAAGTTGCATGTTGTTTCCACGGTTTCTAAACCTATGTGAAAATTTTCGTAAGAAATGTATCAAATTCGGATAATGAAGTATTCGGGTATTTGTTACAAGGGAGTGAAACAACAATGATCCGGTATTCCGAATGTAACATGTACGCGTACCTGGAAAACGCTTCACGACGTCTGGTTTGGTCATGGCTATCGCCGGAAAAATCTCCAGTTTGCTGAAACTCAGACAAACAAAAATGTATATTTTGATTCCTATTTCTCCCAACTAGCTTTACGAAGCTGACAATGGCTAAACATTATCTGTCACAAAACACTGTGTGAGCTAAAATATTTTTTTAAATCGTTAGGAATATACAGAAAGCGCATTTGCTATAATCAACCTGAACAACCTCAAAACTTTCAAATGCAAAGCATAACCTGTTTTCGCGATATCTTCCAGAATATACAATTTTTCTACAACAAAATATCGCGCACTGTATTAGAATCAGCCGTATAGTGAAACCACAACGATGAACCCCACAACCACCTTAATATTACGACCACTTCATTGTAATGACTACCTAGTATAAATCTGATACTTGGCGTGTATTAAACAGCGTTTCATTACACCAGAAATGAAGACTTTTACTTGAGACCAATCTCAATATGTCAAGTTTTATGACTATAAATTTTGATCTCGCTAATACGATAACAGCTATAGCATATCTCTAAAATCATGTCCCCCGAGAAGGCAAACAGCTTCAGGAAGGCTGGCGTTAACAACACTAATAGCTCGGCTAAATTCATGAACGAAATAAAAAAAACTGTTCATAGTCGGTGTGTTTAAGATTCTCCGGATAAGTAAACAAAATTTAAACGATATTGGAGCCATATGGATTTGTTTAAGCGATTGGTCCGAGTAATTAATTCTTCCCAATTAAGTGCATTTAAACAACGAAACGAATAAAAATAAGAGGCTCCAGTTTTATGAGGCTGGGAAAGTACGCGTGCTTTTGTTTGTTAAATTTAGTGGACGTACTTGGAGCAAACATTTTCCTCGAGTTATGAAATAGTTTATACATAAATAGTCCCTTTCATCGTTGTTAATATTAAAATTTTGTCTTCGGAAACATTTATTTGCGGCTATAAATTCTCCGGGTGATTCAAACCACCTGCCGCGCGCGTGCGAACAATTAATGTAATTACGAATTCTAATTTGATACGAATCGTTGTCATCTCGGTGAACGAGCGGCGGCGTGATATCATATCAATTTTTCTCCTTCATAATTGTTTAAACACAGAAGTGATATGATTTCATGATATTGTTTATACTATAATTAGCATTCTATTTTAGATATGAAAAGAATGTTGATTATTAATACAGTCCATCTTCGTGATGACATCAGAGAAACTGATACCGATCATCGGTGACTTGATGTGACATCATTTTAAATGAATTCAGGTAAAGAAATTTATATCCGCACAAAGGGAAAATGCAATGTACGCATAACAAAAACATTTAATTAATGTAGAAATTACAGTAAACCCACAGTAAGATATGCTAAAACATTTAATCCATCTGACAAAGAAATCTACTTGTTTCAGACGGATTTTCTATTTTTCTTTTACACTTCAGCTTGATAATGAGACCACCTCGGTATTACGACATTCAATGTAGAGTTCCACAAGGCAAAAAGAAATAAATACGACGTTTCAACCAACATTCCTGGAAATTTCGGGTCGGCCGGTCGCCGAAACTTTTTTATGTATTATTTTTAAAATCGGATTTGTTTAGAATATGAAATTCAACAATAAAAATTGATCGAGACCGAAAAAAGCCTATGAACGTCAGAAATAAAACTTGGTAGGTCGTCCGTATTTGGTTGTCCATATAGTGCGCTACCAATGAGGCCTCTTTCTATGGCGCGTGTAAGTAGTTGACATTATAATGATACTTCAACTGGACCTGTACTGTAAGTGGGGGCGTGTGGATTGTAAAAGGGATGCGTACACTACGCGGCACGTTTCCCTTGTTAAATACTTTATCCATTGTGTTTCATCACAATGCAAATATTTCTAATTATATTTGCATTGTGACAGGTGGCACACGAAAGCTTGCTTCAGACTTATGTGACCTTTGTTTAATATCACGTGACCCGAGGGCAGCGAGGCGTCATCTCGATACGCGACCACAATCTACGATATTTATTTTTATTGCGCATGCTCAGTATTGCCAAGATGCTTGAGATAACATACGTGACGTTTCTATTGTCGTTTGACGTGATCAAGTGACCGGACTGAATTAGCGCCGCGCTGTATTTAACATGTCGTCTTATTTTCCTTGTTAAAGCTTTCAGTATTTTGATACGATATTTTTCAGATAAGTGGCCATCCTATGAAACAAATTGTTCTATAATTAAGATATAAATAATCAGCACTAGAAGTAATATAGTTACGTTACACTTTGCCTAGTCGACCCTATTAACCTTTGAATTTTGAAAGTGGGCGTTAACTTTACCTCGATCAAAGAGGATAATATTTGAATGTACATTTTCACAAAAGGTGGAACTAACAATTAAGGACAGAATTCTTTTTCATCATCTTCTTGTTCTCCTATGACACTATGTTGCTGGCACAGATTGTAGCTGAAACAAGTATCTTTATTACAACATGACCTTGATGCCAAAGATTTTCATCTTTGTCCGATCTAGCAAATCTTCTTACCTAAAACAATGGAGAATAATCTGACATTTAAATTACCATTTAACCGTTATAAGTAAAATTCGATTTGTCATGCGATCTTATAACCATAACAAGACAAAACGAGTCTCCTCCAAATATGGTAATATGGGTATTTATCACTCCTCTGTTACAACTCTGAACATTTAAGAAATCTTATAATTCTCTTCTTAAAATGACACCTGTACACCTGACAGAAGAGAAGTCTAAATTTTCACATGTGATTGGAGTTACTTAACATAATCAATAAGTCCATGTCACTTTCGACATTAGAAGAGATGAACAATCCTTTTAAACATATGTAAGCCAAGTATATCTAGATTTATGATAGACTACAACGATAATCCTTGAACTAGCCGTATTTGACCTAACCGGTGACTCCACCGCCAATGTATCAGAAAACGGTTTCTCGAAGTTTTATTATCTGAATTCCCCGCTCTGCTCGTTGGAACGCAAGAATATAATTTTCAATATAAAAACAAGTCATACTTGTGACAATGCACTCAATGTGGTTATAATTTTATAAAATGATTGGTACGTCTGATTTTTCTTGGTTCCTATTTTTGGTTTCGCTTATACACCACAGAAATGCTTCAGTGTTTGATGAATATTGTTCAAATCTCTAGATTGAGGGTTTAATTTCTAGATAATTATGACTATGACTTTAACTTTATACAGATTCTGACTTATTTTATCTTGAAACAATCCTTTATAGGCCTAGGTAGCAAGTTATATTCGGCGAACGTCAGCCGAAACAAAATGATAAAGATAGAATTACACTAAATAAGTGTACACCTGTGAGAAATTCTTTTAATACAAATATTAATAGGTTGTAGTAAATGGACTTCGTAATACATAGTATTTCACAAGTAAAACTTATGTATTTCACAAGTAAAACTTATATATTTCACAAGTAAAACTTATGTATTTCACAAGTAAAACTTATGTATTTCACAAGTAAAACTTATATATTTCACAAGTAAAACTTATGTATTTCACAAGTAAAACTTATGTATTTCACAAGTAAAACTTATGACTTCTTTTATTTTTACGACATTGGTGGCTTTTACGACATGGGTCATTTTACGACATCCTAGAATAAGTCCAAACAGTGTCAATCACTAAATTGCAACCTAAAAATTGCTGCGAGAAAATCCTTTAGATCGATATTAACATACAGAATTTAATAAAAAAAGCTTTAACAAAGAATTCAAACATGACGGATGCATCTTGTATACATGTGGTTTAGCAAATTCGTAATCACATATCTGTCGCCTACAATACATAGAACAGACACGGTTTGTGACGGCAACAAGATGACTCGGTAATGAACGAGTTAACTCGCATGCAAATTGTGTTCTCTTGGGATTCCATCGTACAAGGGACCAGTTAATAACCGTCATGCATTAGTAGAGAATTCGGCAAAGATGCTTATTACAAATACCATGCATCGGTTAATTGATTTTATCACGCATTGTGCGGCAGTTGTTTTGATGATAAACGATTATTTTTGTCTCTGATGTTGATATCTAGTCACTATTTCCGTCATGAAATGAATTAATTACAGTTCGAAATTATATAATAAAAACAAAATGATTACATATTAAAATGAGTTTAGTGATGTAATATTCACGAAACCTTGGTGCTAATGCTTGTCATACACTGGCAATGAAGTGGAATCAAAGACTCTTCTAGTTGAATTGATTTAAGACGACATATTTCATTAGGCAAAAATTGTCATGTTTACGGTTACTTGACAAAAAATAGGGCAGGTAGGTCGAAACACTTTCTCCTTATTTTTCTTAACATTCCTTTCGTACGATTCGTGCCCAAATATTTTCATACTTTGTTTTGTGTCGTAAGAAACCTTCGGGATGGTGCCGAAAATAGGGTCGGTCGGGTAACTGTAAACACGACTATTTCTTTTAGAATTAGCAGTACGCACGCGAGTTATAAGTGCAATTATACAGCAAATGCACGATAACTCCTGTTCCAAAGCTTCAATCACAAATGGGTAAATTGCACAGCTGTGGTATGATATGTCACGGCCTTCACCTTCTTGTCCTGGCATTGATTACTACCTTATTACATATTTTGTTCTGCATATATTTGCTTGTCTTTGTGTGCTGGTCCCA